>CM063526.1:38302160-39502160 GCA_032199755.1 Ambrosia artemisiifolia | reverse complement strand
GCGCGGCGGGTTACAACATGCAACGGTTATTGTATACATGCGGGCGAAAAAGGCGCAAAGTAAACGGAGTTGAATAGTAACGCCGTTAAGTTACTATCGTTAAGTTAATATTAACGGAGTTGAATAGTAACGCGTTGACGAACCGTTCTCGCAACTCCATTACGTTTACTATGTAAGTCTCCGTTAAGTTTACTATGTAACTCCATTAATTTACGTTGAATAGTAACGCGTTGCCGAACCGTTCTCGGTAATCCGTTAAGTTTACAATGTAACTCCGTTAAGTTGGCGGAGTTGGATAGTACTTGACGGAGTTGAGTAAAAAAATTAAAAAAACAGAGTTAAATGGTAACTTAACGGAAGTAAATAGTAACTCCGTTAAGGTAAATAGTAACTTAACGGAATTAAATAGTAGCTTAACGGAGTTGAATAGTAACTCCGTTAAGCTAAATAGTAACTTAACGGAGTTAAATAGTAACTCCGTTAAGCTAAATAGTGACTTAACGGAGTTAAATAGTAACGTACAATACCTTATGCATAAAGTACAAGAAAATTTTTTGGTAATTAGAATATATAAAATATAATAAGATTTAGCCTAGTTGAAACGATAACAAAACTCTATTGAGCTATAAAATATAATCAACTTTGAAGCTGTGAAAGTGTAAAATCTATCTAGAAAAACACTATTACTAATACCCATAATTATTATATTTAATAATTAGTTTTTTGTATCGAAAGGGATAAACAAATCAACTTTATACGGATGACGAATGAATCATTTTGTTTTAAAGATGGTGGTTTATTGGTGCTGTTCAGGAGCTTTGAGAGCACGCTCCGGTTAGGAGGTGGGGGAAAGAAAGGAGTAGTGAGTAACAAAATTATTGGTCTCGTACTCTTGGATTGCTCATTTCTGGAAACTTCTCGTTCTCCCAAAATCATCATCATTATTCTTCTTCCAATGTTTACCCTTTCTCTATCCTCATATTACATATACACACAAGGAACATGGGTTGTTCCTGTTCTACATCCTTAATCCCATCATGTTACATCTTTTTTTTTTAAGCCTAACGTTATTCTCACTATATTTACTACAAACTATAAATACACCCTTGCCGAAATTTGAACCTAGGACCTTCACTCTAAAAGGTATAAGTCTCTACTAAGTGGGCTACCCCACATTCACAGTCATGTTACACCTTAATATTGAGACACCCATTCCTTTTTGTTTCTTTCTATATATACATATCTATATAGAGAGAGACAAAGAGAAGGGTGTGTACCGATATTAACACCCTGTTATAGTTACACTGAATAATAATATTACATACTAGCTTTTATCCCGGGAGTGTCCCGGGGTTGAAATATCTAATATAACATAATAAAATATCTAATATGACAACATAATTAATGATTTGCCAATACATGATTAATGAATAATAATAATAATTATTATTATTTTAAACAAATTTCTGTCATAAGTTATCATATCTATAATCTATAACTTATAATAAAAGAATTGAACTTTGATGATGTGGCATTCAATGGAGGCCTCAACCCCTCCTTGAATGTGCCATGTGGCATCATGTAGGATTTTTTAATTTTTGAGTTTTTTTTTTAATAAATCTATATATATCATAATTATTTTAGGAAAAGATAAGAATTTAAAAACAAAATTAAATTTTCTCTCTAATGTTTCCTCCCATAACTTTTAAACGTTAATATCTTTTATATACGAGATTTTTTAAAGAAAAAAATTACACAAAATTAATGAACGTTTTATTATCTTTCCAACGAGTACCATAGTGCTATATAAAAAACGGAGAAAAAAAAACAACTATTTTTGTGGGGTTTTGTTTTCAAATATATTTTACTCTATTAATAAATCACAAACGATAAGCACATGTTAAAACATTGTAAAAGTGTCCTAATATGTTTTATTAGGAGATTTTTTTGGGGGACATATTATACGACCATAAAATTGGTTTTATAATCTTATTTGAGATATTAAGACGCTTTTTAAGTTTCGTGACTTATAACCACCTCCTTACATGAAACGCTTTTACTGTTGATCCTATTATATAAAAGGTCCTATAAAATAACATTTTAGGACGCTTTTGTGCGTACTAAAAACCCATTTTTGTTGTAGTGTGACCAAGTCCCGGCTTATCACTAAGACCAAGTATAAAGACCGTACCGACCTCAAGTGAGATTTTGATAGTCCAGGATTAAGCCACAAAGTGTGAATGTTTCCAAACACAAATGGGCTAATCTCTACACTTGGATTTAAGGTTAGCTTACAAGTGCGCGAGTTTTACACTCCAGGGTTACACTTGTAAGTCTCTCCACTTTCTATCAAAAATCCATAAGACCAAATAGTAAGTGATTAATTAGTTAATTCATCAAACAAATAATTAGTAGATAAAATTGTTAAGAACACAAAACACCACTTGAAACATAAATAAACTATTTATTTCCTACTATCTTCCATCATCACCTTAGAGAAATCTAGCCTAGCATGTTTGATACGACAAGCTCACAAGGTTAGTTTTCTCTACAAAACATGGTGAGGGTTGTATGGAGATTTCTAGTGGTTTTAGGTGATTTCGGTTTGTTTCTCTCTCAAGTGTGGTGTTTATGGGGTGTTCCCAAGCTCCAAAGGACACCTACAAGTCCTAAGGATGCTGATAACTCATGTAGAAAGTGGAGGTTTGAGAGTAGGAAGGGATGATCAATGTGTGGAGTGGAGGCTTCTATTTATAGGTAAATCAGGCCTTGCACGCCCATGCATCTTGTATATAATAAAAGAAAACAATTTTAATGACATGGCATTGTAGGATGCATTCTCCCCCTTAAGTGTGCCATGTGTCATATCATGTGGCAAATTAAAAAAAACAAATAATAATACAAAACCTAATCTACTAAAATTATATTGAGTTATTTTAGAAAAAAAGAATTTAAAAATAAATTTAAATTTTTCTCTATTATGTTTCCTCCCATAATTTTTAGACGTTAATATCTTTTATATACGAGATTTTTTAAAGAAAAAAATTACACCCAAATTAACAAGCGTTTTATTATTTTTCCAACGAGAACCATAGTGCTATATAAAAAAACGGAGAAAAAAACGACTATTTTTTGTGTGGTTTCGTTCATACAGGAAAAAAAAACACAAAGTGTTCATGTTATTCATTAATCATGTTTTTTCTTTTAAACCAGGTTTTATCTACGATGTTGAAATTTAGCCCAATCACCATGTGAATTTTACTCTTCTAAAGATGCATAGGTATATTTCATCAAGAGAAGCTAGGAAAAAGAATCGCGCAACACTGCAACACATGGTGCCACCTTATAGCAAGGTTAGTTTTTTTATTTATTTAATTACAAAAGTAATAATTATTACTATTAGTATTATTAGAATTGTTATATTTTTCAACTCCGGGACGCTCCCGGGATAAAAGCTAGTATATAATAAAAGAAAGCAATTTTAATGACATGACATTCAATGAGGCATTCTCCTTCTTGAGTGTGCCATGTGTCATGCCATGTGGCAAATTAAAAAAAAAACAAATAATAATATAAAACCTAATCTACTAAAATTAAATTGAGTTATTTTAGGAAAAAAAATTTAAAAACAAATTTAATTTTTTCTCTCTTATGTTTTCTCTCATAATTTTTAAACGTTAATATCTTTTATATACGAGATTTTCTAAAGAAAAAAATTACACCAAATTAACGAGCGTTTTATTATCTTTCCAACGAGTACCATAATGCTATATAAAAAACGGAGAAAAAAACGACTATTTTTTGTGGGGTTTCGTTCATACGGGAAAAAACACAAAGTGTTCAGGTTATTCATTAATCATGTTTTTTCTTTTAAACCAGGTTCTTATCTACGATGTTGAAATTCAGCCCATTCGCCATGTTATCATTGGAATTTTACTCTTCTAAAGATGCATAGGTATACTTAATCAAGAGAAGTATTAGTATTATTAGAATTGTTATATTTTTCAACCCCGGGACGCTCCCGGGATAAAATCTAGTTCAAATATATAAAAAAAAAGAATCTCTGCCTATGAAGTTATGTTTATCGTTTGTGATTTATTAGTAGAGTAAAATATATTTAAAAACAAAACCCACAAAATAGTTGTTTTTTTTCTCCGTTTTTTGTATAGCACTATGGTACTCGTTGGAAAGATAATAAAACGCTCGTTAATTTGGTGTAATTTTTTTCTTTAAAAAATCTCGTATATAAAAGATATTAACGTTTAAAAGTTATGGAAGGAAACATTAGAGAGAAAATTTAATTTGTTTTTAAATTATTGTCTTTTCCTAAAATAATTATAATATATATAGATTTATTAAAAAAACTCAAAAATTAAAAAATCCTATATGATGCCACGTGGCACATTCAAAGAGAGGTTCAGGCCTCCATTGAATGCCACATCATCAAAGTTCAATTCTTTTATTATAAGTTATTATAGATCCAAACGTTTTAAGTCCTATATATATTCGTATTTTTGCGGTATTAAAATTTTAATATTGTTACATGTTGTTAACAAATCTATATCTATATATACTTCTACTCTATTTCTATACATAATAAAAAGGAAACAATAGAACACGTGTAACACGTAAGATCATTTTACTTTTGGTTTCCCGTCACTCTTTCATATTTAATTTAATTATGGATAGTTAACTATATCTATATCGTATTTAATTATGGATTATTATTCACTAATTATTGATAATTATTAATATATCATAAACCAAATAAATTTAATATGAAATCAGTTATCAATTTTTAAATAAACTTATTTTATACTTAAAAGCTTGTACTTAAGTCTTAAAATATCATTAAGTTTAAATCAGTTATCAATTTTTAAAATTATGTTCCTTATAAATAATTCAACAATATTTACAATTGTTTCATCAAAGTTTATTTTTTTTAAATATATGTTGACGATTATACGCATCATAGAATTAAGTTATATTTTTTTAACATATGTAACAGGCTTTTAAAGACATAACTTTTTTTATTAATAAGTATATTAAATTATATTTATTCAACTTGTATAATACACGATATGCTAACCTATTTACTAATATTGTAGTATGGAAATTAAATCCTTATTCTAATATAGTAGCATGGAAAGTAAATCCCTCTAATGAATGCTACGTAGAGGTGCATAAGAAAACTGGAACCGGAAAAAAAAACCCAGAATCGGGTATTAAAAAAACCAATTTTTTATACCCGGAACTGTACCAGACACTATCCGCCGGGTACGCATAGGGTATTGATTTCTATGTAAAAAACCGGACCTGAAACCGAACCCGATTTATACTCGATTGTACCCGGTTTTTTAATACCCGGAACCGGGTTTTCCTCATACCGGAATTGGGTTTTCCGAATACCCAAAACTTATTTGTCAAGCAACGGAACTATTTGGCATTTTGATGTTGAGGCAGTCCACGAAGGAATTGGTCATTTCGTGATTCAAGAGGGGTTGTCATTTGACCACTTCGACAACCCAAGATTGACGCGTCTCATCCAAAGAACTCTACAACTGCGTTATAATCATCTAAGTCGCACTACCATTTGACGTGATTGTATAAAAAGAATTCAATATCCAGCATACCTGGTTTTTTACAATACCTTTGTACCCAGTTTTTTTCAATACCCGGTATACCCGGAGCCGGTTTCATACCCGAAACCGGATATTAAAAAAACTGAAACCGGGTATACCGGGTATGGCTTTTTATGTTAGGAACCGAAACTGAAACCGGTTCTTTCAATACTCGGTCAAAATGATACTTGATCCTATCCGAAACTACAGATATTAAAAAAACCCGGTTTGTGCACCTCTAATGCTATGTGCCAACATCATAATACTGTCTCACTAAGATTTTCCAGTTTTCCGCTTGAATTTTGAAATCTAAGTGTGCTAATTTTCTTTTCTTTTCTTTTTTTTTATTACAAAAATCAAGATAAATTTGAATAACTTTTTCGAAGGTTTTTTTAAAATTGGGTTCAACATTAAAAGTTATGAAGAAAAGCTTTGTGAAATGTGAATGATTTTGTAGAAATTATTTGATTTTATGAAGAAAAAAAAACATACACCATAGTGAAAGAAATTTATGGGTTCCTTCAATAAAGAAAGAATGGTTTCAATACCCAATTATCGATTTTCCTACCTTACCTTCAATCCATGTAAATAAGTCATAAAACTTGTATTTAATTGCATAAATAATTGATTGAAGCTATTGAATTTGATATAACTTTGAGGTCTTGTTAAAAATTGATGTTAATTTTGAGTTTTTTACCCTTCATACATATAGTTTAGACAAAATTACAGAATTCATCCTTTATGTTTAGTCAAAAGTGCAGGTTTCAACCTTTATGTTCCATTTGCATCTAAAACAACCTTTATCTATTGATTTTACTACATGTCTAACCTTTATGACTAACTCCGTTACTTTTCTTGGTTAAGTTTCCTCACGTGCATATCACGTGAGGGTATATTGGTATTTTCACCTCTTTCTTGTTTAGTAACCCTTGTCTTCATCTGTTCTTCATCAGTAACTCTAAATCATTAAAATTGGATATAAACCCTCACATAATCAGCCACTTTTAACCTACTGTTAACCTACATCAATAACTCTCAATCTTCAACTTTTAATTCAAAAAATTCGCTATTGTTTACCTAATCTTTCAACAAATTCAAAACTATTTTCAATTTAAAACAATACTTTAACAAATCTATATCATCTTCGACTTGTAATATGTCTCAATCTGAAAACCTGTATCACCAACAAGTTGAAATAGAGGGCAAAGAAAGTTGGAAAAACATCACCATATTCCAACCAAAAAACATAATTAAATAGAGGACCACCATGGCCAACATCAAACTGACCTCCATTGATGAACATCAGTCGGAAGGATAAAAACATCACCCAAGTTCACTCAAACTTCTCGGTGACACCATTCTTGAACCCAATTCACCTAAGAAAGGTTAGATGACTCAAGGAGATAGCCCAATACACAGGCTAAACAACCCCAGAATACTGAGAATGTAGGATGAACTTGTAGAACAATACTTAGGTGATAATGTAACGCCCCAAAACTCCGTATCACCTAATTACGCCAATATGCATGATTAATAAAATAGTAAAACAAGGCTTTGACAATAAGAATAAGGGTTATCCTCTGGTATGGAAACAACCTAATTGATGTTAATGTTATTATAATTGAGCACATAACATTATAAACTAACTTGATTAGTTAGTTTTATGTGTATATGAAGATAACATTTAGATGAACTAGAGGGACTAGAATTGGACAAGGAGCAAAGCAATGGGTTATAGATGAGGAAAATGAGATGTCAATATACACATTTTGTGTATGTCGATCATTAGACAACAACCCAAGACCAAACCCTTGCTTCTTCACCTCTAGTCCCAAATCAAGAGAAATTAGAAGCTAAGATGGTGCATGAAGCCAATTATGGGTCATCTAAGGTTTTATATACACCAAGGTACCTTTAATTTGGTTGATTATGATGTTAAGTTTGTTCTTGATCATGGTGAAAATCATGGGTTTTGTTAAAAACATGTGATTATTGATTAATAGAGGTTCCTGTAGCCTTAGGGAACCTCAAACATGCTTAATTGCTCAAAAATAGCAATACATATAGATGATTGTTATAATATGTGAAGGATGATCATGTGTAAAATGTGGGTTTGTGGCCTTTTAGTAAAACCTATATTAAAATAGTGATTTGATGATGAAATTGCATGATTGAATGATTATGTAATATGCTAAATGCTATAATGAATGTTGAGAATAGATATGATGATATGGAGGATTCTATACAATGTGTTAACTAAGAAAATTGGTGGTTAAAAGACCATGCACACCAAGTGTTTGTAAAAATGCCAAGTTAGTATTATTGAATGAATATTATGTTGAAAACACACTTTATGATGAAATGAGATGTTAAAGATGATTAGAAGGCTGAATGTGCACTAAACTTAATGAATTTGATATGGTAAATAGAAGGGATAGTTCATAATTAGGACTATCGCCTTATGATTAGTGCACATAAAATGTAAAAAGGTTAGTTTGACTTCTAAAAGTCAAACTGACCCGACTATGAAGTTGAATAAATTAAAATGTGAAAACTCGAGATATGGATTAGTTATTGAAACAATGACTAACCTGATTCATCTTGAGTATAGAGAAGTGGGATCTTGTCAAGCTAGGTGGAAGCTTGTGTAATGGTGCCAGGTACACGTTTGATAGGAGCTCCGGAGCACGGATCAAGTCAAGAGGAGAGCCGAACACACCCGATCACTATTACGCTTCCGCAATAAATTGTCGTTTAAAACACAAATCGTAGTATAGGTTTGTAATATCAAAAAGAAAAAAAAATGCAAAATTGAAGGTCTCTATCAAATCAAAGTCTTTAAAATGGAATGTAGTTATAAAGATTAAAGTTTTAATTGGTCGTGATTTTTTATTAAGGCCGAAACTCGTAAGTTTAAGAAACTATTCGCGTGTTTTCGGGTTAGGGTCTTACAGATAAAACCCAACCCGTCACTTCTATTTTACCATTATCCGACATTTGTACCAGCGAAATCGATTGGTGGGTGGGTTAGGTAGAGGGAGAAAGGTGCTGAAGGTGGTTATTGGTGGTCGCAAGTAGTGGTAGAAGATGAGATGGTGGTGTTTTTCTGGTGGCGTGCACGGTTGATGGAATTCAACGGTGGTGGGTGTTGAGTAGAGGTTATAGAGGTGGGGGTTGCACCGATTATTAGGGTTGCAGGTTCAGGTTGTAGGGTGGACTCGAGGCTGGTGGTAGGGGTTGGAAACGAAATGGTTCGTTTAATTTTTACAAAGACTTAATTATTTGATTTTTGCCCTTATGTTACATATATGTTTCTATATTAAAGAGTAATGTAGTTTTCTGCCCAAACAATTGTCGTGCAAGCTGGAGTTGACTGTTAACAGGTATGGTGGTAGTAGCAGGTGGGTGTGGGTGGGGTTGGTGGCAATGATGGTGGAGAAAGAAAGGATGAGTGGGTTTAAATAGTTGGTGGTAAAAAGACAATTATGCCCTCACATGACTTGCATATAAGGAGACTTAACGAGAAAACTTAACTGGGTTAGTGCTAAAGATTGAAACTGTGACACCCGGCAAATTCTGGTTAACAACGTCGTCTAGATTAAAGTCTACCTTAGCGAGTCACGCGTATTCTGTACTTAACTGGGTTAGTTGAGTCGGGTTATGGTTCGGAACTGTTATATGAGTCTAGGGAATCATTAGATGTTGGCCTAGAGGATCGTTAGATGTCAGTCATTAACCAAGTGTACAAGGGGTGACGATTCGGAGAATCGTCAAAGCATAGGGAACATGCAAGTCTCGAGTCCCGGGAATTGGTGAACGAGGGGGAATGTGTTTATTTGCAAGTGTTATGTGTTTACAATCATTATGTGACTTGTCGGTATGTGAAAATGTGTTAACATATGTTAAAACGGGGTTTAACGCGCAAAATACTTGGAACCATACCCTGTAGGCGATTAGGGTGAGCTAATCACCTACAGGGTGGCGATTAGCTCTCCCCAGGTGGCGAGTAGCTCACCCAAGGTGGCGATTAGGGGGCTAATCGCCTAAGGGGGTGGCGATTAGCAACCCTAATCGCCTGCAACTGGAGCCTAATCGCCTGCAACGTGGGTTACGACTAAAAACGACTATAAATACAATATTTAACCTCCTAAACATCATAACATCAACCCTAGTCACCCCACAACTCGTCCCAACACCCACACAACCTCTGGAACACGATTTTGGATCAAACAACTTGATTTCAAGCCTATTTCATCAATCAATCACAATCTTAAGGTGTGGTTTTCATCCATGCAATCTTTTCTAACGTTTTTATTGAATCCCTAATGGTCCAGACCTGTTCATAAACACTTGTGTCTTCTGTAAATCGTTAATAATCATTATTGTGTGGATTCTAAATGCTATGCATGTTGTATGTGTAGGTTTTAATTAAAAGACAGGATTTTTATGATTCAAGAAGGATTATTAACATGATGTTAGGGTAGTTACTGATTTATAATGATGGTTTGGTATGGTAATCTGATTGATTGTTCGTTAGGTTATGTTTATGCATGTTGATGTGATGATTACATGATACTTGTGTTATGTTTTAGAAACGTGGTTGCATCCAGGTCTGCTAGAACAAGGTTAAACGATGCATTTTGATGTTAACATGTTTAGGATACTTGTTTGATTGATATTGGAGGTTAACACACGTTCTAGGTTTGATTTGGAGTGTTAAATGCGCGAAAAACCGGAACAGACCTGCAGGTAGCGATTAGCAGGGCTAATCGCCTAAGGGATAGGCGATTAGCAGGCTAATCGCCTACCAGAAGGGGCTAATCGCCTACCCTGTAGGCGATTAGCATGCTAATCGCCTGGTAAGGTGTGTTTTTGCATGCTGCATGACCCTAATCGCCTGATAAGTTCTGAAATGCATGTCACATGACCCTAATCGCCTGCAAACTCAAAAATTAGCATACCACATGACCCTAATCGCCTACTGTATAGGCGATTAGCATTCCTAATTGCCTGTTGACCAACGTAATTGCTAGTTGACTTTTCCTAATCGCCTGTACTGCTGCTGTAAGTATATTTTAGCATTCCGAGACCCGTTTTGACACCTAGGAACATGCTAGGAACCCCGTAACATATCTAATAACTCGGTAACATGTGTTCGGGTCAATAATGTGTTAATTGAACTACGTGCTAGAACTTGTTGGACTTTAACGTATGTTAAGTGTGACTGCATGATTATGTGTTTGTGAATACTAGTGTAACACGGGAAGTCTCGGGTCACCAATGGGATGTCGATTCTTGTACGTTGGGTCATGTTAACAGTAAACGTGTTGTCAAACAAACTTGGTTATGGTCTGGACATCTAGGGACTAACTAACCTACGGGTTATTAGTCTAAGTGCTTGTAACTGTCATATGTTAGGTCGCCGCTTTACGGGGCTAGCATAGCTTGTTGACTTATTCTTTTATCTGAAGTAACGCAACCTAAGGTGAGTTTACGGCCCCACTTTACTTGGTTTTCACTTTTTTGGGGGAGAAAACATGTGTTAAACAACTATTTGGTAACAACTGTCATACTATGGGTTTTCAAACGGTTTACTATACGATCTTTGGAAGTCCCGGGGGGAACCATGAATGTGCTGGTTTGCACAACGGGGAAATGTGAATAGCGCTATTGGGAGTGACCAACCCCACCCGTCGGCATGGAGCGCCGGTCGGGTGCATATTGTCTCAAACAGGAACAGGTTTACTATTCGGGCACAACATTTGGTTTGCGAGTTAGTAATGGTTTTCCAATCGTAGTAGTAATGGAACATGCGCCTAGCTAGCGTACTTGGTTTACAATTGTTATAGTATGGACAGGTTGAACTTGGAACTTTGATTACAAACCTGTAAACTCACCAGCATGTTTGTGCTGACGTAAACTCTTACATGTTTTCTCAGGTCGCTAAGGTAGCAAAGTGGAACTAGGGCGCACGCGTCTGCACGGCGTCTAGTTAGAGTTGCATGGTCTTTGAACATTGAACATTTGGTTTTATTTTGGTTATGTAACGATATTTAGCTTCCGCTGATGTTTGGGATTTTTAAACTATGTTTTTGAAATTCATTTAGTATTGTTTATTGTGATCATTGACTTGGATCCTGGTTTGTCATGCGCCTCGCGGTAAAACTCCGCAAGTGGATTTTGAGGGTGTGACAGATTGGTATCAGAGCCAATGGTTATAGTGAACTAGGACTGCATGTAGAGTCTAGTCTATAACTGAGTCGCACACACTAGATGATCACATGGTACTAAACTTTATACTGGGTTACTTATAGACTTGTCGGGGTGTCTCTAAATCATCTTACCCTTCTGTGTTACATCATCCATTCTCTCTTACTGGGTTACTTGCTTACTAGACAGTGTGGTATATTGGGGTAACTGTATACTCTTGAGATTTGTCCAAGGCTCGGACATCTCCCCTTTCCTACCCCAATAGAAACCCTTGTCATGAACTACCGTAGTATTACGGTGTATAGCTAAGAATCTATGTCCGGTGATTTGAACTTTGAACTAGGAGAACACTTGGAGGACCATGTAGAGCGGTTTATCATTTTGGGTGCACACAAAATCATAAACCGAAATGCATGAAAACCCTAGTGAGCTCTGGGTTCGAATGGATAGTCCTGGGTTGGATCTAGCTTTGATCTTGTGAACGCTGGTGATTATCATTGGCTGTGAAACTAAATTTTCTCGTCCTTTTTGCCAGAATCATGTCTGGAGCACGAGGAGGACGTGGAGGTGGCCGCGCTGGTGGGCGTGGTAATGGTGGTCGTGGGGGTGTGAACCTCACGCAGGAGGACTTGAATAACTTGCTGCAAGCTGCCTTCCAGCTAGGGCACAATGGCGGTAAGTTGACCTAATCACTTCTATCTCATCGGTGAACTTTGTTTACATTTCCCGTGGTTTTCTTACGTGTTTCTTTACAGGTGGTCATGTTAATCCACCACCACCACCCATGTGCACCTACAAAATGTTTCGGGACTGCAAGCCCCATGAGTTTTCGGGTACTGAGGGTGCAGTAGGTTTGCTCAGGTGGTTGGAAAAAGTGGAGTCTGTTTTCCTAATGTGTAACTGTCTCCCGGAGGATCGAGTCAAGTATTCTGCTGGGTTACTCCAGGATGTTGCGTTGACCTGGTGGAACGATATCACCCAGACTATGGGTATAGGGGAGGCTTATGCTATGCCTTGGGAGAACTTTGTGCAACTGCTGAAGCGGGAGTACTGTCCCAGGGAGGAGATTCAAAAGCTGGAACACGAGGTGTGGAACCTCAAAATGTCTGGGTCGGAAATTGAGAAGTATACTGTGAGGCGGAATGAGTTAGCCGTGCTTTGTCCCGATCTGCACGTACCAGAGTATAGAAGGATTGAACATTATATCTCGGGTCTTGTGCCAGAAATCGCAGGGTTGGTAGCTGCGGGGAATCTTCCTACCTACCCAGATGTGGTCCGATCTGCTCATAGGATGACTAACCTGAAGGTGAGTGAGGGTATCTTGCCTGCCAAAGGTTCAACTGCTAAGACTCCGGAGAGCAACAAGCGAAAGTGGGAAAATGAGGTGAAGAGTTCTACACCAGCACCAACTCAACAGGGGAAAAGGTTTGACAGTGGGGGTTCGTCTTCATCGGGTTCTAAGCCAAGTGGTGGTTATGCGGGAAAGTTACCAAAATGCAATAAGTGTGGACGCCATCATCATGGGGGTTGTGACAATAATCGTTGCCATCGCTGTCAGAAGTTGGGGCATTTTGCCAAAGACTGTAGGGTGACTCTTCCATCGACTCAGGCCCCAACTACTACTCCGACTTCTGCTACTCAGGGGACTGCGGGCAAACAGGGATGTTTTCACTGTGGGGAAACGGGGCATTACAAGAAGGAGTGTCCAAAGCTGAAACAGGGAGGGAACGGGAATGGTAATGGGAATGGTAATGGTAACAACGGGGGCGGAAACAGGAATGCACGCGCCTTCGTTATTGGGACTGCAGAGGCAAGACAGGACCCTGATACAGTCACTGGTACGTTTCTTCTCAACGATCGCTCTGTTAGTGTTTTATTCGATTCTGGTGCCGATAAGAGTTTCATATCTGTGGAAGTTAGTCGTTTGCTAGATGTAGTACCTGTACCCCTAGAGGCTAAATATATTATAGAATTGGCTGACGGTAAGAAGATAGAAGCTACTTGCATTCTTCGGGAGTGTCACATAGAGTTGTCGGGTTTGTCTTTTCCTATCGACCTTATGCCGGTACCTTTGGGTAGTTTCGACGTGGTTATAGGCATGGATTGGCTGTCTCTGTATCGCGCTGAGATCGTTTGTTACGACAAGGTTATCCGGATTCCTCTCCCTGATGGAGAATTTCTTTCTGTGTACGGGGACAAGAGCGGTGCTCCGCTAAGTCTCATCTCTAGCATGAAAGCCCTTAAGTATCTTCGGAAGGGTTATTCGGCTGTTCTGGCACTTTTATCTGTTTCCACTTCCAGCGAGAAGAAGATCGACGATATCCCGGTTGTACGTGAGTTTTCTGATGTCTTTCCTGATGATTTATCTGGTCTTCCTCCCCATCGTCAGGTTGAGTTCGGTATTGATCTTGTACCTGGCGCTGCTCCTATTGCTCGGGCCCCCTACCGTCTTGCACCTCCTGAGATGCAAGAATTGTCTAACCAGTTACAGGAACTCTTGGATAAGGGTTTCATCAGACCTAGTTCTTCCCCTTGGGGAGCCCCGATTTTGTTTGTTAAGAAGAAGGATGGCAGTTTTCGACTGTGCGTGGATTATAGAGAGTTGAACAAGGTGACTATCAAGAATCGTTATCCTCTTCCTCGTATCGATGACCTATTTGACCAACTCCAGGGTTCTAGCTACTATTCCAAGATTGATCTAAGGTCCGGTTATCACCAGTTGCGCGTAAGGGAAGCTGATGTTGCTAAGACTGCCTTTCGTACACGTTATGGCCATTTCGAGTTCTTGGTCATGCCTTTTGGTCTCACTAACGCACCGGCGGTTTTCATGGATTTGATGAACCGCGTTTGTAAACCGTACCTTGACAAATTCGTCATCGTGTTTATTGATGACATTCTGATCTATTCCAAGAACGAGACCGAACACGAGGAACACCTGCGGTTGGTTTTGGAACTTTTGCGACGGGAACAACTTTATGCTAAGTTCTCGAAGTGCGATTTTTGGTTACGCGAAGTCCAATTCCTAGGGCATGTAGTCAATGAACTGGGAATCCATGTCGATCCAGCTAAGATCGAAGCGATCAAGGACTGGGAAGCACCGAAGACGCCAACTGAGGTCCGGCAATTCCTAGGCCTTGCGGGCTATTATCGTCGTTTCATAAAGGGGTTCTCGGAGATCGCTCAACCCCTCACCACTCTTACTCAGAAGGATAGAAAATTCGACTGGGGTGAACCACAGGAGTCAGCATTCCAAAAACTGAAGACTAAGCTTTGTTCTGCTCCTATTTTGTCCTTGCCTGAAGGCACTGATGATTTCGTTGTTTACTGTGATGCTTCTATTCATGGTCTCGGTTGCGTGTTAATGCAACGCGAGAAAGTGATTGCGTATGCTTCTCGTCAACTCAAGGTGCACGAGAGGAACTACACTACCCATGACTTGGAATTGGGTGCGGTGGTGTTCGCGTTGAAAATTTGGAGGCATTACTTGTACGGTACCAAATGCACCATCTACACCGATCACAAGAGTCTCCAGCACATTTTTGACCAACAACACCTGAACATACGACAGCGCCGTTGGGTTGAACTCCTGAACGATTATGATTGTGCCATTAAGTACCATCCTGGCAAGGCGAATGTTGTGGCAGACGCCTTGAGCAGGAAGGAATCGACAAACCCTCGTCGCGTTCGGGCGTTGCAACTCACGATCCATTCCTCTCTGCCTGATCAACTCCGTTCTGCTCAGTTAGAAGCCTTGAAGGAGGAAAATCTTAAGGCTGAAACTATGCACGGTGCCGACAAGCACCTCGAGCAAAGGCCTGATGGTCTGCGCTACTTCGCAGAACGCGTCTGGGTTCCTTTATTCGGGGGACTTCGGGAGCTGGTTCTTGATGAAGCTCACAAGTCTCGGTATTCCATTCATCCTGGTTCAGACAAGATGTACCAGGATCTAAAAATACTGTACTGGTGGCCAAACATGAGGGCGGATATAGCCTCATACGTGAGTAAGTGCTTGACCTGTGCTAAGGTCAAGGTGGAATACCAGAAACCATCGGGTCTATTGCAACAACCTGAAATTCCAGAGTGGAAATGGGAACGGATTACGATGGACTTTGTCACATAACTACCTAAGTCACCGAGTGGGAATGATAAGATATGGGTGATTGTCGACCGTTTGACGAAATCAGCCCATTTCCTTGCTATTAAGGAGACCGACACCATGGATCGGTTGGCTCGTTTATATCTGAAGGAAGTTGTCTCTAAGCATGGGGTACCAGTTTCTATTATCTCGGATCGTGATTCTCATTTTACTTTGCATTTCTGGAAGTCTTTGCATAAGGCTTTGGGTACCCAGTTGGACATGAGTACAGTTTACCATCCACAGACTGACGGTCAGAGTGAGCGTACAATTCAAACTCTAGAAGAAATGCTGCGGGCATGTGTGATTGATTTTGGCAAAGGTTGGGAAGCTCACTTACCGTTAGTAGAATTCTCTTACAACAACAGTTACCACACGAGCATCAAGGCAGCTCCGTTCGAGGCATTATACGGGCGGAAATGCCGGTCTCCTCTTTGTTGGGCTGAAGTGGGTGAGAGTCAACTCACTGGGCCTGAGCTAGTGTACGAAACTTCTGAGAAAATCGTACAGATTCGTAACCGATTGGCAGCGGCACGGGATCGACAGAAGAGCTATGCTGACCATCGCCGTAAGCCATTGGAGTTTCAAGTTGGTGACAAAGTACTTCTTAAGGTTTCACCATGGAAGGGCGTCATACGCTTTGGGAAGCATGGCAAACTTAACCCACGGTATGTCGGTCCATTTACGATCCTGGAACGGATCGGACCGGTGGCATACCGACTTGATTTACCGACGGAGCTCGGTAACGTACATAACGTCTTCCACGTATCTAACCTGAAGAAGTGTCTGACTGACGAGTCTCTCATTGTTCCACTAGAAGAGATCAAGGTTGATGATCGTCTTCGGATAGTGGAGGAACCTGTTGAGATCCTTGATTACAAGATTCGCAGTCTACGTCACAGTAAGATTCGCATTGTTAAGGTTCGATGGAACTCGAACCGGGGACCGGAATACACTTGGGAACGCGAGGATCAGATGAAGTCTAAGTATCCTCATCTCTTTCCTAAAGAGGCATTCGAATCGAGACACGTTACCACTGCAACGGAATGAATCTCGGGGCGAGATTCCTTTTAACGTGGGGATGATGTGACAACTCGGGTAATTCTCTCTCTTGGTTTCTATCTTTTGTCTGTTTCTTTTGTTCATACTCTTGGTACTTGTATAATTTTCGGGACGAAAATTCTTTTAACGTGGGGATGATGTGACACCCGGCAAATTCTGGTTAACAACGTCGTCTAGATTAAAGTCTACCTTAGCGAGTCACGCGTATTCTGTACTTAACTGGGTTAGTTGAGTCGGGTTATGGTTCGGAACTGTTATATGAGTCTAGGGAATCATTAGATGTTGGCCTAGAGGATCGTTAGATGTCAGTCATTAACCAAGTGTACAAGGGGTGACGATTCGGAGAATCGTCAAAGCATAGGGAACATGCAAGTCTCGAGTCCCGGGAATTGGTGAACGAGGGGGAATGTGTTTATTTGCAAGTGTTATGTGTTTACAATCATTATGTGACTTGTCGGTATGTGAAAATGTGTTAACATATGTTAAAACGGGGTTTAACGCGCAAAATACTTGGAACCATACCCTGTAGGCGATTAGGGTGAGCTAATCACCTACAGGGTGGCGATTAGCTCTCCCCAGGTGGCGAGTAGCTCACCCAAGGTGGCGATTAGGGGGCTAATCGCCTAAGGGGGTGGCGATTAGCAACCCTAATCGCCTGCAACTGGAGCCTAATCGCCTGCAACGTGGGTTACGACTAAAAACGACTATAAATACAATATTTAACCTCCTAAACATCATAACATCAACCCTAGTCGCCCCACAACTCGTCCCAACACCCACACAACCTCTGGAACACGATTTTGGATCAAACAACTTGATTTCAAGCCTATTTCATCAATCAATCACAATCTTAAGGTGTGGTTTTCATCCATGCAATCTTTTCTAACGTTTTTATTGAATCCCTAATGGTCCAGACCTGTTCATAAACACTTGTGTCTTCTGTAAATCGTTAATAATCATTATTGTGTGGATTCTAAATGCTATGCATGTTGTATGTGTAGGTTTTAATTAAAAGACAGGATTTTTATGATTCAAGAAGGATTATTAACATGATGTTAGGGTAGTTACTGATTTATAATGATGGTTTGGTATGGTAATCTGATTGATTGTTCGTTAGGTTATGTTTATGCATGTTGATGTGATGATTACATGATACTTGTGTTATGTTTTAGAAACGTGGTTGCATCCAGGACTGCTAGAACAAGGTTAAACGATGCATTTTGATGTAAAAATGTTTAGGATACTTGTTTGATTGATATTGGAGGTTAACACACGTTCTAGGTTTGATTTGGAGTGTTAAATGCGCGAAAAACCGGAACAGACCTGCAGGTAGCGATTAGCAGGGCTAATCGCCTAAGGGATAGGCGATTAGCAGGCTAATCGCCTACCAGAAGGGGCTAATCGCCTACCCTGTAGGCGATTAGCATGCTAATCGCCTGGTAAGGTGTGTTTTTGCATGCTGCATGACCCTAATCGCCTGATAAGTTCTGAAATGCATGTCACATGACCCTAATCGCCTGCAAACTCAAAAATTAGCATACCACATGACCCTAATCGCCTACTGTATAGGCGATTAGCATTCCTAATTGCCTGTTGACCAACGTAATTGCTAGTTGACTTTTCCTAATCGCCTGTACTGCTGCTGTAAGTATATTTTAGCATTCCGAGACCCGTTTTGATACCTAGGAACATGCTAGGAACCCCGTAACATATCTAATAACTCGGTAACATGTGTTCGGGTCAATAATGTGTTAATTGAACTACGTGCTAGAACTTGTTGGACTTTAACGTATGTTAAGTGTGACTGCATGATTATGTGTTTGTGAATACTAGTGTAACACGGGAAGTCTCGGGTCACCAATGGGATGTCGAGTCTTGTACGTTGGGTCATGTTAACAGTAAACGTGTTGTCAAACAAACTTGGTTATGGTCTGGACATCTAGGGACTAACTAACCTACGGGTTATTAGTCTAAGTGCTTGTAACTGTCATATGTTAGGTCGCCGCTTTACGGGGCTAGCATAGCTTGTTGACTTATTCTTTTATCTGAAGTAACGCAACCTAAGGTGAGTTTACGGCCCCACTTTACTTGGTTTTCACTTTTTTGGGGGAGAAAACATGTGTTAAACAACTATTTGGTAACAACTGTCATACTATGGGTTTTCAAACGGTTTACTATACGATCTTTGGAAGTCCCGGGGGGAACCATGAATGTGCTGGTTTGCACAACGGGGAAATGTGAATAGCGCTATTGGGAGTGACCAACCCCACCCGTCGGCATGGAGCGCCGGTCGGGTGCATATTGTCTCAAACAGGAACAGGTTTACTATTCGGGCACAACATTTGGTTTGCGAGTTAGTAATGGTTTTCCAATCGTAGTAGTAATGGAACATGCGCCTAGCTAGCGTACTTGGTTTACAATTGTTATAGTATGGACAGGTTGAACTTGGAACTTTGATTACAAACCTGTAAACTCACCAGCATGTTTGTGCTGACGTAAACTCTTACATGTTTTCTCAAGTCGCTAAGGTAGCAAAGTGGAACTAGGGCGCACGCGTCTGCACGGCGTCTAGTTAGAGTTGCATGGTCTTTGAACATTGAACATTTGGTTTTATTTTGGTTATGTAACGATATTTAGCTTCCGCTGATGTTTGGGATTTTTAAACTATGTTTTTGAAATTCATTTAGTATTGTTTATTGTGATCATTGACTTGGATCCTGGTTTGTCATGCGCCTCGCGGTAAAACTCCGCAAGTGGATTTTGAGGGTGTGACAGAAACCTACATGAAAAATCATAGTAAAAGGTTGATCTCCGTGCAAATTAAACATAAAGGTTGGAACCTGCAATTTAGATGAAACATAAAGGTTGATTTTTGTAATTTTGTCAATAATTTATTATATCCAAAACTTTGGAAAATTATCATGTACAATTCCTAGTCCATCTCTGTATCTAGAGATGGACATTTCGGTTTTTCATCCCAAACCGGTCCAGTTTTAAGACCAGTTCGTTTTTAGGCTCGAATACAACCCTTGAATGGCACCGATTGGGACCGGGTCAAGAACCGGTTTTTTTTAAACCGGTATAATGCTGGAAAAAAAGGGTTTTTTTACCATGCTGTTGATGCTGTTTAAAAATAATTGATTTTTAACATGGTTTCATCTTGTATCAATAATACCAAAATACCAAATAATTTAAAAATACGATTTCATTGATTGAAAACAACGACAATAACATCAAAACGAAATAGAAAACAACGACAAATACATCGAAACGAAATAGAAAGCATAGTCTTAAACCGTGATAGAAAACGAAATCAATCTTCAAAGTGGACGTCTAATCTTCACCTGAACCGGAGTTGTTTCTTATCTATTCAGCGATTTCGGCTTCATATTCGGACATTGGTTCGGTTTAGTCCGTGTTGACCTCGTCCTCGTACACTTCGACTTCATATTCAAGTTCTCCCTCAAGTGAGCATATGTCTTGTACCCTATCAACCGCATCCAAATAATCCTTCAAGCAAATGGCTATCTCTACCGAATGTGGAGTTAGTCGCGTCCTACATATTGATATGACCCTGCCACTAACAGAGAAAGCGGATTCCGATGCTACCGGGGAAGGTTGGACGGTTAGTAAATCTCGGGCCATGGCGGCTAAGACCGGAAATTGATCTTCCTTACTTTTCTACCAAGCCAACACATCAAAAGCTTTAAATTGTTCGGGAGTCAAGTTCTTAAATAGTTTTCGTCACCATACCTCCCAAGTTCGCTACTAGGAGCGTTGCCTCGTGCATGTTTATTAGAGTCATCCAACAAATTATTATATAAATCCATGTCCGTATCTTGTACATTTTGAGAAGCTTATCTCATTTGCACATGAATGGATGATATTTCACTATAACGTTGAAAATAAACATCATACATATCGGTGAGATGTTTGTTAAATCTTGCTTTTAAACCTTGTGAAAAAGGGTCTTTTTCCGTGTTCAAGTCCAACTCGTTGGCAATTTTATCAATTATATTTTCTACCCCAGCTATATTGTAACATGGGTTTAAAGTGGCGGCATAAGTAAAAAACCACCGGTAATTCCAAAAAATATTTTCTAAACTTTTCCTTCATAGGTGGCACCATATCTTTGTATGGCCTACCTCTACATTTCATTTCACTTAATTTTTTGGTTATGTTATATATTTTGTGAAGTGTTATAGCACTTGTGGGATAATAAACTCCCGACAAAGCGGTGGTTAATGCTTTGAAAACTTGTAGCATATCGCAAACAACTTCAATAACATTCCACTGTGAAGGATGGTATGGTGCCGCTTTTCCCCGACTCGCCAAAATATCATGATATGCAATTAAACTTTCTTTTTGCAAACCGTGTTTTTCAAACATGTTACAAGTGGAAATCCATCTTGTTGGAAAATCCCAATTTGGACCCAAACAAATGACATTCACACTTTTCGAAATTTGGTATATTAGCATGTCTTTGATTGTTGCTATACATATAGCGTAACATTCTTTGAAAACCCTCCGTTTGTGGTTCAATACACTTTAGACCGTCTTGAACGGCCAAATTGATTATGTGTGCGACACATCGACTATGAAAAAAAAAACCCTCCACAAATAGGTTGGTATTTTAATTTTAATTGTGAGATAGTCGTGGTATTATTCGATGCGTTATCAAACGATATTGATAAAATCTTGTTTTCTAACGTATACGTTTGAATAACTTTGTTAATCATTTTAAAAATATTTGTACCAGTGTGAGGGTAATCAAACAATCGAAACGCAACAATTCGTTTGATCATTTGCCAATCCAATGGATCGTGACACAAATATATGAGTCGGGTGAACCGTGCGGTGCGGACCAAAGATCGCTAGTTAAGTTAACACCGGTTTGTAAGTTTTAAAAATAATTAATTAATTCGTTTTTTTGCTTCTTTCCATCTTTTTAAACAATCTCGTCTAAGGGTAGCATGACTTACATGTGTGTAACGAGGTTGAAGTGTTCCTTGAATAAGCTTCGTCAAACGTGGGTTGTCAAAATGGTTGAATGACAAGCTTCCTTGTATCACATAATTCGCCATTCCTTTAATCCTTTGCGAACCGCTTCCAAATTGTAAACAAACAACTCACCTTCTTGTGTGATCGAAGCTCCACCTTGAGAGTTTTTTCTGTTCTTTCAAGACTTTGCAATACGGTTTTTCAACGTGGTCTTTCAAAGTTGAGTTAGCGTTGTGTTTAAGAAAGGTTTGACAATACTTGCATCTCGCCTTGTTCGGACTGCTACTAGGGGTGTAAATGACACGTAGCGGCTCGGGATCGGCTCGGTAAAATGCTCGAACGAGCCGAGCCTTAACGAGCCCGAGCCCGAGCCTGAAATATGGCTCGTTTAGTTATCGAGCCCGAGCTCGAGCCCTAGATACAAAGCTCGATTGGGCTCGCGAGCCTAATCGAGCCTTAACGAGCTAGAGCCCGAACCCGAGCCCGAGCCTAAGTTACAGCCGAGCCTAAGTTATAGCCTTAACGATTGGGCTCGCGAGCCTAAGTTATAGCCGAGCTTTTGCGAGCTCGAGCCGAGCTTTTGAGCTCGTTTGAGATTCTCAAATCACCTCGAGCCGAGCCGAGCTCGAGCTTTGGATTTTGCTAGCGAGCCGAGCTCGAGCTCAAGATTGTAGGCTCGAACCGAGCTGAGCTCGAGCTCGAGCTTCACAAAACCTTAACGAGCCCGAGCCGAGCCCAGTCGGGCTCGGCTCGGCTCGTTTACACCCCTAACTGCTACTCATAACAGACAAATCAAAGTGTTTCCAAACAATGGGGTTTCATTTCGTTGGAACCACCTTAACAGCCGTTAGTTGGGATGAAGAAGCACCAACATTAACCGAACCAGTTTGACTCTGAGGTTGAGAAGATGCCATTTTTTGAGATTAGAGAGTATTAGTGAGAATAGAGAGTGTTTGCTAGCAAGATTAGAGAGTGTTTATGAGTATTTTTGATGTTGTGATGAATCCTAAATATGAAGGGTATTTATACTATGATCGTGGGTGAAAAACACTCCAAAAATGACAAAAAAACGGCCATATTCGACCCCCAACGGCTATAAGAACGTTTTATAACGGTCATATTTCGACCAAACCGGTTTTTTTGTAGGCTTCGACCTCAACCGGTTTTTCATCCAAACCGGTTCCCACCTCATCCGAAGTTCGAAACACCCAACCGAACATAAGACCAACCCTTAAGTTCGGTTTCAGGCCGGGTTGACCAAAAACCTTTTTTTTTTCAAACCGGTTTTCCGGTTTTTATTTCGGGTCGGGTGGAAAAACCGGTTTTTTATGTCTACATGTACCAGGATAATAAGTCAAACTTAACACGTATTAAATGATCTGTAGCTAGGGCCGGCAATTTTGTATACGAATACGATTACCTGACACGAACCTGAACGATCTTAACAGGTACATGTATGGCTTTAACAGGTTTCGTGTCCTAAACAGGTAGACATGAATTTACCTGTTAATTTTCATGTCGTGTACAGGTATTCAGGTTCCGTGTATCGTGTCTTAACATGATCGTATATAAACAGGTCAGATATACATGATTTGCCAGCCCTAAGTATAATGTTCGCAAACAGGTACGCAAACAGATATTATCTAGGTCTTTGGTGAACTTTTGGAAATTTTGTCTCACTAAACAGGTTCGTAAACATGTGATTAGTATAATAGTCATAAACAGGTATTAACAGGTACTTTTCGTGTATACCTGTTAAAAAAATTAACAGGTTCGTGTATGAAAAAATAGACACGAAAAATTTTCGTGTTGTGTACAGGTAGTTAGGTTTCGTGTATCGTGTCTTAACAGGTTCGTGTTTTAACAGGTCAGGTATACACGATTTGCCAGCCCTATTTGTAGCCTAGCTCTCAATGGTATTAACGTATATGAAAAAGATGTTCATTCCCTAGAGAAAGAAAGTTCTAGCCAATATAGACAAATATGTAAGAGTTTGATTAATGGATACGTGTCGAAGAACATAAAAACTAACTTGCATATTTTTTTTATTTCTTATTTTTGTTCAAAAATATTTCATTAACAATAAAATTCTTTTCTGTTTAATTTATATAAGTGAGGACAGAAATGGAAAGGACAAAAATGTTAAAAGGATGGGTGATGTTGAAGGTGAATGCATGACCGAGAATAATTATACAGTAGCCTAAATAAGGAAATTAAATAATATGTCATCGTTCTACTGCTCGTCTTGTCTCTTTCCTTTCCTGGACATCTTCAATTCTGCCCACATGTTATTTTTTTCTTTTTCCCTTATTACTTTAAGTTAATTTAATTTATTTTCTTATTAAATTATACCTCGGGAACGTCCCGGGGTTGAAAAATCTAATATGACATATTAATTTTACATATGAAATAGAATGATGCGCTTTACAGTTACATGCATGAAAGCTTCGGGTAGCAGCTAACATAAAACAATTAAAAATATATCTCCAATGTTAACGCCTAACCTTAAACAATGTATAACTCTAATATTAATATCTAACCTAAAACAATGTATAACTCCAATGCTAACGCATGTTGAAAATAGAATTCATATTTACTGATTTGAACATAATTAGTGACTTGCCTATACATGATTAATGATTTACCTGAACACTTTGTGTTTTTTTTCCTGTTTGAAAAAACTCAACAAAAAATAGTCGTTTGTTTTCTCCGTTTTTTATATAGCACTATGGTACTCGTTGGAAAGATAATAAAACCCTCGTTAATTTGATGTAATTTTTTTCTTTAAAAAATCTCGTATATAAAAGATATTAACGTTTAAAAATTATGGGAGGAAACATAAGAGAGAAAAATCTAATTTTGTTTTTAAATTATTTTTTTCCTAAAATATCTCAATGCCACATGGGATGACACATGGCACACTCAAGGAGTAGAATGCTTCTTTGAATGCCATGTCATTAAAATGGCTTTGGTTTATTAGACCACCCGTAGTCGGGCGTTATTGTGCAAATTTTTAATATATAGCGCCCCCACACCACTACACCCCGGCGCTATAGGCCAAAAAGGGGGGGGGGCTTTATGAAGATAACGCCGGGTCATGATTTGATCCTCCAATCCGGTGCTGACACGTGGCACTTGGTCTGGTCAACCTTTTTTTTTAATAATAATAATAATAATAATAAACATAACAATATTAATAATAATAAATTAAACAGAAAATTATTTAGATTTAATAAAATAATAATAAAAAAATAAATTATATAAAAAAATAATATTTATTAAAATTAATAAAAAAATAGATTATATAAAAAAATTATATTCAAACATTTGAATTTTAAACGGTTACTGTTCAAACCGTTTGAAATTCAAATTTCCCCCCCCAAACGTTTGAATTTCAAATTTTGAAATTCAAACGTTTTCCCCCCAAACGGTCATATTTCTCACCCTATAAATACCCCCTCCTCCCAAATATCAGTCACACCTCTTCCCTCTTCCTCATCCTTTCCTCATCCTAAACACAATGAATAACACTGGCGGTTTTCAAGTAGGAGCTGCCGGACCTTCTAATGTCCGGCAGTACGCTCGACGGGTCCGGGGACGGGGCCCGTCCCGGAGACTACCAACTCATCCTCCTCCACAACCTCCTCTTCCTCCTCCTCCACAACCTCCTCTTCCTCCTCCTCCTCCGCCACAACATTGGCTATATCCCTCTCCTCCTCCTGCTCCGGCACCACCAACCTTCACCCCTCCTCCTCCTACTGCGGCACCACCAACACATCCTGAAGTCGATGATCCCTGGACGGATGAAGAATGGGCTTGGGCCATGGATTATACCATGGCTACTCATCAATTGGACCGACTGATGTTGTCGGCACCACCAACCTTCACCCCTCCTCCTCCTACCCCCTACCACCAACCTATCCCCACCAACCAGACTACCCCCTACCACCAACCTAACCCCACCCCCAAGAATACCCCCACCCACCACCACCAGACCACCCCACCTCGTGAATATGGGGACCCAACTCCTGAGGACTTGGAAGCCCTCAGGGAAATTGAGGAGCAGGAGCGCCTCTGGAGCATGCCAACCACTCCTCGTGAGTACTATTACTTCCCATCGGATGCGAGGTCCGATGGACGGGACAGCTCACGTTCCCTATCCCCCGAGTACTACACACTCGAGGACTGGGACTTTTAGGATTATATTATGTGTTTAATTAAGTAATTTAGGAATATGTAATGTTTAAATAAGTAATTTAGGAGGTGTGTAATTTTTTTTAATATTAGTTGTAACTTTTTTTTTTAATATTAGTTGTGTGTTTTTTAAGATTATTTGTAATTTTTTTTAATTTTAGTTGTAACTTTTTTTTTAATATTAATTGTGTGTTTTTTAATATTATTTGTAATTTTTTTATATTTATTTACCTTTTATTTTATTTATTTTGAGTTAAAAGAATAAAAAAATAAAATCCACGTGGACCAATCAGATTCAGGGGCTTTATATATAAAGCCCCACCACTACACCCCTTTTTCAGTTTCTCTCTCCATGCTGACTCAGCAGCCACATGGACCAATCAGGAATGAGGGCTCTATATATAAAGCCCCCCACTACACATGCTCTTATATGTATAGATAAGAAATGCATCCTTTTTCTCTTTCTTTAATTTTAAAAACAAATCTGTTCCAATAATGGTATAGAAAGACTAAAAAAAGTCTTGGAGAACCGTTTTCATAATCTAGTAAAAGACTGAATTAGTATACAACAAGTGTTACTTGGAATTTTGAAAGGAAAACTTTGTGACATGAGGCTACGTTTTTTTTTTTTTTTTTTTTTTTTTTACAAAATGCTACTTTTTTTTAGTATTTACGGGCTTCTAAAGCTACAAAAACTACTCACTAATTAATAAATGTATTTTTGTATTAATTATTAGTATTATGTAAAAATTAATTTCCATGTGTCATCGTCACATGCCCTTATGCCCACCACGGCACCACTAAGATGTTGTTGATACAACACACAAAAGAAGGCACCATCTTTTAAAATACATTGATCCTCATTTGTTGGCATCTAATTAGTATCGGACCCATGAGGGCATTTTGATGAAACAGAATTACCATCAGTCACCTAAAACCTGACATGATAATCAATTTTGAGTTAAATGCCAAATTCGTTCCTGAGGTTTGGTTCAGTTTGTCGCTTCAGTAAAAAAAAATTTTTTTTTGCAATTCAACAACTGATGTTTCGATTTTTTTTGCCATATTCGTCATTTTCACTAGCTCAGTTAAAAAATCTCGTTAATTCAGGGGTATTTTTGTCCTTTTACCTGCAATTTAAAATTTTAATAAAAAATCTTACCCCACATTAATAATAATTATTAATAACTAGCTTTTATCCCGGGTTGAAATATCTAATATAACATATTAATTTTACATATGGAATAAACTAATGCGCTTTATAGTTACATGCAGGAAAGCTGTAATCGATCATTTTAATAATAATAATAATAATAATAATAATCAAATCGTCAGCTTCTAGATTTCCTTATCGGGTATCTTCTGTCTTCGTAGCCTTATCGAGTAGATGAAAGGAGGATGTACAGGCGTAGGAGGGAGAGAGAGAGAGAGAGAGAGAGAGAGAGAGAGAGAGAGAGAGAGAGAGAGAGAGGAGGAGGTGGTGGTTTTAGATCCGGTTTAGCGGAGGATGAAAGAGGCGGTGATGATGGTCTTAAGTTGGTGATGGTGGTGGTGTTATGGTCAGGGTGGTGGCTGTGGGATCGACTTTCGGGCAACCCGACAATCACGAGCTTTACTGTTTAGAGTGCGGAATCCACTAAACAGGTTCGGATAACAAAAACGACTATGAAACTAAGACAAATGAAGCATCAACACACACAAAATACGGTTAAAAGGTTGTATTGATTGATTAAAACAGAGCTCAGGTGTTTACAGACAATCTCAGACCTTTAGACCTTGGGTAGGGTGCTTGGGGAATGTGTGATGTGACAACTTGATGATTAGGGCAATGATTTATGGCTTTTATACTTGTCCTACTCGTCCAGGACCTTAGACACGAGTAGCAGTAAAACACATGAGTAGCCGGGGCCGGGGCGAGTAGCTAGTTACTCGCCTGTAACAAAAGCTAATCGCCTGCGTTAGCCAATCATGCCAAAACGACTTGTAAACACATCCAAGCACGCATAATACATACCAAACATCATCTATACTAGGCTAGGGACATCGTGTACTAATAGTGGCGGACGTGGTGGAGGTGGTTTAATCAAACCTCGCCGGAGGATAACCGGAATCCCGCCGGAGATAGGGTCGGAGTATGCTTACTGTCGACTATGTTTGATGTAAAATCAAACCATGTGCCCAACTGGATGGACTTAATTTTATTCCGCTGGAATATGGAATATAGAATTCGTGAGGTTTGCATTTGCTTAATCGATGTTGGATATTAGCTGAGTTGTATGGGTTGGGTGTTAAATACCATTCATTAGAAATGACAAAAATATCTCTGCCTGCAAAGAGTGCAAAAAACAACCGTTACTAAGATCATCTAAATACTTGAAATTAAAGAAATCATATTCTATACGGAATGATAAATGGATGTCAAATGAACAAATATTTTCTTTCATTCCCTCATCAATTAGATTCCGCTGTCATATAACAAACACTACCGAATACAGTTTCAATATACTAGGGAGAGGTTAATGTAAAAAGAAGGTTAACGTAAGAAGGATTAAGAGGCTTACACATGTCCCTTACCAAAAGGGTATTATCTATACATATAATAAACCAAAGCCATTTTAATGACATGGCACTCAAAGAGGCATTCTCCTCATTGAGTGTGTCATATGTCATTCCATGTGGCATTGAGATATTTTAGGAAAAAAAATAATTTAAAAAAAAATTATTTTTTCTCTCTTATGTTTCCTCCCATAATTTTTAAACGTTAATATCTTTTATATACGAGATTTTTTAAAGAAAAAAATTACACTAAATTAACGAGCGTTTTATTATCTTTCCAACGAGTACCATAGTGCTATATAAAAAACGGAGAAAAAAAACGACTATTTTTTGTTGGGTTTTGTTCAAACAGGAAAAAAAAACACAAAGTGTTAGGTAAATCATTAATCATATATACGCAAGTCACTAATTATGTTCAAATCAGTAAATATAAATTCTATTTTCAACATGCGTTAGCATTGGAGTTATACATTGTTTTAGGTTAGATATTAATATTAGAGGTATACATTGTTTAAGGTTAGGCGTTAATATTGGAGATATATTTTTAATTGTTTGAGGTTAACTGCTACCCGAAGCTTTCATGCATGTAACTGTAAAGCGCATCATTCTATTTCATATGTAAAATTAATATGTCATATTAGATTTTTCAACCCCGGGACGTTCCCGGGGTATAATCTAGTTGTCCATCACCATAATTGTTGACTTTTTTCAAGTTTCATCCTCATATTTAAAACGACAATAACTTTTTCGTACGATGTTATTTAAAAAAAATACACTATAAAAACAAGTTTTTTATCCTCTTTCATTTGCATACCCTATTGCCAAAGTTTTTTGTTTTTTTAATCGTTGGGTTGATAGCTTGCGTTTTGTTAAGGGTCCCTCATACCCGCCTGCTCCTCATTCCATTGACAAATGAATCCTTCTGTTCATCGCATTTCGGTACCTGGAACCGAACCTGATTTCTCGTGCTCTGTTCTTCACTTTTTCCTCACTACTGGTATGTTATAATCCAATTATTTCCTCCAGATTAGTCGATTAGGTTTATGTTTTAAAACTACTAAGATAAAACTTGGATTGATCGTTGTTATAGTGGGTTATTTGTGTGATTATTGGGACAAGTCTGGGTTGGGTATTAATCGAAATAGTTTATAATTTTCCCGGTCAGATAATCAACCAATTGGTCACTTAGACCAGCTGGTTTCTGTCTTCGTTTAACAACTCAAAGACTCGGGTTCAACAAACGCAAGTTATATATGATAAATTCCAAGTTATATATGATAAATTGCAAGTTATACATGATAAAATGCAAGTTATACCTGATCAAAAGATGCAAGTCATATCTGACAAAAAACGCAGGTTATACATGACAAAACGCAAGTTATACATGATAAAACACAAATTATACCTGATAAAATGCAAGTTATACCTGATAAAAAGACGCAAGTTATATCTGACAAAAAACACAAGTTGTATCATGATAAAACGCAAGTTATCAACCCAACAATTTTTCTAAAAGTATAACAATATGGTATGCAAATGAAAGAGGATAAAAAACTTGTTTTATAGTGTATTTTTTTAAATAATGTCGTATGAAAAAGTCATGGACGTTTAAAAAATGGGGGTGAACTCAACAATTATAGGTTATACCTATTTTGCATTTCCCATTCTCTTTTAAAAACTCAATGTATATATTCCCCTTTTAATGTCATCCATTGATTGATATAGATCAAAAGACCAAAATCATTTTTATCCTTTTTATGTTAAGGTCCTTTGAACATTGTTGTGGGTAGAGGTGAGCGAGGCTTTATCCAATAATATTTTTCCACGTCAAAGCATACGTGACACTGGTTAGCGGCCGGCGACTGCTCGAGTGAGGGTGTTATGGGTAAGGGTTAGCTGGTTTTTTTTTACCACTTATATTTAATTATTTACCATAATTTTTTTATAAAAAAAGCATTAAAATAAAATAAAATAAAAAACACAAACATTACACTAAAAAAAAAAAAAATTACACTAGACAAAAAAAAATTACACTACTAAAAAAAACAAAGAACATGATCATAAATAAAAAACCCTAGCCACGTAGAAGATTTGCCGAGCGCATCATTTGCCACGCCGATTCGTTGGAAAAGTTGTGGCCTTTAACACGACGGTACTCCAAGCGAGTAAAGACGAGGAACATGTCTTTTTTTCACCGGACAAATCTCTCTGGACATCTCTGTACGCGTCTTCGAAGGCTCGACACTTGGTACGATTGGTACCCCCCGACAAGGGTACTAAACTCGGCCAAGAAGAAGGAGGAGGAGGAGGACACCCGCTAACAGACGCGAGCCGAGTCACGTCAGCTAGCGGCAGACTGGTCGCTGAATGACTCGCGTCACTTCGTTGTCGGTCACGTCCTATCGCTTCAGCCACGTGGAATATTTTGTAGCTCGCGGCAGCCAGCTTGCGGGCCACAACGGCCAGTCTTATACTTTCTCCAATATACTAATGTTAACTCTAAACTAAATGTGTGTGCTTTAGAATATGTTTAAAATAAAGTAATTACAGTCTAGAAAAAGGTAAACATAGTTAGATTATCATACATAAAAGAATAACATGTAAATATGTCAAAGTTATCTATTTAAATATTTTGAAAAGAAATAAACTTAGTCATTATACCCTACCAAGTGCAGCTTGCCCATACTTGATACAATACCAACGAATTGAAACATACTTACTGCTGTACAAATCACCTTCCTTTTCAAAAGTGAGTTTTCCATTATCGGACGAAGTGATGTGAAATACCTATATATGTCCGATTTTCGTAAGAACTGTATTTTTCAAGCGAAAGTGGGTAATAATTATGCACCACTTGCCAATGATCTCCAGCCCAGCTGGTTTGAGGTGGGAAGGTTTACCTCCTTGGAGGGTTCCTGCCCGGGTTTGGTCTCAGGTTCGATTCCCACGTTCCACCGAAAAAATAACCGTTGGGTTTGAAAGGAGAAACCCGTGTGGTTCCTATGGGATTCGATCCTGGGCAGTGGTCGCTTTGCAACACGGGATTTACCGCTGAAACACTACTCTCCAAAAAAAAATTATGCACCACTTAACAATTTCATAACATATCAATACAGAAAAACACTATACTCAAATTAGATAATTTAATTTATGGTATCTTTATTTATTATTAAATTATATAAGTCATTTGTGTTCTTCCTTTTAGAAATAGATAAATCTAGCGATAACCTTCTAGTGTATTAGCAACCCCATGACCTTTTAATATAGAAATCATGGGTTCGAGTTTTACCTGAAGCAAAACTGCTCTGAATTGAGTCAAGGGTTTTAGCACGGTGGGCCTTCAAGATGTGGGTTCTTGTGGAAAGGTGGCAGGACGGGTCACTAGTGTCGCCTGCGTTCACGGTTGTGTGTGGCCTTTTGCCTTTGTATTTACCCGGGTAATCGACCATTTATTGGTCATTCAAAACAAAAAGAAAATGATAAACCAAGATTAAAGCCAAAAACGATGTCTTTACTTAAACTAGATAGTCAATTTTAGATAGTAAAAAAGAAACGATATCAATATTATTAAAATATAAAATAGTCATGTTCTTCCTTTTAGAATTAGATAACTTCTAGTGAATTAGCAACCCTATTATGTTAATGTAGAAATCATCGAGTGTTACCTGAAACAAAATTGCTCTGAATTAAGTCAAGAGTTTAACACAAATGGGTCTTCATGCGGTGTGTTCCTTTGGAAAGGTGACAAGCCGGGTCATTAGTGTCGTCTACGTTCACGAGTGTATGGTCTTTTAGCTTTGTATTTACCTAGGTGATTGAGCTTTTGTTGATGGTGCAAAACAAAAAGAAAATGATAAACCAAGATTAAAGCCAAAAACGATGTCTTTACCCCCCCCCCCCCCCCCCGAACTGTTGCATTTATAAAAACTAGTAAAAAGAGAAACAATAAATACTGCCCCTCCAAGTTTTTGGGGGCGTTTTTTTTTGCTTCAGGAAAATCTTCACGGTGTTTTTTATGGACCAATCACATCCAAGCTTTCCAACGGTAATATTTTCTAACGTTCGATTTTTTTTTTAAATTAAACAATACCAACTATATAAACCACACCCCACACCCATTTTTTTCGTCATCTTCCTTTATTTTTAGAAAAACTCTCTTTTTTTTATAAAAGTTCTTTCAACCTTACACAACCAAAATGCAATCATTTCGCGCAACGTTCGGTGTTCCATCTCGCCCAAGTAACCCAAACGTCGTTCGCCCAAACACACCGCAACCACTACCAACCTTCAACCCAAACGAGTTTGACCCGAATACGATGGGTTTCTCTGAACTTCTCAACATGCCCTATAATTTTTATGGAGGTCCAATGGGTTACGCAAATAACATGACATTTAATGTTGCCGCTATGTCAGGATCTCAAGCCAACCAAGAACCGAACATTGAAATTGTGCCAGACATACAAAATGAACTCGAACCCGAGCAACAACCCGAGCCCGAGCCGACCTGAAAAAACGGTCCCACAAAAAAACGGAGAGGTGAGTCATCCAAAATCAAACTACCAAAAGTGGACCAAAGACGAGGAGTACGCACTCGTACGTGCGTGGTTTGACGTTTCGGAGGATCCTGAAATTGGTAAGTGTTTTTTATATATTTTTGTTTTTTATAAAAAAATTAAGATAATATATGTCTGTTTTTTTTGCTAAAATATTAAGATAATATGTGTTTGTGTTTTTGTATGTTAACCTTTTGTTTTATTTTTTGTAGCAAACTATCAAAATTTGATCTTCTTTTGGAAACGGGTTCAAGCAACGTTTTTCAAAGCGATGAACTGGGGTGAATATCGGGACAAGGACTCCATCCTCAAGCAAGTGGACTGACATCAACCGTTCTTGTCATGCTTTTCAAGAAACCTTCCAACGACTTAAAACAAATTGGGGTAGTGGTCGGGGAAACGTCGGTAGATTGAAACGAGCGTTGGAGAAGTACAATCAAACTCGTGGCAAATTCACTTATTTGAATTGTTGGGAGTTGCTTAAAGGATCCCCTAAATGGGCCTATGTACCGGCCATGACGTCGACGCCTAGACGCAAAGTGAAACAGTCCAAGACTTCTTCTCCAATGATCTCGAGACGCCCACGTCCGATGCTCGAAACGTGGATTTAAACGAAGATGTTACCGACGAGGAAGACGGGTCCCACCCGGTAGAAGAAGCGTGCGAAAGGGAAAATGTGTAGAGTCTTCGTCGACGGGTGGTGACTTAGTGAAGCAAAGTTTCGATGAGATGAATCAACGACTTCAAGATATTCATGACCTTGGGGCTATGCGTTTGGAAACAATGCAAAGAAAGGTCATAGCAAACGAAACGTTCGTCGCGATCTAAGATGTGAGGCAAATGGAAAAAGGCATCAAATTTTTGTCTAAGCCGATCGACCACCCCACGAGAGACGCGTTACGCTTGGCTCAAATGCATAAGCAACAAATCCGCGAAAAATACAACCTTTGGATTGTCTCGTATTTTTATTTTTTTTAGCATGTTTCGTTTTTTATGTATGTTTTTTTTTGGTATGGTAGTGTGATCTTTTTTATTTTTGTTTAATGTAAAAAGTTTTATGAAATATTATTTGTCTTTATTTTCAAAATAAAAAAAATAATTAATATTAGATGATTGGAAGGGCTTGAAATTTTTCACCTTACCACTACACCCGTTTTTCATTTCAAACACCATATGGAACCCACATACCACGTGTCGTTTAATGCCCCATGGGGCTTGAAAATTTCTAAGGCTATGGGGTGTGGAACCCTTCCCCCTTTCCTCTCTCTTGTCCACATCAGCGCCACGCCATTTCCTCCCTTCACCTCCCCTTTTAAAGGAAATGGTTCCACCTTCTTCTTCCTTCCCCTTCTATTTTTTTTATTATTTCCCTGGTGATCATCAACGGTCCAAAGCAAAATCAATTCACTTTTTTGGGGGAAATGGGACGGAGAGAACGGTGGTTTCTCACCGTTTGAGCCGAAGCTCGATAGGAGGGGGGGGGGGGGGGATTGGTTCCCCGAGGGGGAGGGGTGCCACCTCAACCCACCAAAACCCTTCCCCGAACCACACCCCACCGTCTAACTACCATTACACATGGTAATGGTTTCATTACAAGGAGGGGATTTTCAACCCACGACAACCAAGAAACGATTAATCTTCTATTAATCCTATTAAATCTCCAAAGTTACCCAGCACGTCATCATTAAAATACCATGAATGAGCTTATTTTTTTCTTTTTTCCATTTAGAGCAAACCCATCCACACAAGCATACGTGACAGGCTTAAATTACTACTAGGTGAGACGTCTAACCATTTGAAAATAACGACTCACATCCTTCCTACAAAATCGCAACTCCTAAATAGGTGCTCGATAGATTCCTCTTTTAAATTTAGTTACATTTCTCAACAAAACTAATTTTTTTTTATCAGACTCATGTATTTATATAATTCAAAATCCGCTTACATTGCATCAAACTTTCAAAATTATATTTAACATCTAAATAATATTTTTCTCAAAATTTATTTGGTGATCTTAACCTGATAAATTATAAACTATTTTTGAATGTAAATCTAAGTTTTGAACTCATATTCTCATTTTCATTTTTCAAATCCATATTAAACTATGTATTTGACGACTCGTATACAGTTTGTTGACATATTGCCTTATTTATTTATCTATTTATTGAATAAGGCTATATCGTTCACATTCTTCTAAATGCACACTTAATACATACTTGACTTTCCTACACATATCAATATTTTTCAATGTGAATTTAAAAGATATTTTTAGGAACGTGGCTAAAAGCCTAAAAGTACTTACCATTTCTCTTATTTACTTGATAGAAAATTAGATTTTGTAAAACCTATTTAGTCATCTCTTTCTCTCTCACACACACACATCCATAACACACAATCGGATTATAACTAAGTGTGTCCAATTAAGAAAACTAAAAGGTAGTTAGTTAGATATCAAATGAATTAGCCCACTAAACACAGTGTATTTGGCAGAGAATTTTAGACAAGATCTTTTGTGAAGAAAAGCTGGTGATAAGAGTTAAGAGGTTGTTGATTAACTCATTAACCAACCCCACTCTCAAAGCCACAATCTACACTTATTTCACATATAGATACACACACACATATATATATATATATATGTATGTATCAATCTTTAGCCACCTTAATTCTCCCTACCTTATTCTTCCCATGTTTCTTTATGCATCCTAGGTTGTTTCTTTTTCTTCTCACCACTTGTTTCTAAACTAAACTCCTGCTACAAACATAAAAAAACAACATCTAACATATTATCCATCCATCTACTTTCCGATCACTTCTTTTTTTACCAACAAAAAAAATGTGGGATCTAAACGGGTCACCCGATCCACGACCCGAACCACAAGAATCCTATAACACACACATAACCAAAGGGAAAGGGATCCGACCCGGATACAATTCAAGCTCCGACGATGATCAACCGGTTACCCATCAGTTCTTTCCGGTCCAAGATCATGAACCAGGTCCAACCACCTCTCTTGCCATTAATACGACGTCGTCTACGGTTTCTTTTCCTCCGGTTCACTGGACCGGTGGTGTTCAACTGTTCCAACAGTCGCCGGTCGGTGGGTTTATTGGGAAGTGTGCCCAACCGGAGGTGGCCCAACCGTTGAAAAAAAGCCGGCGTGGACCCCGGTCTAGAAGCTCACAATATCGTGGAGTTACCTTTTACCGACGGACTGGTCGTTGGGAATCACATATATGGTTGATCTATCATTTTTTTAATATGTTTTCTAATTTTAGTATCTGTTGACTTTTGTTTTTGCTGATTAAACTTTGTTTTCATGATATAGGGATTGCGGGAAACAGGTTTATCTCGGTACGTATTATTATTATTATTATTATTATTATTATTATTATTATTATTATTATTATTATTATTATTATTTTGTAAAAGAAAATTACGAAAAGGTTAAAAGTTGGATCATAAAGTTTTTTTAAAAAATAGATATGGAATCGATCACTACCCATTTTCTCATATTAATAATCCGTGAGTTGAGACGGTTAGAATTTAGCCTACACTTTTTGGTAAAACGTCGCCATGAAAAACCGGCTATGCCGACGTTATTGTTTTTGGTGAAAAGCTGAGTCGAAATTTCTTGGTCAACTTTGATTGTTTTTGTAATTTTTTCTTTTTTCTCAAGTATTGTTTTTTTATTTTTTAATTCGTACTCTTTAGTTTTAGCAGAAAAAGAATTATTTTCTCCAAATTTTATGGACAATTTATTTAGTGATTTTAATATCTTATAAAAATTAATTTAATGTAACGCAGGTGGATTTGACACTGCACATGCAGCTGCACGGTAAGCATAATCAAAACCCTTTATTTCCCATTTTAGTAAATTTTATTATTTAAAGATAATTATTATATTATATTAATTTAATTATTTATATCAGGTTAGGGTTTATGTAACAAGATATGTATATATATGATTTTGCAGTGCATATGATAAGGCAGCAATCAAGTTCCGGGGATTGGAAGCTGACATAAACTTCGGCCTACAAGATTATGAAGACGATATGAAACAGGTGTGTGTTTTTTCACCTTTAGTGTGTGTTTTGTTTTACATTTCACCTTATCTTGAACAGTAATAATATGTTGCCTTATCTTGAAACATGTTTTGTTCTTGTTGTTGTTTTACAACAAAACACACACACATGGTCACAACTCACAAGTCTTTGTTCTAGATCAAAGTCTAGCTAAAAAATATTAATAAAAAAAAGTAATTAAAAAAACTACAACAAAGTGTTTTAGATTTTTTTGTTTGAAGAAAGAACACACCATGTGATGAAAAGCTGCAACATGTAAAATGTATTGATTTTAATTTAATTTGAAAAATAAATTGAACAGATGAGTAATCTGACTAAGGAGGAATTTGTGCATGTACTAAGGAGACAAAGTACAGGGTTTCCAAGAGGGAGTTCAAAATATAGAGGAGTTACTTTGCACAAATGTGGTAGATGGGAAGCAAGAATGGGCCAATTTTTAGGCAAAAAGTACCTTCTTCTTCTTCATTATCTTTTTTTACTATATCTATATTTTATAGGTGTTGCTACTTTTTCCACATTCATAAATCAAATCACAATACTTTGTTCTTGAAATCTATGATCACCATTTTAAAGTTTTTTAATTTTTATGAAAGATTTTGTACTTGATTATTTATTTTGACAAAAAAAAGATTACTTATTTTGCCAGAAATGTGATTTAGAAAAGAAAAAAAAAACATTAGTGGTAAGTACCTTGATTAATCAGGTTCGAATCTTGTTTCTAATAGTTTTCTGCCATCAACTTTTAAAAGCCACCTACCCAACACAAGTTGCGATACATGATCCTCTTGGTTAGCAGGGTACTAACGAGTAACAACATACATTCCGAGACTTTCCGATGACAGAATTTCTTGATAAGTAAAATTAGAGAAAATAATTTATTATGTATAAGATAGTAATGCTATACAAACAGTTATATTTATCTCCGGTATTTGTTACTAGATTTAAAACTATTGCTTTTGACTAAAGTAATAGTATAAATAGCAAAAGCAAATCCAATATTATCTTGTTTTACAAGACAGATCATAAACAACACCAAAATTTATTTAAAACCCAACCCTCTAAAGAATATGTACTGGTTTTTCCATTTATATATAAAGCTGGCTACTAGTTGGCTATGGCTACACCTATCCACCTACTTATATTCATTTCATCAAGTTATGTCACTTCACAACACACTGTTCAAAACACACTTAGATATTTTTCCTTTTTTGGCTCTTCATTACACTTCACAGGTATGTGTACCTGGGTCTATTTGATACTGAAGTTGAAGCTGCTAGGTAAATTCATATGACTATTTTTTTCTACGGTAAACTCCTAAAATCGTCTATGTGGTTTAGTGAAAGTTGCCACTTATGTATAAACTTGAAATTTTTTGTCATAATCGTACCCTGGTTTTAATTGTTTGTCTAAATCGTCCATGGCACTAACTCCATCCAGTTAGTGTCAGTTAAGTCAAGGGTGAATAGACGAAATTACCCTTGACTTAACTGGAACTAACTGGATGCAGTTAGTGCCAGGGACGATTTAGACAAACAATTAAAACCAGGGTACGATTATGACAAAAAAATCTCAAGTTTGTACGTAAGTGACAATTTTCAACAAACCACATGGACGATTTAAGCAGCTTACCCTTTATTCTATTTATTTTTCAAAGGATTGATATGTCATATGTTCATTTGTAAAGGGCCTTAATGAAAATATATTCTATTTAGGGCGTATGATAAGGCTGCCATTAAGTACAATGGAAAGGATGCTGTCACAAATTTTGATCCAACTGTTTATGAAAATGAGTCCAATAATGTCACTGGTATAGTGTAATTCATTCAATTATTATTTTTTAAAACTATTTGTTTTGATATATAGTTTGTGGATTATAAAAGTTTATTGCTTTAATGTAGAGTGTTCTAATGATCATGGTAAGGACACTTCTTCGGATCACAATCTTGATTTGAGCTTAGGTCAAAATTCGGCCCCAAACAGTGGACATAATCGAGATGTTGGATTTAGCCCACCTATGGTACGTTTCGAATTGTGTTATTTTAAAGTTGTTAATGGGTATATGATTGTTTTACCAAGTGACCAACTAGTGGCTCAAGGCTCCCGTTAAATCGGCACGTAAATAAACAAGTGAGCTAACGGCTCTTTAATTAAATTTTGAGCTGAGGTGAGCTCGCTTGTTTGGCTTGCTCAAGTTAGGTAGGGAGTTTAACAAACTCGACTTTTATAGGAAAAAAAATTATCCGCCTTTTTCTGTTATATGTATCTTATTAGAAAAAAAAAATTATGTATGGTTAAAAAATATTAAAAAGTAAATAATATTTCAAAAATCAACGAGCTGGCTCGTCAAGTGACTCAAGCTTTATTCGAGCAGAGTCCTAGCTCAAAATTCACCTCGTTAAGAGTTTTCGAGCCAAACTGAGCTATTGGTTTGTTTAACTTCAAGTTTTAGCTAGCTTGTCTCACTTGTTAAGTAGCCCTATTCGTGAAACACTCTTCTCATCCATTTTTTTGTAACTAAAGACATTTTGCGCGAGTCGGAGGGAAAGGTATAATGAGACCGAGACATTGCAGCTTCTAAGTCAGACACATCTCCAGTCCGTTGGATCATCTGAAGTTAACAATGAATCACGCGGATATGATTATCAAACTACTGACTCGCGTATGTTTCATATGCCACACCCACCACTCTTCAATTCTTGGAGTTACCAAGTGAGTGATGAGTAACATTTCTAACTCTACATTTTCAATTTTCCAACATTGGTTTAATCGGTTTTTGACTATAAATTGTTGGTAGCCTCAGCGGTCGAGCAGCACAACGGTTGCAGGCAGAAACGAGTGGAACAACAACAATGTACATATGTATGCTAACAGTGCTGCAGCATCATCAGGATTCCCACAACATAGATTTAACATGAGACAACCACCAGCCCCACCACATGCTCAAACAACATGGTTGCACAACAGTAGTGGTTACAGTTTTTGATTGTGAGCATGTCAATGAAGATCGATCAATCAATGCTTTGTGTTAACTTCTATCTAGCTAGTGTTCTAGATCTTAGAGAATGTAATCAAAGGAAGAACAATTTTGTTTCATTGAATCCTTTAGATTATTTTTAGGCTTTTATCTTGTTTTTAGTGTAAGTTGTTCTTATCTATTTTTAGTTATGAGGTGAGTAACTATTTCTACACGTGAACATGTCATATGTTATGTATAACTGCTCAGAACTTTATATTATTTTACATGCATCTAAACTTTTTATAAAATTAATAAGATGGTTTATGGGTTAAAGACTAAAATGTATTTAGGCATCTTTCTACTTATGGTATTCATTTCCCTTGTTAATTTTCTTAGAACTAAGTAATTTCTTTTGTTTGTTTATTTCACTAGTTAAAAATTAAATAATTCATGTTTACATAATTTGATTTGTGTAAATACTTTATAACTAAACGAATGGCCATTAGGAATTTGATATATTATTGTAAAAATTGGACTAAAATATTGATAAACAAAAACTAAGGGTCAAAATATATACTTTATCTATTCTCCACGACTCGGTTTTCAAATTCAAGTGAAATAAGCACAAACTTGTGTTGCGTGTTTGGTGTGCCAATGTTGGAGAAGACCTTGGTGAAAGATACTAAATGCTAAGTGAAGAGATAAAATCCGGAATGGACTTCCGAACCGTCTTGAACGGGTCACTGTCGCAGGCTTACTTATTTAATATTAATATTTTATTATATTGTACTAACTCGTTCGTGAGGTTCAGCGCTACTGGACCTGGGACTTGTAGAGAAACCTTTAACTGGGTCTGGCCCAATTATGTTAGGGGATCCATTTGGGTAGCCCATTAACTTGGGTCCATTTGGAAAACCCATTAACTTCCTATATAAAGAGGTCTCCACCTCTTGTATAGGTAAGTTATGAGCACACCACTTTTTTACTACTAGGTAGAGGAGAGTTTTCTCCTCCAAGCCTAGGTCTCTCTCTACAGTCCCATCTTTTCTCTCTCTCTCTCTCTCTCTCTCTCTCTCTCTCTCTCTTATGATCACAGATCCGGACCTGAGAAAACAAAGTGCGCTCTCATCCTCACCTGCTTTTGGAGGGTTCAAACCTGCTTGATCAGCCGGGTAAGTTTTTTTCCTATTCACTAAGCATTAAAAGTGATTTGGAAGATTATGCAAAGCTTAATTGCAAATGCTATAGTATTTGGCCAAAAAGGAAGTGATTAATTTGACATAAAATGATGATTAACGAATTGATAGGCAAAAATTACCAAACGTTGTTTGAAATGATTTCGTTTATACCCAAAAATGATGCTTATAAGCATGACAAAAATGATGCATATAGTTGAGTTAGAACTATTAAAATTGAATTATCTCAAATATATTAAGTTCTTTTATTCTAAATAAGAAGATGCTTCATTAATATCATACATGTAAAGGTAAATATTTGGTTCAGCTAGTCAGTTACAATATTCATACTCTTATATACAAAATGTTAAATCACATTTTAACCATAAACCCTAAGTTTATTTATTTAGAAAGATATAAACCCTAAGTTTATTGATTCTTCCTTCATAAGCATCTTCCTTTAGGCTTATTGGTTCTTCATTTCATTTCAATAACAACACCCCCCCCTTTTTAAATGATTATCAACGAACCATTTTTAAGGTATTGAGATCCAATTTCGTCATGTGGTGCGTCACCACTCAAATATAAAATCGAACAACCTTTCCTTTTCTATTTGCTGACTTATACATATAAAATTGAGATTCAAAAGTTTTGGTCATATGGAATTAAAGTACACCAATCCAATTTTTGAAAGTTGCAATACCTTTTAGTTAGCAAATAGCAACTAGTTTTATACCCATCTATATTAGCCCAATATAATTATAAAAAAAGTATAGAACATATTTTTTTTTATTTGCATCAGTATTAAATATAAAAAAGATACAACTGTCAAACTATATCATCTCTTTCAATTAAAATACAAATTATAAAAAAGTTCTCAAGAAACAACATTCTTTATTGTTCACATAAAATCATATGTTAGCATCAGACATTGCATGCGATGCAACCATGTAGACCTGACCATGTGCGAATATAAGGTGGATCAGTGGATGGATGTGGTCCGAAACTCAACTGGCTATATTTTGGCAAAACTATGTGCACTACATGTAGTCCGTTGATGCTGCATTTAGAGATAGATGCAATAAAGAACAACAAAATAGAAAAACAATAACAAATTACAATTCCTTATATTTTCCTAACAAACATGGATGGTAGGATTTCCATAACGCCAATACTCAGTTTGGTTGGAAGCCATATGGCGGTCTGGCACGTTCTGACCCAAACGAAAATGACAACTTTTTTTAGAAAGACCATTTTGACTCATACCCAGTTTAGTTGGAAGCCTTTAGACCTAAATTACCCGCCACAACCTGTTACCCCATTTGGCGGTCTAGGCTCATTCTGACCTAACCAAAATAATCACTTTTGACCCGTACCCAGTCCGGGCCGAACCCATTTAGAACTGAACCCTATATGACCCATTATCTCAACCGATGGTCTGAACCTATTTTGATCCAAACCAAAATAACCACTTTTGTAAACAATCCATTTTTATTTGTACCCATTTGTTCTGAACCCATTCTAACCAATCTGTTACTGTTGATTTTGCTAACTACTGATAAGTAGTCAAACTACTAATGAAGTGGTTAACCACTGATGAAAGAAACTGGTAATGATGTGGTTAACCACTGATGAGGAAAGCAAACATCTGCTGAAGTTCAAAACTCTGATGACAACAATTGCTGAAGTCATAACTTCTGAAGGCTTAATCTACTGATAGCTAGTTAGTTAGAGTTCTATTAATGTCCGTTAGTTAGTTAGTTAGCTTTCCTCATCATGTAGTTTGACTAATTCATCAGTAGTTAACAAAGTCAATAGTTACCCGACCCGTCCATGCATACGTAAATACTAATTGAGATCTATATTTTCATAAACCAAGAAGCCTTCAAGCTAGCAATAAAAAAAGAGTAACAACCGCAAAAAATAAGTAGTAAAGAATAAAATAACACAAATATTTGTCTTATGACATACTCACTTTCACTATTGCAAGTAAAGGATTTTAAGCATCTTCTTTCTATTAATAATTCCAGTTTTTAAAGTGTATTATCTTCTGAGTTAGGATGAACCTATTATATATTAGCACAAATCATGGATCAACGTCAATCAAGGAAAGTTAATAGAATTTGGAAACCTGTTCAAATGGCCAATTACATGCTAGAGTCAATATTTGGTAGTTAGTTATTTTATAAATCTTCTTGTATCTATCTCGTGAATATTTTCATTCATTGTAAATACTTGGCCTATAAATTCCAAATACGCCAGGATTACATTTTATTCATACTGACGTATATGACATTTATAGGGCAAGTATTTATAAGGAATTAAAACATTCTCAAGATAAATACAAGGAGAGTTATAAAAGAATTAATTACCAAATATTGATTCTAGCATGTAATTAGCCATTTGAACGGGTTTCCAAATTCTGTGAATTATCCATGATTGATGATGATCCGTGGTTTGTGCTAATATATAAAAAGTCTTTGCATTAGACAGAAGTAACATTAAAAGATAATCAAGAAAGCTAGATGAATTTATAAAGGAAAGTCTTTGCACACATTGTTTATATACTATTTATTTATTTCTCATAATTCAAACTATTGGAATCAACCCAAATTCAAACAGATTATAAACTTCATCCCCTTCTCACTTGAAAGATAATATCAAGCATAAAAAACTACTGTATATGAAATAACTCATCCATGGTTAAAAATGGTAAATGTAGAAAAATTTTGAGATGTCTAAAGGTGATCCAAAGCATGTAAATGTGAATGTGATTACAATTACTACGTTGAAATGTATGACTAATACAAAATGAGTGTTGTAGTATATAAAACCTTGAGCAGAGACATACAAGGAATTCATTCTGACATCCTCATGGTCGTCCAAATCTGAATCATTATCTTCATCGCCAAGAAAAAAAGAAGAGGATGAGGATGTAGTTGGAACTCTGATTGAACCATTAGGCGATTTATGGGACGGGCAGTTGAACAATAGAATTTTTGTGAACAAAGGAGAATAATGCATCTATACCTTTTATTTATAGGCGAGTATGAAAAAAGTTGAATTAAAAAATTAGTGGGAACAGTTATTAAATTCGAATTAGTGACGGTTACATAAAATGGAGGGAACGGTTATTGAGTAACCGTCACTAAACACAAAATCCGTCTAATTTAAACGGCTGAGATCGCTCTAAATCTTGATCGAACGGTTGAGTTTAAACCAAAAACGGTTTTTGATAGCCGGCGTCAATAGTATTTTAAATAACGTGCGGAATTTTGGAGATTTTTTTTAACGGCCAACGAAATTCACCAAGAACTCCCTTCGGAGTCCCTACTCAGTCAAATCAGGACCCTTCCACCCGGCATAGCCAGACATGTAAGGAAGCTCCTTCTTTCACCAAGTCCACCAGTTCCGGGGAAAACCCGACTATCCACCCGCCCGAAAGCACGACAATGGAATAAACGGTAAAACCCGGCGCTCTCAAGAATTGAATCCATAACCTTTCAGCCATGAGTCTTCTATCATTGAGCCTCCATACCACTCTACCATAAGGTGATTAAAATACGCCACTCACACACTCGGTCTAAAATAATTATTAACTCTTGTATTTTGGTTTGTTCATGAAAAAGTTATTCATTTATAGAATAAATTTATTGATTTTCTTATTTTACTATTGATTACTAAACTTAACAATAATCTATATGTATCTAACATGATTCAACTATTATGTAATAGCCACTTGGGTATGGCCCAGTGGTAGAATCAAAATGATGTTTAGGAGGAAATCCTGGAACGTGGTGATAGGTGAAAAGGAAAAAAAGGGTGGGGATGTCTTTAGCCGTTCAAAAAAAAAAAACTATTATGTAATACAATATCAACGTAATAGGTAAAAAAAAATTATATGTTATATATCATCTTATACTTGTTTTTAATTAGTATATGTTGAGTTATATATAAGCCAAGGTACGAGATAACCCTATTCGTTGATTTAAGTATGATCCGACGGTGGAGAAGGAGAGCTGAAGTGTTAGGTAGGAGATAGGCTAGGTGTCGCCGCTAAAAGGTATCGCCGCTAATAAGATAAATTGTTGTAGTGGAGTTATTGAAAGACTTTCCACACTCTTAAAAAGCATTGCTTATGGTTGAGATATATATATGTTACTCAGATTATACCATTCACACATAACCAAACAATCCCACCCTACTAACCTTTCCATATATTGCAACATATTTTGTATAGGCTCAAGTAATCACTAATCATGTCCACAAATACTTTATCTTATATTTTGCAATTGTAATGTCACGTCAATCATTGATCAAATAATTTAAATTCATTTAATAAAAAAGTCATATCGTTTTCACATATTTGCTGGCTCTACATCTGTCTAAAATCAATTAACAATAAAAAAAATGTCTAACCTTAAACAACAATTGTTACAACTCCAATGCCAGTGGCAACGCTTGACCCGAAATTTCGGGGGGTCGGAAGCCACTAGTTTTGGGGAATCGAAAACCACTTTCGGAGGGTCGACACCGTATATACAAAAAAAAATTATACAAATACTATATAATCGGAACTTCAGAGCGAAAATTCGGGAGGGTCGGCCGCCCCTCTCCGCCCCTTAAGAGCTGCGCCACTGTCCAATGCCATCTTATCGGGCATTTGCAAGAATTTTAATAGAGGTGTTTAACATTTGAATCGGACATGAAAAAAATTGAATTCCATTTTCACTCGATTTCAATTGAATTCAGATTCAACTGGATTTTGAATCAAATATGAATTTGTGATTTTTTATTAGATTCAAAATTTGAGTTCAAATTATGCATTTAATTATACACACACAAAATATTTATATCTATACTATTTATAATGCATTTGAGATGAGCATTTTAAGATAGCCAAAAGTTAAGAGTTTTATAATGTAATTCATAAGATAAACGCTAAATTAAGGGTACATTTAGAGGTGTTGAAAAATATTTGAATCCGAAATCCGATCCAAATTATTCGATATCTGAAACTATCCAAAAATTTGGATATCTGAATTTTCAGATTCGGATAGTGATTTAAAATTTTTTTTGGGTATTTTGGGTATCCAAAAATACCATAAAGTATCCTAAAAATATGCGAAATAACATAAAAATATCCGATTTTTGAATATATAAAAATAGGGAATTCGGATATCCGATTCACTATCTGATTGGATAACCGAATTTCGGATATCCTAATTTTCGGATGCGGATTCGGATAGTGAAACCAGGTTTTCAAAAATTCCGGATATCCGAAATTCGGGTATCGAAATTTTCGGATATCGAGCACTCATAGGTAAATAATTCTTCGAATACTAATTACACTTTAATCCTCTTATATTAATTACACTTTAATTTCCACAACTTTTACCTATTTAAATAATAGTTACAATTTTCTCATTTTAAGCCAAGTACAACCCCTCCCCATGGATTTAAAACAGTCATAGTTAATCATACGTTGAGAATTTTAAAACAATACATCATAAAAATAAGCATGTTATTTTCTTTATAGTAATGATAGATTATTAGGTAAAAACAGTTGATGTTTTACCTGATTAACGATATCTAGGGGTGAGTAACAACTAAACCGTTAACCGAAACCGAACAAAAAATATACGATAACAAACTGAAATCAATCAAAAACTGAATTAACCAAAAATCAAATTAACTCAAAAACGGTAATTGGTTTTGTTATACACTTAGTTAGCCGATATTAATCAAACCAAAACCAAACCATTCAAACATTCATATATTTTTAACTTTTATACATGTATTTCATGTATTTATACCCCCGTTTTATGTACTTTTAAGCAAAAAAATTAACCAAAGTTAGGCATTGATTATTAATCAAAATTAACTGGACTGAATTGAAAATCGACAATGATCTAATCAAATAAATCAAACCAAAAAATATACGATAACAAACTGAAATCAATCAAAAACTGAATTAACCAAAAATCAAATTAACTCAAAAACGGTAATTGGTTTTGTTATACACTTAGTTAGCCGATATTAATCAAACCGAAACCAAACCATTCAAATATTCATATATTTTTAACTTTTATACATTTATTTCATGTATTTATACCCCCGTTTTATGTACTTTTAAGCAAAAAATATAACCAAAGTTAGGCCTTGATTATTAATCAAAATTAACTGGACTGAATTGAAAATCGACAATGATCTAATCAAATAAATCAAAATTAACTGGACTGAATTGAAAATCGACAATGATCTAATCAAATAAATCAAACCAAATAATCGATTGGTTATTAAGATCATTTAACCGACGACTGCGGTTTCTATTTCGATTGAGGCTAATAATTAAACCCTAAACACTTCTGCTCGTATTGTTCCCTGCCGCATCGCATGAACACTCTGCTCGTATTATATAAATGTAATTACATACACACAAGGCTTCTAACTAGTAAATGATCTATTCCATATTTTGGCCTTTTATTTACTAGCATTCAATATCCAACACTCAAATCCAATAAACAATTACGCTAAAATCATTTGGCTATCAACTTTAACCTGTATTTAAAAAGGGGATGAAAAATAAAATGTAAGAAAGGCTGTAATAATGGGAGAGGAAATTAGCCGTTAAAAAAACCTTTAACCGTTTTTTCTCATTTTCATTTCTAAGTTCTCAAATATCAATCACTACTATCACTTTACCTCTTCTAGTTTCTACTACACAATTACGGTAAAATCATTCGGCTATTACCTTTAGCCGCTTCTCTTTTTCCATTTCTAAGTTCTCAAATCTCAATCGCCGCTATCACTTCCCCTCTTCTAGTTTCTACTATAGTTTCTACTATATATGATGCTAAATAAATTATGATGACAAAGTGAAACAATATACACTTGCAGAGCAAATATGGTTCAACCCAAAAAGACAAAAATGAAAAACATTAGGCAAGGTTGTTGAAAGTTTTTATACTAAAAACTAGAAATTTGATTCAAATTCGAATTCGAATTCAATAATCAAATTCGAATCCAACTTAAAATTTTCAACATTCAAATAATTCGATTTAACCAATTTGAGCATCTGAAAATTAATTCCTTGAACACCCTTATATTTGAACCCACAAAGTCATGGGTATATAATTATTATGTAGTTGTGTTATATAAAATGATGAATTTAAAATCTCAAGATATAACCATAAATTACCAAGTATTAAAAGGACATGTCGAGAGAGGTCCACATGCTTTTGCTTTATAAAATGAAATTTTCGTGGATCCAACGTAGCTTGCCCACAAATCCTTCCATATTTAGTAGTATTATAAACCAAGTGGAACACAATTTCCTTATTAGACCATCTTAATTCTTGACCCAACGGGGTCACGGGACCACTCATTGCCCTCCACCTTGGGTTGTCACGCTTCTCTCCCTCTTTTCTTAATTTCTCTACGGATATTACTAGGGCTGGCATAACAGGTTACGAACCTGTTAAGACACGAACACGAAACCTGTAAATGCGAACACGAACACGACACGAAATCTAATTGTGTCATTTTTTTTCAAACACGAACACGAACTTGTGTATAACAGGTTAACACAATACGACACGATAAGGAACACCTAGTAAAATAAGTTAACACGCGCGACAAGACACGATAAGACACGACAAGACAAGACATGATAAGAAATACGATAAGACACGATAAGACCTGTTAAGACACGTACACGATAAGACACGAACACGAAACAGGTAAACACGAACACGACACGAAAATAAACAGGTCTTAACGTGTTGACTTGTTATAGACATGAACCCGTTAAGGTCAAACACGAAACCTGTTAAAATCGTGTAGGTTTATGTCAGGTTATCGTGTTCGTGTCTAAATCGCCAGCCCTAGATATTACTCTCTCTTTTTCTCTTCTCACAATCTTTTACGGCGACACCTGTCCTCACAATCTTATCCTCTATATCTCTCCACCCTGTCAACATGACTCCCATCCATATTAGACGGAAGCGATTACCGTCTTACTGATGGTGCCAAATCCTGGTATTAAGACGATATTTCTATCTGTAATTATTAAATTTATGATGACTTTTATTGATGTATCTTATGACGTCCAATCAATCTATATTGACGTTCTAAAATATTAAATACATGATTGTTTTTAGCGAAGTCTAAAAACTGAGCAATATACTTTAACCGTAACACATAACAATTATTTAGTTGCATACTTCATCATCTTTCTCTACTTATTAAACCAACAATCTACTATACAAATGGATCATATGATTTTTAGGGTGTTGCTAAACGTATGAACTTCTCATCCTTTTTACTTATTGTAAGAGCATTCACATTAGCTCCTCTATAATGGTGTGAGTGTGATCTCTATATTATATAGAGTGGGTATAAATGGTTGTGAGTAGAGGAGAGACAAAATATTTGGAGGAGACACTGTTCACCAGTAAATTTGGAAGAGACACTATTCATCTTCCATAATTTTTTAATATTTTTAAAAGTGGTTGTGGAGATATAGATTGAATAGCTTGTGGTTTAATGGGTTTATTTTTTTTTTTGAACGGCAGTTTAATGGGTTTATATCTTAGATTTTTTTAAAGCCAATAGCACACCGCCACGTCACCACTCTATTGTGCCCCACGCCTGTCAGATTCTCCACCCCTTGTGCCTCATGTCGGTTCCCACGCCACATACAAGATGGTGTTGATGGCATGAAGGAATTTCAACCCCCCCCCCCCCCCCATGCCCCACGCGTATTGTCTTACCATTGATTTTTATGATTTTATCGTTGACCTATATCAATAGGACACCCCAAATTGATATTGGAACACCTCAAATTAATAATGAGACACCCTCTCCTCTCTATCCCTCTCTATACAGGAGGGGTGTCTCAATATTAACACCCTTTTTTATCATTTTATGAAAGTCAAAGGAAACAGAAGAAATTTTCAATGGTTATTTAAGCAAATTGAATGGTAAGTAAACAATTTCAATAGTTTCACCTAAAAACAACTATTGAAGCATAGTTGGAAGAAAAATGGATGCTTTGGATGACAAGATTCAACATAGCCTACCTCTATTGCATATCCAAACTGAGCAAGTTTCTTATGTCAACTTGGTCGGTGTTAAATGAACTCATTTTGTAATTTCTTTTCTTTTTCCCACTTCTATATGGAGAAAATGCTAATTTTGTTGTATGGAGTAGTATAACGCATGGGATTCACATCCTAGAAAGAATCAAAGTCTTCCAACTTTCCATTTAGTAAAGGTTTAAAAGGCCCGAACCGAGCTCAAGACTAGTTAAAACTCGAGATTGGCTCATTCCAAGTTTTATTTCTAAATCCAAGTTTTATTTCTAAAGCTCGAGCTAAGCTTGTGAATAGTTTTTAACCTCAAAGTCGGCTCGTTTATGATTGTTGGGTTTCGGTACATTATTTTAAAATATTTAATTAGTGAAAACATGTGTACAAACCAAACCAAACTTTGGATAGCCCACCAAAAGTCCAGATGTAAACCAAATAGAAACGAACACAACCATAGGATGTTTAGACTTTAGAATACAATACGTCAGAAGGTTGTAACAGACACTAAATCACAAGACACCTCAATTCTACAACTCTGGACGCTATATTCGGTAACACGAAACATTCACCAACGTGTGTCTCGACAACCGAACACTTTTGATTTCTACTCGTTCAACACCACGCAGAACTGGAACGATCCAATCGAACCAAAAACACCCAATCAGAACGAACCAGGTTGACGAACCGGTGGACAGTGGTAGCGACGACACGGGTGGCGACTAAGTGTTTTTCTGTAGTAACTTACTTTCCTCGAAAAACTGAATCCTAAACCCTCTATCTATAATCTCCTTAAACTAGTATGGGTTTATCTCTAACAGGCCCCAAGTATATATCTAATGGGCTATGATTTATCCCATTAAACTATTTAGATAATTCAAACTAACCATATAGTTATCTCCAAGATAATTTAAATAAATTAACATTTTATTTATTTAACCTAGATATATAACAATTATTTATTTAATTCTTTTGATTAATTTAATTAACAACTCTAATTAAATAATCAAGCCTCTTAAGTCTTAACTCTTAACATTACATGAAACAATTAAATAACTTTGTATTTGACATTTGTCGTTTAATCATTCTCTTGTTATAACTTAACAATCAACACCTATATTCGATTATTCTTGAAGATTCAAATGTGTCTCTCGATGTCGCACCTTTAAGACGATAGCATGTTTCTCATCAAAGCTTAGGTTGGGCGATGCCGGCGCTTCGACATAATCCTCTTGGTCGGCACAAAAAGATTATCCAAGCCTTCCAAGATCATACTGTATTACGTAAGATAATGCAAGTATACATTTACTATAATTCTCTTATTTGGTATAGTTGTTGGTTGGTCAATGTAATCTATCGTTTCTTTAAGACTCCGAATGCCTGTTCGATATCTTTTCTTGCCGACTCATGTTTTTTTCTTGTAATACACACGCTTATCTGAGCATGAAAGAGTTTTCACTAATGTCAACTGCTCCGGATTGACAAGATAAAAGTTGAACCACCGTCTGGACCACAATAATCATCATCTCATCAATTAAACTGGAATCAGATGAAGATTCGGAATCCTACGAGTTAGAGTTTAAAACCATATATGTAAAAAAAATGGACAATTTGGAAGAAATATAATGAGTTTTGGTGTGGTTTTTTTTTTCAGAAATAACTTGTGTTATATAAAGATTTGAAAATTAATTTCTTTATTTTATTTTTGCCTGTTGCCAACCCACGGGCAAAACCAGCCATAGCACTCCCTTTAACCACCAAGGGGTGGTGTTTAGCGCCCTCAATTGCTGATGTGGTAGGGGCGCGAAGCCACACCCACTAGCCTAATGAAAACATAAAAAAATTTAAACTAGGTTAAATATTTCTTAAAAAATGAAGATATTAATAAAAAAACATTACAAATTACATCAAGATAGTGGGAAGGCGGGCAACAAGCTGCGCCACCACCCCTTTCATTTTTTATGGTAAAAAAAAATTATTTCATTTTTAAAACAAAACTGAATCACAAAGAGGCTCATGATTGTCCAAATAAGTACGCAATAATCTTGTCTTTTTTTTTTCCCTTAGTTTTTAAAGTGTTTAGCAGATTAGCCCACAAAGAACAATGGATAGGACAAATTGGCTTATCTTCTTTACATAATCAAATCCCACGTTAATGGATACAAAAGGAGGGGAAACTGAAATGCCAATTTTAAGTAGACCACTGTAAAAATCGAACAAGTATTTGTACTTTTACAAGTGTGTATTTCTCTCTCCGCTACACCCTATCAGTATCAAGTAGAAGTAGCTAATGTGGTTATCGCGTGTTATACTTAAAATTGGCTAACGCAACCCTATATGTATAATCTCAATTACCAAATACATGTTCATCAGTTTACACATTTCAGATTAAGGCTGACTTGGTTATTACAATTCCCAACTGGATTTCAAAGAGACATGAAACAGCTTACCTATGAGAAATGGAGTCTTTGCTTCTTCTTCTACCTTTTTTTAGTTTCTGAAATCTAAAAAATTAATTTAGTTCAATAAAAACGTTATGATATTTCAAAACAAACAAAAGGATACAGTTAACAGTATGTTGAAATGATACCAGACGAATATGATGTTCATATGCAGAGTGCACCCATGTCAGGAGAACTTCCATCAGAACCATGCAAAACCACCATGTTTCCAGCTTTCTTACCCTGTTTCTTATCTTTCCTATGCTTTCCATGTTCAACAATGTTGTTGCTGAAATCATCCATCATACCAACATCATAAATCATGTAGATGATGCTTATAATCAAAAGGATGGCAATGGGGCGGGTTTGTAACGAGTAAACGGTAATCCTAGTCTACTACCCGACCCAAAACCCCGCCGGTTACCTGATTATTCATTACCCATCAGGTTTCAGGGCCCCATTATTTTGTTGAAAGGTTGCATGTTGTGGGGTTCTCAAAAACATTTCTTACTACTATTTATAACTTTTATATAATTTTGTCACCCAAGGATTAGAAATATCAGAACCAGAAAGTGTTGGATTAGTATATCAGTCCACAAAAACTTTTGAAACTAATCCCGTACACGAATACTCGCCCAATTACCCATCTTGAATGTTTCAGGTTTGCCTGCCAGTTCGAGTTTAATTGCCATCCCTATAACCAATACATACTTTGTAACTGTAGACGGTCTTCCTGCTGCTGTACCACAACAAGACTTGTATTTCTTTTTTGAACCACATGGACAAGCTTTGTTTCTAGGTATCTTCTGCAGAAGTTAAAATAAAAGATAAACATTTGTCAAAAAGAACTACTACCGCGTATGATAAATCATAAATACAAGAAACCTTTTCATCAAGCAATGAGTTGGTCTTATTAGTTTCTTTTTCAGCATTGCTGCAAGTCGGTTTCTCCTTGACACTATTTTCATTAGTCATCTCACCACTCTGCTCAAGTTGGTTGTTACTATAACCACCTAGAAAAATAGATAAAAGTAAGATAAGGGTGGCTTATGATTTGATTTTTTTCACAGTTCATGAAATATGCTCATGCCTTCGTGATTTGACTCGAAAATAAAGTAACAGGCAAAATCCAAATGCATTATATACTTGTTTAAGTTAAACAAGGTTAAGAAAAGCAATTGCCAACTAAATCTTCTTAACCTTTTCTCATATCTCTACAACATTTCCTATAATTAGAGTTAAACTTTGGAAGAGCAATAAAGGTTGCTCAGTGGAGCCAAAAATATGTGACCACTGACCAGCAAATGAAAAGATGTACTAACCGGTCATTACCATGAGAATCGTCCACTGAATAAGTAACCCCATTGTTTTTAACCAATAATTCTTCAGTTTCTTGACCTGCTATGATAAACTCTATTGCAGCATCAACATCTCCATTCACTTGTAACAACACCTAATATTAAGACAAGATACACTACACTTAATCTCCAAAGAAAGCGTAAAGTTCACTTGTTCAGAAAGCAGTTCATTCACTATCAAACAAAAGCAGGCCAATGACATATAATATACAGCAATTATACATTTATACCTGTTGAATTTTCCCCTCATCTTCACATCCACTTCCAGATTTGACGGTTCTAATTGATTCTGCCTGGATAACATCCTTAGCAGACTTGCCATTGGCCTTAGAAACAGCAGCATTTGTTTGATGGGACTTCACTGAAAGATCAACATCGGCCTATTCAATTAACTAACGGTTATTATTTTCTTATAACAGTTCAGTGCATCCTGCCATTAAATAATCTCCTAAATGCATAGTTGTGCGGAGCAAAGATAGATGTCATCATAAATAGCTAAGATGACACCAAAAAAAGAACCTTAATTATGATTGGCCTGGCTGGTCCATTGCAGGGGTCTTCCTTTAACCGCACACTATTGTAATGCTCCCAATCATGATAAGACCTGCAATCAATCTAAAGACTTCAAGCCACGGTCACTAAAATAACCTTGTTTGAAGTCACTCTTAGTAGTAGTAGTAGTAGTACTTACAAATGGACCATCTTAGCATCAAAGTCACTGAAATTCTTTATATACCAGCGAGTTGATGACTTCTGTAAATAAGATCATGAAAGCTAAAATATTAATAAATAATTTTGAAAAACATATTTTCAACACCACAAATATAATGCAAAAGCAAATGAGGTTGCTCACAAAATCTGTAACACATTTGGCTTTGCTACCGATTACATCATTATCACTTTAAGGTTAACTACGTGTATGTTACTATAAAAGAAGTAGATAAGCAAGAACTTACTTGATGTATGCATATATTACTGTGAGTCACAAGAGAAGCAGCTTGTAACTCCATATTTCCCGCCCACGTACCATCCTTTTCCATGGACTGGCAATACTCATCGAACGGGACTTCATCTTCAATAAAAGGCTCAAAGCTTTCACGATTTTTCTGCAAAACAATTGCTCAATAGTTGGTTCACTGAAAATTAGGCACGGCTGTAGTCAACGTGGTAGCAAACTCAAAGTAAGACCTGACTACAATATATTTTTACGATACCATGATATAGTGCACAACCATTTTCCGGTACTTTGCATGCACGTCTTCATCGCCCTCCAACTGATCTGCTAAAGCTCTGTGATAAAACATTGCGTTGTCCATCAACGGCAGAAGGTATATATTATACGCTACATATATACATTTCTATATAACTTATGACAAACCTGAAAAAGCAATTCCCGTCCGCTGTAACATCTACAATTTTCAAACCCAATGCATCAAGCTGAGCTCGAAATTCAGATATATCAGATTGCTTTCCATTCTTTTTAGTCTGCCAATCCAACAGTGCGAAACATTAAGGTAGCGTTCGTTACTTCGTTTCATGGATTGCAAAGAAACTGGAATTAGCGTGAGAACCATAATTTGATTTGGAATTTTGATGTGTTTGTTTCATAGAATAGAATGAAATCTCGATGGAATTGAAATGTGTATTCCGTTCCATATGTTATCGTTCAATTACAATTCCTTCATATGTTGTACCGAACAACATAAGAAGTCGAATACACATTCCAATTCCATCTGAATTCCATTCCATTTCCATGAAACGAGCGCTACCTAAGAATCGTGTTCGTAAACAAACGATTTATCGAGAACGCGAAACACATATTACAAACTAAAGTTGCAGTTTCAATCATCCTACAACAATAGCAAAACCCTAACACTAAATATTACGATAAATCAATGAAAATCATCACACAGTTACTCATCTGATGCGTTCCAAGGTCAATTAATCAATCAAAAACTAAATCAGATAGAAAAATAGAAATCCTATTGCCTGAATTTATACAAATATGAACAGAGGTAGTTTGATGAGCTTACATTGGGATGTTTATGTGGTTTTGACTTTTTAACCTTTGTTTTAACCATTGTAATAGGATATCGTTTGCCTTGTTTTGCAAGTTAATGGATTAGAACGTTTCAGATGAATGAATCGATAGATGCTGAAGAGTGAAGAAGAAGAAGATTATTAATTATTATACGGTAGCACTACTCTAGCGGCCCATGATAGTTGTGGGCAGTGTCGTAGAACTCGCTAGGCGCTAGTCGGTCGGTGGGTACCGACTAGGGATTAATCAGATTGGATTTTTATATTTATCTTTTTAAATTTATACATATATAATGCTAATTGTATACGTTATATGTATAAAAATTTAAAAGTTTAAGGCCCAAATATAACCCTAATCACATCCATCGTTCACATATCCCGTTTATTCCTCCTCATTCTTTCTTTCATGGAAAGGAATCGAAATAAGCAACTAGAATTCATGGAGTTTCATCGAGTTTGCTTCAAAATCATGGATTATCATCCCATTTTAATGCAAGACCTTGTCTTATTTGATCGATTTGCTCCATTTTTTACCTGTTCAAATTCATTTTTACCTAATTTTGAATTTTTTAGGTCTGATTAAGACCAATTTGGTACGACTAATCAGTGATTAATTGCGACACCGATTAATCGAGTGATTAGTCCAAAATTAATCAGTAAAATGAGGACTAGCGACTAATCATCGACTAATCGGTGATTAATCGGGATTTTTACAACCTTGGTTGTGGGAAGCCCATATGATTTAAACATTTTCTATACCTTAATTTGCAAACCGAGGGTGCGTTTTGATTCGCGAAATTATTTGGAATTTAAACATTCCAATAGAAATTATGGAATTTAAATATTCTAATAGGAAATGGAATTTGATGGAATTGGGAGCCACCATTGACTCGACCACACGTCATTGGCTCCATCTGGTCGCCCGCCTTTACCTCGGCCGCATTGACCCGGCCCTACCAACCATCCCGGACACACATTCTTTGAACCAAATACCTCAAAAGTTAGGATTCAGCTTCTATCTCCATTAAGTATCCATGAGTGCCCCTCATCCCTAATACACATAAAAAAAAGTATACACAGAACAGTTTTTTGAAAAAACTCGAATGGATTGTAAGAACCTAGAAGAGTTGGATTGGTTGATTTTAAATTGAATTTTTACTTTTAAAACCCCTAATTTGTTAAGAAACTAAAGTTATGAAAATTTCTAGATTGACCGTTAAAAAAAAGTAAGAAATTGAGGTTAGAGATATAAACAACAACCGAGCCCAGTATATCTCCGCATAAAGCCATAAGCATAATATGGTAGTTTAAGAGGGTGTTAACTAACGCACATTAATTACATCCACTCCTTGGTCCTCCACAAAGAGTTGTTCGTCACTTGTCTTCTCTTTAAAACATCATAGATCTATGAGCTTACCATTCAAAGGTTTATACAACTGCATTTGGCTTTTAGTTTTGACCAAATCATCTCCACTACAGGATGGGACAGTAACAAGAACTAGACACATCAAATGGAGCCAGTGAGGAAAGATTATATGGATTCTGATCTAAGTGTTGTTATGAGTAAAATGGAGTCAAGACAGAGAATGCTTCTCTAAGTAATGAAACCCAAACACCACCTCTACAGTAAAGATTGCAAAGCCAGCAACCGATTAAATCTTCTTGTTAGAAACCGGCTTCCGAGCCCTGGCAAAACTGAAGACTGATGTTGAAATGCTGGGGAAAATCCAACTTAAACTTCTAAACGAAAGTCGAACCTGTTTTCGTTTGCTTCAAAGTTTGACCATACTTCTGAAAACAAATTAACTTTCTTCATGTATAATCACATCAACTAAGGTGGTGTTTGTCTGTTTGGATTTGCATTTTAAAAATGATTTGCAAGTTAAATAATCAGAAGTCGAAATAATTGGTTATAGGGGTGCATTCACTACATAACCAGTTATAAGTAAAGAACAATACCAAGTTACTTTAGAAATGTGTTTGTTTTGTCAATTATAAATTTATAATTTCAACAAGATGTACACCATCTCTTGCATACTAAATAATTATATAAAGGTGCAAAGAAGGGAAAAACAACTGTTTTTTGTCTTACATTTTAACAATCTGAATTTGTTTGCATTTGCGCAATCAGGTATATGCGGAAAAACCAGACATCTATTTCTGGGTAGCGTTTATCCTCACCGAATCCATTGAATGCTATATCATTCTCTGTATTTGACAAATTTAGCAATTTCCGGGAGCCCAGCCTCCTCATAACATTCAGCAATTCGTTCAAGCTGTTCATCCCACGTCCCTTCAATCGATGCCAAATCCAGCAGAAAAGCAGCTTCATCTAATGAAATCTGCACTTTTGAAAACTTTTAGCAGCACACAACAGAACCAGATTTTTTTTTTTTAAAAAAAAAAAAAGTAAAATTACGTCTTTACCCATTGTTGCCATTGAGTATTACAGTAATGCCATCGTGGCTAAAATTACTTATTAACCCATTTTAGCATAACACAACTACATGTAGAGTTAAATGTTACAATTATCATGAAATGTAGGTTGTAGTATCTACCATAGCATCAAATTATCAAATTTCATCAATGCCATTATCAGGGGTGTTTATGGATCGCTTCAAAACCAAGAAACCGCCCAAACATGTCATCGGTTTGGTTTTTAAAAAGTAATTTGGTCGGGTCGGTAAAAACCAAACTGGGCCGTAGGATTTTGGGCTAGTAACGTCTTATATTTTACTTAATTATTTTAAGTTAGACTATACACATGATTAAGTTTTGCACTTTTGTTTGACAATTCAAAATGGGGAGTCGGTCTTTTAAGTTTGACGGTTGGAACATTACCGTTTTTTTTATCTTCCTCGTATTTTATGCATTTTTTTATTATAAAAGGCCAAACCAAAGCCAAACTGTTAGTAATGGTTTGGTTTGGTTCGGTTTTAATTCAACGGTTTGGTCGACAGTTGGCAAGAATCTTTACTAACGGTTTGGCTCATAGTTTGATCTAAAAACCGTCAAAACCGGACCGTAAACACACCTAACCACCACTATGACTAACAATATTATCACCTGAAGAGCGTCCTTCCCTTTCATCAAATCTTCTTGCTTTCCCTGTTCAGACACCTTTTCCTTAATAAATTCAATCTGTTCATCATCCCATTCCGCTATCTCAGCAACTTCCTAAACCAAATCAACAATACTTCCCATCAAACTTCATTAAAAAAATATCAAACATCAGTTAAGACGGTTAAGAACCGAGTCTTAACAACCAGACCTGGTATGGACAACCTAAAGTCCACCATGGTGACTTTAACGCCCCTCTTGCAGCATCTTTAGCTTCTGGATTGCGCCCAACCCTACACATAACAGAAATGGCTTGATAAGCAGAACATAATATTAATTTAATGGTTGAAACCAGCTCATCGTGATACACATTCTCATACTTGAGTAAAACCTCTGCGTTAAAGACAAAAGGCCGTCCAAATCCTGGAAAATGATCCTTTTTGGTATAGAATTCTCCGGTCACCATGGCTGAAACCTTTTACCATCACATTTAGATTATTAAAAGCAACTTAAACGTGTTCCAATTCACAAAGCTTATAAGCGGAACTAATAAAGTTATCTTACATGATCTCCTTTCTTGAAATGGTTCTGCACTTTACGTTCCAAGATGTCTGGGAACAGACCAACCTGCTAACGTATATTTGGTTACTTATAAATAAATGGGTTTGATTTTAAACAAGTTTCAGGAACTTTTTTTTAACATAATTGATCTTTCCATTAAACAAAAGGGCAAAATTTACAGTAGGATGGCAAGCAAAATTTGAACATAATTGACCTTTCCATTAAACATAAATACATAATCCCTCCTAAATCATTTTTATTCAAAGATTATATTATATTATTGTAATAATATTGTTCATGTAATCATAATTAATGGACAAAAAAACTGTGGTCAACCTGCTAAAAATGACCTGTTTCAAGTTAAACCAGTTTTGACAAGGATTCAACCCAACCCATTAGCCACACCTCTATTTAAGGTGTTCTACAATCTTCTCAAATTAAGGTTAAGGAAGACATATTCTAAGTACCTTCTGGAGAAGGTACACGTCTAAATTCGAACTGGCAGATTTTGCAAAATCTCCCTTTGTGTATAGTTTTTCACCAGCTACACCTGAAGCTTGAAATATTTGTTCGACGCCTTCAGTAGAACCTTTAGCATCTTCCTCTACAAGTATTCTGTGAATATATTGATCTACCTGAAATTGATCAAAACAAACCATTAATCTTCATACGTTGAAATATGTGCTGCAACTATCTATACACAGCTGAAATATGTGCACACTCACAGTTTTCGCCAAAAGCCACACGCCATAACTACGGACCTCCACCACAGGCATTTCCATCCTGCATTTAAAGAGCCAGATTATGCCAACAGAATAACCTCCACAGTAAAGGGCAAATGTGTATATTTCTTTACCCAGGTGGAGCCGTTGGCCATCTCAACAATGCGGTTACAGAACCTGAATCGTTTTTGGATAGAGGAATCGCAAGGGGAATCATCCCTTGCTTCATAGTAGGAGAGATTACAGATTCACCTGTCACAAATTGATATATTTAGAAATGCAGTGTTGTAAAAATCGGAAATTTAATAATCGATTAATCAGAAATCAGGTTCACCTATTAGCTTGAGTTTAAAAAGTGGGGGGCTTTTCGTACACAAGGTGCTTATATAATTTTTTTATATAGCCTATAAGTTTTTAGCATCCCTTAACCAAAATATAGGTATAAATAAGGTTTACATATGATTTAATGTATAAATCACTTAAATGTACAACCTTTTTAGCTACACGTATAACACTTCGAAGCACAAAAAACATCTTCTATACAGGAATCGTGCGCTTCAGTGGGATTTTTTTTCCAAAAAAACTCGCTTTTTGTGCGCTTCATGTACGCAGCTCACCTTATGTCACACACTTAGGTCGCTCCGCGCCTCAGGCGCTTTTTAAAACCAAGCCGATTAGATTACACCTAGTTGGGCCCATTAATCGGTAGTCGGTCAAAGTCGTCCCAAATCGATCAATTTTTTTTTAAGTACATGAACTAATATTTTAATGCTTGAATTTACAAGTACATGATTTATTATGTTTATGTTAAATCAGGTTTATACAATTATACTTGAACTTACACTATGTTAACCTTGAAGTATTATATTCATATCGATGTGTGTATAAGTTTGAAAACTTACATATAAAAGTTCCGATCCGATTAATCCCTATTGATCCCAGTTAATCCCTACTCTCCTCTACCCACCGAGTCGACTAGCACCTAACAATTTTTACAACACTGAATACATAATATAGGATTTTAAAAAGTCCAGAGTTGTATCATGGTTTTACCTCTCACCTGAAGCATCTTTAACAGGTGATGCAGGTGCTCAGGAGGCTGAGCTGCAGCCACATCCTTTATAAACGAAACATGATCTACATGCAATTAAAAAAACCCTGAGTCATTGTATTATTATTATTCAACAACTATTATTAGAGTATAATGAGGTAACTATAAATAATCAAATACAAAAGAAATAATTACAAAGGAAACAGTAAATAATATCTTGTAACAATATACATATCAAACTGGGACAAACAGTAAGTTATGTTAATAAAATTGCATTAATTTATTAACTGCAATATAAAATATGTAATTCCATGTGAAAGGTTTATGACAACGCTGTAAGAAATAATAATAATAATAATAATAATAAGTATACCAGAAGATGAAGAAGAGGAATAAGAGCAGCATCGAAATGTGGAACGGCGGCGGCGACGGAGGAGAAGGGACGGAAGAGCGGCGGCGCGTGGAGCTCCGAACACCAAAGCACCGCCGGGTTTCATTAAGGCTTGAGAAGTGGAGAGAACCAAGTGTTCGGTTTTGTGTCGTCGCGACTGTTTGTCTGTGGATAATAAAAATTAAAAAGACGCTAACAAATATGTTGCCCCGTTTTTTTTTTTTTTTAACATCGACATAGGAGTGGGATTGTTCGATTAGGGATTTGGGGTTATTCGGGTAGGACATTTTTTTTAAGTGAACACATAGTAAATACCTCGCGTGTAGCGGGAGATTTTGGTTGATATCGGTTTAGAAAATTGATCAAAAACTATATAAAAAATGAATATTTGTAACCTTTTCGTTAGCACTGATATCGATGTTTGTATTTTAAACCTCTAAGTTGATAAGCTGCTTATAATGTGTAATCGGGTCAAATCAATTTGAAATATTTGGTTCAAAAACGGAATTCAGAGTTTAGTTAGGATAAGAAATTGATTCGGGTGTTCTAGTTTTGAATTCAAATTAGTTAATTGAATATGATGATTCGAGTTTCAGGCTTTTGAGTCTGATTTGAATAATAAACGCCCCTACAGCCTACAGTAAGTAAGCGTCATTTTTAAAGGACTTTTTGTCTAAACTATTTGATTATGGGAAATTGGGAACTTGTAAAATGCATTCGATCAAGAGGCTTATGAATGTTGATATCGATGTGTGCCGGTTGTTTGTTATGGAGCGTTGCGTGTAGGAGTCACCGTGGCAAGTAAGTGTAACATCTTTGCGTGGAAAGCTACATTGAATGAATCGGCTTCTTATTTTTTAAGCCTTGTGCAAAGGAATAATTCAGGTAGATTCTCAAAGGTGCATTTTTTGTGACTCGAATGTTGGAGCGGTTGATCATATTTTTTCTGATTGTTGCTTGGTTGCAATTGTGTGCCTCTAGTTTTTTGCTTTTTTCATTTAGAAACTTGTTGGATTTGCGTAAAGTTTTGAGCTTGGGGGAGCAAGAGAAGGAAGCTTTCAAAAGGATAGTGATCAATGTTTGGTGGTGTATTCGGAAAGCAAATGTTTTCTAATAAGGAGATCAAGATTGAAGATATTATAAAAAATTTAAAGTTACTTGGGTTTCTTTGGTTCAAAACTAGATCGAAATATAAGTGGATTTTATGATCCAAATTATGTAATTTTAAGTTAATGTAGTCTTTGTAACCATTGCAATAATATTGGTACTACATAACCACTATGCGTTAATGGAATTATAATGACAGCTAGAGTTTAAAGTTACCCGTGCTTCGCCGCGGGGTTAACAATTATCTTTCATGTCGCCAAACGATTGCAATCTTCAGCGTATCCACCACGTCTTCATGTCGCCGCCTCGCGCTCCACTGCTTGTGGCTGTCAAATCCGTCTTCGTTGTCGTGTCACTTTACTTTCTGTGGTTTGTAAAATATATGTGCGGTCAGTTTAATGCAGCCAGGTAGTAGTAAATTGTTTACATATGATCGAAATCCTCCTGAAGAAAATAATGTTGTCGTCGTATTTGTTACACTTTGGCTTGCAATATAATAAAAAAAAATATTTGCAGCCAATAAAAGTGAACCACTTCTAATTATTTTCTCAATGTGGGCCTCTCCTTCACATGTGTGGCTATTTGCAATGCAATATAATACAAAAATATTGGCTTGATTGCCTGCCTCAAGCAGCCAGTAAGCTTAAGTTCCTGCCACAATCATCTAATCAAACTTCTTTACTGTAGAAGTGTCTTTTGCTTAATATAGAAGAGAATACCCGCTTAGTCGCAATGATTTGAATACAAATGACAGCCTCTTATATTACAAGACATCTTTAGCTTAACGACACAAGACATCTTTAGCTTAACGAATCCGGTTATAGCATAGATGATTAAAAACTAATATTAGTTATTTTATTATATGTATTTGTATATTAATTTGGGGAAATAGAATTTAATAATCCCAACTTTGGGGGGTTGGAAGGCAGCAGTCCCAACTTGAAAATTGTAACACAGCAGTCCCAACTTGTCAACATTTTTATTTTAATGGTCCCAGACTTAACTCAGTTAAAAAACTCTGTTAAGTGCCACGTGGGCATCCCACGTGGCAAGCCTACGTGTCAAAAAAGTTGTATCTGTCAAAAAAAAAAGAGGTGGGGCCCACATGTTTTAGTCAAATATAATTATTTTTCAATTAAAAAAACGAGGTGGGGCCCACATGTTTTAATCATATATACACATATACAATAGTTTGTCTTCCTCACCTAAACTCACCACCACCACCGCCACCACCACCACCACCACCACCACCACCACCACCAACCACCACCAACACCAACACCTTCCTCTGTCTACCTCCCTTCTCCTCCTCTGTCTACATCATCTGAAGAACAAGAATACGAAAACCCCCAATTCACAAACCCTAATTCTAACCTGCCACCACCGTCATCTTCACCACCACCTTCAAATCGAACCCAATCACAAACCTCTGTACCAATGATAACCTTTATCTATAATGGACAGAGAGAGAAAGAGACATCAGAGGAGAGAGAGAACCGAGTGAGAGAAAGAGAGTCGGGTAGAGAGAGGAAGAGACGCAGAGGAGGAAGACGAAGACAGTGACGGCGTCGACTGGAGCTAGGGTTCCGATTAGGGTTCCGAGCAAACCAGGTGTAAAAGATCCCTGATTCTTGTTCCGAGCAAACTAGGGTTCCGGTGGTGGATGAAGGTACCAGAGGAGGAAGACGAAGACACCACCACCGTCTCTCTCTCTCTCTCAGCTCTTTCTCTCTCTGTATATGTGTATATATATTGTATATGTGTGTATATATCGGACCCTCGGCTCCTCCTTCTCTCTCTCTCTCTCTCTCTTTCTCTCTCTCTCTCTCTCTGTGTGTTTATATGTGTGTATATAGGTGGTGGCAGGTGGTTGATGGTGGTGGTGGTTGGTGGTGTTGGTGGTGGTGTGGGTGGGGTGGGGTGGTGTTAGAGAGAGGGTGGTGTTTTTAAATAATTAATAGATTTTTTTAATTGAAAAAACAAGTGGGCCCACGTTTTTTACCAGGGTAGACATACTGTGCCACGTAGGCTTGCCACGTGGGATGCCCACGTGGCACTTAACAGAGTTTTTTAACTGAGGTTAGTCTGGGAGCATTAAAATAAAAATGTTGACAAGTTGGGACTGCTGTGTTACAATTTTCAAGTTGGGACTGTTGCCTTCCAACCCCCCAAAGTTGGGATTATTAAATCTCATTTCCCCTATTAATTTAAAACTAGTTTACTTGTCTTTAACCTTATTATGTGTGTATTTTCATTTTATTGAAAAAAGAACGATAATATTTCAGGTAGCAAACATATTTTATAGCTATATTCAAGAACAAAACCGTTTGATACTAGAACATAGGTCTAGTATCACCATAAACACAGATTGTCCTTTAGTTATATATGAAATTGCATCCTATGTCCTTTTTTCAAATTTTTGACAGCTTATGTCCTTTATTTTATACAGTTGTTACACCCTATGTCCTTTAGACCAAACCTAGTTAAAAATCTCGGTTAAATGGGTCACATGCCCCTCACGTGAGGGGCAAATCTGTCTTTTGGATTCAGGCACGAAGAATTTTTCTCTGGCAGCATCACTTTCCTCTGCTCGGTCTTTGGGTCTGAAAAATACAGACGGGACAGAAAGCATCGAGACAATTGTAAGTACTTCATTCAAACATTCCAACTGTTCTCCCATTAAAAGCATTTTGGCTAATGGTGGATCAAGTGGGAATTCAACCATCTTCCACCCTAGATCGGTCAGACCCCCTGTGTTACTCAATGTACCCAAAACCCATAACTGGTACATTGAGTTTAGAATATTATCTTGTGGTGGGGGGTCCATGAAATCGAAATCTAACAAGTTTTCGACTTTAAGTGACTTAAGTAACAACACGACATTCCCGAGATTAGTCCTTTGAATTTCAGGGACTGGTTGTGGGAGCATTTCATCTTGGTACGCGCTTTCTGTAAACAAACGGTAACAAGTCCCAGGCCCAGTCCGACCCGCCCGACCACTGGCGACCAGCCCGTTGGTCAGCAGCAGCCCTGCTGACAGGGAACACCTGGAGAGCATCCATACCCATACGGGGATTATACACCTTCATTTTACCGTATCCAGTGTCGATAACGTAATAAATTCCATCTACGGTTAATGATGTCTCCGCAATGTTTGTAGCCACGATACATTTGCGGGCCCATCTTCAGGTTTTTCAAATATTTTAGCTTGTAAGTCGGCTGGGAGTTGGGAATAAATAGGGAGGATCAATAGGTTGGACACTTTTGCCCTTGTGGTTGAAATGAGCTGTTCCATACGTTCAGATAGGGCATATCACGTGGCTTCAATTTCGTCTTGACCTGTCATAAATATTAGTATGTCGCCAGATGGGCTAGTAATGTGGATTGTCATTGCTTGTTTTACAGCAGCTTCAACATAATCTTCACAAGGGGTTTTACTGTACAAAATTTGAACTGGAAATGTTCTCCCAGGAATGTGGAAGATGGGGACACTGTAAAAAGTAATTTAGTTAAGACACTGTAAAAGCAATTTACGTATGCAGTATAAACATCACCATAAACAATACTAAATTCATATTGAAATGATAATTTAGAGGTGGCAAATTCGACCTGTAACCTGTTTAATTAAGGGGTGAAAAGACAGATTTGCCCCTCACGTGAGGGGCATGTGACCCATTTAAACGAGATTTTTAACTGGGTTTGGTCTAAAGGACATAGGGTGTAACAACTGTATAAAACAAAGGACATAAGCTGTCAAAAATTTGAAAAAAGGACATAGGATGCAATTTCATGTATAACTAAAGGACAATCTGTGTAATTCTCTCCCATAAACAATATTGGGAAAATGACCGATATAGCCCGTTGACCGGCCCATTTGCACAAATAACCCTTGCACCCCCCTTAGGAGAGACGGGACACGGCTCCCAATGAGCCTGAACCGGCTCCCAAGGGGGCTTACCGTTTCAGCCAACGGACGACCGCCACGTGGCGTTGTTGATCCCGAGGCTGTCCCTGCCGTCTAAAGCCGTCTTGGGAACCGTCTGAACCGGCTCAAGTGTTTCGGGAACCGGCTTTCGGGTCTTTCGGGAACCGGCTTTTTCAGCCGGGTCACATTTTACAATGGTGACTCGCCGTCTCCCGAGACGTCGTCTCCGGTGAGTCCCGATGGTTCGACCGACGCTTCGGTGTCCAGGTCACCACCTATAAATACCGTCTCCCGTCTCCCGTCAGAACATCCAAACCACCACCACCGTCTAACAGTAGCAGCATCCAAACCACCACCACCACCGTCTAACAGTAACAGCACCACCACACAACCACACCGTCTACCACCACCGTCTCACAGAAATGGCACCACAAAGATGGACCGAAGAACAAGAGATTGCACTTGTATCGGCTTGGCGCCACGTTGAAGAGAGCACCCACCAAACGAACAAATGGTTTCGTATCCAGCACGAGTATAACCGGCTGGTTGGTGGGTCTGACCGGACAACGGACTCACTTAGCCGGAAATTGAATGATTTGACAACGAAATGTCAAATCTTCAACTCGTACCACAACGCGACACTTCAGGATGTACCCCGTGGCTTTCCCGAAGACACGTCAATCCGACACTCCCTAAGACAATATAAAAACGGGCAGGGCAAAGAATTTAAACATTTGTCCGCCTGGCAAATGATGAGGGATTATCTTAATTAGTTTGTAATCGAATTTTATTTAATGTTTATTAATGTTTATTTATGTTTTTTTAGTGTTTATTTATGTTTATTTATGTTTATTAATGTTTTTTTTAGTGTTTTTTTATATAAAAGTAAATATTTCGTTAATATTACAATAACAATATTATTACAAAAACAATAAACAAACTATACTATTACAACAAACTTCCCAAACTATAATATTACAACAAACTTCCTAAATTTACTTGCTAAGAACTAAGAACTTTGTTTGAATGGTGTATGTGCGCCACATAGACAAAGAACTCTTCTTGCAAATAAAATAGACTACCACATTGTCAATGCAAATTACACGGGTTAACCCACGCGCAGATGCAACAACAATCCAAGTAGTCGTACGCAGATGAAACAACAATCCAAGTAATCGGCCATTATTTTCGTAAGCCGGTAGGCTTCGGTTGGCAAACCAAAAAACATTTTGGAAGATGAAAGGTTTGGACGGTGCAAGTTTTCTTAAATGAAATCCGGTATTTATATACAATTTTCAGACGGTTCAGCCGGTTCAGACGGTTCCCAAGACGGCTTCAGACGGCAGGGACAGCCTCGGGATCAACAACGCCACGTGGCGGTCGTCTGTTGGCTGAAACGGTAAGCCCCCTTGGGAGCCGGTTCAGGCTCATTGGGAGCCGTGTCCCGTCTCTCCTAAGGGGGGTGCAAGGGTTATTTGTGCAAATGGGCCGGTCAACGGGCTATATCGGTCATTTTCCCAACAATATTTGTTAGTTCATCATCATCTTTTCTCCTATTCGCTCCACATATTTATCAAGAAGCCCAAACGCCTTTTCACCTATCTTCATATAAGAAGAAGCACTAACCAACTCCATAAATGTCGTCCCCTTAGCGCTATTGACCAAAAAGTTAATCAATGTTCTTTGTCTCCAATAAACCTGATTCCATTAGCAGCATCAACAGCTTCAAAGAGATGTTAGTGGTTCTCGGAAACTATGGGCTACATTTAAAGCCTCCTACTTACCGTGATGAATTGCATGTTCCACTGCTCAAGAATGTGTAGTAGTGGATTTAAGGGCATAAATTGGAGTGGTCAAAGTTTGGTTGTTCATTTAGGCTAGTGGGTGTGGAGACACCAAAAAGATGATGTCTCCATGCCAACTAGGATGTCACCTCATAATAGGGATGAGCTCGGGACGGTATCGGTACCGATCCCGACAATACCGATACCGAAAATTCCAAAAAACCAATACCGATACCGATTATACCGGTACGGTATCGGTATCGGTATTTTACCTTAAAATACCGAACCGATACCGATCCCGTACCGATACCGATAATACCGAAACCGAAAACCTCTAAATGTGGGTACCGATACCGATACCGAACACCCTCGGTTCGGTATCGGTTCGGTACGGGATCGGTATTTTTTCGGTTCGGTATCGGTATTCGGGACCGGATGCTCATCCCTGCCTCATAATGTTGATGTCTCAAGCATCTTGAGACATGAGTGGGGTGTGGAGACACCAACACTCCATGTCTCAAGCGTTTATTATTATTTTTTTTCTAATTTAAAAAAAAGAAGAAAAGCAGCCATTGGTTAACGTTCACAAACAAAACAAAAAAAGGAAAAGAACCTGATTGGAGCGTCCTTCACGTCCCGGGGGAGACGGGGGAAGGTGGGACGAGGGGTAGGGGTGGTGTAGCATGTTTGAGACAACACAAATTCAAGGGACGGGGGTGGTGCCCCGTCTGCACACCCAATAGTCTTATGTCAGATGGATGGAGAGAAAAACAACATTGATTAACTTTTTGGTCAATAGTGCTAATGGAACCGTGTTATGGAGTCGGTTAATGTTTCCTCTTGTATGAAGACATGTGAAAAGGTGATTGAGCTTCTTGATATATATGTGAACATAACGAGGGAGTTTACAAAGAAACAATGAACTAGCAAGAATGGAGTTACTAGGTTTGCAACAACATTTCTCCGTTTGAACCTTACATAAGCATAGTTAACGTTGAGAAACATGTAAAGAAAAACGAATTGGGTAAAGGCGTAGAGGAAAACGAGCTATTGACGTTGTTTTCATGCGTAGTTTACGTAACAATGAAAAGAAACCCGCAATGGGTTATGTACATGAAGCCATGGAAAGAGCTAAGATTACAATTGCGATAGCTTTGGGCAAAGATAGCAATGATTACATGAGTGTGCCGACATAATTGACAAAGATGGAATTGTCAAATTCACTATCTGATGCATGCACCGGTTTACTACTTCAACCCGGAGTTCTATTTCTAAAACGAGGATATTGAAGATGACAGAGAAGTATCAACTCCATTACAAGACTTGTCCTTAGCCAGGCCAAACAAGATTTGATCTCGACGGAGTTGATTCAGTGGCTAAACCAAGAGTTTGGTTTTGAAGTTGCAAAACGAGCATATGAGAAAATAGCTCCAAGTAAGTTATCTTAGTTCAATTTATTTTATTTTTGATGTATAATAAACGTTGAATTTAATGATTTGTAACAGCTAAATGGTGGAAAGTATATGGGAAATGAACCCAAATATGCAACAATTAGCTATTAAGGTGCTTAGTTTGACATGTAACTGAACGAAATTGGAACACCTTTCAACATATAAATAATTTAACCTTTAAAGTTTGTATACGAAGTTTATTATTTTTTTTTTCTAGCATCTAATGTTTATCATTTTTAACTAATGCATTCGAAGAAAACCGGCTAGAACACTAGAAGTTGCATGATCTTGTGTTTGTTAAATACAGTGAAACGCTTAAGAATCAATGTGATTTTGGTAACGAGTGGTTAACTAGAGGACGGACGAAGAATGTGTTTTTTTTTTCTAAGACGCATTTTTTGACATGGACAGTTGTTAGGAGAGGCAAATGGGCAGGGAAAGGTTAGAAGAACAAGATCTTCACAACCTTCATCTTAAATACATTCATCTTCAAGGACTTTAATTGATGAAGATTCGGAGGAAGACTTGGTGGATGAAACTAAAAGGATTATGCAATTGAAGTTGACGACACCTTTGATGGTTTTGGTGACGGTCTTGACGACTGGTGAAGAACGAGAACCTGTACTATTTGTTACTTCTTGAACTTTTAGTTTTCAAGTTTTGAACAATTTGGTATTGGAATATCTTGGTCTATGATCTTGGTATCTAATCTGATTTTGGTACTTATGGTATTATTTACAATAAATTATATGTTATATTTTTTTTTATTTAAGCGCGTTTTTTATTTCCTCTTACCATCGCTTTTTGTGAAGCCTCTTTTTTTTTTCATTAAGTGCATTATTATATTTCCTCAAACTATCGTTTTTTTGCGCCTTGCGCCTAGGCCCCAAGCGAATCTTATACGCCTGGCGACTTTGATAACTATGATATATATACACGCACATGTATAAAAAAAATTATGTATTTTTGTGAGTCCAGACTTGAATCTCTTGTCTCAAGGCTCAAAAAGCCTCTAGGTTTTTCTAAAATCAAGTATCATACATGATTTGTTTAAAACGAGAATATTAGTTTTGGTGTATAGCATCGTCTATAGATGACTGATAATCCATATCTGATCGTATAGGTGTATACTATTGTCATTTATTATTTCAATAATTAATTATGTACATTTTAAATTTTGAAGTTGAAACATTAATGAACATGAACAATAAGTAGAGCATTAAATCCTAACAAGTATGAAATACATATGCAAGTCTTACACGAGACCTCGTCGCATATTACAGAGCTTCGACATAAAAGGAAGGCACCTTAATTAGGGATCATCATTGCACCAGGTAAGCAAACAAAAACTGAAGGAGATGGATGGAAACAAGCTATCATACCTTATGGTCTACATCCTCGTTGAGATGCGAATCGAACAAAATTTCTTGAGGTATACCTTTATATTTTAACCTTGGCGAATAAGCTCGTTGGAAATTACGTTAACAGCCTCATTGCATAGTGTGTCAGGATTATCTCCTTGTACTGGCTTGTGGATTATAATCTTCACTGATCCAGGGTTTAATATACGCTCCATTCCCGCTGGCATTATCTTGCCTGTTCCAATAAGAGTTATGGGAACCACAGGTACTCCTGTTTTGGCAGCAATGCTGAATGCGCCTTTCTACAAAAACACACATCTTACTCTTAGAACAGCGTTGTTAAGTTTCCAACAAAATCAATATTTTATTGAGTAGTTATTAGGTGAGTAGTTATTACTTATTAGGTGTAGATTTCAGAGTAACAAATGTAGCTCCTAAAAGGCACCAAAATAGGCACAGGTGAGTAAACGAGTAGAGGTGATCACAAAATGCTCGCTAAAAGCTCGAATCAAGCCGGGCTCGAACCTAAATTAGAGATCACTTAATAAGCGAGCTCAAGCCTGAGCTGAGCTTGACTAGGCTCGTGAGCCATAATGAGCCCATGATTTATATATATAATGATTTTATTTTATAAAAATAAACTATATATCTCTGTGTGTGTATAGCTCTCTTAAATAGACAAGCCGAGCTTGAACTTAGGCTCGTTTACACCCCTAGAAAGTATATCTCACCTTAAAAATCCCCATACGTCCATCCTTACTCCGGGTACCCTCTGGAAAGAAGAAAACAGATCCACCATTCTTGACAATCTCCATGCATCTTTTTAGAGTTTGCTAATATTCATGAAACTTAAGTCAGAATTGTGAACTACAAAATGAGTCAGATTCGGGTCAGTAAAGGAGAGACTGAAAAGAATGCTATTTACACTTCAGGATTGGATAAAGAAGATACCAATTGGCTTCTGCTGTCCATACGCTTAAGAGGAATAACGCCCATTAAGAACATGGCCCACCCAACAATGGGGAAGAGGAAAATTGCGGTCTTGCTGATAAACTTAAGGTTTCTACCAAGTGTCAGAAGTGCATATATGTCTAAAAAGCTCTGGTGATTGGACACATACACGGCTGGACAATTTTTGGGAGGTAGATTCTCAAGACCCTCGATCTTTATTTTAAAAAATGGAAAAACAGTCATCGAAGCCCAAATTTTCGCTATCAAATGATGAAAGTTCCTTTGGTACCGATCTCTTAGGAGCACGAATGGATGTCCGATCACCATGAACACAAATAAAAATATGGCAACGACGGATGTAACAGCATAAAAGCAAACTCCTCTGACTTTTGAGATCAACTGAAATTCTGCATGCAAGGAGAAACAATGGTCGTAAAAAACTTAAAAAAGATAATAGGAAATAGGTAGGTTATATTAAATATTTTGCATGAAATTTAGAAGCTGGAATGAGAAATACCTGGAAGTTGATAGGCAGCTGCAGGGGATCCAGCCCCGGCAATTTCTGATCTAACTATGACAGATCTCAAAACTTTACACCGGTTCTGCAGCTTATAAAAGTTAGGTTTGCAAGTAAACATTTCATCCATACGAAGAATCTGCAGAGGTGGACATGGGCTTTTTCTTTTATCAAACATAAGGGATTGTTGAATACCATCTGCATAAAACATTGTGTAGTTTGAAGAGCATTTATAGAACCTGAATTGAAGAAACAAAGGAAGTAATTAATGTAATTTGAACAACATTGTGCAAAATGCAACATATTAAGGACCTATGATTTTTGGAAATTACAAGGGGGCTTTAGCAGCTTCAATCCAGTTGTTAAAATCTGATGTTGTCCACTGCAAAAGATTTTATTAACCCTAAAACGCCTATTAGAATTGTAAAAACTATACATAAAAATTTGCATTTACGAAAATGGTCCCCTTACGGGACAGACCGCAATATGCTCGTTTCAAACATGACAATATCAGAAGAATTTTAAATTTATCCTTTTGTGACACAAGTAATTAGTAAAACATCATTATGTGGACTGAAAAGAATGATACTACTGTTACTACTTACTAGAAGGATGAGGCTCACTTACAATTTTTGGAGCACTTGCCCACTAAGTCTTTATATGGATAGCAGTTTAATACCTTAAAACCATATAGCAATCGAAACAACAATGTCAGTACTAAACATACGATGGCAGATTCAGAAATAGCATAGCTAGGTAAAAAAGAAGAGTTATACAAGTTTATTGGTATAGAAATACCACGTAAGTGACACATGAATTAAAACAATGCTATAAATTATTTAAAGAAGTGCCAAACACAAGATACTGAATTATGATATTCAATGCTAAACCCTTTTACTTATTGGTTCTGGGTTATGATGCTCCATCCTCATGGAGATTGGAGACCAATGATGCTTAATCTTTTTACTAGTCTATATGCCGCTCGAGGATAAGTGTCACTATGGAAAACAGTAGATTTACCGACTTAAATTGTAAATTATCATTTTTTTATTATCTATCACAAATTTATGATATTAAACAATAGGTTCAAAAAAGTTACCCATGCTTTGATGTCTTTATTCCCAAATGACAACATGACAAGCATGTTTGTGTGTAATGGAACTAGTGCAATCAAGATACTTTTCTTTGAACGGCTAATGTTACCCCCCGTGTATTTTGCCTAGATTTGAACCTAGGACCTCCCTTCTAAGAGGCGGTTGTGCAATATAATAATTAGCACTGCAAATTAGAAACATGCCCACTAATGTATTCAAAACCTCTATAACAGATCTAAAATAAATGAACTTGATTATAAAATCAGCATCAATTTACTAAAAGAATATTGGCCCAAGTTAGCTAAAAACTTTGTTTGCTTTTCCTATGAAATTAGAAGGATTGACTCTATTTTTGCAATATGTATCTTGTTGACAAACCCTAGGTAACCCTAGGTATACAACGCAAATTCTAGCAGAAAACTCTTAAGCCTGGATCCAACTTAAGAACATGTATATGTGTGTGGGCTCTTGGGGGGCAAAAGTAAAATTGCACTAATTTTAACATTATTCTACTAATTTTGTGAAAATAACGTTAAAAACGCCAGACGGTTAATCATGCATCATGTGGTGGCGTTGATAGCCAAAAGACATGCACCAATCGGGCTTCACCCAACTGCTGAGTGTTATGTGCCTTATGTCCAAGGCTTAATGCTAAACTACTATCGAGTCGGGGGGTTTCACGGGAAGCAGCCTCTCTATTCCTACATGGTAGAGGTAAGACTGTCTACATCTTACCCTCCTCAGACCCTACCTTAGCTTTGCTATTGGTGGGATTTGTTGAGTAGGATGATGATGATGATCCAAATTAAGATCATGTATAAACATTGTCATGCTAGAAGGAAAATTAAGCTCAAAGGATACTCAACAAAATATAAATATGTATACTGAGTTACTAACAAGGGCAAACTACACCAAATGAGACATTCCTAAAAGCATTGTCACTGAGGTTATCATGTAATTTATTTGGCTAACAGCTGCTGGCAGCATACTACTAAAATAAGATACTTCAAAACTCTACAAAAATTCTTCAAGGAATGTAAAAGATAGAACAGAGGAAAGATTTTATACCAATTGAGTGGATGAAGAGTAAGCCATTGGATCCTTCCTACCTAGACATATAAAACAACAGAGCTCATTGGACATTGGTAAAAAGTAAGAGAATAATCCAAGCCATATAATTTATTAATTTACTAAAACAAGATTATGATGCCATTATATCATCCTTCAAACATTCAAATCAGAGCTCAAGTTTTGCATTATCATACATTTACACACTCAGATATCTAACAGCCAGCAAGCAAAATCACATTCTCAAGATATAAATTAGAACTTCTTTTGTAAGAGACTTATCGATTAAATATTGCATCCATTTTAGGGTATCATAAAGTGCAATACAATAATAACAATAACTTACTAATAAATCCATTTACTTGCTAATCAGAAGATATAATTTAACGATCCAACTATACAACAAGAAGACCAATAATGTTTTTTTTAACGTCCAGCAAAGCCCAGCCACCAAGGTACACCCAAAGGCAAAAGGCCACCCACGCCCGTGATAGCAAACAACGTTGGTAACCCGGTCCGTCATCAATTCCAGAGGAAACCCACCGCCCGAAGGCACAATGTGGTAAGACCCCTAGCTCACGCATGACCTTTTGTAACGAACCGAAGACCTCCCTTAGAGAAAGTCATCCAGATACCACTAGAACACGGTAGAAGACCAATAATGGTACAAGGCCTAAGTTTGTGCGTTAGTTTGTCGTAAAATACAACTTTAATATTATAATGTCACATAATTAAGTTTACAGAAACTCATCCCTTCTTTTATGTAGTCATATATATGTTAAAAAATATTCACTAAAATCATAAACTATTTCCATCCTAAAAAACAAGAGCATAATCAATTTAAACGAGTATATCACTAAAAAAAATCCAAAATCCACAAGGCTCTCTCTATGTTATATAAATAGGCCTGTAAACGAACCGGACATTCATTAACTGTTCGTGAACTTGTTCGGCGAGAAGTTCGTTTAGTTAAATGAACAAACATTAACAAACGTTGTGCTCGTTCATTTATGTTCACGAACGTCCGTTTCTGTTCGTTCATTTATGTTCGTTTATATTCCTAAGTTTTATTAATTACACAAGTAGTTACATTTATATATATATATATAAACATACATTGGACTTTACCTACTATAACCAATTAGTAATTGGGTGTTTTAGTAATACAAAATCGTTTACATTTATTATGTTCATGTTCGTTCATAAACTGTTCATTTAGGCGTAAACGAACACGAACATGACAAATTTCCTATTGAATGAACACGAACACAAAAATGTGTTCAATTATGTGTTCGTGTTCGGTTGGTTTCAGGCCTATGTATAAATAAGTTGATAGAAAACTATTTAAGTAATTGAGTTTCAATTTAAACTCTCATTCAATCAACTAACATAATGAAATAGAAATTATCAATAAACATAATAATAATAATAATAATAATAATAATCAGTAATTTTCTGGTTTCTCTATACGCAATCAATATTTAGGGTTTAAATTTTAGACGTTTGATTGAAGGATTTAATCAAAGAAAACAGATCATAGATTCTTAATCTTACAGAAACAGGTTACAGAGAGATGGTTGCTGATCGGAATTGCAAAGATTGACCGTCAACGGAGTAGGTGTGATGAGTGTGTTGAAGAGATGGTGTGTGACGCGACGGTAGGTATGGATACGTTTGGCGGTATATATGAAATGGGCTGCTGGCTACTCTGTGTGTTCATCATATCAATGCGATTAGATATGCTTTTTTTATTTGTTGGCGAAAGCCCGGCTACCGGGTAACCTAACAACAAAAAGCGATCCGGGTACCGTCGTTTTTAGTTCCGGGGAAACATGCCGATCAAAGGTCCACTATGGCAAAACTCAATTTGGATCAGATTCGAATTTAAGACATGTAACCTAAACCTAAAACGGTTAAGTTAAAGCTCATTGGTTGTGTGTATATGTGTTATAACAATCTTATAAAACTTAATTACTATTTGAGTCAATGTGTTAATGTGGTTTTAACTACTTGAATGAATTCAAAACGAAAATGTTTAACTACCTGAGCACTTTGACTCTTCCAAACTTAACTATCTGAGTCCAAAATCTTGACATCGTCTAAAATGTCAGTTAACCCCCCCCCCCCCCCCCATGAAGGACACTTTCGTCCTTTTAACCCCTCTTCTCTTTATAATCAGATGAACTTTATCAAAACCCTAACACCTTTCTTACATTGCATAATCATCTTACGAATTCGAGCATCAAAATCGCTCAAGCATGATAGATTTTACATTGTGGTATGTTTGTGGTCCAATCGTTCATTCTGATCCATATGAAGAATACAGCATGTGTGTTTTTAAGATCTGATCAACATTCACGTGTTCTTAAGACATATAATCTAAAAATGTAACCTAAATTTTACACTTTTTTTGTTATAGTTGGTGGCCCCGCAATGTTTAATATCCAAGTCTTCCATGGTGGGAAGTTTGTCAACTATCCAGGTAGAAGTATGTAAAAGGTAAATGAACTACGTGGACAACATAGACGTTGATGAGTTCTCAGTGATGAAGTTTAATGTTATGTTTAAGATCTTATATTATGCTGGTGACGAAGTTATTTACTACCACTGTAAGATTCCTGGTCAAAATTTGGATAATGGTCTTAGAGCTCTAGGGACCGATCAAGATGTGACAGACGTGTAAATATGTGACTAGGATAAAGGTTATAGAAGTGTATGTTGTGCATTGGGTTACAAGGTTGGACACATATTTTGTGTCAATTGAGAAGATAGAAGAAGGCTGCTCATAAGAGTCAAGCTTCACAAGTTAGTAAGAAGAAGGTAGCTGATCCTCAAGCTACTCAAGAAATGTATTTATAGTGTCATTTATGAAATGGTATTTTGATGTTGGACTTAGTTGTATGCAAGACTGGCTTCCTAAGAGGCATCTTCTGTTGCTAGCCATGGTCCAATCTTGGTTGTCTCTGAACTTGAAGATGTTTGGAGCCCTTGGTCCCAACTAGGGATGAGCTCGGGACGGTATCGGTATCGAACCGATACCGATCCCGACAATACCGATATCGAAAAGTCCAAAAAACCAATACCGATACCGAACACATACGGTATGGTACGGTATCGGTACGGTACCGGTATGGTATCGGCATTTTACCTTAAAATACCGATCCCGTACCGATACCGATAATACCGAAACCGGAAATCCATAAATATAGGTACCGATACCGATCCCGAAACTCCTCGGTTCGGTACGGTATCGGGACGGGACGGGATCGGTATTCGGCCTTGTATGCTCATCCTTAGTCCCAACCGGTCGAGTTTTTCAATTCTCTAGTTAATATTAAAGTCATAGGGTTAGGATGAAATACACAGTGAAAAAAATTGAAAGTCGTAAGAAGGGTATCAAACGGAGTCCAATTGAACTCATTTAAGCGGCACTGGAAGTGTCTCAACGAACCATACGATCTTAGTTTTTAGCTTTTTGATTTTTTGGAATTTTAGATTGTAGTTCTTAGAATTTGTGTTATATCATTGTGTCTTTTATGTTGCATTATGTCTTTTTCTTTATTTTTGTCATTGTGTCATTTTTATGATTCATTGTGTCTTTTTTCTTTTGCATTGTGTTAAATTTATTGACATTGTGTTATATTTTGTGACTCGTTGTGTTATATTTTGTGATCAATTATGTTTTTTGTATCATTCTCACCCATGACTCTTTAGTCATTCAACTTTAGGTTACAAGTTTCGGGCCTAACCCAACCTTTTATTAGTTGCTTTGTTAGGTTCTAGATTTACTTCTAGATCCCATTATCCCAATCTTACAATCAATTGTCAAAGTTAGTGTCTCACATAAGGTTAGAAATATATTTTTTATCAAAGTATTATTAGTTTTGCAAAGGTGGTCCATAAGCTAAAAGCCTTAAGTATGCGTGAAACATCTCGAATTCAATTGGAATTAAATGTCGAAATTAATGGTTATATGCTCGTAACCTTTGACAATTACATTACGAACTTATACATTATAATAACTTGTGTCTTGTAACACCTTAAACAAATCTCATATCAATTGTTTACAAGAGAAATACTGAGTACTAATAAATCTACAACCTCAAATGTTAGACGCTTTCTGGATGCATTAGTAAACGCACTTGAGTCAGTAGGGAGCTAGTTTTTTTTTCAAACATATGTATATAAATTATATAATACAATTAAAAAATATTATTGTAAACTATACTAGATACCGGTAGTCCAGTACTATACTAAAGTTATACCAAATCAAATCGATACCGGCTAAAAGCAAATCCCATTGGTTTTATTGTGATTAATAATCTACTTTATCTCCAACCACCTTATGGTGGAGTGGTATGGAGGCTTAATGATAGAAGACCAATGGCTGAAAGGTCATGGGTTTGATTATTGAGAGCGCCGGTTTTACCGATTATTCCATTGTCGTCTTTTCAGGCGGGTGGATAGTCGGGTTTTTCCCAAAACTGATGAAACCAGGAGCTCCCTTACATGTCTGATTATGCCAGGTGGAAGGGGTCCTGATTTGATTAAGTAGGGACTTCGAAATGAGTTCTTGATAAATTTCGTTAGTCGTTGAAAGAAAAAATAATCTACTCTATCCCCAGTCCCCACCTGTATGAATACAAATGGTTCGTAGTTACCTATTTTCAAGACAGACATACAAACATGCATTTAATAATGTTTGACAAAAACTACCACCTTTCCCATTCATCCTTCCATTTCCTACCTTCCACGCCACACACACTCTCTGTGTAAATAATAATTCCAATTCCTTAAATAAAGTTATCTTTTACTTTTATTCTTTCTATCTCTGTTCTACAAAAGTTTCTATGGTTTTACAAAACAGAACATCTCATGAAGAAACCATTGCTTCTTCTTCTTCTCTTCATCTCTTTCTTCCTCACCACCTCTGCTTGCTCCAATGGCCATTGCCAGGTTTGTTCTTTATTTATTTCTTTATTTAAAAGTGTTGCGGCGCAACTTGTTACCCGTTACTTCGTTGTAACCAGAGCCGTGGTTACATGTGCATTGCCATGGGACACGGTTTGAAGTTTGAACTTTGTATGTATCAAAACAAAAGTAACGTTACCGAATAAATGTTTTAAAAATGGTTTTTATAGTGTCATGTCAAGAAACCTATAAAAAAGAATATGATATTGGTATCGATATTAAGACAGTACTGGTTCGGTTCTCCACAATATAGAAAAATATCATTATGCCAGTACCGAAAGTACCGGTTTGGTACGAGTGTTCTATATTACATAGCATCTGTAAAAACATTACCAGTACCAAATGTTCATCTAAAAAAAGTTGTAAGTGGCGGTGCAAGTTAGCAAAATAGCGTGGTGCATCTTCGTGTACCGGGCAGTGCATGTTAGCACAACAGGCGGTGCAAGTTAGTAAAACGGCGCTATTAAAGTGTGGCTACACTTTAATATATAGGAGAACTCGATTATTATTTTACAAGATTATGATTATAAAAAAAAATTAATTGAATTGGCCACAAATTTTGAACAGATGTTGGAATCATGCACTGCAGCCACTGATTGTGCACCTGGTCTGTATTGTGGCAATTGCCCCATACTAGGAAAAAATAAACCTTTCTGCATTAGAGGTCAAAATAACAATATCCCTACTGCCATTGTAAGTATTTCCTGTTAGATTATTCACATTTTTTTTAAAAATGCTATGTTACTTGATAAAAAAAGATTTTTTTAACTTTATGTTTCTTTGCATTTGGTGATTAATAAATTGACAGGTTAATGGGTTACCTTTTAATAAGTACACTTGGCTTGTAACCCATAATGCATTTTCTATTGTGGATGCTCCTCTGTTGTCTGGTCCTCAAAGGATCACATTTTATAATCAAGAAGACTCTGTTACCAACCAATTAAGGGTGTGTTTATTTGTTTTGTTTTTCTACAGTTAATGTTTGCTTTTGTTTGACTGTTGTGATTAATGTGTTTGAATCTATTTAGAATGGAGTTAGAGGATTGATGTTGGATATGTATGACTTTGAGAATGATATCTGGCTTTGTCATTCGCTTCGTGGCCAGTGTTACAACATCACCGCCTTTGTAAGCATGTTTTCTCCTTATGTACTTGTGTATTTGTTGCAATTGTTAATGCTTGCATGAATAGATCTTTATGCTCTAAAAAAGAGACATTGTTTATGTTTTCAGGTTAAGGGGATATGTTCATATGTTGTCTTTTGATTAGTGTTTTTGTTACACCTAGTGTTAAAACAGAAAATTTGGTCTTTAAATCATTGAGCAAAAGAAGGTTGGTATGCAACAATAGGTAGGGGTGTTGATGAAGAGACATTACCCGATTAGTTTACACCAGCTCACATGTTACATCATACGGATCCTACAAAAAGGTCATACAGGTCGTTTGGGTTTGTTGGTAATCACATCAGTCATTTATTTGTCAGTCAAAACATCATGTTGGCCATATGATTTGGCCCTCATACGACCCATATGACCATTTTTGATGTGTCATACAACCTATATGGTCATTTTCTCTATTTCATATTGCTTGTATGACACGTCCATTGTGCTCAAATAGTATGTTATGATGTTTGTTTAGCTATCTCCTAGGATAATCAATTTGGCACCTCACATCCAAACACCCATGAATCTAATACCTAACATTATTACTTTACTAGTAGAGACTTTGTTCCGTAAAAGTAATACTTGTATATCTTGCTTAGCAACCTGCAATTAACACGCTAAGGGAAGTGGAAGCATTCTTGAGTTCAAATCCAACTGAGATTGTGACAATTATAATCGAGGACTATGTGCATACGCCTAAAGGTTTGACTAAGTTATTCACCAATGCTGGTTTGGACAAGTACTGGTTTCCAGTTGCCAAGATGCCTAAAAAGGGTGAGGATTGGCCAACTGTGACCAATATGGCACAAGATAATCATAGGTTATTGGTTTTCACTTCTGATTCTTCAAAGGAAGCTAGCGAAGGTATCGCTTATCAATGGAGATACATGGTGGAAAATGAACGTAAGTTGCCACGTATTACTTGCCTGCTAGTCTTTTTAAAGGTGTCAGTTTTGACCCGTTTGTCTAAAAATCAGATGAAACTTTCTTATGGAATGCAGAGTGTATTATTTGTGTTTTTCAATCATGAAACTTACATGTAACCGCTTTTCAGCCGGGGATCCTGGATTTCAAAAAGGCTCGTGCTCGAATAGAAAAGAATCAAAGCCACTTACTTCAAAAGCTGCATCTCTTTTCCTTCAAAACTACTTCCCAACACTGCCTGTACAGGCTGAAGCTTGCAAAGAGAATTCCGCTCCATTGATGAATATGGTTGCCACCTGCTACAAGGCAGCTGGGAACACCATGCCCAACTTCTTAGCTGTCAATTTCTACATGGTAATGTGGTATTCAGACTTTGTAATACTAGGGTAAAATGGTAAATTGTTATTCTAGCATATGCTGCTAACTTTGTGAGTTTTGCAGAGAAGTGACGGAGGAGGTGTTTTTGATGCTTTGGATAGAATGAATGGCCAAACATTATGCGGGTGTGTTTCAGTCACTGCGTGTCAGGTTTGTCTTCAGTTCCGCCCCACAATGCTCTAATAAACTTCTTTTATCATCAAACTGCCTCATAGCTGTGGTTTTTGCAGGCTGGGGCACCTTTAGGAACTTGCAGGAACAATGAGATCCGTAATTTCACTTCACCAGCGAATCCTAGAGGAAGTTTTTCAGGAAACGTGCAACTGACAGCATCTGCTTCGCGAATAAATCTTACAAGTCTCCTGGTCACTGACGGATTTTATTTTTTCTTTATGTTGTTGGTATTTTATTTAAAATAGATATGCATTTGAAGATACACATGCAACTTCATTGAGGCTTGGTTATTGTATCATTTGTATGTTATATATCAAGTTAAAATACAAGTACGTATACCCATGCCCGTTGGGTTGATATCAAGAAAATGACCCGTTGCAGGTGTAGGCGTGCAGGTATGTTTTTTACTTTTTTTATTTATTTTTTACATGTAGACTGTACGGGGCATCATAGATTATAATCTAAGATGCATTTTAATGCTCAGGTTTGCAGGTTGTTTTGGTAAAGCAAGTAGAAATCAGGATGTTGCATTGGAGGAGGTGGCCTTATTATCTTGTGATTTATATATTTAATTTGAAATGACAATATGGCTTAGGCCACAAAAAAAAATGAGTTATGTTTCACTTTTGACACCTATCAAATTTGATCTACTGAAAGTCTGAAACATATCATAACTGCACACTTACACAAATCATGCACCATATTTTCAATTCCATTAAAAACTTTTAAGAAAGCCCCAATAAAAATATTCAAATTCAAGCAATAACACTAAAACGATCTATTTCTACGCATTTTAGTACTGGAAATCGATTTATAAATAAGCCTGTAACTAAGAATCTACTCACCGGCAAGAACAGCTATAAGATGGTATTTTAAGTCATAATACGCTCTATGCACGCTTCAGTTGTGCTTGCCTTGTCATCCAATCAATGCATTCCTCGACGGATCCAGAAGGGTAAGCAAGCTGCCACTGTAAAAGTTTCCGTTGCCATTCGCTAACAACTGGACCTCCTTTTTCAAGCTCCAAAAGCCTCATTATATCCTTCCCATTAACCAAAGGTTTGATTTCCCACACTTTATCCAAACCTAATTTCAAAATTTCTTGCTCAACGTCCTTAAACACGTGTCTTCTTTTCTCTAAATCCCCCTCGATGACCTCAACAGACGAACCATTTTTGTATAAAAGCGTAGAAAGCATCAGTGCAGCCCTCCATAAATCTTTGATTTCCCTAAGAAGCAAACCCAACAAGATTCGTAGTTTCAACGACACGTCAACATCTATAACCTCTGTTTCCCATGTGATTTCACCAGTTTGCATATCTTCGCCGGATAACATAAATGGAATCAGAGACAAGAACTTCTCCGCCGCACTGTGCAGCCTCATGACATCATCAGCATCACTAGCTTTCAACTTAAGCGAATTTCTAAAGATGTAGTTCACTACGGGTACTCTTTTCTTTTTGTTGTCTATGTAAATGGTTTTCCTAAGAGGTAGAAGCAACGATGCATACAAATAGAGTCTCCTTTGTTCGTCACTGAAGCTACATCCCACTCCATGCATGTGTCTCCATGCCAAATCCATATATCCAATACAAACCTTATCATGTTCTTTTGAGATCGGCGGGTCACAACTTTCAGGTGGTGTGAAGACAATCCAAAGTAATCCTAACTCAGATACGTAAGTCATTGCTTTAACCGGTTGGTTCCCACCAACCATAAGATCAATCTCATGACCGATACGTTCTCTGCTGATTTTATCAGAAATGGCAGATTTTACGTCATTGTCCTTAGCTGCAACCTTTAACTCTTCTACCATTTCAAACTCGAACCTAGCACTAAAACGAATGGCTCTAAGAACTCTCAATGGGTCATCCAAAAACGTCTCTTTTGGTGGTAACGGTGTCACGATTTTTCCAGATTTCAAATCCTCCAACCCTCTCCCTGTTAAATCTTCAACTGAGCATGTATTGATATTATAAAACAAGCTGTTAATGGTCAAATCCCTTCTATAAGCATCCTGTTCCGCAGTACCAAACTGCATTGTCGGAATTCTACTGTTTTCACAATAATCTTCAGATCTCAAGTTCACAAAATCAATCCAGACATCAAAAAGACGCATCCTTGCAGTTTCCAAATGCTTAGACTGGTCCGGATTGCTTTGAATAACACCAACTCCTTGTGTTTCTTCTCCCGAAGCTACCAAATACTCATTAACCTTTTCACAAAACTCTCTTCCCAACATATTATCAAGAGCGATATCAATATCATAACACTCTTTCCCAAGAAGCTTGTCACGAACCCACCCACCCGCAACACGAAGGTTGGTTTCAAGATTAAAATGATAAAGAACTGCGCGCAGCCGATCAAATATCTGCTTTTCTTTATCAGTAAGATCAATGTTTTCCTTCACCACAACGGGTCGACTTGACGGAAAAGTTCCATTCGTCTTCGACATTGCTCTGCAACACCGATACAAGACCTGAGTTCTAGGAAAAAGAAATAGCGGGTTCTTTAACTTGACGGTGGTTTTACGCACAGGAACAAGGGACTTCCCTGTAAAGGTTGCTGTCAAAGAAGATCCATAAAACCACCCAAGTTGTGTTATTTTCTCACTAATCTTAGCCATACCCACAGCAAAGATGGCTGCAAATATTTGTTGGTGAGAAAACTATTACTATGAAAGGAACATATACATTCATCAAACACAAGATTTTCAATAATTATTACAAGCAGTTACTCATATGAGCATTGCAATTTCATGTTTAAACAAAAGCGCCAACTGATAAAAGCAATGTTATAAAACCGGACCGGACCGGTCTACCGGGAACGGGAGCCTAACTCGGTCCGGTTTAGGGTGTCCGGTGTTGGAACCGCTCTGATACGAATTGGGAGGTTAAACCGAGATTTTAAGGAGGCGGAACCGGATTTTGATCAAAACTTTCCCATTTTACCCTATATTTATATTTATATTATTTAGGACGTCATCCGGCCCAACCGGTCAAACCAATGGACCAGTAAAGAGCTTGGTTTAAAAAGCGTGCCATAGGCGTCTAGGCTCAAGCCCCTGCACTTTTGGTAACATAAGGTGCGCTTTTTTTCAAAAAGCCCACTAGAGGCGTGATTTCTCGGCAAAAAATTGACCATGAGGCGAGCGCCACATGTATTTTTTGTATTATTGTGCATTAGCTTGTTGTACAACATGCTTTTCAAGTTGTACATGCACATAATTCCATATGAAAACACATATAAAGCTTACTTGTCTCACAATCAATATTAGGTAAATGATGCTAGAAACTAGGGCTGTAAACGAACCAAACAAACACGAACAAGGCCTTGTTCGTGTTCGTTTGTAAAGGAATTAACGTGTTTGCGAACTGTTCACGAACACTTACCGAAGGAGATTTTTTGTTCGTGATCGTTTGTTAAGAAAATAACGTGTTCACGAACTGTTCATGAACACTTACCGAACAAAAATTATTCGTGTTTGCTTGTATTTAGTTGCTAAATTTAGGTGTCGGCCAAAAACAAACACAAATGATTGTAAACGAACATAAATAGGCATTACTGAACAAAATCGAGCACAAACTAGCATATTAAATTATGAAAATTCGCATTTTTCATCGCTAACATTGTCCGCCCATAATATACTAATCAAATTACCCAAATATACGTGACATAATCTTGATCACATAATGTCTTATAAAAACACAGAGGTATCATATTAAACTTGAAATCCTTGTCTAATCCACCAAAAATAACAGTTAATCAAAATAGTTAAAGTAATATTAACATGTGATACACTAATATATGTTAAATAATCTACCACCGGGAAATTTGAAATACTTAAATTAAATATAAAAATTAAAAACCCTAATGAACTATCGAACAAAAAACAAACATACACGAACACGTTACCGAACGTTCACGAACATAAACGAACGAACGCAACCACTGTTCATGTTCGTTTGATTAGCTAAACGAACAGAATTTTTTGTTTGTGTTCGTTCATTTATGAACGAACACAAACGAACTTCCCGCCGAACAATTCACAAACTGTTCACCGAACGTTTGGTTTGTTTACAGCCCTGCTAGAAACCTATAAGAAACGTATAAAAAGTTACATAACTATTTGCGCCTCAGATACAAAAAACAGTGCGCTATTGCACCTCACACCTCGGTTTTAGACATTATCGCTTTTGTGCGCTTTTCGTTTTTTAAAACCAAGGTAAGGAGACCGGTCTGAGGTGTGGTCTATTCCGGTTCTGAAAACATAGGATAAAAGTGATAATAGTCTACAGATACTGAATAAACAGAAAGAAGCAATAAATAAAATGATGAAAGCCTAAAATTACTGTCTTGGTGATGTATACAAGTTGTGCTTCTCTGAATTAGGGTTTATACAAACTCTAAAATTATTAAATAATAATAATAATAATAATAATAATCTGCATAATTTTGGTGTAGTGATGATTATAAGGAAATTAAATGCGCTAATGGGTATATTATGAATAAAAGATAAATTTAGCAACAAACATTTTATAGAACGAAGGTTTGATTGTGCAAAGAGAGGTAGGTACCTATAATAATAATAATAATAACCAACCGGAATCAGCTTGTGAGATTCGATAGATGGAAGAGATGAGAAGACTAAAGTGATAACTGGTGGAGACCAGACGACCATCTATTGTTGCTGGTGAGGCTATTCAAGTTTTAACCTAAGACTATCTATTGTGGCTCACGAGCGAGTAGTCGCGAGTCACCAACAAATCCACGTAGATTGCGTGAACCACAACACTAGTGTGTGAACGCTGACGCAAGCGAGCCCACGCTCGTGTGGGCTGGCGAGGAAAAAATGACCGTTGGCTACAACTGGCCGACCAACGGCTAGTTTTGAACTTTATAAAAAAAGAGTTAATTAATGTATTTGGTGGTCGTATCTGTTCTGGTGTATTGAGACTAACTGTCTGTTAAATAAAAAAAATTGTTGGACTTTCAAAAAAAAAGTTTTCGTCCATGTGGTTTGCACAAACTAACAGGTTCAACACGAATATAACACCTTGAGTCCCCGACTTTTGTCTGGCTAACCGTTTACATCCTTCATTTTAACGTCTATTAGTTTTTCTGTTAGTTTGTGGGTGAAATAACTATTATACCGTTCTATCTTCTTTTCCAACCAACCCACCCCACCATCTCCACCGCCACCTTCCTATCCTCACCATGTCCTCTCTTCTCCTCCACCACCACCAGCAGCAACAACAACAACAACAATATCATTTGGGTTTTCATTTTTCAATTTCAGAGATCTTGAATTCTAAAACTAAAAAAACCATTCTTCTCCCTCCCTCCCTCCCTTCTCTAAAATTTAAAAAAACTTACTAAAAACACCCTACATCCCATCAACCATTATATATCCCATCTTTATATTTTGAAAGATCCATCTTCTAGTTTTTTATATATAAAAAGCTACTGCTCACCTCCATTAAATTATTGTGCGTGTATTTTAACGAGAAATATAATAAAATAAATGTTTGTGAATAAGATAAAGGTAAATATGGTGGATGGGATGTGGAAAGTTTTTTAAAATGAGAAATAAATTTTGAAAAATATGATTTTTTGTTATATTATAGGGTATAAATGGTGGAGGGTATGTGAATGCTCTAATATCCCAAATTTGAACCTAAACAACATGTGTTGCCTTTTGTTCATGTGATTCTTGAACCATCTTTTGTTTGTTATTCATTTTTTTTTTGAACGGCCAATTAGAATCATTCACGGATTATTGGAGTATCATCGTGTCACCAGTGTTACCACACGATCATATTCCACCATCAAGTCACCAATTCACGAGGGAAACTCATAATTATGAGAAAACCCCCTTGTGAGATTCGAACCCAGTACCTTATAGTCCCTAAGTCTTATCCTACCATCAAGATGCCGCTGAGCTATAATGCATTTGGCTTGTTTGTTATTATTAACCATAAAACACCCAACACTTGAGTTTCAATTTATTCCATAGCCACCTGTCACACTAACTATCTTGATCTAGGGTTTCAGATTTTTTTTTTAAACACGTTGAACCTTAGACTTAGCAGCAAATGTGTCAACATATGGAGATCTAATAAGTCACCGGAGTTGGTTGTCTGTATCCGGCAATGAACTCGCGGCGGAAAAACATGGTAAGGTAGGAGGAGAGGGATGAAAAGTTTGAAATTTTCATATTTGGCAAGAATGGTCCCTAATTAACCAGAAAAACTAACGAGGTTAGTGGAGAAGGGATGTTTTCTGCAACAAAAACTTTGTTAAAGGATGAATCCTGCAATTTTAGGTAAATGTAAAGGACGTTAATTTTGTCTTCTTTCTTTTATTTTCTTTTCGGAAGGGATTAAATTTGATATAATTTTCCTTTTGAAACACCCTAAACCCTTTTAACCGAAAATACGCAGCGGAAATACGGACCAGAAAATTTCTTGCTTGATAAAACATTCTTGTATGTTTTGAACCCATATCTACTAAATATTATAGGTGTTTCATACTTTCATCTTTTATTGTTTCTTATTACATCAAAACAACTCATCTTTATTAGTTTACGTGACTGTGACCGCGACCCCGTACAATTCGTGTCCTCACTCGACCTCCAACCATTTCTTGCTTTATGAGCTTGATTAGACAACCTGCAACTACCACATAACCATTTCGTTAGTTCATTAAGCGACTTCATGCAAATATTCACAATATGAAAATAACATCAACAATACTCAATGGTCATATCCAAATGCCTTATATAAGTTCGGATCCGGTCTCCGGATCCTATCCTCCAATTTCCATGCATTCATGCTTACATACCTGCATCTTTATTACCATCGTCATAACAAAAAGATTAATAACACTACAATGTACACGCACGTACAAATTCCTTGTACAAGTTATCTTGACCCGTCATACTATTTTTCCTTCATGTATTCTCAAGGACAAACATGATGTTTCCGAACCTATACTCAAACTACACATAACGACCAACCTTTACATACAAAACACTTTAACACATTCCCGAGCATAAGCAAATATGCACACATTCTATTACATTAGCATCCAACACGTGATAATTCCACTTACCAAATGGTTTACCATTTGTGTGACCTTGGATAACTATACAATTCAATCTAAATAGCTACACCAATGATTAAATGTATTCATCTATATATATATGTATACACACCTATCAATACATACATTTTACCATTCATTTTTATGTCATATTTGTTAATCTTGAACTTATTTCATGCTTAATAAGCCTCACTTCATTTATTTTTGCTGCCCATTTATCCCAACTACTTTCATTGTTGTATGGTGAACTATACCCATTGACCAACAACATCAATTTGCTTACCTTGTTATAAATTACCATTTCATACTTGTTCCCATTTATACATAAACATACAATTACTAAACCAAGAGTTTGCATCATAAGTCACTTACCTTTGCGCGTAGGAGTGTTGTCGCCTTATACGCGTTTGACTTATAGTCCCAAGCTTTTCACCTAGCTCGAGATCATATCCACTTGACCCGTTGACTTTTAAGCTTCTTGTACCTAGCTTACTTTCAAGTCAACATGCCGTGTTAGAATACTAATTTGGAACTTACCTATTCAAACATTAGTATTCATTCTACATCATTCAAACATGACATCAATACATTCAACAACTAGTTCTATTCAATAAGTCTTTCCATATGCTACCCGTTTGACCCGTTAGTGAAAATACTTGCATGAACTGTTTGGTAAGTGTTTTTAGACACTTTTTGAATGCCACATAATTCGCTATTCTTTCCCTACAATCCGTACTCCAAGACTACTACAAGCGTGTACATACTTACACCTTTTCTTATTAAAGATCACATTATAATTGTGCAGCGATTTTCTGCGCAGCTGCTGTTCAAGGCCGTTTTTCTCCTTCTAAACCTCGGAATCAGATCTTGACTATCAAATACAAAATGTGCCTCATTCAAAGACCTTTCCAAGCATATAAAGAACACCTCCTAACGATTTTTATATGATTTTATATGAATATTTTAAGATCAGGTCAGAAACATAATTTTGACCAAACAGCTTTGCTGTCAAAACTGAAATGCTAACTTTAGATGCTGTTTTGACCCACTACAACTTAGAATCAGCTTCTTATGACTAAATATGAAATGTAATATGTGCAACAAGCTTTTCAACGATATAAGGCTCGTCTTCTAACTCTTAATAACGAATGAGATATGCCCTTTACAAGATGACTCTCTAGGGTTGTCAAAAGTGACGAATTTCACACTATTTTGTACCAAATCAACTAACACTACCAAATTTCACCACAAACATCATATTCATATCTCATTAACATACAAGATCATTCATCTTACCAGTTAATCCAACACATGGTGTGCATCATATCACTTAAGCATAGTGTACATGCTATTAATGCATACTTCTTATCATATCATACAATCAAGTAAATTCTCACATGAATACTATCTAAAACACAATCCTCATGTTAATCTACTATCAATTATATCTTTTATCATATTGCTTTCATAGTTGTCAAGTCTTGCATACAAATTCACATATCATACTCATCTAGGCATTTCATCAAACACATGGTGTGCGTACAACATTCTAATCTCAATGTACAATTACTTCATGCTTAGCTTCTTACTTGATGTTATCAATTACCATGTTTCTTCCATACATCAAGCACCATTCATTAAATAGACATCAACATTGCAAAACATCAAATTCATTCAATTTATATATCAATTTAACCAAGAATGCTCATGGGTTACACCCAAAGTTCAACACCCACTTCCAAACTCCATGAAACTTCTTCAATTTACTAAACTTCCACAAAATTAGCATGCATACAAGTTTCAATCATAATTTGCAACTAGTCTCCACACGAATTTGCTCATTAATCATGTATGAACCCTAGTATTTCACCATCATATAAATTCTATCACTTACCTCATGTTTGTTAACACTAGATGACTAGGAATCTTCAAACATGCAAGTATTTTAGCTTCAATCCAGCCATGGAATTCCATATCTTCAGTTTGTTCTTGGTCCCCTTTTCTTCCTTAAAAAAATGGCGACACCCCACTATGAGAAATCTGGAAATTTCTCTTCCACCATCAAGCTTATTAATCTTGATTAGAAGTTACATTTTCAGCCCCTCATCTTTGATAGTTGATCTATTATCCATTACTTACTTTGTTCTCACTTAGCAAGACCCCCTTTAACTAGATAAACTATTCTAGTTAATTATTTTATGCCATGTCGTGTTAAAATCGCATTTTGGGGCGTTACACCTTTCATTCAACAAAACCTATATAACACACATTATTTCATTTTCTTTCTTAAAAAAAAAAAAAAAACTTTATAACAAAATTATTTTTTTTTCTTTCTTTTAAAAGTCTAACACTTGACCCAACTATAAACTTCCATTAATGTTAAACCTTACAAAAGCTTAAGAATGCTCATTATCTTATTATACTCATTTTATCATAGTTTTATTTTATTTCCAGTTGCCTTGACACTCCAGCTCCACTTTGTCCATATTAATAACCAACAAAATTCCAGCCTTCACCAGCAAGACCTCCATTATCACCTCACATTCTTCTTCTTCTCTCTTCATACACATACAAACCAAACTCTCACTCTTTCCATCTTAAACAAAAATAAATATAAATAAATAAACAAAAACCAACAATGTCACTACACGCAAAGACAGATTCCGAAGTCACAAGCCAAACGGCGTCGTCTCCAACCCGATCTCCACGTCGACCCGTTTACTTCGTCCAAAGCCCATCACGTGACTCACACGACGGCGAAAAGACCACCAACTCCTTCCACTCTACCCCTGTCTTAAGCCCGACCGGGTCACCGGGTCGACATTCTCGTAACTCGTCCTCCACCCGTTATTCCGGGTCGCTCCGACCCGGATCGAGAAAAGGGTCCCAACAACTACAACAGCCACGTAAAGGGGATAAAGGGTTTGATGCAATTGTAGAAGAAGGTGTTGTGGATGATGATCATAAGAGTGGAGTAATACCTCGTCGGTGTTATGTGTTGGCGTTTGTTGTTGGGTTTTTTGTTTTGTTTTCTTTCTTTGCTGTTGTTTTGTGGGCTGCTGCTAAACCTCAAAAACCTGATGTTATAATGAGGGTAATTTTGACTAATTTGTTGGTTTATTTAATTTGTAGTTGATTTTAGGGACGAGCAAATGGTAACGGGTACTAGGGAGGGTAGAACCGATACCGATCTCGAAAATGTCGATCCCGAAAACTCCTAAAACCCGATATCGATACCGAAAACATACGGTACGATACCATACCGGTATCGTACCGATACTGATAGTACCGAAACTTAAAACCTCTAAATGTGGGTACCGATACCGAACACCCTCGGTTTTGTATCGGTTCGGTACGGGATCGCTTAGGAAAGTGTTTGAACCGCTACCGTATCGTACCGACCACTTCTGGTAACAGTACCGGTACTCATTTTTTGCGATTTTCGAGATCGGTACTTTTCATGCGGTATTTTACCCACTCTTTACCTTCGAACCGGTACCGTGTACCCATTTTTCGTGATTTTCGTGATTGGTATGGTACAATTTTATCGCTTTTAACCTTCGAACCGGTACCGTATCGTAACAAGCACTTTCGGTAACGGTACCATTACAAATTTTGGCGATTTTTGGCATCGATAGTTTCGGTATCTGGAGTTCACCCCTGAATTGATTTTGACTGATTTTTTTTTTAAAGAAAAAAGATGAGTTTTTTTTGTTTACTGAATTATTATTATTTGCAGAGTATATTGTTTGATGGGTTTGTGGTGAATGCTGGAGCGGATGCATCAGGTGTAGCAACGGAGATGGTGACGATTAATGCTACGATTAAGTTTAATTTTCGGAACAGGGGTACGTTCTTTGGAGTTCATGTGTCGTCGACGCCCATGGATCTTGCTTACAGTGAGCTAACCCTAGCATCTGGAACTGTAAGACCCTACATTTTTATATAAAGTTTCTTTGTTTAAAAGATCCTTTCAATTAAAAACCAAGTTACATCTGGATAATGGGTAAGCGAGCAACAAGCTGCGCCGCTATCCCTTTTTGAATCGCAAAGTTTCTTGATTTGATGCTAATTTGATCTTAAGTTCATAGGGGTGTTGTTAATTTGATCTTAATTTCATATGGGTATTGTTAATTTGAATTCGCAGATCGCGAATTTTCCATCTAAATTTCCCCAATTTGATATTAATTTGATTTAAACTCCATTTTTTAACGACAATTTACTGAGTAAAACCAAAACCATAAGGACTTGGAAATCTCCGACATGGAAATGTTTTCAAGAATCATCCAACCTAGCAGTGTTGTAAAAATCGGCCTAGGCGGTGACCAAGATCGGAATAAGAGGCTAGTCGAAGATCTAGGCGTTTTGGCCATTAGGCGGGCCTAGGCGGTGGTTTTTTTATTTTTTTTAATTTTCTAAGTATTTCTTAGTATTATGTGTATATATCTTAACATACTTTCAAAAAACACCTAAATTTGTGTATGTATATATAAAATACGTATAAAAATACCAAAACGCCTAATTCCGCCTAGTCCCGACTAGTCCCTAGGCTGGACCTTATCGCCCGCCTAGCGCCTTTCACAATGTTAAGGTCTTGCCTGGCCTGGCTTTTGGGCATACTAACGCCCACTTTAAAGTTTAAACTCAAATGAGTAATGTTAATTTGATCTCACTTTTATAACCCAAATGGGTCATTTGCAGATCAAGAAATTTTACCAGAAAAGAAAAGGTCACAGGCTAGTAAGTGTGAATTTACAAGGCCGTGGCGTCCCATTATACGGTGGGGGTGTGAACTGGAGCACACAGGACGGCAAACTGACTGCACCGGTGCCGCTGAACCTCAACTTCACGGTTAAAGCCAAGGCCTATGTGCTTGGCAAATTGGTCAAACCAAAGTTCCATAGAAAGGTTTCTTGTGCCATTGTTTACAAGCCCACCAAGGTTAATGTGCCCATTGCACTAAAAAACTCCTGCACTGTTGAGTAACTAAAAAATAATGGAAATTTTTGTTTAATTTTTGTATAATTTTAAAAGATGACAACTTTGAAAGACAGATGTGAAGATTATTGGTGGCCGTTGACCGGTTGTGCAACCGTTGACCTGGAACTATGGTCTTTGTCGGTGGTGATTGGAAACTTGAGCAGATCTGGAAATGTTTTATTCATTTTTTTATTTTATAAATTATTTGATGAAGTATGTATAATATTAAAGTACCACTACGTTATGATTACTGTATTTTTTTATGTGAACGTGAGTTATACAATATTCATGGCATGTTAGCATTTTTTGGTACTTTTTTTTAATATGAAGTTGTTGTAATTATATAACATGTATTTACAGAGTTAATAGACTATCTGAAGTACTTGCTTCTACCGGGCCCAATTTATAGTCCAAAAAATGGGCCATAAACATCCCGAGTTCTGAAGGTTCACAATTTTTCTGTTTTAACGGTTTAACCTAAGCTGCATATTATATATCACATATAGGACTAATCTTATTGTTAAGAACTAGATCACCAACATCCTTTTTTATGTTTTCATGCGAATAAGATATAAAATACACACGGAAAATGTAGACCAGTAAGAAAAGGATCTAATCACCATGTCACACGTGGCTTAACCGACAAAATCAACCTATGATGAATTGTAACTGTTCACGTGTTTAGAATTGTATAGTTATAGAATGATTACGAATTTACGATAATTAAAGTTATAGAATTATTTGGGAAAAAAAATTGTATATGAGTTTTTTAGGTGAACATAAAGTCTTAACGTAAGTCACAAGTTAATTACTATTAGAAAAACTTGTTAACTTAAAACAAATTCAGATGAGTTAACAGTATCTCCATCGCATACTCGTTTTGGTTGGCACCATCGCTTCCACCACTGCTCTCAACACCACCACTCACAACGTCATCGACACCACTCGTATCACGGCCAATGAAATCATCGCCGCCGCCGTTGACACTGTCATTGTTTTCGACACCTCCAACTTCGCTAACACCACCACCACCGCCGCCATCTGCTACAACTACCACCTCGTAGAGTCGTAGTGTCGTTGCCAACAACACCTTGTCTCCAAGACAACCACCATCACTTGTCGCCACTAGCCGCCGTAAACAAATATAGGCATATAGCAGGTGAATCTGTTTTAAACAAGTCATTCTAACAAAGTCAACTTTAACCCTTTAACCCGAACCAAACATTAATATAAATGAGAGTTCATATACAATAGTTTAGATATATAAATTAATAATAAAAGCAGCATCTCATACCTAGCCTTAAAATATAACACCTTAAGATCCATATGCTGATATGCATATGCATGTATTTAGTAAAGTAAAGAACAATCATAACGGTTTTAGAACGGGACCTTTTCTAAGGCTTTAGTTGGAGGGAAAATGGATTTTAATACTCCCAACTATCGCCTATTGGCGGATAATACTCCAAACTATCATTTTGGCCAATAGCACTCTCAACTTCCAACTTATTTTCTTCCATCATCCCAAAACTAACGGAGGTCTAACCTGGTTAGTCTTCGTGGCCAAAATGTAAAAACGAAAACTTCTATGTGGCCAAAATATAAAAACCAAAACTTAAGGGGCATTTTTTAAAATTTTTTATTTTACATACCCAACCCCCCCCCCCCCCCCATTGTCTTCTGTTATGACAGACCCACCACCACCATCTGACCACCATCTGCCGCCAGCCACCACCACCACCACCACCACCATCACCATCTGCCATCAGCCTCAGCCCACCACCACCACCACCCTTCTACGGCGGCTCGGACGACAACACAACACTCACACCCACCCCCTTCAACCAATAATATCTTAGAATAGGAGAGAGAGAGAGAGACGCGAGTTAGAGAGAGAGAGAGAGAGGGTGACCTTAAAACTGATTCCGACGTCTTCAACCCCTGCTCCGACGACAACACAACAACACAGCACCGGCGTCTTCAACCCCTGCTCCATCGTCTTCAACCCCTGCTCCACCGTCTTCTCCATCGTCTTGAATCTCTGCTAGAAACAGGGGTTTAGGGTTCCAATTAGGGGTTTAGGGTTCCGATTAGGGGTTTAGGGTTCCGGTCAAAGACCCCAACCGGCTCCACCGATCGTTTCATTCCTTCTCTCTCTCATCCGGTTTCTCTCTCTAGGTCTCAGCTCTCTCTCCTCTGCATCTTCTCTCTCTCTCTCTCTCTCTCTTTAGTTCTAACAGATCTGGATGTTGAGGTTATAGTGGTTGGTTGGTTTGTGGTGTGGTTGTACCCTGGTCGGAGCTTCGCCGTGGTGGGTGGCCGGAGCTCCTCCCTCCTCCGCCCTCTCTCTCTCTCTCTCTGAACTCTCGCTCTCTCTCTCTCTAAACTCTGTTTCCCTCTCTAAACTCTCTTTTGCTTTATATAATAATAATAATAATAATAATTCAAAATGGTCCCTTAAGTTTAGGTTTTTACATTTTGGCCACGAACACTAACCGGGTTAGACCTCAGTTAGTTTGGGAGTGATAAAAGCAAACAAGTTGAAAGTTTGGAGTGCTAATGGCCAAAGTGATAGTTGGGAGTATTATCCGCCAACATGCGATAGTTGGGAGTATTAAAATCCATTTTCCCTTAAATTAAAAAGAAAAAGAAAACATTTTTTTAACAAAATAGGTTATGATCTATTTATAAAAACAATGGTTGGAGGGGGCTGTTTAAAAAAATCATAACATAACACAAGCTAGCAAAAAACTTCAAGTCTCGCATGAAATTTAGCGGGTTTCGGATCCATTGCGTCCAATTGACCCGAATCTAATGATTCCTATTTACAGTCCAATGAAAAGAATAATACACTAATCAATCGAAAATACGAATCGAACTTCTCGGGGCATCTACAAACATCTTGTCATTTCTGAACTGCCATAATAACCATCCCGTCGTCTTCACTATACCCTGAATCAACTTTTGTTTTTTATTGTCAAAAGAAAGACTCTCTTTCCAAACCAGAATACATGCATAAAAGAAATTCAAAATTGGCTCGACTTCTAACCATTAAAAAATGAGTTCCAAGTCCTCAGTGCCACCTCAAATTCTCCAAACAAATGAATCAAAGTTTCATCTGACTTCGAACATGCGTGACATAAAACGGAGGAAACATCAATCCCACGATCTACTAACTTAGCTCAGATCGGGAAACTACTTAAAGAGATTCTCCAACACAAAATATGGTTAATGTCATATGACGATTCCAGAGACAGACGATGGTGTACATTGTAAAAATTTCAAAATAGGTTGGTGAGAGCGGTGTTCCTGCCACCCCTCGCAACCATTTTCCATGATTCACTCCCCACCCTCACACATATGGGGCTCATTCGACGTTTAGTCATCACACCACTTCTAGTTGGGTTTGGCCTGACGTGCACCTCTTTCCTGGTGGGACTTTGGGGGTCCACCCTAAATATGTATCTATGTTAGTTAATAGTAATAAGAAATATAAATTGGAATTTTAAATAACTATATATTATTAAAACACATTTAATTGTGTTATAAACCAAGGTGATTTGTTTATGGTTAATCATAAAAAGAATATAAATATTAAAATAAAAAGAAATCAAAGAGGAAATAAGATCTAAGCCTGCAAAAGCCAGCAAATTTGTGGCAGAAAGATCTTTGCTTTCAGCCTTTTCTTTGCTTTAAGACCATCCACAATGGTGAACAATCAAGAGTAATAAAAAATAATTTCTCCCTCTTCAATCTACACATCCCAACTTTACACACATTCACAACCCAACTCAACCTAAAAAATAAATTTTTAAACGAACTCGGTTTTTAATAAAATTTATATCGGGATGTTCACAAAAAAAAATTAAGAAATACAGTGTATTTAAATTTTTTCTTAAACTTAAATATTATAAGTTATTTAAGTAATTAAGTTAGTAGGGGGTCAAACCTGGTTGCAAACATGGTTGCCACAACAAACGGATTGTGAGTTTGTTTGACAACTTTGAATTTTTTAATATTATTTTTGGCAAACAAACTTAAGTTTGTTCACCAATATGAATGGTCTAAGAACCCTATAGGCTAATATGATTCTTGCAAATTACATCTCTCATTTTTTTACGAATAATTAAAATATAATTAGTTGTAGAATATATATTTTTTTAATCAAAACCCAGATTCATGGGTCCAAATGATTGGGTTTTCTTATAATGATTTGCTGGTCATGTGCTATCATACAATTCTCATGAGCTTATCGTATACGTATCAATAACACAATTTTTAAAATTAGAACAGCTCATGTGGATTTGCTCATATTGTTGAAGGGTTTTGGAGTGGTGTTCCGGTTGGAAGGGTGATTCGGCTTCAGAGTGATAGCCGTAGGAATTTATTACGGTGAGTTAATGCCTCAACAACCTCGAGGGGCTTTGTATTTATAGGACCAAAAGCACCTGGGCATTTAATTCGTGTTATGATGAGGTCGGCGTGAACAGTGACGGCTGTCACTGTTCAGCCTGACGCGGCATGGCTTATATATTATTTTATTGTGTTTTGGTGGGCGACATGTTTTAGTTCATCGGTCCATAGCCGACTTTGTTTTGTCCATCAGGTCATGTGTTTTTATGTCTTTGTCCTTTGGTCCGTCCGTATTGTCCTTCGGTCCGTCCTTATCATTTCGTCCGTCCTATCTATGATTCGTCCTTCGTCCGTATGTTTTAGATTATCCCTTTGTAGTTGGTTTTTATATTATCTTGAATTGATTCGTCACCGGTTCCCGGTACGGTTCCCTATGATTCGGTACCCTGGTCATCAGCCCCCCAGTTCGGCGTTTTCGTTTGGTTACAAACGGATTCGCCGAACTTTCCGGTGCTTGATGTTTTATCCGGCTGTACGTTTATTACTTATTAGTATTTTATTATTTTACATATTATTATTATATATTTTTTATTTATTATTATTATTATTTTTTTTTGTTTGACACGTGTCAAGCGCCTATTGGCCGAAGCTGTACCGCCTCACTGTACCTGACGGGACGTTTCGCATTTCCCAACGCTTGACTCCGGTTTCCTATAAATACTACCATTTCTACAGTGCTCTCCTTACTTCATTCGGCTGCAGAGCAACTTTCGGCCCTTTTTTGTTCTTCCGATTTATCAGGTTCGTCTTTACTCGTCTTTCGTTGCTTTTAAGTATGGTAGGTAAAAAAGATATGCACCTTCACTTTTCCAAAGTTGCAGAACCGTCCTTGACGGCGTTCTGTAGCAAGTTTTTTGACACATCCGTTTATAAACCAATCGTGCCTAAACCCACCGAGAAGATTTCCGATTGCCCGAAGGGTCATATCGGCCTCTACACCCGCTTCTTTGATTTTTCATCCGTTCGCCTACCGTTATCGGTGTTCTTTCTTGAGTTCCTCCAGTACTATGCACTGGATATCCGGCAACTCAGCCCTTTGGGTGCGATGAAGGTCATTCACTTCGAGATCGTTTGTAGAGCCCACGGTGGGGTGCCTACACTTAGCCTATTCCGTCAATTTTTCCAATTGAGTATCGCCGGCGACTGGTTTACCGTTGCCGAGCGATCAAAAACCAAGTCGATCCTCTCAGACACCTACTCCAGCTTAAAGAACTGGAAGGATAGGTTCTTTTGGATGCCGGATAACGTGGTTCCGTTTCCGATGCCGTGGCGTGACCTTAAAGCCACACTAAACAAGAAACATGAAGACGATGTTTACGATGGGGAGTTATACGACAAACTTTTAGCGAAACCCACTCCTTTGCAAATTTATCCGGAACCAGTGTTAGTGTTGGCGGGTCTTAGCCGGAAGTGGCCTTATCCGGATGCGGAACCCATTATTAAGAAGGGAGACAAGGGTATACCCCTATTTTGAGACCTTTTAATTTGCCTTGTTATTTGTTTAACTTAATTAGTTTGTGCTTACCCCCTCTTCTCTCTTTTTTTACAGAGATGAGTTTGTTGGGTTTCGTTAAGCGGAGGGGAAAAGGCTTGGTGGTTACCTCGAGACCCCTTCAAGAGGGCGAGGATGATGTGATCAGTCGAACGGAAGGCATAACCTACAACATTCCGATTACTGAAAAAGACGATGTTTTCCGTCGGCCTTTGGGCAAGGAGACTGTCCAGGATTCGGGACGGCAAGGATCCGGCGGGGTTAATGGGGAACATGACTTGAGTGACCACTCTAGCCCAAAGCAGCCTTCGGGCGGGGGCTCTCCGCCTAAGACTCCGGTGGGCGATAATAGCCAGGCCAGTGATCCGGATGGGTCTTCAGACACCCCCACCCGGAAGAGGAAAGCATCGGATGCCGTAACCCCGAGGGATTCTTCCGAGCCCAAGAGGCAAAAGGATGCAAGTAGTTCTAAAGAATCAGAGTCATATGCGGTCAACGACCCATACGTTCCTAACTGGACCGTTAAAAACGGCGACACACTGGCTGACCCGACTACTTGCTATCAGATTCTCCATCACTGTATTCCTCCAGGGGAGCTCTCAAGGCACCGTGATAGGAAGGATAACCATCCTGCCGAAGGTGCCAGTGTGTCTATTGTCCGCTCTTTGAATTCTGTAGCCGAACTTGTTCAGGCATATCACCGTCTGTCAGCTCATGAATCAAGGCTGCGGAACAAGTTAAGCCTAAGTTCCAAGGAGATTGGTCGGTTAAACGGGAGGATCCGGAAGTTGAAAAGGGGAGGTTCTGGCACCAAGGCCATGGAAGAGTTGAAGAACAAGCATGCGGTGGAACTTGAGGAGGCTCGGAGTGCTAACAAACAACACGTAGAGGAAGTGGAAGAACAAAATAGCCGATTGAGTTTGGAAAAGGCTGAGCTGGAAAAGAAGCTGGAACAGGCAGAAGAGGAGAACATCCGATTGAGTCGATCGGTGAAAAGTTTAGATGAGAAGGTAAGCAAGTTCGGCGAGGAGAAAGCGGCTTGGAAGGTTGCTAAGGTCAATTATGACAAAGCTTTGCACGAGGGGGATAAGGTCATAGAGAAGTTGAAAGAGGTCATCAAAGAAACGGAGGATGACCGGGATGTGATGGCGAGTGAGGTGATTCCAGTCGTTGTTGGCCGATTGATGAAATCAACCGAGTTTCTGAAACCGCTCGGGGAGATGGAATCATTGTTGTGGAATGCGGCCTTTCATGATGGGATTTTGGCAGGTATGTTTTACTTTCTAATATCTTTTCGTACTTTCGTTTACTACGATTCTGAGCATTCGCTTATTTTAGGGACGGAGGGTTTCAAGGCTGGGCGGAAGGTGGAAGAAATTGATGGGTATGATAAGGATGCCAATGCTACTTACGAAGATGGAGTGAAGCTGTGGGAGAAGACCGTATACCCGTACTTGGAGCAAATCAAGGGTCTAGAACAAAAGCATTCGGCTGACGTGTTGCGCGTCATGCCTTCAGGCATGCTTCAAGACAAACAACAGTGATTATTTGGATGGTAGTTTTTAAATGTAACTGTTTTTTTAACATGTTTTAAACTTTGGTTAACACATTTTGTATATTCGGCCTTGCTTTGCCGGTCGATATTTTGGGGTTGGTATGGACATATATGCGTCGTGTTAACTTAATTTTATCGGCCTTTGCTATGCCGTCATTTGTTTCGTGATACTTTGTCAGATCAAATTTTATAGGGTACCGTATGCGGTGACCCTGATTAGGTGGCATATTCTAGGGCGCCTATTCCCATTACCAAGCAAACTTATTGGCTTGGTGACATATTCTAGGGCGTCGATTCCCATTACCGAGCAAAATATTGACTCGGTCGGCGTATTCGAAGGTGCCGAGCCTATTATTGCATTGTGCTAGATAATCATAGTTGGCCATTCAAAAATGATTGTCATTGATTCAATTTTCATTCAGGATACATAATTTGTTGACAACCATACATTTTTTATTCGTTCTTGATTACTTAGTCTTATCTTGAACTTAGACAAAGTACTTTTTGAGACTTGCAACGTTCCAATGTCTCGGAACGGCCTTACCATCCAGATCTGCTAACTTACATGACCCCTTCTCATGAACTTCGACCACCTGATACGGACCTTCCCAGTTGGGCCCGAGCTTGCCTGTGTTTTCCTTTCTACTTGCGTCATTGTTTCGCAGCACGAGGTCTCCGGTGATCAAAGTCAATTTCCGCACCCGGCTATCGTAATACTTCTTCATCTGCTGTTTGTACTGAGTTTCCCTTATGGTAGCGGATATTCGGTATTCCTCGAGACCATCCAAGCTGAGCATCATCTTTTCTTTGTTTCCTTCCGAAGGTTGGAGGATCCGTTCTGTAGGGGCCATTATTTCCGCTGGCACAACTGCTTCAGCCCCGTACACCAGACTAAAAGGGGTTCTCCCGTGACTTGACTTTTCTGTAGTTCGTATTGCCCACAGGACGCTCGGGAGTTCTTTCAACCAGTTCTTCCCGTATTTTCCCAATCTTGTCTTCAATCCGTGCAAGATTGACCGGTTCATACGTTCAACCTGCCCATTTGCCTGGGGGTGTGCCACCGAAGCAAACACTTGAGCTATCCCCATCTTTTCACACCACGTCTTGAGTCTCTTATCGGCGAATTGCGGGCCGTTATCAGTGATTATTCTTCCGGGTAAGCCATATCGGCACACCAAATTCTCCCATATGAAGTTTGTAATTCGTTCACTTGTAATTGAAGACAAAGGCTTCGCCTCCACCCACTTGGAGAAGTAATCGACAGCGACTATTAGGTACTGCACCCTTCCTTTGGCCTTTGGGAAGGGTCCCAACAGGTCCATTCCCCACTGATAGAAAGGCCAGGGGGATGTGATTGGTACAAGATCATGCTTGGGGAGCCGAGGGACCGGTGCATGGACTTGGCATGATTCACACTTTTGGCTTACCGTCCATGCGTCTTTTCTCATGGTGGGCCAGTAATACCCTAGATTGAGGGCTTTTGTCACCAGTGATTGAGCACCAACGTGCATACCACACAGGCCCGCATGTATCTCCATCATGAGGCCAACCCCTTCAGTGGTGCTTATGCATCGGTATGACGGAGATAGGTACCCTTTTTTGAACAACAATCCCCCTTGCAACTCATACATCTTACTTCTTTCTAGGAGCTGTTTATCGTCCATCGGTTCCCCTTGTAGGACACGAATCAAAGGGGAACGCCAATCGTCATCGGTACTTATGGCGCACACCTGGTAACTTTGCTCTTGAGTGACTAATGGTTCTTCCAACACTTCCACTATCACCCTTTTGGTCAGGTGAGCAAAGGCCACGGAGGCCATCTTGCTAAGCGCATCGGCTCCCTTGTTCTTACTTCGGGGTATTTGAATAATTTCGCAGGACTTGAACAGCTGCTTCAGCCTCTTGACTTCCGTTGCATATTTTCTCATCATATCGTCCCTTGTTTCGAAACCATCATTCACTTGGTTGGCAACCAATTGGGAGTCGACGAAGACGTTTAACTTGTCGATTTCCATCTTAGATGTTATCTTTAGCCCTGCCAGAAGTGCTTCATACTCGGCCATGTTGTTTGTGCACCGAAAGTTTAATTTTATTGCATACGCCACTTCAATTCCTGCTGGATCAACTAGAACGAGACCAGCGCCCGATCCGTCCTTACTGGACGCCCCATCGGTGTATAGGCACCATCCATCCCGAGTTCCCGAGCTTCCTTCAGAGCACGTTACCGAATCTATGATCATCGAATCTTCATGATTATTATTTTCCACCAAAAAATCGGCTAACACTTGCCCTTTTACCGCCAGCCTAGGCTTGTATTCGATCCCATAGGATCCGAGTTCTACTGCCCATTTTGTCAATCGTTCAGCGATTTCCGGCCGATTCATTATGTCTTTTAAGGAGGAATTGGTTAACACTACGATCTGATGCGCTTGGAAGTACCGTCGCAACCTCCTGGCTGTGTGGACCAGAGCTAAGGTTATCTTCTCGATTGGCGTATACCGTGTTTCCGCATCTTTTAAACATCTGCTGACAAAGAATATTGGGACAAAACCTCTTGGCCGGTCGCAGCAAAGAACACTGCTAACGGCTTCAGTTCCGGCGGCCAAGTATACAAACAATGTTTCTTCCGGCTCTGGTACCGTCAGAAAAGGAAGACATGCCAGGTGTTCTTTCATCTGTTGGAAAGCTACTTCAGCATCAGCAGTCCACCGGAAGTCATTTCTCGTGCACCCCTTTAAGGTCTTGAAGAAAGGTAAGGACTTCTCAGCCAATTTGGAAAGGAATCGGCTGAGTGCCCCTAGCTTGCCGTTTAAGCTTTGAACCTCTTTCCTGCTTCTTGGGGATCGCATATCCATCATCGCTTTTACCTTGTCCGGGTTGGCTTTTATCTTTTTCTTGGCCACCACGTGTCCTAAGAAACGACCTTCTTCCATTCCAAAGAAACATTTGGAAGGATTTAACTTCATGTTTACTCTTCTCAAGTTGTTGAACGTTTCGGCTACGTCCATCAGTAGACGCGTCTCATCATGACTCTTGATCACTAAATCGTCCACGTATGCTTCCATGTTTCGGCCGATCTGTCTCACAAAGACCATGTCAATAAGCCGTTGGTAGGTGGCACCTGCGTTCTTCAAGCCAAAAGGCATCTTCTTGTAGCAGAAGAGGCCTTGGCATGTATGGAAAGCCGTTTTTTCTTCATCCTCCCTGGCCATCTGGATTTGATGATAACCTTTGTATGCATCCAGGAAGCATTTGAATCGGAAACTAGCCACCGAGTCTACTTTGGCATCGATCTCAGGTAAGGGGTAATGGTCTTTCGGGCAAGCCTTGTTCAAATCCCGGTAATCTATGCACACTCTCCATGACCCGTTGGCTTTAGGGACTACCACCGGGTTGGAAACCCAAGCCGGGTATTGGACCTTCCTCATAATTCCAGCCTCTTCCAGGCTTCTCACTTCTTTCATAACCACCATATTCCGTTCGGGAGCCAACGAGCGCTTCTTCTGTACTACCGGTGCTTTATGGGGACTTATATTCAAGTGGTGCTCAATGATGTACCGAGGGATCCCGGTCATGTCTGAAGGGGACCATGCAAAGATGTCCAGATTATTTCTCAAATATCGGAGCAAGTGCCGCTTGCACTCTGGGGAGAGTGTCCTTCCGATGCGGATAGTCTGTTCTGGATACTGAGGATTGATTTCCCATTCTTCTGGAGCGTCTTGATCCGCTGCGGAGTACCCCACTTCGGGGTATTGTACCAACGTTTCAACCGTCGCGATTCCCCATAGGGTGGGGAATTTGATCAGACCATGTGCAGTAGAAGGGATCATACTAAACTTCCTGATGCCGGGCCGCCCGATGAGAAGGTTGTGAGGAGACGGTGCGTCTATGACGATGAAATTCAACGCCTCTACTCGACGTTTATGGCCTTCATTTATTTCGACGTGAAGCTGAACTTGACCGATGGGTGCAACCTTCTCACCGGCGAAACCTACTAAGGGGTAGGATACAGGCATTAAGCCTCTTTGCATCTCCTCCGGCAGCTGCATGAAACATTGTTTATACATGACGTCCGAAGCGCTACCACCATCAATGTACGACCGGTGGACTCTCTGATTTCCTATTGTAACACATATTATCAACGGGTCTTCTCGAGCGTCTTCATCGAAGGCTGGGTCGAACGTCATGGGGATAGAGTTCCAACATTTTCTCCCATCATCTGTGTCAATGAAGGTTCTGGGTCTTTTTAACGCTGTTGTGGCTCGGATAGTTAAAACGTAAGTCTCTTTCTGTTTACCATCGCTTCCTCTCTTTCTTCCCTTGATTTCTTTCACCAGATGAGCCAGCTGCCCTGATTGGACTGCTTCTTCAATTTGCTTTTTGAGTTGGAAACATTCGTTCGTATCATGCCCCTTGTCTTCATGAAACTCACAATATTTTCGCGAGCTTTGCTGCCGAGCCGTTTTCTTCAAAGGAAAAGGAGGCTTGAATTTTACATTCTCCTGCTCTGTGGCAAGTATCTCTTTAGGAGTCTTAGTCAATTCGGTGAACGCTATTTCCCTCTTGTACTGACCGGTCCGAGAACTGGTACCCTCTTTTCCGTCCACCACCTTTCGGTCGTCAGAAGACCGGTTACGGAAAGTGTCGTTCTTCCCGCTCCTATCTTCCGAGCGGTAAGGAGCCCTCTGAGACCCATCTTGGCCTCTTCGCCGATTGTCTATGGCCTGAGCTGCTTCTTTTCCCCTTACAAAATCTTCAGTTCTTCGAATAGCTTCCTCCAGGCTGAGAGGGACTTTAGCATTGAGGTCTTCTACCAACTGCTTTGTTCGTAAGCCATGTAGATACCCAGATATCCGCATCTTTTCATCAGCCCCCTGGACTTGCAGGGCTTCTTCCTTGAACCGTGTTACGAATTCTTTTAGACTTTCCCCTTCTTTTTGCTTTATGTTGTGGATTTCCACTGGATCTTTCATGTGCTTGCGCTGCTGCCGGAAATGCTCCAGGAAGCTGGCCTTCATACTTTTAAATGAGTCGACACTTTCCGGGGGAAGACTGTTGAACCAAACCCGTGCCACTCCTGATAAGGTTTGGATGAACATGTGGCAGCATGTGGGCATGGGCCACCCCTCCATGTGTGCTGCTCCCTCGAACAACATGATGTGATCTTCTGGGTCAGTCGTTCCCTCGTACACTCTCATGTTTGAGGGCATTTTGAAACGAGTGGGAGAAACGAAATTTGCTATTCGAGGGGTGAACTTTGAACCCTCATCCGGTTTATATGGACGATGTAAATCATCCTGGTTGCTGGTGTCAATCGGATCGATATGCACGATAGGGCTAGTGACCATCGGTCCGGGTGTAGTGAGGTTGGCATGGACATTGGAGCCCCTGGCGTGCTGATGTATCATGTTGGTGAGCCAGGAGGCAGGAGTGACACTTAGACCGATGGTTTCGGTGGCCGATGCGATAGATTGACCGATAGCCGCATTGTGGGCCGGTTCGACGTCGTCGAAGGATAGCTTCAGAGCCAAGCCCTTAGCTCTTTCTTGTCTTACGTAGTCGTTCATCAACTCTCGCAATTGCAGGAAATTAGTCCTTACTAATTCGGGAGACACCGCCGGGGGAGTGCCCGGAGGTGGATCTTCCGGAGCCGGATCGGAGGTTGACATGCGTGGTTAAAGTGGGATTACAGAGCCGAGTCCCACGGATGGCGCCAAATGTTGAAGGGTTTTGGAGTGGTGTTCCGGTTGGAAGGGTGATTCGGCTTCAGAGTGATAGCCGTAGGAATTTATTACGGTGAGTTAATGCCTCAACAACCTCGAGGGGCTTGGTATTTATAGGACCAAAAGCACCTGGGCATTTAATTCGTGTTATGATGAGGTCGGCGTGAACAGTGACGGCTGTCACTGTTCAGCCTGACGCGGCATGGCTTATATATTATTTTATTGTGTTTTGGTGGGCGACATGTTTTAGTTCATCGGTCCATAGCCGACTTTGTTTTGTCCATCAGGTCATGTGTTTTTATGTCTTTGTCCTTTGGTCCGTCCGTATTGTCCTTCGGTCCGTCCTTATCATTTCGTCCGTCCTATCTATGATTCGTCCTTCGTCCGTATGTTTTAGATTATCCCTTTGTAGTTGGTTTTTATATTATCTTGAATTGATTCGTCACCGGTTCCCGGTACGGTTCCCTATGATTCGGTACCCTGGTCATCACATATCACACAACATTTGAAAACAAACTGTTGTTATTATACTTTTCAAAACAAACTAGTGTTATCATAAAACTTGTAATTAAAACAGGTTCAAATGGTTATTACTGTCTATGCCTATTGTTGTCTCCCACCACTTACTCGGTATGGCTGGCACAACGGCAGTCACCCCCTACGTTGTTGGCTTATCCATCTTCGCTGCCGAAACAAACAACTACCAGTCGTCACGGTGTTATGAAGTTATCTAGGGCCGTTCAAATTGCTCGCCGCTCGTGGATCGCTCGCCGCTCATTCGGAAAATGCTCGAAAGATGCTCACTCGATCTTCTGCTCGGATGTAAATGAGCCGATCGGCTCGGTTCGGTTTGTAAACGAGCCAAGCATGAGCAAAGGTCCGCTCGGCTCGATTCGGTTCGAATAAATTATTATTTATTTATCATGTATACAATTATACATACACACTCAAATCACAATAATATTTATAGCTTTATATATAACAGTTGACCCAAGATAAATAAGTAAAATATAACTAGCTCGCTTAATCCAATAAAAATTTAACACTAAGTTTAATATTAAACCCAAAGTCGTGAAGAAACAATCTTGACTTCATTATGTTATTAGTCATCCGTTGCTAAACGTCGCTTAATATCACCCTACGTCACAATGCGACACTTGTTCTCTGCAGTATGTCCACCCCCTCACTACCTCAACATAAGCCTCATCTTCGGACACTCGAACCTTAATGTTAGGGTCGACAACGGACAATTTGACATTGGGTGTCACCCTGACAACGAAAACATTGAAGGAAACATCCTAGTTCTCTCCGCTCGTTGCTTGCTCGGAAAATTTCACGCTTGAAGAATGCTCGCTCGGTCTGCGGCTCGGTTGTAAATGAGTCGCTCAGCTCGGTTCGGCTCGACTCATAAACAACCCTAAAGTTATCATTGCCACCATACCATCATCACTAGTCTTCATAAAAGATATAACGGGTGAACCTCTATTTACCTTTTCTAAAAACAACTAATTTTAACCAAAGTCTATTTTAGTTATATCATGTTTTTACCAGAACCCACTCACACAGTTATTACTTTTTTAAAACTACTTATTTTGACTGGCACTCTTTTTAATCAGGACTCATCTTGACCTGAAGCTGCCCGGCCAGGCTCGCTTTGTTGTCCGTCACCCGTTTTTGCCAAGCTTTCTTACGAATGAATAAAAAAATATATATAACTAAATAATATTCATACGCACTTATTATTGTAACTTTAAAAATTGGAGCTGGAATTCGCAATAAACCAACTGTATATTGTCACAGTCACAGAAGTCACACTAACAGAGTGATGTGTATGTACACCTTCCACATATCTAAATCTATATACAACTTGATGGCAAAAACATCATCAATTCCTATTTCTAAAAATCAATAAAAGAATCCGTGTCAAAAATTTTTTAAAAAATAATCAATCCTCCCCTCATCTCACCTCACCTCAACCCAACTACCCGAAACTAACCAATCCGGTTGCTGACACGTCAGCAACCGCCCCAACCTCGTCACCAACGGAACCACCGCCAACCCAGATTCCAATTCCATTTCCAATTCCGACTCTGATTCCAATTCCAATTCCGATTCCAACTCCAATTCCCAATCAAAGAAATCAAACGGATCCCTTGGAGATATTTGATTCTCTACACACTCAACCACACCATTCACAAACGGATGACGTAGCAACATCTCAGCCGTCCATCTCTTCCTCGGATCTTTCAAAAAACATTTCCCAACAAAATCTCTTCCTTCATCCGATAATAATAATAATCCCCCAGGAATCACCGGTATTTCCCCACCACTCCCTATCTTCATCAACAACCCACCCATATCCCTACACTTCCAAACCGGTTCACCGGTTATCATCTCCGCCACCATACACCCAACCGCCCACACATCCGCCGCCGTCCCCTGTTCCCCGCCGGTCACCGTCTCCGGCGACATATACATCGGAGTACCCCTTACATCACACTTTAACGGCGCCGTTATCTTTTTAGCAAGCCCAAAGTCAGCGATCTTAACGGCGTTATCCGAACTTAATAAAACATTTTGTAACTTAATATCACAGTGTACAAACCCTTTTCCATGAATAAACTGTAACCCATTAATAACCGATTTAATAACACGTCGGACTTCGTTTTCCGGTAACTTACCGGAATTTTTTACTTTTTCCGATAAGGAACCGCCTGAAGCGTATTCCAAGGCTACATTATACAATTTTACGCTGTTTTCGATGGTTATTGAGTCGCCGAAACAGCGAATGATATTTGGGCAATCTTGAAGCTGTTGTAATATTGTTCTCTCGTTTTGTAATGATTTGGATTGTGAATAGTTGCATGATTTTATTGCTAGAAGTGAAGGTAAGGTTGTTGTGGTGTGTTTTGTGGGCTTTGCTATGCTGACTGATGCGAAGCTGCCTTGACCTATGGTTTTGCCTCGTACCCAGTTCATGGCATGAAGTGGTTTTAAACTTTTAATGTTGGTTGTTTGTTGTTGTTGATGTTGTTTGAGTTGTGGTTGTTGTTGGAAGAATATAGGAAGTGGAGTGAAGTGAAGTTGTGTTTAGGGAGAAGTTTGTGTTGGTTTGTGTATTTATATATGAGGTGTGTGGGGAATAGGATGCAAGTTGGATTTGGAATTAAATGGGGGAAATGAATTTAATTTGTTTATGTTTATGTTTTTTATGGTTTGTGATGGAAGATATTGGAAGCACGTGACCACTTGGGATGTATTGTAAAGTGTTATTAGTATTATTTAATGTTATACTAGATATTTGCCCGCGTTGACACGCAGTTTAACAATGTACGATTATTTAGAGTAGTATAACGTATAAGAAAAATACAGTAGAAAAATTTTATTAAAATTTAAAAGCAACAAATACACATTTTATTCAAATATCGCTGAAAATTTCCTTATACACCACATTCATCTCTTTTGCCAAGTGGTTTCACTCGCGCTTTCTCCTTTTTGACATTCATCTCTATCAGTTTACCTACAAATACAGACATTTATTATCAAAACAACACACATTTATATTAAGAGCACATGTTGATAAAGTCTAAGATAATCTTAACTAAACTTTAAGCGCATTAAAATTACTTGTGAGCTTCTGTTTGTTAAGTATTCCCATAACATTTTTTCCTTTTGGTTTCTCCTCTAGGCCATATATGTTGATATCATCTATAAAAACATGCAAAGATGTAAAATGTTGTTTGATTGAAAATATATTTTGCTCATAAATAATTTGATAAGTAGTTCCAAAAACACTAAAAAACAACTCTATATTGCTAACATCAGGAAAATTCATTGCGGCATACCTTCACGAAAGCTTTACCTAAGTCCTGATGAACATATAAATTCGTTAGTGTTAATGATTATAGAAAAATGTAACCATATCATAAAAAAATATTGCCCGTGTGAACACGCGGTTCAACAATTAACAATTATTTGGGACTGAAATTTATCAATTCAAATTCTTGTATTCAAAATTTGAATTTTAACTTGTAACTAATTTGAGAAATTTATAACTAAAACTATTATTTGTTAAATTTTAAATATATTAGGAAATATCTAATTAGTATATCTCTATTTTAAAGGTAATAGTAGGATTGTTTGTTACAATTACTCAAATCATTAAAAATTCGATTTAAATGTTTCGAATTTTAATTCGAAATTGATAATTCATTAATTTACTGATTACGAATATAAGCTAAACTAATATTAGGATATATAGGGCAATTAATAGGATCAATTGATGTATTAATAAGAGTTGACACAACTTATGTAGGAATTTTGAATCATATTAATTGTGTAAATAAAAGGATAATTAGTATGTGTAATTTCTTACCATTATTAACCAAAACTCAAAATTTGAAATTTTATATAATTCGAATTTAAATATTTTGAAATTAAATTTGAATTTTGGAATTCAAGATTCGAAATTTAATCGATTACCAATATAAATTACACTAAATTTAGGAAATGAGTAATTTGAATGTAATAAGGAAATTTAATGAGTTCCTAATTTACGTCAGTTTCCTTTCTCATTCTCGTTTATTCAAAATACAAAAAAAAAACTGATTATTAATTATTACTGTTAATCAATTAAGTTGACCTCGTGATTTTTAAAATTCAAATATAGTAAATTTAAATAATCAATCTATTACACCAAATGTGGCAACAAACTTAGTAATCACAAACCAGACCAATCCAAACCCGCAAACACTATCCATGTCTAATCAACCGATATTGAAGATCAAAACCTATTATCCAACCGTTTCACAATCTTATTTCTGCATAACATAATATTGAAAACCGTATTTAGATTAAATCATACGAAAACAGTGAATATGATGAGAGAAAAAAAAACACAATGAGTTTCTACGCTAATTAAGCTAGTTTGATAATTAGGATTGTTTTGAATCATAAATACTGGATTTATATAGGTGTGGATTTTTTTTGTAACGATTTTAATGCTTTGGTTTGCTGTTCTTTGGAAACCAATGTAATTTAGGAATATATTAATTTAGAATAAATCTACAACAAATTGTAGTCAAAATTTTAAAATCCTAACAGTTTTCCTTTATTTTCAAAATCTTGATTTTTTTAAAATAATTTATTTCAAATCATTGTCAAACTTTTTTAAGGCAAGTTTTTTTAATACTACAACTAATTTTATCAATAAACAAATCATAACACTTGTCTTTTCATTCCAAATCTCGTTTTTTCAAAAAATAAAGATAATTGTAGTCAAACTTTGTAAGGATATTTTAAAATTACAGCTAATTGTAGTCAAATTATTTTAAAAATAAAACAATGAACATTTCTTATTATTTTGTAAACCTAGGGTTTATAAAATATAAAACATATGAACATAAATTACTTGTGCTTCGCTGCTCATTTTATAGATCAAACCAACAAATCAGAACCATCATAAGTTATAGCTACACGGCTGTGTGAGAAAATTTAACTTTTTATTAATAAGTGATAATAAAAAAACATAATAACCAAATTATATAAATGTGAAGCGAATATGTATAAAAAAAGTCTCAGTTTTAAAAGTTGACTACTATATTTCAAATACAATAATAATACAAACCTTTAAATGAGCAGGGAATTGAAGAAATGAGAATTGTTTCTCCAGCCTATCTTTTCGAACAGCTTCAAACAATAGAAGATTGATTCCAAAACCCTACTGTTTATAGTTCGATTTCAAAAAAACGAATCACAAATATAACACTATATTGAATCGAAAAAACAAAGAACATTCATAAACTGATTCGTAAACCCTAATATTGAATCAAAATACTTCAAAAACCATAAATCATACCTGATTACGTATCAAAAAAAAACCTCCAAAAAAAAAACCAATCAAGAAGAGAAACTTGAGGCGTATGGATTCTGTATTAGTATTGTGATTAAAATGAGACAATATTAGTATTGTTAACTCGTATGATATGTTATCAATATCGAGCCACCTATCCATGCCATAGAAGATTAGTGATCTAGAACCATAACATTTTGTAGCAAAAGATAAAAAAAAATTACATAAAAATAGGAATATTATAAAATAAAACCATACATTTTACATGTTTGTAACTAACCTCAATTTGTAAGTTTTCTCCCTGTGAACAAAATCGAATACATTGTCTATAAGCAGCAACCAAATACTTATAAATAATACAACGCATCAAAACTAATAAACAAAAAGAACCTCAAACTCTACATGATTTTGCAGCGTCAGTTTTCAAATGGAATTTTCATGTATAAGATTAAATAACATAAGAGAATATATTAATCATAAAATATCATTGAAACAAACAACACAATTCGTAAAAGAAATTTTTAGGAGAATGGAAAGATGATACCTTGAAGAAGAAGGAGAGGAGACGATGGAGAATAATCGGTGGCAATGTTTATGTTGTGGTGGAACGAATGTTTGAGGCAGTGAATGAGAATGAGAAAGAATATAGATATAGAAGAATGAAAGAGAAGCGTACAAAAGAAGTCTTTGATTAATTAGAATAGTCATTAAATGTTTTTTATTTAAAAAAATTAAAAATCTGGATTATATTGTTTAGGAAAGTTATTAAACACCTTGACCTATTTTGACCAAAGTAATTAATAATTTTCGTATGATTTAAAAAAAATATTAATACTTACTTTGAAATTTGAATTAGAAGATCAAACTTTGACCTCATTTAATTTGAATTTAAATTGAGTTTAGGAAAGTGATTAATGGTTGACGGATGTTGACCATTTCTTTTAATGTATAGATTTTTCAATTTAAAAAAAAAGAAAATTTTATTAATTCTAAGGTTAGGACACATGGCACAATATGGGAAGAGAGAGAAACTGAGGTGAAATGAGGGAGTGCCAAGTGTCCTAATTGACTTTGTTTTATTAAGAGTATAGATACTGTATAAAAGATCTGTGAATTTAGTTTGAGACTTGTCAAATTGGCCCATAGGGGGGTAGGGAAGAAGGTGTAGATTATTACATGGTTTTCATTTTAATCATTTTTTTAATTGTAAGACCTTTAAGGTTTTAAGGAGGTGTTCAAGATTAAGTTTGAAAAGGATTTATAGAGTTATTGGATAGAATAAGTTTTAAAAAACTAGTTTTTTTTTTATAACTTTTTAGAAATGATTTATTAAAAAAAGCCAATAATTTATTTGCAAACTCAATCCCTACCACCCTCAAGTGTTAGTTCTCTTACGTATAGTTTGTCTTCAAATGTGTAAGTTATGCGATCAATGGAATGGTTAACACCATTGATGCCCTGGCCCTTTTTAAGCTCTAACCGTTATGAGTTTGTCAGCAAGGCGGGATGGTTGTTTGGTGTGCCTTATTTGGTGTTTTCTAATAAAATGGTATGTTGGTTACTTCTAAGGAAACTTAACTAAAATTTGAACATCATTAGGGATAAAAACGTGATGGTTGAGTGAACTAAAGAGCGAGCGTGTAATTTTGTATACTTGTGAGTGAAATGTGAAAATTTTGCCTAGCAGATAAATGATGCATCGAATTTATTCTTTTAAAATTAACATGTAAGAAACGTTTACGGTGATCACTGGCACAAGTTATAAGGGGCAGGGGAGGGTCGGCCGACCCTCCTGAATTTTCACTCAGAAGTTCCGATTAAATAGTATCCGTATATAATTTTTTTGGTATATGCGGTTTCGACGCCACGTTCTAAAAAAATAGGTATATACTTTCGACCCCGGTCCGAATTCTCTAGCTTTGCCACATATAGTGATTGACGAATTTGAATTATAAATAATATTTAGATATTGTTAAATTTTAAATTGTTATACCATGGATAAGCAAGTTTGATAAGTAATTCATTTTAAGTATAAAATGTTAAAGTTACTTAAATAAGTGATTAAATAACCTTATTAATGTTATATATTACCATTTTTATTATTTACACTTTCAAAGATGTTTATCAGGGAAATTTTGCTAGGGAATGAGCGTATACCAGTTTGGAAGGTGATTGACATGATCGGGGTAGAATAGATGTTTCAATTTCAGTCTTTCTCATAAAACTGTCAAACAGTTAAGCTTACTTGCTACTATAGAGATCTTTTGAATGCAACGAAACTTGTGCATAATTACCAATCCATCCCTTGAGTTTGTCCTTTGTGTACCAATGAATAGATTACCAAGTAATAACATTTTCTTTTATTACCTTATTCAAGACAAGTTTATTAATTAAAATATAAAATCAAAAGTTATTTTGTTGGGACAAAAATAAAGACTACTTCAATCTCGATTTATTTTGTAATTAGTTTTAAACAAGTAGCTAGTTCATAGGATTTTTACAATACTAAAATTCATCAAACCAAAACATGGGATTAACATTCCTGAATGATGGTTCATCACCTCAAAACAAACTGGAGTCTTCCAATGTATACATATAGTTAACCACATTTACCAACGGATTATCAAGGGGTTAACCAATCGGTGAAAGTTATTCATTGCGTAGTGATAATTTCTCATGTAAAAAAGAAAAATGATATATATGTGTAAGATAGTTGTATAATAAATACAAAGCTAGTTTTTGGTAGAGAACTATTATGATATACATTAATACATAGTCTTTTAACTATCATACATAAGAGAGTTAAGTAGTCTAGATAACCGTATCCTTTTCTCTCCCACTTTGTCAACACATCCCTACATAGAAATAATCCATATATTTTATAGCACTATATAAAAATTTTGGTTTTTTTAACCGCTAGTATCTTACACACTTTTTTTAACAGCTATAAATTTTGGTTACTATTAAAAATGTGAAGATAGAAACTGAGACAAAGTCAAACATGGTAGCCGAAAATAAAGATTAAAAGACTAGTGATTGAAGGCATGTGAATAACGGCTTAACATAAGACCATGTGTGGTCTAATTGTAGCACGTAAGTAGTTAATTAGTGAAAACGATATGCCTGATTCTAGTTCAATGCATCTAAATATACTTAGGATATGTGTGCAAAGTTGGTACGATGAATTAGTTCAAGTGGCAAGATGTTATCAATTATTTTTATATCGTAAAACTTATATAATATAGTTACATACATACCCAATCATAGTTTATTATACAGGTTATTTATAATCCATGTTGATTTCAATATGTTTGAAATTTATTAAAGAAATATGACATTGATAACATTTTGTCTAAATGCATATATATACACATTACATGTACAAGTGCACATTTTTAAAAACTATTTTAGAAAAATCTTAATAAAATCAAAGAAAGGGTATAGAGAGAAAAATAAGTATTTTTTTAGTAAATAAATATGCATTTATATGATTCTAGTAGTTCTTAACACAATATTGATTCTAAAATAAACACTTTAGAATAAATAACAATATAATAGAAAATCGTGATATGAAAGAAGGTGTAAACAGAAACTAAAACCAAAACCAGAAAGAAAGAAAGAAGGCAGGGGAAGAAAAGGATATGCAAATAGGAGGAAGAGAGAATTGTGTGATGTCAAAGCATTGTTCCATCAACCCCCTATTCTTTCATGTGAATTTCTGTTGGTAACTGCAATGACTTTTTACACAAATAATAAAATAGTGTTCACAAAGAGCGAGGAATCTGGTTGATAAATGCCCAAAAGATAGGGGTAATACATGTGCAATTTGCAACCAATTGCGGTTTTGGTCCCACCAACAAGGAATCACACATGCCTACTAGACCACTAGTTTGTGTATGTATTTTTAGAAACTCTAGCTTCGAACTTTAAAAAAAAAAACTTATACTTAATACGACTAGTGAGTGTGGGGGTCGGCTTGGGCTCGTCGAACGCGTCTTGGGCCGGCCAACACCGCCCTAGCCGCTCCTAAAGCGTCGGACGTTGAGGACGGCGAAGATGATTGGTTGGTTTGTTGATGGGCCCTTTGACTATCTTCTTCCTCTCTCGGGTCTCTCTCTATCCCCCTTGGATGTTCAAGACCATCTGCTGTGTTTTTTAGGGTGTAGAAATGATGAAGGTGACTGATGAAGAAGGTGTTGAAGGTTGGTGGTGGTGATGACGGTGGTGGAAGGCGGAGGGTGCAGTGTTTTGGGTGGTGAGATGATGAAGATGACATGGAAGAAGGTGTTAAAGGTTTGGTGTTGTGTTTTTAATATATATATTTTAAATTTATACAAAAAAAATTGGACTAATAGGAGTAGAGGACTACCTAAGGAAGACTATCCACACACCCTTGGGTAGTCCTCATGTTGTCTAAATACAAGGGGGGCCATTTTTGCTGACGTGGCGGCAAGTCCTCCAAAGACTTGCCTCTACCACACCTGATAGTCTAAAAAGCTTTGTTTTGTTGAAGTAGTTTGAAGCTTTTAAGTTATGAGAAAAAACTCTATATTAAAAAGCTAATAGTGCTAGCATTTAAACAAAAGCTACAAGCTTTAAGTATATAAAATTACGTAAATACTCTTCCAACATATATCTCCCACGTAAAAAAAAACTAAGGGGCTGTTTGGTTGATTAAGTGCTGAATCATTAAGATGGTCTGAATGGTTAATAGACTCTGAATGGTTAAGAGCTGAATCATTCAGCATCCCTTATTAGCTTAATGATTCAACACTTAATCATTCCATTCAGATGCTGAAACAAACAGTCTGAATGCTGAATGATTCAGACCTGAATGGTTAAGAGGCTGATTAAGAGGCTACCAAACAGCCTCTAAGCGTCTGATCCACAACTTCTCAATTTTCTTTGTCCTTCAACATTCTTCAAAAAGTACCTAAATTTTATTTAGGAAATGAGTTCACTATTAAAATAATAATAAAATTATATATAATAACGATGGTCTCGTTATTCGTAGAAAATATAAAATACAATACCGTTTACAAAATTAATTAAATAAAATAAGATACAAACAAAATATATCGAATCTTGATTCAAGCCGATGTCTTTAAAGAGCTTCAACCGAACCATCTTGTATAAAGTTCCGTTGCAAGAAGCCAAGAATAAACAAACTCATTGTTGACGGTTAGAGGATCGTGTTTGACATGGGCCCTTAAAACAATCTCCGCAGCTTTTCTCAGATGATCCGTCTACCAGGGTACAATAACCGGAACAGTATATGTACTGCCGGAGATGGTCTCGCGCCCGAGATGCCACCGGATGATTTGGTGTTCATGATAAATAGGGAAAATGAATAAGTTGTGACAATTGAGAGTGCTCCTCTCAATCTTGATAAGAAACAATTTCTTTATTTTTTTATTTTTTTGTATTAGAGAATTTCTAATTCTCTCTAAAAACTCTATTTAAAAAATAAACCCAAGTGCAAAGTGCGCCCATCGCCTTGCAACGTGCACGAGTTAAGAGTGCGAACCCTTTAGGGTTCTCACTAGTGTTTGGCTCAAGTTAAACAACATATAAGGAGTGCCCCTCCTTATAAACCTCTTTATGTTTTGTCATCCCACCAATGTGGAACAAGTTGACAAAACTTAATTCATTTTCTAATATTTGGTCGTTCCAACATACAACTTCCAAGCTTCGATATTTCATTCATCTTAGCTCTATTTTGGACATGGTTTGATTCGTTGTGATAATCTCACAATGTAGTACACAAACCCGAAAATAATTTTTTATATAACTCATGTATAAATACATTTATTTAAGTCCAAAATAAGTGAAAAATCATTTTCACTACCATTTCTATCCCCCGCCCTTCTCTGTTGTCTTTCCCTATTTTTATTGTATTATAATTATAATAATTTATACATATAACATTTTTTCCTTCATTCTTTCCAATTCATTCTCTTCCCTTGCTAAATGAAACTCTGGAACTGAGCCCTAATGAAAGTTGGAAGGAATCCACCGGTTAAATGGAGTTGTCTGGAGAATGAACTCTGGGAAGGTGTTGGTTTTTCAGCTACTTATTTGCCGATTGAACTACATATTTTTATGGAACTAAGGTTTTGTTGGATGTTTGATGATTGAAATAGTATTTCTAATTAAGTGAAGCTGGAATCATTTATCGATGATTGTTTGGAGGTTCAATGATTTTAGTTTTTTATTATTTTTTGGTTAAACTTCATAGGTTGTGAAGAAACACGAATCTTAGATTGTCGGGTCAGCGCCAATCTAGATAGTGATTCTACGAAGTGTTTATAAAAAGGTATGTATATAAAACGTGATAGGTCTAAAGAAAAGACCAAGGATGTTTAGAGACAACAAGTTAGAATAGCCGAGCCTCTAAATGTTAGCAAATAAACAAGAGTTGGAAAAGTACAATGTGCTCGTAGTCTTTTCTGTTAAAGTGTTCGTAAATATCGGATGCCAATAAAAGGAGAAGGGTCTCCTTCTTTTATAGCACCTCGATATACGACTTTCTCAACCCGTCCTCTACCCTTGATGGGGCCTGGCCCAGGTAGAGGTGTCTCTAGGTTTCCGGCCCAAGTCCTCAGGCCCAATGGTGCAAGTGGGTTTTGATAAAAAAAGAGAGGAAAAGGGGGGATGTTACCGTCCTGATGTAAATACACGTGGCGTCCGTTGAGTGGACGCTGGTGGACGGCGAACACGTGGAGTCCGCCTACTGGCAGATACAGGGCGGTGGGTAATCATCCTTTTTCTAGAAGAACCTGAGACAAGTTGGTGGGTTGCAAAAGTCTTCAGAGAGATATCTTGGCTGGGAGGCTGCCACGTCATCGTCCTTTCTGACTGTCAGTTTGAGCGCAGCCATTGATTGGCTGGGGACTTTGACGGGCAGCCTGCAGCGTCAGTAACAGTTGCCTGGGGCAGGAGTGTGTGTCTCGAGGCTGCCCAGAAAGGCATCTTTTAATCGTGTTGATGAAGCTTTGTCTATCTTGCTGAAGAAGCCTCATAGTATGTTTGTCCCGCTGACGTAAAACGGGCGGTATATAATGGACGCCAGTCTCTCCGCTGACGTAGAACGGGCGGGTTAGTCTGCGTCATTATATGTTGTGCGCTACGTTTTCCGCTGGCGTAAAACGTGCGGGTGAGTCAGCGTCCTATTTATGATGGGCGCTAATTCTGCCGCTGACATAAAACGGGCGAGTATAGTTTTAGCTAGGCGCAGCTTGTAAGTTTTGTGATATGGTATTTGATGATATTTTGGATCCATATCCCTTCAGGTTGGATAAAACTTTGTAAGATGAATATCTCATTCTCTCTATTATCTGTGTAAATTTCTGTCATTGTCTAATGTTTCGTTTGGTTTTTCCTTTGCACTGTTCTTATTGGGTTAGAAGTTCCTATTATATTTGTTTTTCCTTATGGCCTAATATTGATATGAATTCTTGCATATTCTTTTATAGATTTGCCATTCATGTTTGGGATTTTGCATTCTTTCATGACACCATGCATTCTAGTTGCATGTATAAGTATATGTTCCTTAGCTTATAAATATGGCTGTTGGAGTTATGTTTATGCAAAACTTGATGTCTTTCCTAAGCTTATAGGATGCAGGATGGATAGATAGCTACACGTCTAGCTACTTAACTGATTTTGAAGTTGTGTATATATGTATGCATGGTTGCTAGATGGATTCTAAAAAAGAGAAAGGGAAAAGAGAAAATTGGCTAAAAGAAATGGTAATAGAATTATGCCGGTTCTTAAACAAACTAGCAGGGAACTCGCGCATTGATGTGGAGTCAACAATACACTGCGGAAACATAATTCAAATCTTAAAACGATTAAAAGAATCAATATGTAAGGTGTATGTTTGTGTGTGTGTGTAAGCACCCGTGCTTCGTAGTAGGGTAATTTTTTAAAGTCTACAAGGAGACATGCTAGCATGTTACGGTATATATCCAGGGCCGGCTCAACCATATTAGGGGCCTAAAGCGAAATAAAAATTCGGGGCCCTATTTATAAAAAAATAAAATACTGAAAAAATTACAAAATTCGCTTGAAGGAGGGATTGAACTTCCAACCTTGTGGTTAATAGCCACATGCTCTAACTAACTGAGTTACTACTTCTATATGCTCTCATTTAGGTTTATTTTTGTTATATATCAACAAAATTAGGAAAATTATGAGGCCCTTGAAACTTGGAGGCCCAAAGCAAAAGCCTCATTTGAATTGGGCTTGAGCCGGGCCTGTATATATCATATGCAATTTGACCTACATGCCGGTAAAAAAAATAGAAATAGCAGTTTGACTCATTAGCAACTATTATTGTACTAATAGTCCTACTCAATATGTTGAAAGTGTCAAAGCTGAAGAGATTGCCGAAGAGAAGAAAGCTTTAAAAGACATCATCAATCTCAATTTCAGAGAGCGTCCGAATATTATGCAAGAAGTTTTCAACCATTCACATTGATCTTTACGAAGTTATATTGAGATGTCATTTGAAATTTTGAAGATTTAAGACACTTAGTAAAATTATACATATTGAAGTATTTCTGTAATTAAAGCTAAAAGGAAAATGCTTTATTGATTTTAGCCTATTTGTATTTTCGTAAGATGCAACATAGAATATGATGGGATAACAAATAACAATCCTACTCCCGATACACAACTTGTTCAACTTGCCACTTTTTACACTTGATTTTCTTCTCAATTCAGTTTTCTACTTTTGCGTGTTTACTATATTAGGCCATACCATTTCTTTTTGGATAGAAAAATCAATTTGCACTTAAGATATTACTATAAATAAATAAATAAATAAATAAGTAAATAAATAAATAAATAAAGGACCGCTATTCAAACTTGAAATTGAGAAACGAAAATATATATTTTAATCCCAGAGCCTCATCAATTCTACGGGAAGAAAGCAAACAATGAAACAACAATTTCCTCAAATTCATGAATTGATGTATAGAAGGATGTAATTTGTAAACAAAAATATACTATTTTGAGACATTTGTCTAAATCTCATTTACGCTATACTATAGCCAAACAACTAGCTAATATATGATCACTATTAACATTTTAGTTCATCTCATAGCTTGACTTTTAGAACTTTAAAGTGCACATAAGTGGAGCCATGCCGGAGGAGGGGTAGGGTGGGTGACTGTTGAGGGCTCGCTTTCCGCAGTGCCTTGAATATAAAAAAAAATTACTCCCTAGGCGCCCTAGGATTTTCAGGGATTCTCAAGGATAGCCTTAGGAGCCAGCTAGAGTTTAGCCGACAAAAAAAACCTTAAAAAGTTCTACTTATCCAATTAAAACAATATTTAGCCGATTCAGGAAAGGGACAACTAAATTTTCGCATGTTCATTACCTTTGATAAGTTATTATTGGTGTTTTTGCATTGTAATGTAGATTTTGGTGTAAGCTAATATTTAGCCAGCTCCGCTTATATGCCTAATTTTCAAGTGCAAAATTCAACGTCTATTTTGTTAAATTACCTATTTCGGTGATTTTTCCAAATTTTTTTTATCTTTGTCGGTAGCTTCTTGTTTCGGTACTTTTTTTTAATCCAGTTCCTCACAACTTTGGTTGCATCCCATTCGTATATTCTTTTCGGTATTTTTGAGTTCTTCTCCTTAGGTAATCAATATATACACGAAAGCATATATGATATATATATAAGTTCTAATGAGCAAAATAAGAATATGCTTATAACTAGATGCGATGTGTTTAATTAGAGGTTAACATTGGGGATTGAGTGTCACCAAAGTCATGTGGGAAAAAACTAAAGGTAAAAGATTGGGAGTCATATTGATACTTGATAGGATGTCATGTAGAAGCCAAGTATGCATGTGCATTTATGGAAAGATATGAAAGATGCAACACAGATAAGTCGCCATCCAAAATTTCAACCCTTCACATCTACGCATGTTCCTTGGTTTTATTATTTTTTCAGTTACAACATCTATTAAAAACAAAGTATATTTAATTTTTAATTCATATGTCAGAAAACATCTTTTATAAAGAGAGGCAATATGAATATAATATTAACTTGATAACTAAATACACAGCTAAAACATAACAATTTAGAACACATGTTCTTAGCAGGGTGTTTTAATTTTTAAGCCTAGAAAAATTGTTTTGTGTTGTTAATTGTTATGTTTAGTGTTATTTTAACCTAAACAATCCAAAACATCATGAATAAGTACAAAAATGATACATACATATCAATACTTAAACATTCTCACACTTGTTACAAAATATGACATTTATACCCAAGTCCCCAACCTCTCCATACACATACATAAAAGAAAACAAACTGTCATATGTCTTGAACCTGATTGGTGGATACGATTCAAGATTCTAATAACACCATCACATCATTTGCTTCAAGTAGTGGTTCTACTTGTATATGTTTTAACTTTATTTTGTTTCAGTCGTTTTCGGTTTGTTTTCTTACCCTACTTAGTAGTATGAAGGGTTAACAAATGAACTAGTGTCCGGGACCATCAATCATTCATGAATATCTGAAAAACGTACTAAATAAATATTGTGTGCTAGAACGAACAATGATCAACGACTAGATATTTTATCATGTTAATTTTGGTCTTATTCCGTCAAGCCCTAAGTGAACATATCATGTCGATTCATTCCATAATGAATGATCAATGATCATTGTTTAGAGTTGTTGAATCTTGTTTGTTGAACCCACGTCAAAGTTGAGCTCGCTCGTTATAACCCTAAGCGTTAAAACAACATATTTGTCGTCATTGACGTATTTTTGGAAATCCTCACCTCTTCTTTTTAATAAAATCAAAATGTATCACAAAGATTCTATAGTGTATGATTATAAATAAGGTACAAAATAAGTGAAAACAAAAAAAAATAGAATAATGAAGACAAAAACGGAAAAAATCTGAAGAATGTGAAAAGGGTTGTGATTTGCAAAGAACCCCACCATACATAGAATCGACGATGGGAATCAAAACTTCCCAATACGAGAGTCAATATCAAACATAAAAACATAATAAGGAGAAGGCCAGAAGAAATGCAACATGCATATTTCATTCTTTAATTCGACTCTAATTTATTTAAACGGTTGAACCCAAAGTTGAAGTCATGGTATAATAATAGGGATTTATCGGGTCACTAGAGCAATCGTTGTTAGAGGATGATTTGTAAAGTTTAAATGCACGCTATGCTTATGCGAGTGGTTTATAAGTCTTATACTCTTATTTTTATAAACTGTAGTTCTTTAGAGAAATGCCCAGACACTTGTTGCTTGTCCTCGGATAACTTTCGGGGCTGGAGTAGGATTAACAGAATTATGGCGTTCTACCCGTTATTTTCTACTTTTGAAAGATATTCTATTTGTTCTTGATATGTCAAAATGTGTTATGTGTTGACAAATTGGTTGGAGATGGATACTTGATATTTATTGATTTGACATTTGGTTAAGTTAATTTTTTGTTTAGTTCTTTTGTTATTAATTTCTCAACGCTGACTTTTCATGGACATTCGTTAACAATCTAATAAGCTCCTAAGGCCACCCGTAATGGCTAGCGAAATGGGCGTGAAAGAGGGATTTTTCGCACCCCTTTCACCTACCTACACCCTCCCTCCCCCCCCCCCCCCCCCCCATGTTAATCAGGCGTGAAGCCCTCCTGTGCGAATATTTTTGCGTGGGTGAAAAATTCTGCTGGCCAATAGAATCCTGCCACGTGGCAGGTTTAAATTAAAAAAAAATTTCAAACGTTTGATTTTTTTAAAGTTATAGCCGTTTGATTTTTTTTTTAAATTATTACACCCCACTATATAAACCAAACCATATTAACCTTCACAACCCATATTCTTCATATTCCACTTCAAAAAACCTTCACAACTCATGTTCATAAAAAAACACTAGGTCAGATTAATGGCACCGTGGACTAACAACGAGCAGATCCAGTTGGTGATGGCCTGGATCAATGTCAACGCGAATCCGTCAAGCAATAGGTTGGGCTTTTGGCGCAATATGTTGGATGAATATAATCGAATTAGCCAAACAAACAATCGCAACATTGATGAGATCGCCCATAGGTGGTCTCTCGTACGCAATAACTGTACGAGATGAAACACCCTCTGTGAAGCCACAATTAAGGCGAACCCTTGCATTAGCCAACAAATGGGAATTCAACTCACAAACGACAATTGTCGGGAGCAGTTCGGAACCGACTTCGCCATCACCAATGTTCGATCATTGCAAATGATTCGTCATTTTATTGTTTAATTATTAATGTTTAGTGTTATGTTTCGTATTTTTTTTTATGTTTAGTATTTTTTTTATGTTTCGTAATGTTTTAAAAATTTTAGGTAATTTAGTGAATTAATGTAATTTTTTTAATTTTTATTTTAGTTAAATATTTTAATTATATACTAGTTTGTTTATTTAAATTTTAAAAAAAATAATATAAATTGGCATGTGACCCACATGCCACATGTCAAAAAATGCCCCACACCAAATTTCACCAACCATTACACTCCTTGCCCCTTTCACCCACTAAATTGACCCCACATGTCATATGTCATAAAATGCGCCTTTAATGCCCCTTCACCCACAAATTTAACCCACCATTAGACATGGTGTAAGAAGTTGATAGATCAACCAGATACAACAAGATTTACTGAAGTTTTGCACTAATGAACAAACTGTTTGTCTAGATGCATTCACACTTTTTTTTTCTTAATTTGTCTTTTTATTTTTGTTAGGAACACTCATTGTTTGTAACTAGTGCAAGTCCCTGTGCATTACGGGGAGAATTCGTTTGGTTTGTTATGGTATCGATAAGGTATTGACACCGACTATAGAAACCAAAAGAGAACTCACAAAATAATCACAAATAATAAGAATAAAAGCTTGTATTGGTTAAGATAATACAGATACCAGTATTGATGTTCTTCGATTTGGTTTATCACGGTACTAGTACTGAACTGTCCTTGTATAGCTTACAAATACCATAAAAATATGGTATTTTAAATACAACTGCGTTTTCAATAAAATTTATGTCAAGAGGTCGATGAAAAATACAAGCATGTTCGTGGTGGGCTTTTGGCTAATAATGTCGAGTAAAAAAAACAAAATAATAAAATTGATTCACTTGCATTCTGAAACGATTATACGTGTTTACTTGGTGTCTTAACATTCATGCATGCAACAATTCGGGGTGTTAAAAAATCAAAATCCGAATTCAAATCCGATAATCCGAATCCGAATTATCCAAAATTTCGGATTCGGATCCTGATTTTGAAAATTTTCGGATAATCGGATTATCCGAATCCGAAATATTAAAAAAATATAAATAAATATATAAACATCCGAATCGCCCATGAATCTCAATGACCAAGAATTGGCAATTGACGCAGGAAGGAACTATACACTGCATAACACAATATACAATCATAAATCCCTAATCCTCCTAACCCTAAGCCCATACTCCTCCAATTCATAGCAGCTGCTCTCTCTTCTCTTCTCTATAACAGCCCTCGTCCACCTCCTTTCCGACCTCCACAGCCTCCGTCCACCAAACAGTAACTTTTTTTACATTTTTTTGTTCCAGTTTCGTTTATCTAACTTCGATTTCTGTTTTTTAAACAGGTTCACGTTTTAGACATAAATGATGACATCTTTTTATTTTTTATTTTTTTAAGTTTTGGATTATCCGTTGGATGATCCGAATCTGAAATTCGGATATCCATAATTTCGGATTCGGATCCCAATATTGACTATTCGAAATTTCGGATTATCAGTAATTCGGATATCTGAAATTCGGATTATCCGAATTTGAACACCCCTAGCCACAATATAATTGGTAACATTTTTATATTATCCTTGGCGCCATGAAATCATAAAACAATTGAAGAAATGCCACCAAAGGAAAGTATGAGTAACATAACATATATAAACATAAGCAAGTGAACCAAAATTATTGTACATAACATTGACCACACAATTCCTATGAGTGTATACTATATCTTATTTGTTGGAAGAGAGCTAACTAGTAATCTTGTTATCATCTAGGTGTTATGAACCCATATGAGTGTATAAATGATTATGTGATGGATTTACAATGTCAGAGTTGGTCTCAATGATTGAAATGTCTCGTATGAGTTGGAAAAAAAATGCCCTTATGTCCTAATGAGTTATGTAAAATTGTAAACTACTTTTTTTAAATGGCGATTAATATTATAAAAGTAAGCATAGCAAAACTATAGTATTAGAATACATGCCCTAATTAGTTAATAACTAACCGATGATTTGTGAAGCTCTCAACATTCAATTAAAATACGTTTATTTGAGCCCAATAAGTTCAGCAGCAATGAACTGGGGGACTTACATGGCATGGCACCATTACGACGTGAAGTGATTATCCACTTCAAATTGATATCCACTATACGCCATACCACACGAGATATTGGATAGACTAAATAAAGGCAAAGAGGTTTCAGTACAATCCTTTCATCTATTGCACTATTTGTTGAAATCGCCTATAAACTTATCTTATGTTTATTATTACTAGCACAGGGTGTGCCCTTATAATAGCTCATGTTTTGTTTAAAAGTTCATCCTTATACAGTATTGGATGTCACTGACCACTTGCAGGTCCTGCTACTGGTCAAGTCACTACCTGGCTATGTGCCACGTCTTTATTTGGCTATACGCAACATCTATATTCGGCTATACGCCATATCCAAACTAGGCTATACGCCACATCCATATTGGATACATGCCACATGTATATTTGGATATACATGTTGCGTGGCAATGAAGCCAAGCGAGCACAACCCCAACCGGGACCCAACTGGGAAGGCTCGTACCTAATAGCTAAAAGCCTTAGTAAAGGCACGCTGACATTGGCGCATCTGGACAGAATGCCAATCCCGCAAACATGAAATTCCGCCTATTTGAAAAAAAAATACTACATGGGAAAATGAAACCAACGTGTTCATCATCATTAGAAGACAAATATGCATTTATGAACCTTAACGTTTTTAAGAAAACGAATGCTGCACTATCGCACTTTCTAGACCACTGCAATAACGCAGTGGCTAGACTATTCGAATAACGACTACATTACAGTCACTAACATATTCTCGTTACTACAAGAGATCACAAATAAATACACAACTGCAATTACACTGCAGCATAATCGGATAAACATATCCATTACAATTTACTACTAGCGGCGGACAAAAATCCGCAATGCTACTGAACTTTACAGCGCTAAGAGTGGATATCTTCATCACGAGATATGCAAAAACCACTAGGAATCAAAAACCAAGTACTTGTCCCAAACGTATACAAAAATATACACCAAGGGAAATGCAAAACGCTCTAAACGACCTCTAAGGATCACCGAGCATGGCACGCACTGCTGCAGGAGTGTGATGCACATCTACGCCTACATTGGCAAATCCTGCCACTTCGGCAGGAACATAAACTATTATAACCGGCGTAACCGCCTAAGGCACCATGCTCATCACAAACGGTGCCAATGTTCACGTTTACCATCGCTAACGGTTGTCAAATCGACAAGATAATGGTCGAATCACTGACCTGTTGCCAACAAAAAAAATGAGCTTACGTCAGCTAGCTATGACAAGCTTCAATTACACTTGAGTTGGGCAATATCGACCCCTTAACATTATAAAAATTAAACATATATGCCAGAGCATTTGTGTTTAATGAAAATACAAAAACAAGGGGGGAGCAAACAAACATAAAACAAATGGGCTTCATTATGCTTAGCACTTGATAGGGCACTTGTGCCTAATCATTATATTCTGATAGCATCTCCTTAAACACCGATACGCCCTCACCATCTACCTTCGTAGAAATCTCCTAGTTGGAGGACAAGTTTATATCATTTAATGCATAATTCGCGTTGTTAATCCGCTCTTGCGCTATATCGCCTTCAAGCGGACCATCCTTCAACATTTCACCCTAAGCATGCGCACGATCGCCCTCCTACATCCCACCGGTTGGTTCTTAACATCAATAGCAACCAGCTACTCTAAGAAAATATGGAGGGGTTGTAGGGGCGGTGTGAGATCATTGCCATCAGTGAAGTCAAATACAAAGAAAAACAACCCTGAAAAAACGATATGATAAACGTACCCTGGAACACACTTTTAAGGTAGACGAATACGGCATACGCGACAACGAAGCCAGCAGGGCACAACTTTGAGGAAGGTCGGAACCTGATTGGGAAGGACCCTACCTTATCACGTAGAACCTAGGCAATGACGTTTCCTCCTCAACGCACTTAGATGGGAGACCCATCCCACGTACTGGGAAGGTCGCGCAGCTCGAGAAGTGTTACACACGAAGACTCGATCTGTTGATCACCCAAATATGTTATCATAACGATCTGTTGGTCACCGCGTTACACGCCATTATACTTGCATATTTCATGAATTACAAACAAGACACCAATTATGGCGTTCGGGTTACTTTTCATGAGATTGCATTACAAAATGGCTACTTGCTTCGATAACATGTCATGGGAACATTTGTTTTCTTGGACAGCATACGCAATAGTGCGACGTGAGAAACACGAGATAACTTCAACAAAGTCTTCATTCGCGATACACTCCTATAAAACATTTCCATGTGCCGAGTGAGTGTTTAACACGCCATGGCATGACATAAAATGTAAACGAACACCCTACACGCTAACCCGTGACAAGAATGGATTTTATTGCATTTAAAAAGTGTTCATTCATGCTACATGCATATGAAAGACTTTGTTAGTCAATACCAGAGTCCATTTACACCATGAGAATACAAGGACAAGAGAACTTCGGCCCAAAGACCTTACAATTGGCTTTTATAAGTCAAATAAACACTACATGAAGCGCGGCAGGCAACGCCATTTGATAACTCATGCTGGTGTTCAATAATGTCTACTGTGTTGAAAAAACATTTTATATGTCAGCAAGCGTTCCTTCACAACACGAAATTTAAAGAACACTTTGATACTCAAGCAAGGTCCTTTATGCCGCCTGGTAATCGGAATACGAGTGTCCCAGCTCCATAACACATCATCATGCACGCTATAACAATATTAGGTTGCGCACCACATTTGGCTACGCTATGTACAACAGTAAAAAGCTCAAATAAAAACTTTGGGCAACATGTCAGAGCCAGGTCTCAATCTGGATCACACACCTTATTCAAATTTGCATAGCCTGCGTGCTACCACAAACCACCCCTCACAATGGGGTTAAAAGAAATCTAATGATAACGAATAAGGGGTCCGTCAAAACAAAGTTCAGACCACATCCTACCTAGTGAATAACACTCGGATATAACAGTCTTTCGGACGTCGTTTTAGCCTGTCATCATTATGTTGCTATCATAAGGATAAATTTTATACTCCTACCGATTAATAAGGTGTGGTACGGATTAATCTCACAATTCCCTGATGAATGGGGCAATCTGAGCTGGATGTCATTCCATAATATGTTTGGCCTAATTCACGTGAATCCAATTTTTCATTCCTTTGACAATATTTTTAGTCTGGCGTTATACCCAATGTCGACCATAACACCAGACTGGGGGGCAGGACCGGGTATGATACGGGTTAACCCTAATCAAGCCAGGCAATACTTACAAATTAAACAACATACAAGACACACCAAATGTGCACAAGTTATATTGCATCAAGCATCATGAAAGACATCGTGCGCGCCATCCGTACTATATCATCCAGATTGCGCATTGGTAGTCAGAATACCCATGCTCAAGTACATTCAATCTTAGAGCCACCGTCACATTTCAAACCTTAAGACGTCCTAAAACGCTGTGATTCAGCATGCTACCCTTATGCATACTTGAAGAATAAATCAAAAAACACGGATAAACAGTTGATTAACCAAACAGTTCTCGCACGCCGCCTGATTCCATCGTAACTTATTTGATGAGACAATATCTACTATAGGACTACGAGTTTCTTCTAGTCTAGCAACATCATCTTAATCATGATACTAGACTGGGGGACATGACGAGGTATGTCCCGGCTCGGTCAAGCCGGTCAACACCTGACGTTATTTATATTATTTTCATACTAACATATATAATCTGTTATTAACCCAATAGCGAGGCCCATCGCAATGCAGCTTGTATCAAGCTTACTGGGCTGAGGGTTTTATGGAGGCAACCCCTTAACTGGGCTTGGTGCCAATGGGCTATGTGTCCATATAGTTGAGGGTCTGTGATGGTGGCTCATTAGTTCCCTATTTAAGAGGTTCACCTCTAACCCTAGGGGACAGGTTGGAGCCTATCACACTTTTTGTGTCTGTGATGGGAGGAAACTCCTGGCAGTCGTCTCCATCCCTCCTTCTTTTCCTTTTTTCTTGTTGTTGCAGATCTGGATCTTGGAGACAGAGAAGACATTGTGTGGTCACGTTCATCTTCATCATCGTTGGAATATCTACCCTTAAAGGTAGATGTTTCGTCACCTGGTAATTTAAGTTTTTATATTTTTATACAAATGGCCCAATAAGTTTTTTGATTTCATATGAACAAAATCATTATACAAAAGTACGTTACTAAGATTGTTTCTTCTAGAAAAAAAGAAGTGAACATTGTAAACCTTGTGAATACACAGTGATGTTCACGACATACAAATTCGAATTAAATAATTATATGGATCTTTCGTTTAGAAAAAAAAAAAAGTAAAGGGGTTTAGTATTAGATATTTAATAATTAGTTCACATTTAGTGTTGGATTAATTAATAGTTAGTGTTAGATTAGTTAATAATTAAAGGTCACATGGAGTGAAGGGGGCCGCCATTAGGGGGTCACCAAGATGTCATTACACAATGCACATTAGCCATCTACGGTCAATTTAAGGAACCAGCCTTGTGACTTGGTTGCTATTTAACTAATACCAAAGGGTGCACATGTAGGACCCGGTCCAACACCAAGTGCACTTCACATGGACCGTCATGTGTCAAAATCGTCCCCACTTAGTAATCAACTTGGCCGGCTGGAGCCACTTATAAAAAAATAAAAATGTTAATATAAAAATAAAATAAATGTTAGTCCACAATGAATCATTCCATGTGATTCACATTTGAATATTCCGACTGCCTCTCAAGTAATTAATAAACATGCAAAACAGAAATGGTCTTCTTGTATATCAACATGTACTTATCAAAATCTCGTTTATTGTATGTGTCTCTACCTAACTTTGCATTCATGAATCGGTGCTAATGTGTTAAACAATTATTAATTTATGCACAATATGTATGGAATGTATGATTACGACTTTGTTTTTATTGCGTTGGCGATTGTTAAGTAAGAACTCGATGTTGGTAGTAAGTTTTTAGGTGTTGATTAAAAAGTGTTGAGCTATTATGGGATTGTGACTTTATGAAGATCAACTATATAATTGTAGGTGTGTGTAAATGGTTATCGTGACTCATTAATTAAGAAATAAGTTGATCTAGAGTATTTTTACGCTGGAATGAGAAGATACGAGTTATTCAATTATACAGTGACTTAAAATGAGTTGTTTATACGGAATTTACTAACTTAAAACATGTGCATATGATCCTACTGTTTGCCGCTACTACCATCATGCATTGTTGTCACCAGTGGCGGATCTAAAAATGAATTTCAGTAATATCGTTTTTTCATTTTTTTCATTTTAGTAGCAACGTTTTTCAAATTTCGTCAAAAAAAAAAACAAATTTTCCACTAATTTTCCACTACGCGTGCGAAGTTGAGCAGCAACAGATGCGGCACCTAGTTATTTACTAGATCCGCCCCTGGTTGTCACCTCCATCACCACCACAAGAGTCATTTCCACCACCGCAAGAGTCATTTCCACCACCACCCATACCGCGTGTCTTTTCCCTGCCATCACTAATGGCCGCCCCAAAAAAAAAAAAAATCATTTAGCTATTGTTTTTCCCTAAAACGACTCATTGAACCGCAACTTGTTTTGATCTCCCTATTTTGATACGAATCAATATTATACTATCTTAGACGAAACAATTTAACCCAAACCAGTTGACCTGAATCTGCATATTGTTTTGTCAGGCTTAATAGTGTGCCATATAATATTGGATTAAAGTAGTGAATTAAAAAAAAAAACTGCAAATAGGCTATAATCGTGAAAGGAAAAGAAATTTAAAAAATGAACATGTTGGCTAACCGGATAAGCAACCAATAAAGTTTTTAGGTCTGCATAGGTTGCAAGATGGGTTGTTGAGATTTTATATTATTTAATAAACAACTGCTTAAATAAAGTTGAATGTATAAATATGGTTTGATTAAGAAATGTTTATCTCATTCTTTAAAAAAAATAATACCTTTATATATATATATATATATTTGTGTATAAATAGATAAAGTGCTATTAATAAATGAAGATAAGTTCAATAAAGAGAGCATATATACCTAAACAAAGAAATATAGCACATTTTATTATAAAAATATAATTCCAATCAAATTCATGTGTTATGTATGTAACTCAAATAAAATTAAAATTGAGATGCTTGAAGCTCGAATCACCCCTAATATTCCATGCTTCTACTTTCAAAAATGCATGCATCTATTTTAAAGAAATATCAAAGGTGTACAATCAATTTCTTTTTTCAACAGTCGTGATTATAATTTACATGTTTGTTATTACTAAAATGCGCTTATCACATGTGTTTCTTATTTACGTGTGTGGAGCAAAATAGGAAACAGCGTTAATTACATAAATAGTTTATATCGCACTTTTATTTTATTTTTTTTCCCTAAAAAATATTGTACTTATACTTCTCGCTATTTTCACTACCTAAAAATCGTGCATTCAACTCTTGTTACCCATAATATATTTAGTTAAAGAAAAATAACCAATCGTGCATTATATAAACATACGATATTACCATGCTGTAATTAACTTTACTATGTAACAAACAACCCATAATATATTAGATTTAAAACGAGCCATATAGTCAATTTTAAACTCTTGTTAACCATAAAATAAATTAAGTAAATATAAAACGGCCCATATTGTCAAATATAAACTCAACATTTGTTTGGACTTAGACTTTGGGCCTTTATCAGTTAGTAGCCCAATAATCCAGATAATTGCTTGTTGAAAAGGATATTTACCGAATTTACCCTCATTGTTAGGTTTTCCATACAAATATACATTATACGTTATACCCATCAATTTTCTCTATTTTTATTAATATATTTAAATTAATGTGTAATCTTGTAATTTTTAGATGTTTAAGCTATAAAAAATAATAACATAGGTATATATTAGCTTTTTCAATGTCCTCCCTAAATCATAGTCTTTAATCAAAGGAGCCCAACTTTATATAGGTACGTGTTTGGGATTGATTTTTTTACAACAACTTATACATTTTGAAAAAAACATTTTGAAAAAGTAGAGATGGAGCTGCTTTTAGATTATTGCGTTTTGGTAGCCTAAAAATTCATTTCAAAACTCAATACCAAACACTAAAAACTGATTACTTGCGTTTTCAAAACGCAATAATCTAAAAATTCATTTCAAAACGCAACCCCAAACACCCCCTAAATATTACTACAGGAATGATGAATGTGCGAAAGCAAACACTACTAATCATGTAATCACGTAATGTGTTAATATTTCTTTGACTTATAAAACACTATAAAAATACCATATTTAAATTAAAAAGAATAAAATGCCCGTTTTTATGTTCTTTTCTTTTTTAATATCGACATATGAAAACGATCATGGTCTTTTAAAAATTGTGAAGTTGCTCTAAAAATTTGATGTCAACATACCGGGTTTTTTTTTCACAAATCGTTTCGGTTTGGAACTGGTTTTGATCGGTTCCAAGCTAAACCAATTCAGTTCCGTCCCGATTTGATCAATTGAGAATCATTTTTTTACCTGGTTTCGGTTCATTTCAGTTAGATGTGTCCCTGAGAGTTTACATACCCTATTCGAGCTGTTAAAAAATAGGCTTCTTGCTCTCTTAGGCTTTAACGAATTAAATAATTTAAATGAAAATTTATGTACGATTAACGATATAACAATAAACATAAAAATTAGCAAAATAATAATATTAGAATGAGTGAAATTACATAGATATTGGGCTCGTAAATTTGTTATGAGTTTTAGGTTACTTAACAAGTTTAGAAGATTTGAGTTTTGTTGGGTCAAAGAGAATTGATGAAGCGCTAAAAGGTCTATACAAGGGCCGACTCTAAAAGTCCATGAAACCTTAGCTAACCACCCACATTAGTTAATAAGAATACTGAACAACAAGAGCAAAATAAAGACAACAGAAAGTACTGAAGAACATGTTCTGAAGACAAACTAGACAACCTCTAAAGAACAAGTTCTGAAGTACTGAAGACAAACTGCTGCAAACAAACAACTGATGAAGTAACTAAACCACTGATGAGGCAAAAAACTGATGAAGATCAAACAGCTGTTAGACCAAACCACTGCTGAGCCAAAACACTGATTGGTCAAACAGCTGATAACCAAACCACTGCTGAACCAACCTCTGAAGAAGAAGTGAAACCACTGTTAGAAGCAAACATCTGATGAGAAGGTCTGTTGTGGCTTACAGTACTTAGGCCACAACAGAGGTTAGCAACGATGTTTATTGAAGAAGTGAAACCACTGCTAGAAGCAAACATCTGTTGAGAAGGTCTGTTGTGGCTTACAGTACTTTGGCCACAACAGAGGTTACCAACAGATGTTAGTAAGGATTGAAACCACTGATTACCAAACGTCTGCTGAGAAGGTCTGTTGTAGCCCAATAGCACTTTGGCTACAACAGAGGTTACCAGCAGATGTTACAACTACTGAAGAGACAATCCAACAGAGGTTTACAAGACAACAGCAGTTCATTGATCATCAGAAGTTTACAACCACTGAAGAACAACTGCTGATGATTTACTCATCAGTAGTTGTATACCTCATCAGACGATAACAAGATTCTCAGATGTTTACTTTATCAGATGTCAGATTAAAGCTGCAGCAGTTGTTATTCTATTTCAAGTTGTACCTGCTTTTGTATTGTTTATGTATTTTGTAGATCTAGAGGCAACTTTACAGTAGGGTATGTATTCTATAAATGCCCATGTAATGTTTACCTCTAAACTTGCACTTGGCCATTTGTATCTAATACATCTGAACCTTTGCCAATAATAAAACAAATGTTTTAAGTAACTTACACACATTTCACTTACATTTGCTTTGTTATTTTCATTGTTGTGAGAGTATATTCCGAGGGGGAGTTTAAGTCCATAAACTCAGTCACTAAATCCTAATTACTCATGTTTTCCGCTGCAAATCTCTCTAGTAATTAGGACTTGAGCTCACACCGATTCCAACAAGTTTAATTGGGCCTAAGTTTAAGTGTTAAATGAGTTATTTAAAAAAATACATATATAGGATTTTTTTTTTAAATATGCCACTGAGATTTATGGACCATGTCCGGTTGGCCTCCTCGGGCCTCCACAAAGTCGCCCCTAATTTGGGTTCATATAAACATCTTTTAAAATCATATAAACTACATAAATTTTAATAGTTGTTAAATTTTAATTTTTTTTAAACAAGATTATTGTAAATTTAATACAAAGAAAACATAATTTTATTTATATTAATGTCCCAAATCATTTTTTTCCTAAACCTACTTAGGATCAACTTTTTTAGGTTCCAATCGGTTTTATTGGTACTGGTTTTGGTTCGGTTTAACCCATTTTCTGCTTTGGTTTTGGCTTGGAATTTTTCTTGCTCGGTTTCGATGAAACCGGTTTGTATCGGTTTTAGATCAAGTTGGAGTTACTGGTTTCGGTTTCTGAACCAAATTTTTTTGTTCTTCTCTATTAAAACTCAACAATGTTCTAACATTTGTAATTACTTAAATTTTTAAAATTATATAGAATTACCTCTTTGTCCTCATATGTATTATAATGTAGTGTAGATATGTAATAAATTTAAATTGATGTTTTAAAATATCACATCACACACTCTTATATAAGAAATTTGTTGTATGAGTGTGCATGGGCCGGTTTGCGATTTTAACTGAACTACAAATAAAAAAAAAATGGGATTTTTGAAATTTGTTTTGTTTCGGTTTCAGTAGTTTTCAGTTTTCACCATAGTTATGGTCTGATTATTGTTTATTTTGTTTTAATCATTTGGGCTTGATAGTTTTGGGCTGAAAAAAGACCTAAAATAATTACCCAAACCCACTTACGGTTGTGTGTATAATATATATATATATATAGGTAAAGTATATGGAGGAAACCCTCCTTATTTGGTAAACTCTGACTTCCTATCATTTTTTTTTTTGAAAAAAATAGGGTATGTAATATACATTTTTTTAAGCATTTTGAGCCAAAAAAATCGAAAAAGCGCCGAACGGTCTTTTTTTTTTAAAAATAAAAAATGTCTACTGTTTACATATAGTTAACACATTGTTAACACCTGTTATTAGCGCTTAACATGTGTTAGTCAAAATTTTATTTAAAAAAAAAAAAAACTCGGCGCTTTTTTAATTTTTTTGGCCCAAAATGCTTAAAATCATGTATATTACTTGCCCTATTTTTTTCAAAAAAAAAAAAAATATTGGGAAGTCAGAGTTTCCAGAGTTTACCAAATAAGGAGGGTTTTCTTTATATCCATTCCCTATATATATATATATATATATATATATATATATATATATATATATATATATATATATAGTGTTGCAAAACTCGGTTTGGGCTTGTACTCTGCGACCTACCTTGGAGCGAGTACTCGGCCTAATCGGGGGAGTAATTGGGGCTCAAATCGACCTATGCGGGGAGTACTCAGAATACTCGGCCAACTCGACCTTGTTTTGCAACAATGTATGTATATATATATATATGTGTGTGTGTGTGTGTGTTGTTCTCGGGGGCCAAAAGTAAAGTTGCAATAATTTTAATGTTAATGTTACTTTACTAATTTCGTGAAAATAACATTAGAAATGACGGATGATTAATCATGCATAGGTGGTGATGTTGATAGCCAAAAGACAAGGGAGTTCATGCACCAATCGGGTTTGTCTCGATTGTTAAGTGTCATGTGCCTTATGTCTAAGCTTGATAGAAAACCACTATTTAGCCCGGGGGTGGGGGGGGGGGGGGGGTCTCACTAGAACTAACCCCTCTATTCCAATAGGGTAGAGGTAAGACTATCCACATCTTACCCTCTTTAGACCGTAACTTAGTTTTTGCTATTGGTGGGATTAACTGAATATGATGATGATGACGACACATCAGTATATGAGCACGATATTTTTAGTGTATTATATTAGTTTTAGTTTACTTTACACCAATAATTTTAATCTACTCTCTTTACTCATGTTTGAACCTAAAGCCATCTCTTTTTTTTTTGAATTTTGACTTTCTTCAAAGGGGAAGTGGCAGAAGTTCATCACACCCGCCTAATCGGCAGGCCCTAACCCTTTCCACACGCCCAGACTATGTTGTCCAAACCTGGTCCACGTTGGCAAGGTGGGGAGGGGGGGGGGCTTCGGTGACCGCCCGGAAACTGTACTGCCACCACACGAGTTTTACCTCACTGGAGTAATAGCCAGATGAAAATCGGGTCAGCTTAGGATCGAACTTGCATCACTTAGACCACAAGCCTCACCATCATTGCCTTGTGTCCCTCAAATACAGCCCGCGAGAATCGAACTCAAATCTCCCAAAGGAAAGACCGGTCCCTTCACCAACTAAAACCATCTATCTAAAAAACATGTAACATTATCAAGTAGACTCACATTCATAAAACATTAAATTACATAATAAAAAATTGAAAATGATACAATTTTCTACTTCTCCAAATTATCAACCAACTCTTTTGGTTGTGGTCCATGTTCATAATGGTGTATAATTTACACACTTGTAAAATTGTGTTTGTAGGGTTAGATAAGTTTATATGTTTAAACATTTAACCCATCTATATTTCAACAATTTACACTTAGACCGAATACCTTATCTCTAGCGAACCATCTACCCAACCTCGTACACGTATCGAAGCAAACCGTGAATTAGATAACTATGACCCGTATCTAAACCTCATTGCCCATGAGGTATCGTGTTCACAACACACCGTATTGTATCTCTATTTAGAATCACAATGGGTTAACAATAACGCATGGAATGTCATCATGAAAAACGTCTCAAACTCATCCCTAAAACCGACATAAAAACACCGAATAGTCGAGTGTCACAATAAGATCATGTGTAATGAGCATTATGTGAGCATGAATGAGTTTGATAACGCCCTTAACACTGTCCTTTAGGCATTATAGGGGCATGAAGAATGAGTGACATTTCTAGTATTGAAAGGACATTAAAAAAGAGGTTAACCATTACATATTCTTTGAAGGGCATTATGATGATAATGTGGCAAAAAAATGTCCCTTAGACATCATTAACCATTACTCATGGTCTAATAACACCCAGGATCCTTGTTACAAGCATAAACAGTTTCAACAATCAAGTAATTAAATTAAGACAGTATCATATCACCATATATAATCAAAAGGTAATATAAACAAAGTAATGGTTCAAAACTTCAAATGCGCAATGTTCTTCAGTCACCATGAAACAGATCCATATGAACACTAATCAAACAATCCACACTATAACACAATTCTCAATCCATACAATAACATAATCCATCAACACCAAACTAATTAAACTTTCAAAACAACAATTAGGTTGATACACATTCAACAAACAATACCAAGTTCCAAACACAACAAACCTTATCCAAAACCTAGTACCAACACGTTTTTAATTTGTAAACACCTAGGCTTTTAATTTTTAAACATCTTGTGCAAGTCTTACCGACAACAAGATTAAAAGAAATCCACCTTTCTAATTAAAGCAAACGCTAATGTAGTAAACAAATATATCTTTTAACTTCATTTCACCGTCGGCAACGAGTAATAGCAGAGCAACCTCTAGTGTAGGGATGAACAGGTCCTCTAGCACCCCAACAATCATGGGTATAATACGATCTACCTGAACGTGGAGGACATGGAACTCTGTTAGCAGAAAGTGCACCATATGATATATAGTATTTCATCCTTTGCCAGAACAAAGATCTCCGACCAATGGTGTCGTACGTCTCTTCGTCAGTTAGATGAATCGTTATGTCTGTTACTGGGTCTAGAACAGACCCATCAGCGCGTGAGGCGCGTGGGGAGAGTGTGAAGGAAAGGACTAGTAAGCATAGTGTGAGTTGAGTGAAGAGAAGAAGAGATGAAGCCATTGGTGTGGTTTTAGTGTTTTTTTAGAAGTGTTGGAATATTATTATAAGTTGTAGGGATGAGAGAATTAGAGTGGGGTAGGGGAAGCAGGGAAGCACATGGCGGGAAGTAAGGTTACAGCTGTGTGTAGTTAATGAGTGTTTCTGTGACTACTGAGAGACTGTCTCGATAATGGTGATGGATGAATAGTTGACTACTTTCTCTCTCTAGATTATAGGTTAATGGAATAATATCTGGTGGTGATTAGTGGTTAATACGGCAGAGGACGGTGGTGGTGTTTTTAAATTTATGGTTTTAACGGTTGGTAGGCGTTAATAGCGCCATCAATGGTGACGTAATGTAAGTTAATTTGGGTGGTTTTTGGTGATTATACACAAAAATGACTTTTCTGTTAAAACGAGTTTTTTTAACGGCTAATTTCCTGTACCATTTTTACGATCACTTCTTACACTTTTTTTTTATCCCCTTTTAAATACATCCTTTTAGGCTATGGGGTATACACTAACATACGTGGTGTTAAAGGTGACATGATATGTTAATTTACATTGTACATCACTTCCTTTTTGTGTTAAAGGGTGTTAAATATGTTATGTGTTAACATGGTGTTAAAAGTCTACATTAATTTTTTTTTCCTTTTATGAACCAAAAACCACTAAAAATATATGATTAGGTAAAGTTAATGAGATTAAGTCATTTCCTTAGACCATGTGTAGTGGGGCGTTATTTGGGCTTAAATTGAAAAATAGCGCCCAAACACCGTTACGGGGGGGCTTTATGGGGCGCTATATTAGTTTAAAATTGAAAAAGTGTGTGTTAGGCGTTATATATATAACGCCATTCAAGTTTGGATTGTGTGCCAAAAAGTATCACCCAATAAAAAAAAGGAGGGGCGCTATAATAGCTTACCCACTACACCCGGACTTAGGGTGAAGTGGAGTCAAATGATAAAAAATGGATGATGTAGCATCTAGGTGGAGTTAAGAAGGGTTAAAGTATATCCTAAGGCCTTAGGACTTTGTTTGAATATTTTATAGGATTTAAGAATAGGGAAATTGGATTTTAACACCCTGAACTATTGATAATTGGCCGCTGACGCACTGAACTATAAAATTGAACAACACCGCACCGTACTTTTAACCTATTGGCCTGTATCACCCTCAGACTAACCATGGTTAATTTTTGCTGACGTGGCATGGTGACGTGTCCATTTTTGCTGACGTGGCATTGGGAATTGGATTTTAACACCCTGAACTATTGATTATTGGTGGCTGACGCACTAAATTACAAAATTGATAGATTTGAGCTTGGTTCAAGAGTTTCAAGTCTGATTGTGTTTGATTTGCTTTGCTTTGTGGTGAATCATTTTGTTAACATATACATATAAATGGTTAACAAGTTTGATTTGTTAACCATTTATATCTTTGTGGTAAATCATTTTGTTAACATACATATAAATGGTTATCAAATCAAACACAAACGAAATATCTTCAAGTGTGATTATTGTCCAAAATGATTCACCACAAAGATGGATCTTGGTCAAATGATACAAAGAACCTAGTGGCCGATCAATACAAATAATCGAACTACATAAGACAGAGATGATGACTTGAAACTCTTAAACCAAGCTCAAATCCATCAATTTTGTAGTTTAGTGTGTCAGCGGCCAGTAATCAATAGTTTAGGGTGTTAAAATCCAATTCCCATGCCACGTCAGCAAAAATGGACATGTCACCATGCCACGTCAGCAAAAAATGGACACATCACCATACCATGTCAGCAAAAATTTACCATGGTTAGTCTGAGGGTGATACAGACCATTAAGTTGAAAGTACAGTGCGGTGTTGTTTAATTTTGTAGTTCAGTGCGTCAGCAGCAATTGTCAATAGTTCAGGATGTTAAAATCTAATTTCCCTTAAGAATATAAATGTATTTAAAGTAATCAGAAAGAATTTGACAGAATAAGTTAAAGAAAGATAAAACAAATAAAATGGAACCAAGGAGGGAAAGAAATTTGTTTAGTTAACATTTACGGTGGAGTGGTACCCTCCTTGCTTTTCTTAAAGGAGGTGGAGAGTTCGAATTCTACCGGCACCAAAATGCTGTTGGTAGGAAAACTCAATTATCTTATTCACACTAGACCAAACATTTCCTTTGCGATCCAATTTTTAAGCAAGATTATGCAAACACCACATTTGCCTTAGTGGGATGCTACTTTACACACACTTGGTTATATTGTTCATACTTTCGATAAAAGATTATTGTTTAATGATTCCTCAGATTTAACACTTCAAGCTTTTTGTGATTTAGATTGGGCTTGATGTCCTAATACTAGAATGTCTGTCATGCTTGGTGGTAGTACCATTTCCTAGAATTCTGAAAAGCAATTAACTATTTCTTTGAGTCCAGCTGAAGCATAGTATAGATCCATGAGAAAGGTTACTGTTGAAATCACTTGGTTAACAAGGCTACTTTATGAGTTGTATGTGTCTTCTATCTCACCCCTATTTCCTTAAGGTAGCGTTTGCTATGATGGAACGGAAAAGGGAATGGAATGGACCATTATGAGGTAATGAAAAATAGTGTGTTTGGTTGGTTAAAGGAATGAAATCACCCATTTTACAAGGCATTTCATTCCCTCAAAACCATTCCATCCACCCCCATGGTTTTTTTCCATTCCATCCCTCATTCATCATTTACTAACAACACCATAACCCACCAACCACCACCACCACCCACCAACCACCACCACCACCCACCACCATCGTCACCACCGCCGCCCACCACCCACCACCGCCACCACCCACCACCGCCGTCGCCGCCACCAACCACCGCCACACACTACCTTCACCCACCCACCATCATCGCCATCCACCTCTACCCATCGCCACCGTCACCACCACCGTCACCCACCCACCATCATCGCCATCCACTTCCACCCATCGTCATCTTCGCCACCACCGACCACCGCTGTCGCCACCCAACACCACGCTACCCGCCACACACCACCACATACCATCACCGCCACAAACCACCACCCACCACTACTCACCATCGTCGCCCACCCACCATCACGGCCATCCCCCTCTACCTTCCACTGTCGCCACCACCGCAGCTGCCACCCACCACCACTGCTACCGCCACTGACCACCACCCACCACAGCCACTCACCACCGATTTAATTCCTTCGTCTTTTCATGCCTATCCAACAACACAAAGTAATGTTTTGTTTCATTCCCACATGGCAACCACACAAGACATGGAATGGTAGTGATCCATTCCATTACCTAGTCCATTCCATTACCTCGTCCATTCCATTCCCTCATCAATTCTATTATCTCATACCAAACAGAGCCTAAAAGGTTATAATCAAGCGTCCATTCATATTGCCAAGAATCCAGATTATCATGAACGTATAAAACATATAGAGTTGCTTGTCATTTTGTACGGAAAACATTAAGAGGGTCTAATTGTTTTGTTTCATATTTCTTCACAAGACAACCTAACTGACTTGTTTACAACAAGTCTTCCAAGTCATAAACATAATGTTCTCATTTCTAACTTTGGATTTTCACTACCTTCAACTTGAGGAGGGGGTTAATTATTTGTACATGTTAGTGTGAGATATCTTTGTTAGCTTATGTTAGTTTCGTTAGTTGTTATTTCCCTTCTTTGTAATTAGGTTAAACTAGGTGGTTTCCCGCGCGTTGCGGCGGGGAACGGTGATAAACGCGAACAAATGTTTAAGGCTATCAGTGAGTCTCATAGTGGAAGTATAACAAATCCAAGGAGCCCATGTTTATTAAATCCGAAAGCATCATAACAAAGGGGAAAAGGTAAAAGTTTGATAGCATGTATCTTCTTTAAAGCCTATGAAGATATAATTAGAATATGAAAATAAAAAACTTAGATTGAAAATGCAGGACAATGCAAGAAAACTGTAAACAAAAACTGACCACATCACAAAGAAACATAACATACAGTACCTTCGATTTGCGGCCGATAGTGATTTGGGATTTGACACCTGCCTCTGCCTCACAAAAATGTAGTAGATATTTTACCGTGTCCTGAAATCAAGAATAACAACCTGTACACTTGGTTTAAAAAAGCGCGCCTCGGGCGCGCTTTAAGCGTTTGAGGCGCGAGGCTCCAAGAAAAACGCTCTTTTTTTTGCCAAAAAGCGTTGAACTACATGAGGCGCCGCCTCGAGCGCTTGAGGCGCGCTACAGTGGCGCTACAGTAGCGCCTCAGCCCAAAAACCCTTTTAAACTGCTTTATTTGGCCCGCTACAGTAGTGCCTCGTCGTTTTTATGTTTTGAATATGCTTTTTAAGTGTTCAAGGGTGTTTTATAATCATGTTTTTGTGCTTATGATTGATTAACATGTAGAAAATGTCATATTGACATATATAAATATTTTTTTATAATTTTTTTGATACTATACGTGAAGCTCTCGCCTCGCGCTTCGGATTTTGGACCCAAAACGCCTCGGAGCGCCACGCGCTTTTTTAAACCAAGCCTGTACACACATGAAATGGAAGCGATGAAAGAAACACTGTAACCCAGTATTGATATTTTAACGTATCTTGAAAGCGACAATAACAACAACCTATACACACATGAAATGGAAAGCGATGAAAGGAAACGCTGTAACCCAGAGGCAACAAAATTCAAGTACCAGCAGTCCAAGACGAAGAAGAAGTAACACCTGAAATTACCAACGACAGTCGAAGCGTAAATGATGAAATACTTTAAACGAATAGGTAAAGAACAAAAGTTGAATGTAGAAAGATGAAAACTTATTTGTATATCAAAAGAAGACACGTAATAGAAGGGTTGAAGGTAGGCGTTACTGAGATTAACAAAGGTGTGCAACATACTCCTAAACCATATAAGGAGCCATAATACGTGTGAAAAACTAATAGGTATTAATATTGAAGAGGAAAAAAGTTACCCCTTAGTTGGTTCGGTAGACCAGATCTGAGAGATGAGGTAAGAGGAAATGACAGTTGATTAGATCTAAGGTTAACCTGCAAAACAAAACACCGTTAGGCTCGTCACAGGGGAGATGAAGGGTCTCTCTGTGACCACCCTCCGGCGTGAGAATAAGTATGGTTTTAAGAAGTGGAAAGTAAGTACGAAAAGTACAGAAAGTACAAGTAAGTGAAGTTACCAAATGAGGAAATTTGGGAGGTATTTATACTTTCCTGAATGGGCTTCGGTCCTAGGCCCATGGGCCTTATGGCCGAAGCTAGTCCATCGGTTGTTTAGTTTGGGCTTCGACCTTTTTTATGTTCATTGAGGCCTTAGCTTATAACCTTTATATTTGATTGGTTCGGGCTCGATCTCCATCGGATGATTCGAGCTCCGACCTACGACCATATATTCTCTTCAAGTCCCCCGAAGTCTTTTTTGAATGCTTCGGTATTCAGGAAGGACTTGTAATTTTATTTGGAGTTTTTCAGCTTCCTTCGAGCTTCGGCCTACTTACTTTTTCGTGCCAGCTGTGTTTTGTCATTCACCTTAATAAGTGGATGACAGCTATGTCGTTCACGTAAGTTTCGTAAGTGACCGCCGGGTGGTTTTAGTAAAGACCCTTGATGTGACTGTTTTTGATTGGCTCGAGAGTGCCACTTGTTGGCCTTGATTGGACGGTTACTCAACCGTCGTTTCTTTTTTCCTTTATAAATAGTTTTTCCCACAGAATTCACTTTTACTTCTCTCTTTTACTCTCCTTCTTTATACTGTTCATCTTCTTCTTCCTTAGTTCCGGACCTTCGACCTGTTATCGTCGTCTTCTCCTTCTTAAGAAAGAAAGGTGTGTATTTCCTTATCCCCTTACTTTTTCTCTTTCCTGTAACTATGCCTAAGGATAACATGAGCGTGTCCTATAGTGTGTTAACACAAAATAGGTTAGATGAGTTTATAGAAGAGTTTAAAATTCCTCTGTCTCTGAACCCTGTTCTTCCAGAATTAGACACTCCTATCCGTCCCTTCCCTTCCGGCAAGTTCGCATTTTACACCCGTGTGTGTAATTATGCGAACTATCGAGTACCCTTTACTCGTTTTCTGATGAAGGTGTTGGAATTCCATCGGGTACATATTTCTCAAGTGACCCCTTTCGGCCTAAGCCGGGTGAACCAGTTCGAACTGTCGAGTCGTTCACTGGATTACGTCCCTGATTTAAACGTCTTTAGGGCTTTTTACCGTTTAAATCGTACCGGGGACTGGTACACTTTCGAGAAAAGGCAGCCGAAGGACAAAAAGGGAAAGAAGATTGATATTCCGAAGGAGGATAGGGAGTGTGTAGGATGGGAGGTATCAAGTTTGAAAGACTGGAAGGATAGGTGGTTTTGGTTGGACGATCTGTGTTTGCCGAAGGATATGGCCTGGAGGGCTAAGGAGGATCGTTTGGAAGGTGACCTGCCGAAGGACTTCCAATATGATACGGAGATGTATGCAGCTTTGGTGAAGAACAAATTTCCGGTTCGGAGGATACCGGAGCATGTTTTGGTGATGGGTTGCATTAGTCAGAACTGGGAGTGGCCTGATAAGTGGCCCGTCGTAGAGTGTAGAAAAAAGGGTGAGTTGTTTTATACTTATGCTTATTTTGATTATAAGGTTTTTCTCGAACTGACCATTGTTTTGTTTTCTTGCAGATATGTCTTTGAGAGATTGCCTCCACGTGGAGTCCTTTGATGACCCGGAGCTCGAGTTAACCACTTTTCAGATGGCTCCGGGTGACAAGCCATTTCTGGATCGTATGAAGGCCTCATCTTTCAAGATAAGGTCTCCGGAGGATTCTACTTCTGCCAACCCTGCAGGTGCATCGTCCTCGGTCGTTCCTTCTGAACCGGCCAAGGACTCTGGAAAGCTACCGGAGACTCCGGTGCCCTCTTGTGACGATGCTAGTAAGAAGAAGAAGAAGTCGAGGAAGAGGAAGGGGTCGGAGGAGGATGCACCTCCGGAGGGTTCTAGGGATACCCCGAAGAAGATGAAGACACCTCTTTCTGTTATCCCTGAGGACGTTATTACTGAAACGTCGGAGCAGGTTGGTATGTTGCACACTCTCTCTGACCACTTGGACAGTGGGAAGACTGCGCGGGATGAACCACATGTTTCATTTGCCGAAGGTGTTGAAGATCAGATGAATCCTTCCCCTCTTCATTCCTTTCCTGGCCCTTCGAGCCCTGCTGGTAAGTGTGATGGTCCGGGTTGGTATTCTCTGTTTCCTACTCCGGATGATGAGGTCTCGAAAGAGTACCTTACTCATTTGTGGTACGGTCCAGAGACTAAGACGGAATGTTTTGATGTGTTTATAGATTCCATGGACTTGGATCCTGCCGTTGCTGAGGAGAAGTTTGTTCCCAACTGGGACATAAAGAATGGAGATAAGATTCTGGATGCCCTAACGGCCCGAACTATGCTTCTAAATTTGAACACTCCTGCCGAAGCTCACAGGCATCGACGAGCTCCTCCCTTGGTGTTGGCGGATGCTCTAATGATGAACCAGGCTCAGTCCAACGGCTTGGTTACGGAGGTGTACCGTCGATGGGTCGATCTGGAGATCGAGAAGGAAAAGGTTTGTTCGCTGATGGATGGTGAGGATCTGTCCTCGGTGGGGAAGAAGTTGGAGGAGTTGACGAAGGGGAAAGAGTCGTTGGAGAAGAAGTTGGAGCAAACTCTCCTTCAACTGAAGTCTAGTAGTGCTGCTGCTGCTGTATCTTCGGAGGAGAGGGATAAAGCCTTGAAGGAGGTGGAGGTCCTGAAGGCCGATAGGGATGCTGCGGTGCAAGGTAGTAGTTTCCGACTCCTTTTTTGTACTAGGATCGTGTTATGTTTTTCATGCCACTAACTCTTTATTTTTGTTTTTTAGAGAAGAAAATGTTCGAGGTCGAAGCATCCCGATTCCGCAGCCAGCTGGATCATATGAAGAAGGAGATGGATGGCCAAGTGTCCAAGTTAACCGAGTCAAACTCGCAGCTGACCGGTCAGGTTAAGGAGCTTTTGGAACTTAAGGAATGGCTGATGACAGAGGGCATGCTGCTCGTGGCTCGGAGGATTCAGACTGGTGAGGAGCTTAGGGCAGTGGTTGGTGCTATTAACAATGCAATGAATGCCTGCGGCGTTAATGTGGGTATCAAGGCTGGATACCACTATTCCTCGAAAGGTGTGCCGATGGAGCAGGTGCCGAAGCTGAAGCCAAATGCTGATGAAATGTTAAATGGTGCTTTGGACAGATTCGATGCTCTGGAATTTCCATTCCTTCAACACCTTGGGCGTTTCCTCTCCGAACCCTTAGAAGCGATCAAGGCTGCTGGCCTCTCCGGCGATCTGTTTAAGCCTCCTCCTTCTTGATGTTGTTTTTTTTATATGTATGCCACAACGGCAATTTGTTAAGACAATATTCTCTTATGTGTATTTGGTCGAACCATTTTTGGTTCGGAACATCTTTTGAATGTCATGTTTTAAATTGATATTGCTTTGTGTGCATTTGAATATTTTCAAGGGTTTGTGTTGGCCCTGTATTGTTTGTGAACCACTTTGTAATTTGTTTCGTGCCTCGATGGTAAATCCCACTTCGGTTCGAAGGGGTGTGGTTCGACATGGTTGTGAATAAATCTAAGGCCTAGTTTATCCTTTTTATTGTATCGACCTAGATATGCGTCCATATGCTTCGGTTCAACAATTATGTATTTATACTTGCAAGTTTTTTGTACATATTTTTAAATCATAAGGTCGTTTGTTGACCTTCGGTACGCCTGGTTATGGCATCGGTGGTTATTAAGCCTATCCACCGAAGCCTTTTCCTCGGCGATTTTTAATAAGTAAAAGGTGAACTTATCTTTCTTCGACGTCGATATGTTTTGTACTTTGCATGCTTTGTTTATAAATTTTCAATCGTGCTTCGGCACATATTATGTTTTATACGAGATAGGCATGATTCCTTCTTTTTTTTTACGAGGCAATTTTGAGAATAGGTTCGAACGCTTCGACCTTCATTGTGCCATATCTCATTCGTCCTTCGAGTTTCATGTTAACGAATTATGCCTGTTATCATGAGTTTCGGCATGGTTTTTTGCCTTTTCTTTTTTGTGTATGGGATCGGAGCGGAAAACTTTAATGATGTTTTGTTCCGACCTTCCCACTATGTTTATTGTGTGTTGTTAGTTTTGTCTTTCTTCGGACGTTAACGACCAACGTAATAGACAAATCATACTAGAAAGTTTCTTTATTATAGGTGGGAAAACTCATCCCACTTTCAACTTAACAAAAGTTCGGGGTAATCATCATCCCGAATTACAAATAAAAACAAAGAAAAAGCTTCGGGGCATGTCACATCCCGACTAACGTATTGAAATTATTGAAAAAACTAGAACATTAGCTTCGGCCTTTGATGCTTTCACATGTAACACTTCTTCAGATGGACTCCATTCCAGGTTCTGGGGACCGAAGTGCCATCTATCTTGGCCAAGGTATACGATCCTCTCTCTCCGACGGAGGTGACTTGGTAAGGGCCTTCCCATCTCGATGCCAACTTCCCTGAGGGTTCGGCTCGGCTAGCCTCGTTGCTTCGGAAGACATAGTCTCCGATCTTAAATGACTGTTTTTTCACCCTGGCATTATAGTACTTTTCAAGTTCTTTCTTGTATCGAGATTCTCTAATTGAAGCCATTTCTCTTCTTTCTTCCAAGAGATCCAAGTTGAGCCGAAGAGAGTGATCGTTGTCTGTTTTGTTGGCCCTTCGAGGGCTGATCATGCCAACTTCGACCGGGATCATAGCTTCGGTGCCATAGGTCAAACTGAAAGGTGTTTCACCGGTGCTTGTTTTTGGCATGGTTCGGTGAGCCCACAAGACGTTGGGTAACTCATCTGCCCATCCGGCCTTCTTTCCACCCAGGCGCCGTTGGATTCCTTCGACTATGCTTCGGTTGGCCCTCTCTACTTGGCCATTGGCCTGAGGGTGAGCTACCGATGAGAACAACTGTTTGATCCCCAGGTCCGAGCACCATTTCTTGAAGGGGTTCTCAGCGAACTGCTTCCCATTGTCGCTGATGATATAGAGTGGCAATCCGAAACGGCAAACAATATTTTCCCAAACGAACCTTTTCACTTGATGGCCGGTGATGTCACCCATTGGCTTAGCTTCGACCCACTTAGTGAAGTAGTCGATAGCTACCAATAGATACTTAACCCCTCCGGTGGACTTAGGGAACGGTCCAACAATATCGATGCCCCATTTCTGGAACGGCCAGGCTGCAGTTACTGGGATCAGATTGTTCTTTGCTCGAAGGCTGACTGGAGCATTTCTCTGACATTCTTGGCAACTTTGAAGCTCTTGTACAGCACTTTGGTGCATGTTGGGCCAGTAATACCCGGCATTCATTGCCTTTGTGACGACCATTTTTGGTCCGGCATGTATACCACATACACCAAAGTGGATTTCTTTAATCACATATGCAGCTTCGGTGAGAGAGAGACATCGTAGTACTGGGCCTAAGAAAGTCTTTCGGTACAACTGACCATTCTGAACTTGGTACTGTAGGGATTTGACTTTGAGCTTTCGAGCTTCGGCCTTATCTTCTGGAACCCAACCTTCGTTGATATGCTTCACAATGGGAGTCATCCATGTGTCTTCCTGAACTTCGACTTGTAGGACCTCATTCTCTTCAATTGAAGGCTTTGTCAATACTTCAACCTTTGTGCCTTGGATCAAGGTGGCTGCATTAGCCGATGCAATTTTGCTGAGAGCATCGGCTTGAGCATTCTCTTCTCTCGGGACATGAAAGATTTTATATGTCTGGAAAGAAGCTATGAGTTCTTGGGCCTTTTGCAGGCATTTCATCATGCTTTCATCTCTTGCTTCATATTCGCCTCGAAGCTGGTTAACTACAAGCAATGAATCAGTATGAATCTTGAGGTTCTTTACTCCAAACCTTTGTGCTATCCGGAGGCCAGCTAACAATGCTTCATATTCAGCTTCATTGTTTGAGCTTGGAAATTCAAACCGGAAGGCATATGCAAACTCAGTGTTATCTGGATTAATTAACACGAGTCCTGCTCCGGAGCCTTCGGCACCGGATGCACCGTCGGTATATAAAGACCATGCTTCTGATTGCTCTTCCCCTACCGAAGGTTGTTCCTCCGACTGGTCTATTCCACTTGGTAATTCAGCAATGAAGTCTGCTACGGCCTGACCTTTCATGGCACCTCTGGTTTTAAAAGTCAGGTCGAAGGCTCCTAGCTCGATGGCCCACTTGGCCAATCGACCAGAAACCTCCGGCTTTCGGAGTACATACTGGATATTTTTATCGGTTTGGACTTCAATTTCATGTGCCTGAAAATATCTTCGTAGCCTTCTCGAAGCATGGACCAAGGCTAGTGCCAGCTTCTCAATCATAGGATATCTGGTTTCGTAATCTCGAAGGGCCCTGCTAACGTAGTAGATTGGTACTTGGGCTAAGTGCCTTTGTACCATAAGGACTGCACTAATGGCCCCTTGAGATGCTGCCAAATAGACGGTGAGTACTTCTCCTGGCTTCGGTGCGGTGAGTGTAGGTAATAAGCTAAGACATTGCTTCAATTCACCGAATGCCTGCTCAGCTTCTTCGGTCCACGTGAAGTCATTTTTACCGAAGCTATTCTTTAACACTGTCATGAAAGGCAAAGTTCTTTCGGCTGCTTTGGAGAGAAAACGATGTAAAGCTACCAATCGCCCATTCAATGATTGGATTTCTTTGACTGTTTTTGGAGATTTTAGATTCATCACTGCCTTAACTTTCTCCGGATTTGCCTGGATTCCTTCCTTAGCAACCATAACACCCAGGAATTTTCCCGCCTCCATACCGAACGAACATTTGGCTGGGTTTAGCTTCATGTTGATGCTCCGGAGACAAGTGAACGTCTCCCGGATATCAGTCATCATGTCAGCTTCATCTTTGCTTTTTATCACCACATCGTCTACGTATACTTCCATGTTTCTTCCGATCTGATTCTTGAATGCCTTGTCCATTAATCGTTGATAAGTGGCACCGGCATTCTTAAGGCCGAAAGGCATTTTTGTGTAGCAATATAGCCCTTCGGTGGTGATAAAAGCAGTTTTGTCTTCATCTTCTGCTGCCATCTGAATTTGATGATAACCCTTGTATGCATCAAGAAAGCATTTTAGTCGAAAGCCGGCCAGTGAATCGACCTTGACATCCATCTCGGGGAGTGGGTAGCAATCTTTGGGACACGCGTTGTTAAGATCCTTGAAATCAACACACATTCGCCAACCACCGTCTTGCTTTTTTACCAAAACTGGGTTCGATACCCAGGTTTGATACTGAACCTCTCGGATGATACTTGCATCAAGGAGCTTTCGAACATCTTCAGCAATGGCTTTGTTCCGATCCAGCCCCATACTTCGTTTCTTTTGTTGTACCGGTCGGACCGAAGGGTATACATTCAATCTGTGTTCGGCCAGGTGCCTAGGCACCCCCTTCATGTCCGAATGTTGCCAGGCAAAAGAATCTAGGGACTCAGTTAGAAGGTTCCATAAAGCAGCTTTACAGTCAGGTGGGAGCTGTGCACCAACAGTTACCTGTCAATTTTTTAAATGGATTGAGCAAAGAATTTTTGTAAGGTTATTTAAAACCTTTTAGTTGCTTCGACTACCTTCTGCTCCGGAAAGCATGGGTTGATCGACCATTTTTCTGACAATTCCTGAGTGACTGGAGTAGCTTGGGAGCTCGAAGCTTGACGAATTTCAGCTACGACCTGCATCTGCTCGGTGTGCACAGTTGCTATTCCATCTTCTGTTGGAAATTTAATAGCTCCATGTATGGAAGAAGCAACCATTCCGAAGGCACACATGCTTGGGCGTCCCAAGATGACGTTGTGCACGGAATGAGCTCCTACCACTAGAAATGTTAGCATTTCCGTTCGGCTCCGACCTTCAGTACCCAAGGTTACTGGGAGGGTGATTCGTCCCATGGGCTGAATTACCTCTCCTGAGAAACTGACTAATGGCATGGAAACCTGTTGTCATTTAAAACATAGGTTATTACCACTATTTCGAAAGTCGGAAGGAATTGTTTCGGTTGAAATGTGTGGTCGGAACGAATATTTGCAAGTACCTGTACCATCCTTCTCTGGATTTCAGGTGCCAATCGTTGAAAACAATGATGGTACATTATCTCCGAAGCACTACCGTTGTCTACATAGACTCGCTGAACTTTATGTCCGGCAATGATGGCAGAGATAATTATTGGTCCTTCCAGAAACTGATCTGGTGTTACCTCAGGGAATGATATTGCCTGTTACAGAGATAAATTGTTTTAGAACCAAAAGCAACGCAATACTTTTGATATTTGGAGATTGTTTGATTAAAAAATACGAATACTAATACGTATAACGTCTCTTGCCCACCTGGCTCATAAATGAAGCAAGGTGAGAGCTGGAGCGTTTAATGCCATGTGGTGTGATGGCCTGGATCATATTAATCACTGCTTGGTTGTTGGTGTTGGTAATTGCTCCGGGCTTCCCTTCCTTTACTTCTTTAAGAAGGTGAGAAAGCTTTCCGGACCGGACCGCTTTTTCAATTTCTTGCCGGAGAGACCAACAGTCGTCAGTGTTGTGCCCTTTTGCTCGATGGTATTCACAGTACTTCTTAGAGTTTCGGTCGGACGAGGGCCGCTGCTTGGCCGGCGTAGGGAGCTGCAAATTTTCTGTTAACAAGATGTCGCGAGGAGTTTTGGTTAAATCAGTGGTTCTTCCGGAGCCTTGAGACTTAGAAGAACTGTTTCGGTCCGACCGTTCATACGGCTGCTGTCGGTTTTTGTTCCAATGACTGTTTCGATCTGCATTATGAGAGCCTTTCTTCCACATATTGCGTCCTCCGGAGTTTTTATAATCTCCTTCGGAAGATTGCCCGCAGGCACTCTTCCCCCTGGCGAAGGCTCTAGCTCGTTCCATGAGTACCTCCATTGTCTTTGGTAAATCTTCGTGTAGTTTCTCTACCAACTGGTTGTTCCGAACTCCATGATAGAAGCCTGACACTCGGAGCTGATCCATTGCACTATGAATTTGCATACTTTCTTTGCTGAAGCGATCAATAAAGGCCTCCAAGGATTCACCATCCTTCCTCCGGATGTTGTGTACTTCCGTGATGTCCTTGGAGCACCGTCGTTGGTTTGCAAAGTTGATCAGAAACAACTTTCTAAATTCAATCCAGTTGGTGATTTCTCCAGCAGATAACCCATCGAACCAAACCCTTGCTGCCCCGGTGAGGGTTTGTGCGAACATGTGGCACCATGCTGGCATGGGCCATAGTTCAATCTCTGCTGCTCCTTCGAATGCAAAGACATGATCATCTGGGTCGGAGGTTCCTGCATACGTTTTTACAGTGGCTGGCATTTTCAATTTGACCGGAAGAGGTGCAGTTGCAACTCTTTGGGAGAACTTGGAGAACGACGTCATATGAGCAGGGCGATATGGAGCGGTGAGTTCGTCGTCTCCCCCTGTTGCAACTGGCATCCTTTCCAACATGGGCATGCTAACTTGCATCGGTCCAGTATAACCCAGAGATGCAAGTTGCCCTTGTGGAGTTTGGATCTGCGTGGTGGTGACTGCGGTAGAGTAAGTGGCGAAAGATCCCAGACCGGTGCTTGGTTCTGCCGAAGCAGCAAGTCCTCCGGTGGAGAATAGGTTAGCTTTCACACTTTGCAAGACCATCTCCCTACTTTGCTGTTCTTTTAGCCGAAGCAATAATTCTCTGTTCTTCTGGAGGAAGGCATCATCGAACTCTATCAGTGGGGCACTTGTTTTAACAGCCGAAGCACCAATAGAGAAAGATGACTGTTGAGCACTTCCCTGTATACCAGTGGAGGTGATAACTGATGCCGACGAGGTGATAACCACCTGATCGTCGGTCATTTCATTTGCTGTCACGTCTTCTATTGTGAATCCCTCAGAATGTGCCGTCATGGGTAGAGATTACTCTGCTCTTCTCGAAAAAAGAAAAGAACACAGCAAACTAACGGATGGCGCCAATTGAAGAGGAAAAAAGTTACCCCTTAGTTGGTTCGGTAGACCAGATCTGAGAGATGAGGTAAGAGGAAATGACAGTTGATTAGATCTAAGGTTAACCTGCAAAACAAAACACCGTTAGGCTCGTCACAGGGGAGATGAAGGGTCTCTCTGTGACCACCCTCCGGCGTGAGAATAAGTATGGTTTTAAGAAGTGGAAAGTAAGTACGAAAAGTACAGAAAGTACAAGTAAGTGAAGTTACCAAATGAGGAAATTTGGGAGGTATTTATACTTTCCTGAATGGGCTTCGGTCCTAGGCCCATGGGCCTTATGGCCGAAGCTAGTCCATCGGTTGTTTAGTTTGGGCTTCGACCTTTTTTATGTTCATTGAGGCCTTAGCTTATAACCTTTATATTTGATTGGTTCGGGCTCGATCTCCATCGGATGATTCGAGCTCCGACCTACGACCATATATTCTCTTCAAATATCAAGACCCAAAAAAAAAACAGCAGAATGTAGTAGCCCATAAAAAAATTAATGTTTTACCTGTGACCTTCTTGTTCACAGCCTGGTAAAAGCATACATACATTATGAGGGGCCTAAATGGCTAAATGGCCAAATGAGCCAAAATCTATTAAAACTTTTATATTTCATTGGAATAGCTTACCAATTGCATGTTTAGAAAGCTACTGGCTAGTGTACCTAAACTTATCCTATAAAACGACAATGAAAATGTGAATAAAGGATTGTTTCGAATTTCAAGTGAATAACGCGTACCAAATAGCAAATACGATGATGGACTCAGATGGCAAAGACGATTTCCACTATCATTAACCCCAAGTCTTCTCACATCCCTTGGGTGTATTACATCTTTATTAAAAAAGGCTATGGACAAAATATATATATAAAAGCTGGTCTGCAAGGTAATGGGCCGAGGTTTTTTTTTACCCAAGTGTTGTAATGCTAAGGCTGGTTTGCAAAATAATGGGCCGCGAGTATTTTTTTTGCTCACAACTGTTACTTAATGTTATGTTTAATGTCCACGAAACTATCAACGCAACAGGAGCTCCTGCAGCGAGGCATGATCTTTAACGACCACCAAACCCTCAACGCAATAGGAGCTCCCACAGTGAAGCGCGGGGAACCAATATATCGTGACTTTATTTGTGTCGCATTCCCGCGGCAACGCATGGGTATACTGGTACTGTAACGAACCGATACCGATCGAGTTTGTGTTGTATTCCCGCGGCAACGCGCGGGTTATATGCCCCTCTCGTCCACAGTTACGCGAAAGAATGCAGGAAAATCGTTGCCCATATTGCTATTAAACACTTCTGGACAACAAACGTGCCCCGCCGCTTCTAGTTCATATCATTCAAAACAACAAAAAAATGTTTACAGATCTAAACAAGTCATAGCTGGTCAAATCGGTCATATTTTTTTTTTCTAGTGATATTAACTACAAAAGTGGTGATCAATAAAATTATGAAACCAAAGTAAAATCAATTGATGCAAACTGTAACCGACGATTTATTCTCCACCTGAAATCGGAAGGCTAGAAAGCTACATCAATTAATTCTCCACCGATTGATTGCACGCACCGAGTAGCAACCTATTGATTCTCCACCCATTGATTGCAAGCATAGAGAGAAACCGACAAGGGTGCCAGTTTAGAAATTAGGGTTCCATAGGGCGTATTAGTTGAAATGATTTGAACACTCGGTTCAATCATCTCATCCGTTGTTTTTATCCAACGACTTATATGGAGCAACTCAAAGTCTTGGATGCGTGTACCCAAGTGTGTTATTGTTATGCCGTCTCTGTAAAAGAGTAGAGAGATTAGAAAAAGGCTTCCCTTACACTCGTCATATCAATCCATCGAGAACAAACACCTCCCATCTCCACCTCAGCTACCACGACTACAACCCACCACAACAACATCGTTGTTCACCCTGGTCATCGCCCACCTCCCACACGTCACACCTGCAACTAACCCTCCAACCACTTCTCCTAGTTGATTGAGTAAACCAACTTTTCTTATAATAATTATAATATGTTTGTTTAGAAGTGTAGAAAAAGTAAACTATCACTAAATTATTTTTTTTAAACGGCCAACGGTACACACTCATAACGAAACTCCGCACCCTTCATGTCCGGTCCCCGGGCCCCCCTAAGGTCCAGCCCCTCATTTCAAAATAACTCTACTCTGAGTGGGATTCGAACATGTGACCTCCCAGAGCAGGAACCCCACAAAGTGAGTAAACCTTCCCACCTCCATTGCAACCACTAGGCTACAACATCATTGGCTCTATCTTTAGACTATGTGTTGTGGCTAGAGGTAACCATGACTCTATCTTCTCATATTGCGCCATGTCAGCGCCTAGTTGACAGAGTGATAAAGCTTTGGCCGCTCACCTGATGCTGTTGTGGTTAGAGGTGAGCAGCAGCTTTATCCAGTTTTTTTATTTTTCATTTTTTTTAGACTTTCTAAATTTGTCAAAATTATAATATTGATACAAAAATAAACTTAACTAAAAATTGGATTAATGTTTACAATAATCCAAACTATAAAAAACTAATAACTAATCTAATACAAGATCATCGGGACGTCTAGCCCACAAATGCTCGACTAATTCATGACGGAGGTTTCCGTGTATCTCACGGTTCTTGAAATTGTTTATGTTGTCGAGTTTTTGCATATCAGCGATTGTCGATTGAGCACGTGGGATATCACCTTGTTATTTTGACATATCGCCATGCCTTGGTCTTCCAATATCATGTTATGTAGAATAATACAAGTATAGACGACGTCAATAATCCTTTCTCGTGTTCAAAACCTTATTGGGTTGACAATCAACGAAAATCTTTTTTTAAGAACGCCGGACGCTCTTTCAACATCTTTTCTTGCCGACTCTTGTTTCTTTGTAAAGTACTTGCGTTTGTCTTCAAGTTGAGACGAGTAAGCTTGAACAAGTGTCGCCCATTCGTTGTAAATACCATCGACCAAGTAGTAGCCGTACTTGAAATTTACGTTATTAGCGTAAAACGATTGGGACGGATCAACCCCGTCGATAAGGTCATCGAATAAAGGTGATTGGTCGATAACATTTAGGTCGGTATTTGACCCAGCAACTCCAAAAAATGCATGCCAAAACCAAAGATCATGCAAGGCTACCGCTTCGGGTATAATACTCGGTCCAGAATGATCCCCTCGATGAAACTGACCTCGCCAAGCCGTAGGACACATAACCCAACCAACATGCGTACAATCGAGGCTACCAAGCATTCCGGGAAACCCATGTTTTTCACCATGAACCTCGTATATGCGTTGGATATCATACATGGTTGGTTTACGCAAATATCTTCGTGAGTAAATAGATATGATCCCTACGCAAATATATATATTTTAAATGATATTTGATAATAAAAGTGTAAACAATATGTTAGTAAACTATATATAAATGTATACCTTGACAAAAAAAATGAAGAGAGTCGCGCACAAATTTTTCGGACATGGCAATATACTCATCCATTGCGTCCGACGAAAGCCCGCAGGCTAGCTGCCGAAGAGCGGCCATACATTTTTGTATGAAGGTGAACCCTAGTCGGCCCCTTGCGTCTTCTCTTTGTTGAAAAAAAGGATAACGCTTCGACAAATCATTTGATAGGCGCATGAATAATTGTCTGCTCATTCGAAAGCGTCGCCTAAAATGTTCTTCAGTATAGACGGGATCCGGGATGAAGTAGTGCCGTATCAAAGTCTCGTTTGCCCCCTCTCTATCACGGTCAAGCGCTGGTTGTCTGGTTAGCGCGGGAGTTCTTCGTCTTCGAGACCGGGCTATCAAGTATTCAATCGTTATCCATCCCACTTCCATAAATAAGTCGTCTTCTTCTTCGGACGAGTCGAACGAAGAAAAATCGTTCCATGCCAAAGCCATTTTGCAGAGAGTGAAGAAATTTTTTTTTTAATTGTGTGGCGCGGGATTTGAAATTTTTTTGAAGCTTGTCAAAAATAACAAAAGGCTGCCAACAGTCATTTTTGACCCTCCAACGGTCGTATTTCATCCGCTACCACATGCGAGTGTGGTAGCTTCGACTGGTTCCGTGACAGCCCACGTGAGGATGTTGTGGTGTGAGCGATCCATGTAGATCAAATTGTGGCTCACGACTGATCGCTCACGTATCACAACACACATTCTTTTTCATAGGATAAAAGTAATAAATTAATTGATAGTCATTGACTCGTCCACTTTCCTGACTTAGTCAGCATTCTCGACATTCTATTTTTAATCTTTTCATCTACATCTCACACCCACATGCCCATGCCGGCCGAGCACCACCCGGTCCGCCGGTTTTATGTAACCGGCCGGTTCAACCGATGCACATCAAACCATTGATCGGTTCCGGTTTTCAAAACCTTGCATATATGCAATTATTTCTTGTAATCTTCAATCAATTTGCCCAAATAATTTCAACCAACTAGAAAACATTCGGTCAACGCTCATTTAATTTCCCTTCACTCCACCACCAGTCTAAGCAATCATGTTGGACCTCAGCTTAAGGATCCGATCAGTAGCTTTTTTGTTATTGAGCTCAACTTGTTTCACATATTTAGTTCAATCTATGTGTAACCGAAGCAGTGATCTAGTTGATTTTTACCATGCTGAACAACTAAACGATCTTGCTTCAGTTTCCTTGTACATAGACGCCAACAACACCAGCAATGTTCTCACGTATGACCCAAACATGATCCATAGTCAAGCTATGATTGAGTGGAGAGCTTATTCAGGTAAAAAGAACTTAAAAAAAGTTATTAGTTCAAAGCAGTTAAGAATATTGATGTAATTAGAAGTAAAGCATTTAAGAGTTTAGTTTTACATATGAGGTATAAAGGAAAAAAACTTATCAAACGTTCAAACCCCTGCCACCTATGTCCCTTAATTAAAACTCCATAAATTTTCCCAGTAAGCTACTACTCTGTCGATATTTCACACGTTTTTTGCATCTTTATAACTGGTAGATATTCAGTTGCTTTTCTTCCTGTCGGCTTACAGGTTTTCCTTATCTTCCTGTCGATATTGCCAAAAGGAGCAACAGTGTACCTTTTGGTGTTGCCATTAGTGAACGGCTTAGAGGTATAATTGTTGAAGAAGAGTGACTGATTTCCTCTTGTTTTTCTCTCTAATGATAGAAATCTCATAAAAGTGGATGTTTCGTTTATTGGCAGATGTAAATAGAAATCATCGACCCTTGTCCTTAAAAACCTGGTATCTTCTTTCACTTGAATGTCATGTCATTTGCCATAGTAGAATATAACAGTTATCGTTATATCTGATTCTTGTTATCTTTCGCAGCTCAGGTGACCCCGGTACTTCCCTCTAGATTAGTACAAAATGATAATTTCTTAAATGAAAATGTGAGTTAGCATCCGCTTTCACAGAACCAGGGTTATCACATCGGGCCATAGTTGGAATAACTTTAGGAGTATTAGTTCTGGTGATGAGCCATGCAAAATGCTTATATAATGGAGTTTGTAGAAAGAAAAAAGCTGTAGTAAGTTCAGCATTGCTAAGGAATGGCCAGGTTCAACTTATGCCTGTTCAAGGTATTTCTCAATTTTAGTTTGCTTTTTATCAGTTGAAACGGGTCAAGTCGGGTTGAGGAGCAATTTTTTTTTTGTTCACTTTTCAAGTTTTCCATTTATAAATGTATAATGTGTTAATTGTCATTAAAAATAATTTTATAATAATAATATAGCATTTGTATAAAACGACTTAGGAACTTGTATGTAGAGCATCTTTATTCATAACCATTGACTTGTCTTCTCTTTCAAACGGTTCCTTGATTCGATGTTCAGAGTCTAGTGGTGCTCTTGCGGCTGAGCTTGCAGGTATAACTGTTGACAAAGCAGTGGAGTTTTCATATGAAGAGCTTTCAAAAGCTACAAATGACTTCAGTCTTGGTAATAAGATTGGTCAAGGTGGTTTTGGTGTTGTTTATTATGCAGAGCTCAGAGGCGAGGTTTGGAACTAAGACTTTTATTATACTCTTCATGTATGTGATATATGCTCACTAGGATCTAGAAGTAGAAGTACGTTTAATAGTTCATGTTATGTTTTATCTCTAACTGTCCAGTTAAGATCATTATTAACATAGATAGTTTCTGTTATATTGGACACACTAATTAAACATCTATAAAAAAAATATTCGAATTTTGGACAAGGCTGTTTGGGTCATTGATCCAATTTGTTTTAACTCGTGAAAAAGTTAACCGACCTGTCCATTATGCCACCTCTACTATAGAAAAACAATGATTTATCTTACATTCACATAATCTGATCTCAGTGTTGGTGTATATCGTAGCAAATGTCCATATGTTTAAATAATGTTCTGCCTTTCATCTTTGTTATGTGATAATATTTTTTTTAACTCAAAGTCCGCATCTATGAGTGTGTAATATAATGTGGTTTTTATCTACGAGTATGTAATACTAACATTCGTGCAGAAAGCTGCTATCAAGAAGATGGATATGCAGGCATCAAAAGAATTTCTAGCTGAACTAAATGTTTTAACTCAAGTTCATCATCTAAATCTGGTAAGAGGTGTTAACCTTGAACTTGATTTGATGTATGGTGTCTTAGGTGGCAAAAAGGGCTGGTCGGATGGGTCATGGGAATGGGTCAAATCGGGTTTGAACCTTGCATGGGATATTTTCAATAGAGTAAATTATGCATCAGCATATCCTCGCTACCACTGCCTAATACGTCAAGCTCCCTTTTACAGGGGAATTTTAAGTTTGTAAGGTATATTAACTCTTGATATTCAAAATTGACAGTAAAAAACAACTGCTAAATGAAGGCATACATTATTCAATTTAGAGATTCACACGTTTTTACAATAAAAAAGATAAATTAAAACTGCTAAATTTGGAATTAAGTTGAAAGACAAATCAGAGCTTGAGATGATTAAATCCGGACTGTTGAGGCGTTCAAGTTGGTCACCTTTCTAGCCTATGTTTAGTTGGTAAAAATAAAAGTATGTTATGTTTAATTGGTCTAAATACGAATGCGCTAACTCTCAACATCACAATATTGCCACATCTTAGTCGTCTTCAAAACGATATATGAAGTCCCACAATTTGACCATATGTGATGCAGGTGCGTTTAATAGGATATTGTGTGGAGGGTTCCCATTTCTTGGTCTATGAGTACATTGAAACTGGAAATTTGAGTCAACAATTACATGAATCAGGTCAGGTCATTTTTTTTTTGAAAACAAAATGAATTCGTACAAAGACAATTTATGTTCTTTCTAATGTTCATTTCCAGGAAGGGAGCCACTACCATGGACTGCCCGAGTCCAAATTGCCCTTGATTCGGCAAGGGGTCTTGAGTACATCCATGAATATACTGTCTCCGTGTTTATACATTGCGATATTAAATCTGCAAATATACTGATTGACAGGAACTTCCGTGGGAAGGTTTGCATATGTCTATGTCATCATAATTATTTCTTTCGTTAGTTTATATGGGCTTATCTCAATGACAGGGTTTGATTTATTAGTGTCATGCATTTTCAATTAGGTTGCAGATTTCGGTTTAACAAGGCTGACTGAAGTTGGAAGTAGATCACGTCTTGTGGGTACATTCGGATACATGTCACCAGAGTAAATGTTCTTCTCTTAGTACATCTAGTCAGCTAACATGTTTTTGTACCAAAAAAGCCATGATGCCAATAGTTGTATGTGTGCTCATATAATCCTACATTATAGTCATGGTTGGGGTATATTAGTTTACCCGTTCCTACTATTTGAAATCATGTTTGGAGGTCTATATCATTTTTTGGACCTTGTGGGGAGGTTAGGGGCAATGTTCAAGTTCTCTAATTATTGAATGCAGGTATGCGCAGTATGGTGATGTTTCTCCAAAGGTAGATGTGTATGCATTTGGTGTTGTACTTTATGAACTTATTTCAGCTAAAAAAGCCATAATCAGAGAAAATGGCTCTGATGGTGAACCGAAGGGACTTATTGCATTGGTGAGTGTAGTTTTGTTATTGGCTGATTATGATTTTCAAAAGATGTTGATGGTTAGTTTACTAAATTGTGACTAATGAGTTTTATCTTTTACAATTTTCAGTTTGATGAAGTTCTTAGTCAGGCAAATCCCGAAGATGGCCTCGTCAAAATGATTGATCCTAGGTTGGGGGATAACTACCCTCTAGATTCGGTGTATAAGGTAAATCTTTAGCGAAGAACAAATAAACATAATGATTTTGTTTTCAGTTGACTCAAAACAATAATATTTTTTAACTTGGTTGCAGATGGCTCAACTCGCAAAAGCTTGTACACATGAGGATCCCCGACGAAGGCCACACATGAGATCAATTGTGGTTGCCTTAACGAATCTTTCATCATCAATGTAGGATTAGGATGTTGGATCTTTTACGACTCCAGTGAGCCTCATGTTAGCTTTTTCCTCATTTTTATTTATATAAAGTTTTGATAAGGGTCCACCACTGAAAGTGTATTCAAGAAAGAAGAATAAAGTCACAACTGCAAAAGTGGGCCAAATGAATTCTATCTTTGGAAACTGGCTGAATCCTTTTTGTCAAATCACTGGATGATTTTATGCAGTCAATTGAATTATTGATTATCCGGGAAATTAGGGCATAGATCTCTGGCCTTAATTCTAGTATTTTAATAGTATAAATAAGAGGCTAGTTTTTCATTATCAAGCATTCAGATTGTTTTTTATTTCCATGTTCTTGTAATCGGAGACCGTGCTCCTCTTGAATCGGGCCACTATCCTTTGTTTCTAATACAATCTAGCCTATTTTAATCTTCATAAATTCAGTACCTATCATTTAGTTCCATTGCTGGGAACTCGACATGGTGCAAACCTGGAATAACTCAAGTGATGGCAGTAATCCACTCAATCCCGTTGCTATTCAATTGGCTGCCATAGCCGCGCAGTTGGAGAAGTTGGAGTTAATTGATGCTATGAAGGAGGATATAACATCTCTGAAGGCAGGAGAACGATCCCGAGAAAGCAAGAATGATGAAAGGGAGGAGTTCTTGGAAGGGTCGACAACTATATAGGCCCTATATCAAAATTGATTTCCCAACTTTTAGTGGAGGAGACCTTCCCGAGTGGCTGCTGAAAGTTGAAAAATATTTCAGGTATTATCACATACCTAATGAGGAGAGGGTTGAAGTAGCTTCAATACACCTAGAGGGTGATGCCCTGGACCTCTACTCATGGCTCTCTAATGATCAGTCTATCACTTTTTGGAAGAATTGGTCCAAGCATTTACCAAAAAATTTGGTCCAGCAGAGTTTCGAAACCCGGATGAGTTCCTTTGTAGCATCAAACAAACTAGGTCGGTCCAAGAATATCGGCAAGAGTTCGCTAAGAGATCTTCTTGGGTCTCAAATTTGCCTGATCATTGATCATTGTCTCTTAGGAGTATTTTTAAATCGTCTTAAAGATGAATTGAAATCAGATGTAAGGATTCACAAGCCATATCGGTATATACTGCCATGAGTCTAGCCTTGGAGTTTGAATCTAAACTCTCATCTCACCGACCAGTAAAAAGTGCCCCATGGACCTCAAATACAAAAAACTCTCAGCAAGATTCTAAGTCAACACCATTCACCTCAGTCCCAACATCAACCTAACCAAAATATACCACTCGAATATCTGAGGCAGAAAAACAACACAGATTCCTAAAAGGGGAATGTTTTGGATGTAACGATAAATACGGACCATGTCATCGTTGCAAAATTGGTACCTTTAAGGTTTTAGAAGTGGCTTAGGATGTTGAGGAATCACCTATGATCTAACCAACCACGATTCTGATCAGGAAGAAACTGCTGAAATCAGTTTACATGCTATTCTAGGGAAGCCACACCCTACCACGATGAAGGTCAAAGGTATGCTTCATTCTACTGAAGTTTTAATTTTGGTTGATGGTGGTTCTACACACAATTTCATTTCTGATGTCTTCGTAAGTGAACTTAAGCTGACTTCTCAACCGGTAGCACCTTTTGGTTTCAAATCGGTAACGGCGATGTAATTCGATGTGGCCATATTTGCAAAAATCTTTGTATACAGGTTAATGACCTCAAGATCACCCAAGACTTCCATCCTTTTTCACTTGGTGGAGTTGATTTAGTTTTGGGTATTCAATGGTTAGCCACATTAAACACGGTTCAGGCTAACTGGAAGGAGTTGTTCATGATTTTTTCAATAGAAGGGAAGTGATACAAATTACAAGGTGTTGGATTCGGCCCTAAAAATCATCTAGCTTTCAACACCTAGCCATTGATCCAGAAATTTTACCTTGCATACCAGCCCCATTACAACCTATTATCACACAATACACTGCTGTTTTTGAAGAACCTCAAGACCTACCCCCAGTTAGGTCACAAGATCATTCAATCCCGCTCCTGCCAAATTCAACTCCACCTAATATTCGCCCTTACCATTATCCCTACTCCCAAAAAACTGAAATAGAGAAACAAGTAGAGCAGTTAGTGGCAACCGACTTTATACAACCAAGCACCAGTCATTTCTCAAGCCCAGTTTTACTAGTGAAGAAGGACAATACATGGCGAACGTGCGTCGATTGGCGGGCCCTTAACAAGATAACCATAGCCTATAAATACCCTATACCTAACATTGCCGATATACTTGATGAATTATATGGTGCTAAGGTATTTTCAAAACTCGATTTGCGTTCGGGTTATTATCAAATCAGAGTGACAGACCAAAATACTGAAAAGACAGCTTTTCGTACTCATTCGAGTCGTTATGAGTTCAAGGTTATGCCTTTTGGCTTAACTAACGCCCCCTCCACATTTCAGGCTGTTATGAAAGATCTATTTCGTTCTTATTAACGACGATTTATACTTGTTTTCTTTGATGATATTTTAATTTACAACTCATGTATGGAGCAACACAAGTTCTGTCACACCCCAACTAATGGTGGAATACATCGAGGCGCGACTTGTGGTAGATTGTTCAAAGACATCATGACACTAAATTGTGGCAATATAATTTTAAATAAGTTGATTTTATAACATAATCAAAAGGAGTACATCTTGTTCATAGAATGGAAACTTCAACAACGTAACAACAAAATTAAAATAGTGTGTTTCTAAGTCTAATCCTAATTAAGTTCTTGGATCATCATATCAAGCATTTCCTGCAACATGTATGAAATATCCTTTAACACATAAAGCATTGGTGAGCATACTAGTTTTGGTTTACATGCATAGTATAAATAATGTTTAACTCGAATCCTCATACTATAGTTTGCTAGTCTAGATGCGCATACAACATACAAAAGGCATACTCAAACCATAGATTACCACTAGCATATCCTATCACCGAAGTGAAAGGCCGATTAGATTACTTAAATGACCCACAAAATGGGCGGCGTGCTACTCCTATAGCGCTATACATGTTAAGGTAGGCTTCCAAAGTTAACTAGTTATGCTCAAGGCATTTATATCTAGTAATTGACATATAGCGCTATACATGTTAAGCATGATTCATAGATTGAGTTTGTGTGCTTAAAAGATTCATAGATTGATTTTAGTGTGATTTTTGATAGAATACATGTTGAGTCCCAAATAGTGATAAAACAGAAAAGGGACAAATATGAACTCACCTTTGGGTGCGTTTGATAAGTTTGCGAATGAGAGTCTTGGGAGGATTTGGTAGAGCTCTAATTATCCTATTAGGAATAACGGAGTGTTTACTTTCAGAGGAAAGAGTTCTAGCGTCAAGAATGTCATGCATCTCCAATGGCAGACCAAAGCACAAACCACCAAAGTGGTGATTCGGATGGTCAAGGTTGTTAGGAGGTTAAAACCAAAGCACAAACCACCAAAGAGGTGATTTAGATGGTTAAAAGTTAGATTAGGAATGTGAATCAGATTTTGAGTATTTCATGTCTTGACTACTTTGCTTATAAGTTTAAGCATCAGTCTTGGACATGGGATTTTCCAGTCTTGTGTGGAAGTAATTCCATGTCACAAGGTGGGTCAAGAGAAGGGAAAGGTAGGGATGTATCTAGAAACCTTTTGGGTTTACTAGTATATAAGATTTGGAAAGAAGATGATAAAAGTATGATATTATATTTATATATTTAACTAAGTATTTGAAGTAGAGTATGGTGACTTTTTTTTTATGAACCTTGGTCCTCCTTTGTCAACCATTACCATAACTCAAGTCCTTCCAACATTGAGTTGTTGGTGAACTTGGTTGGTATCTTCTACAAACTAAACTCTTAGTTCATAAAAACATTGAAAACAAACCACCTTTGGGACCTCAAAGTGGTGGCCTACCCATGATATTTACCTTGGAAAACAAAGGTTAAGGTCCTAGAGGGTTTCCCAAGGGGTTAGAAGAAGAGAAGAGGTGAAGAAGGAAGAAGAAAGTTGAAGTTTAAGGGTGAAACTTACTTGAACACTTGGAAATTCTTGGAAGAACCAGTGATTTGGGGTAAGGAAAGGGTTAGGAGTTGAGAAGAAGGGGTATTTATAAGTGGGGTGAGGGTTGGGGTAATAAAGAAGGTGGTTGGGAGTTGAGAACCAGTGATTTGACCCCTAGAGTTTGATCTACTTATTATTTTATGTTAAAAACTCATAATTATGAATAAGTGTATGCAAGTATGTATAACGATTAAAAATTTATGATCGCATTCCAAAGCGATTATAGACTTAAAGTATGGTTCGGTGTAGTATAAAAAAACATATATTTGTGGTTGATTCCATATTGTGCAAGTATGATTAAATGAAATTGATATAAAATATGATTTCCCACATTGATCAAAGTCTTGGACTTACAAAGATTGTAATTAAAATCCGAATTTCAAAATAAATAAAATAAAATACAAAGGAAAAAATACGGAACGTTACAAGTTCCACCTAGAACATAAAATTATTGTATGACAACCAATTCTTTGCCAAATTATCGAAATGTTGCTTTGGGCAAGAACAAGTGATGTTTCTGGGACGTGTAATCAACTCGGAAGGAGTTAGCGCGAGCGAAGAAAAGATTTCAGCAGTTAAGTCGTGGCCCATTCCCTTAATAGTAAAAAAAAGTAAGAGGTTTCCTCGGGCTAACCGGCTATTATAGGTGTTTTGTCCAAAATTATGGGCTTATAGCCGACCGCTTACTGCACTGACTAAGAAGGACGGGTTTCTTTGGTCGGGGGTAGCCCTTAAGGCCTTTAATGACCTGAAAGAAGCTCTACTGACCACACCTGTTTTGAGGTTACCATACTTCTTAAAACCTTTTGTTATAGAATGTGATGCATCATCGGATGGAGTAGCAGCAATACTGTCACAGGAAGACCATCCCGTGGCCTTTCAGCAAGGGATTCTCCTTGGCTAACAGTCAAACAATGTAGTCATTACTTGCTTGTTAGGCACTTCCTTATTCGCACCGATCAATACACCCTGACTTTTTTATTAGAGCAACGTATTACCACTTCTGAACAGAAAAGGCTGCTACTGAAACTCATGCCTTGTGACTTTTCAATCATTCGTGAGGGGAAAGAGAACAAATGGGCTGATGCCTTGTCTCGCCGACCCCACTCGGGGGAATTGTTAGCACTTATTGTCCCTTATTGTGTTGAAGTGGCGATATCAAAGCAGGGTTGCAAAGTGACCCATTTACAAGCGAGCGAATCAAGAAGTTGCAAGAAGATACTACATCTGTTCTTGATTTTTCGCTTGTGCATAAGCTTTTGTTTTATCAAGGATGGTTGGTAATTCCGGAGGTAGCTTCTCTCAGACTTAAGTTGTTACAAGAAGCACACGATACTTCAATCGGGGGTCATGGAGGTTTTTTAAAAACCTACAAACGACTCACTTCTCGTTAGTATTGGCTAAGGATGAAACAAGATACCAAGGAGTTTGTCTAGCAATGTGTAATATGTCAGCAATAGAAGTATTAGACCTTGGCTTCTGCGGGATTACTTCAACCCCTGCCCATTCCCGATCAGATTTGGGAGGATGTTTCCATGGACTTTATTGTTGGTCTATCGCCATCTAGTCATTTCGATACAATTTTAGTTGTAGTGGATCGTTTAAGTAAATATGCCAACTTCATTTGCTTATCCCATCCTTATACGGATAAAGGAGAGGCAATGGTTTTTTGTAAGGAAATAGTCAGGTTGCATGGATTCCCATGTTCTATCGTTTCTGATCGAGATGTTGTCTTCCTTAGCAACTTTTGGCAAGAAATGTTCCGATTAAGCCAGACAAAATTAAAGATGAGTACAAGTTACCACCCACAAACAGACGGTCAAACCGAATGTCTAAATCGCTGCCTAGAAGCTTACTTACGTTGCTTTGCTAGTAAACAACCAACCAAATGGAGTGCGTACTTACCATGAGCTGAATACTCATATAACACTGGCCACCGGCACCAGCCCATTCTTTGTTGTATATATGGGCGAGAACCTCCTTCATTGTTTCCCTATGTCGCAGGAGAAACAAAAAACACAGAGCTATAACATCAATTAGTTAATCGGGATGACATGATAAAGCTTCTTCGTCAAAACCTCCAAAAGGCCCAAGATAGAATGAGAAGCCAAGCAAATTAGAAACCACGGGAACTCACATTCCTGGTTAGTGATTATGCATTCTTGAAGATTCAACCATATCGCCAAAAGACTTTGGCTAAATGTTGATATGAGAAGCTATTTCCAAGGTTTTTTGGGCCATATCGTATTAAACGAGTAGTTGGCCTAGTCGCTTATGAGTTGGAATTACCACCCGAAGCTAGAATCCACTCGCTATTTCACGTTTCAATGCTTAAACCTGCCTATGGCTCTTTCTCGTCGGTACCAACTACCCCTTTACCCATCCAAATACTATGAAATTGATCTCCAACCTCACTCGGTCATAACTCATCGATAGGTCTCTGAAGCGAGCCAACCTGTCCTAGAATTGTTGGTTTCCTAGTGTAATCGACCTATAGAAGAGTCTACGTGGGAAACCTATGATCTAGTGGCTGAGCAATTTCCTGCATTTCACCTTAAGAACAAGACGTTTTACCGGGAGGGAAGTAATGATAAGGGTCCACCGCTAAGAAGAATAAAGTTGCAGCTGTAAAAGTGGGCCAAATGAATTCTATCTTTGGAAACTGGCTGAATCCACTTAGTCAAATCACTGGATGATTTTAGGCAGTTAACTGAATTAATGATTCTCAAGGAAATTAGGGCATAGATTTCTGGCCTTAATTCTAGTATTTTAATAGTGTAAATAAGAGGCTAGTTTTTCATTATCAAGCATTCAGATTGTTTTTGATTTCCATCTTCTTGTAATTGGAGACCGTGCCCCTCTCAAATCGGGCCACTATCCTTTGTTTCTAATAATATCTAGCCTATTTTAATCTTCATAAATTCAATACCTATCACTTTTCTTCTTATACTCTTATTATGTGGAACACAGGAAGTGTATGTAATGTGACAAACGTCTGTATAATTATTGTTTTTTGAGTAAATTACCGAAATCGTCCATGTGGTTTGGCTAAATTTGCCACTCCAGCCCAATCTTTTAAAAATTGCTTGAACAGTCCCTGACTTTTGAGAAAATAGGGCAAAACAGTCCACTAACTTAACACAGTTAACTTTATGTCGTTAAGTCAGGGGCATTTTTGTCAACTCATGTATAAAATTATAACCAGACTTCCCTGACTCTCCTTTCTCCTTTATAACCCGATTTCCTCTAATTTTTCCCTCCACTCCACACATCTGCTCTACTTTCCCTCCAAACCCATTCACATCCACAACTTGACACACACAGATGGAAATTCACGGTCGTAATAAGAGGAAGATGACACAATGTGTTGTACGAACTGGGGAAGAGGAAGTCAATCTTGAAGAACACTACGGTAAGGCTATTGATCCACATCTTACATTGAAACCCAATGTATATTATACCCGTAATGATCATAATATGCAAGCTGAAAATTTGGTTAAGAATCAACAATGCAGGTCACTCTACCGAAACGTTTTCAATTAAAATTCATCATGGCGGGGAGTTTACTGATCCAACAGAAGTAAATCCGATGTACATTAACAAGAAGGTTAACTACATCGATGAGGTGAACTTTGATTATTTCTCTATAATCACCTTGTATGACATGCTTGTGGAACTTGGTTATTATCATGATGACGACTTTAGGTTTTACTATAGGCTGCCATGGGAAGGCTTGGGACTGGGTTTAAGACAACTGTTAAATGACAGTAATGTGCGTGTGTTGAACAAGATTGCTGAGTTAACAAAAATGCCCCTGACTTAACGTCAAAAACGTGCCCTGGCCCTCACCATTTTTTTGGCTCAGTAGTGTACATTTCCCCGTTTTATCGGAAAATTTTGTGTATATTAAGTTCGGCCACCATCGATTTGATTTGATATTACGTAAATTTGGGTCTCGTAACTTTCGGCCCCCACCATCCTAAAATTCAAGTTTTGTCACTGTCAATTTCAGTCTTGCCAGGTACAAAATGCTCTTGATTGAACCAATGGTTTAACACTTTAACATAGTGGGCCTTGAGACGATAGATTCCCTCTAGAATTGTAATCGGGCTTTGTTGGTAGTTAAAAAAAATCATTGAACATTTCTAGGTAAGAAAAACAGAACGACGTCGTTAGGTTAGAGAAAATGAAACCCCAAAAGGCATATCTTGTCCGTCTCAAGATTATCAATGACATGTGGTTGGTTAAGTACGTTAGTTTGAAGCCTTTCAAAAAAAAAAAAAAGTACGTTAGTTTGAAGTATAAAAAGCCAACTAATACTAAGTCAACGTCACTCTACTTTATCTTAAAAGCCTAAAGCTACAAATTATTACACAAATCTTATCATCGTCTTCAAATTCCATCCATGGCTACTTCTGACCTCATTTAATAGCACATGTATTTATTTGTAAATGATATTTGTATTTAAGAGATAATCTCTATCCAAAAATAAGAGATATCTATTGTATTGTTATAAATATTCAAAATCAATGAGAAGAGGGCAAGCAATTATCTCTTTCATGAAAGAGATAATTGCTTGCCCTCTTCTCATTGATTTTGAATATTTATAACAATACAATAGATATCTCTTATTTTTGGATAGAGATTATCTCTTAAATACAAATATCATTTACAAATAAATACATGTGCTATTACACCCCCGCAGTCGAAGCGGGAGGAGGCCGGATGCTGAGACTGTCCCGGAAGTCTTCAAAGAGAACGCGAGGCAGGCCTTTAGTGAAGATGTCAGCAACCTGGTATCGTGATGGGACGTGAAGAACCCGAACGTGACCCCGTTGGACTTGCTCTCGGACGAAGTGAATGTCTAGCTCAATATGTTTGGTGCGTTGATGTTGCACCGGGTTCCCAGAGAGGTAAATAGCACTAACATTGTCACAATAGACTAACGTGGCGCGGGACAATGGGTGTTGTAACTCCAGCAACAGGTTGCGTAACCAACAAATTTCAGCGACCACATTCGCTACACCCCTATATTCTGCTTCAGCACTGGAACGAGAAATGGTAGTTTGGCGCTTGGAAGACCATGAGACAAGGTTGTCCCCGAAATAAATGCAATATCCACTCGTGGACCGTCGAGTGTCAGGGCACCCGGCCCAATCCGCGTCCGTATAGGAGACGAGAGATTGGGACGATGAGCCGTGAAGTGTCAAGCCAAACCTGGGGGTCCCCTTTATGTAGCGAATGATTCTTTTAAGTGCATTCCAATGATCAATACGCGGCGAGTGCATGTGCATGCAGACCTGCTGAACCGCATAAGAAATATCTGGGCGAGTAAAAGTAAGATACTGGAGAGCACCTGCAAGGCTGCGGTATAGAGTGGGGTCGTGAAATAACTCACTGACAGCGGCACTTAGCTTGCCGTTGGTATCTACGGGTGTGGTAACTGGGTTACATGACTGCATCCCGGCCCGAGCAATAATATCATGTGTGTACGATTCTTGAGACAGAAACATGGAGTCTTTGATACGAGAGACGGAGATACCCAGAAAATAGCTAAGGGGTCCAAGGTCTTTCATGGCAAATTCGCCAGAAAGCCTGGCCATAAGTGAGTGGCGAAGCTTGTCGGAGGAAGTGACAAGAAGAATATCGTCCACATATAAGAGAAGGTAAGCCGTGTGGGGTCCCTGATGGAGCGTGAAGAGTGAAGCGTCGCTCCGACTGTGATGGAACCCAAGCGTGAGAACAAAATCAGTAAACCTTTGATACCAAGCCCTGGGAGCTTGCTTGAGCCCATAGAGAGATTTCTTGAGAGAACAAACATAATCCGGAAACCGTTTGTCCCGAAAACCCATAGGTTGATACATATACACCGTCTCATTAAGATTCCCATGAAGAAATGCGTTGGTGACATCCAACTGATGAACTGCCCAATGCTTGGAAAGTGCGATAGACAGCACTGTCCGAATGGTGGCCGGTTTCACAACCGGACTAAAAGTCTCACCACAATCTACCCCAACCTGTTGTAATCGCCCATCACATACAAGACGCGCCTTATAGCGCTCTAGAGAACCATCCGACCTGAATTTATGTTTAAACAACCACATACTTCTGATAACATTCATGTCCCGAGTGCGAGGCACTAATTCCCAAGTCCCATTCCTAACTAATGCATCATATTCTGTAGTCATGGCGGAGTACCATTCCGGTATGGACAAGGCATCGGTGGGGTTCTTTGGTATGGGAACAATGGGGGCGGTTGTGGTAGTGTGTAGGTTAAAGGGTTGTTTGGGCTTGTATATTCCGCTCATGGAACGGGTGTGTATGGTGCGAGCAGGTGGTGCATTTGGTGTCGGGGAAGGTACAGATGGGTGGGTAGTGGCTGGGCTAGTGGGCGGGTTTGTGTTATGGGCCGATGTGGTGTGGGATGGGGTCTGGGGTAGTGGGCCGTGGAGGGGTGGAGTGGGAGATTGGGCCGTAGGAGATTGTGGGGTTGGGTGAGTTGAAGGTTGGGCCGTGGAGTGGTTTAGTGGGCCGGTGGATAGGCTGGTAATGGTTTGGGAGATGTGCGGGTGAAGGTGGCAGGGAATAGTAGCAGGGGGGGGTTCTAGGAAGCTATAGTGAGGCGGCGGTGTGATGGTATGTTTAAACGGAAAAATTGTCTCGTCGAAGACAACGTGTCTGGAGATAAAGATCTGTTTGGTTTTCAATTCTAGACACCGGTACCCCCTATGGGTAGGAGGGTAACCGAGAAAGACGCATGGATGGGCACGTGGGTCAAGTTTATGGATAGAGGTGGGTGGAGTAAGGGGGTAACACAGACAACCGAAGACACGAAGATGGTCATAGGTGGGTGTGGTGCTATAAAGGATTTCGGTTGGGGTTTTGGTTTTGGTTGCCGTGTTGGGGAGTATGTTAAGGAGGTAGGTGGCGGTTTCTAAGGCAAAGTGCCAAAAATGGGTAGGTAAGGAGGCGTGGGACATGATGGTGCGAATGAGATTGTTAATGGTACGGATTTTTCTTTCGGCTTTGCCGTTTTGGGAGGATGTGTAAGGACATGACAAGCGATATAGTATACCGTTAGTAGTAAAAAATGTTTGAAAAGCATTGTTAACATACTCTCGGCCATTATCGCATTGAAAGGTTTTTATGATGCGGTTAAATTGTGTTTTAATAGTTGAGGCAAATTGTGTGAAAGCAGAAAACACGTTTGATTTGTGGGTGAGAGGATATGTCCATAAAAAATTAGAAAAGTCGTCTAAAAATAAAACATAATATTTATGACCAGACGAACTAATAACAGGAGAAGTCCACACATCACTATGTATAATATCAAACGGTAATATGGTATGAGTAGTGGAAGCAAAAAAAGGAAGTCTTATACTTTTACCCAAAACACAAGAGTCACAAACATTATTAGAAGCATTATTAAAAGAAATAGAACTACTAGTTTTTAAGGAATTTAAAGAATGACGTCCTGGATGGCCAAGACGTTGGTGCCAAAGGTCAGCTGTGATGGCGGCAAGAGCAGTGGGTTGTATGGAGGAGGACCCGAGCACCAGAGGGTAGAGATCACCGCTGCTGTTGCATCGCAGGAGCGGGGCCCGCGTCTTGAGGTCCTTCACAAGAAAACCAAACGGATCAAATTCAACAGACACTAAATTGTCCCTAGTAAATCGACGAACAGAAATAAGGTTTTTAACTAATCTAGGGGAGTAGAGGACATTTTTAAGGATAAAGGGTGGGAAAGGTTTGGGGAGGTATTTTGTGCCTTGTCCGACTACGGGAATAGTATTACCATTTCCTACAATAATATGTTTAGGTATGCAAGAGTTAGTAAAGGAATGAAAATCACCTTGCTCATTTGTCATTGTGGAGGATGCCCCGGTGTCCATATATTGTGTCAGGTCAGGCTGCTGCAGGGACATAGTGTATAGTGCTTGCTCGATGTCTGTCGGGCTGTATGCCGTGTAATTATTCTGCGCTGGCCTTGGGCCTAGAATACCCTGCTGTTGGGCCGAGAGAGTTGAAGGGGCTGGTCTGGTGGTGTTTGGATATGGGCAGGGTGGGCTGGCCCAAGGAAAGGTGGGATAAGGTTGGTTGGTATAGTACTGGGCTGGGTAATTTGTGTGTTGGGCCGATGGAAATTGTGTGTTGGTGGGCCAAGGAAAAGCTGTTGTGTTGTACGAGTTTGACCAGGGTGGAAAGGAATTAAATGGGAAGCGAGTGGGTGCCCCACGGCCTCTGCCGCGTCTGCCGGTGCGGCTGCCACGGTTCGGGCGGTGGGGTGGTGGGTGGCGGTTGCGGCTTCAAGTGGTCCTCAACCATACAAGCCTTACAGTGTATCTTGAAAAGAGTCGCCCACGAAGAATATTGCGAGGAGTCTATCTCAAGGGTGATAGGGATATAAGTCTTAATGTTGGAGACGGTGGTGGCGGGATGAAGTTTAGATTCTACGGTAACGGGGATGAGTGTAGAAGAAGTGGCAGGGGAAGACATGGTGATATGGGGAATGTCGAAGGAAGAAAACAGGCAGGAAAGAGGGATCGGACCCTATGTGCCGATCGGAATTGAGAAGAGGAAGAAGAAGGTGGCAATTAGGGTTGGTCTATGATACCATGAAAGAGATAATTGCTTGCCCTCTTCTCATTGATTTTGAATATTTATAACAATACAATAGATATCTCTTATTTTTGGATAGAGATTATCTCTTAAATACAAATATCATTTACAAATAAATACATGTGCTATTATCATTAAAATACAGATTCAACGAGAAAACATCGTAAGTTTTTCTTACATTTGTCATCTAAGTGTTCCCTCCTTGTTATATCGTATGTTTTATTGCATTAGTGTATGAGTTATGTTTCCATTTGGTGTTGACTTTTATAACAGAGATGCAAATAACATGTGCATGATTGAATTTGATAAAGATGATGATTATTTTGTATGGTCTGATTATTTGTGATTAATATTGGAATCAGTTTTCCGTTTTAGGTTGCTGGCTCTTTAAATTTGATAGAGATGATGATTTGTATTGTATGGTGATGGTCTGGTTAGACGTGATTGGAAATAAAACTAGTTCAGTTAAATAATGTAATATGTTTGTGTTATACACATGGTTGTAAGAATAGCTATGCGTTAGTCGGCCGGTGGGGTAGTTACTAACGATTAATCCGGATTAAATTGGATTAATAGGATTGGGATTTTTATATGTAATTTCCGGTTATATGTATACACACATTTTTATATGCAATGGTTTTAAGTAGACAAGTTTTGACCCCTCCTCGATCCATTTTTTAAGTATACAAAACTAATTAATGGCTGGAATATAGCTTATAGGCTTTGGCCGGAATCGCGGATTTCTGGCCAAGTAGGGCCGATTTCCAGCCGACTAATTTACTGAATACCTATAAATTAATTAGTGGCCGACTAGCGACTAGTCGCAGATTAATCCCGATTTTTCCAACACTTATTATAGAATTTGATAATTATTTTGGGCTAATTGTGCAACTGCAAGTCTGAAACATGTTTAGTTATGTTAAGATCATGAAATGGCTATGTTAGGTTGTTGGATGCATAAACTAATTGCTTTCGTTTTACCGTATTTGGTAATTTTGTATGCTTATTGCTTAGTTGATCTAGAGTTTTGCATGTATTCATTGCAGACGTTTGACGCATATGTGGTTGGCAAAGACGATGCTCCTGGAATTGTGGTTATTCAGGAGTGGTGGGGAGTTGATTTTGAGATCAAGAATCATGCCTTAAAAATTTCCCAACTCGGCTACAAAGCCCTTATTCCTGAGTAATCTATTTACCTTAGTTAAAGCGCATCACGACTGATTATAAATCATAACTCATATGTTAACAGTTAAATCTGTGCTGAATTTGTTCTTTCATGATTTCAGTTTGTACCGGGGAAAGATTGGTCTTGATGCTGCAGAGGCACAACATTTGATGGACGGTCTTGACTGGCCAGGTGCTGTGAAGGATATCCAGGCTTCTGTTAACTGGCTCAAGGCCAATGGCTCACAGAAGGTCTGATATAGTTTTAATTTTTCATTGACATGATGCTGCTATTAGTTCTAGCTTAAGTATTTAAGTCATTTAGTTTAACGAATAGTGACTCAGAACCGAAGCAAGAATAATGCAAAAATAATCTCAAGATGAAAAATGATGCACTACTTAATGATCAAACTATTATATCAATGCCTATAGTATAGAGTGAGTCTAAATATGGCCGGTCAAGATGTTATTGTCCATCACTTGTAGGCCCCATATTGATATTAGAGCTGCTCGGATTTTGGGTCCGATGGTCGGGACAGTCCGGCTTGTCAAGATGTTTTTCGTCCAATACTTATAGGCCCTGTAACTTCAAACAACCCCAAGTTATATGCAATTTTAAGTTGGGTCCTTTTCTACAATTCTACCCTGTTTGCCTCTGTCAAGTCAGTCCATGTATGAGTCCGTTGGCTCCCGGACCAACTTCGTATTGAATAGGCACAAGACTTGGAAAAATCTTTTTTGCTTCTCTTGTTGATCATTCTTTGGATAAAGAGGTTTCTCTAGCCCAAGTTTTAACAGCCTGCAACAGTGTAGACTCGTATAATTATTGCTTCAATTTTCAACCATAATTTTGTCAAAAAATGTTACTTTAGCTTTCAACCGCTTGTTAATTTGATTGTCAAGTGCTGTTACAGGTTAGTGTGACTGGATATTGTATGGGTGGAGCTCTAACTATTGCAAGTTCTGTTTTAGTCTCTGGGATTGATGCTGGTGTAGCATTTTACGGAGTTCCTCCTCCACAGCTTGCAGATCCTGCTGAAGCTAAAGTACCTATACAAGCTCACTTTGGCGAACTTGACAATCTCGTTGGATTTTCAGATATTACGGTATGAACTTGTTAACCAAAGTGTGAAATCATTGAGATCATCATGCTACATGTAAACATTTGTCATTGCACATGTATTAAAAGTAGAGGTAAACAAATGGGTCAGTCTGTTACTTGGGTCACATGTTTCAATGGGTTCGGGTAAAAACGGCTATTTTTTGTTCAGGAGGGTTGATTGTAAGTAATTCATGCATTAGACATCATGAAAAATAATCATTACAATAATAATAAGTATCTAGTTTTCAAAGAAAACAATTTAGGAGGTTCTATGCATGAAGATAAACTTTTGGGCAACTTCGACCCGTTTTCTTGTCATCTAATTTGTTTCTAAGGAAACAATTTGTTTGTATGACTCTTTAGTGGTAAATCATATTACATGATTTATTATTTAAAAACCAATGAAGTTTGGGGCTTATACAGGCTGCTAAAGCTTTAGAGGAAAGATTGAAGGCATCAGGGACGCCATACGAGGTATATGTGTACCCTGGAGTGACACATGCATTTATGAACACTTCGCCAGAAGGCAACGCAAGGAGAAAGGGGATGGGGATGATAGATGACAACGAGGCTGCTGCTGACTTGGCATGGTCTCGTTTCCAGACTTGGATGAACCGTTACTTATCAGCTTGAGCTGAATCACAAACAAGGTATGTAACTATCAAACATTTACCAGTACTCATACTATAATAAAACTGTAAAAGCACCTGAATGGTCCAAAAGTGGTGTGTATATCATCTGTAAAATAGTTTTTATTGTTCATGGTCAAGTTGATTGTTAATGTTGAGATCTATTTTCTTGTATCTAATGCATGAACCTTTAATTTGAGTTCATGTTCGAAATTCTAATTTCCTGCGGCTGTCGAAGAGTTTTCGGTTGTTTCAACGACCACGGGTAGGTTTCTAAACGTTTAACATTTCTTGTCAGTAATCTATTCTAGACAAGTAGACATGGTAGCTGTTAGAAACTACCTAAAGCATCCATATATCTTGATAGAATTTTTTTTTTGGTCATCAAGCTGATGAAAAATTGTTTTAGGAAGTAATGTTGAATTTTATGTTATAACTCCATGAACGGATTTGTAAGAAGGGGAAGAGAGGGAATTCATGGGCGTTTTTAGCCATGAGAAGGGCACTCTGAGTAGGTTTCTATGTGGATGTGTTTTTGAGAGCATCCATTGGATTTTCTCTAATCACATCAGTACAGATGATGACCTGCCATTAGTGTTGTAATAATGTGCTTATGGTACTGCATGGATGGCTTAGTACGTAGGTGCGTGAGTTAAAATGAAACAAACATCATCACATTGAAAAATATGTTGTCATAAGCTTTTAAACACATGTCACAATTTATCAAAATAAATATGCCTCTATCATTCGGCTATTAGGCTTGTGGCATAATATAAGAGGATAGAATGGCGCTCCAGCTATGTGCCATTGCCAAAATGTAAGTCTATTTCCCTAGTAAAAAATACCATACAAATCACATTCAAGTCTAACAAGGAGCATGCAAAGATGATTTCAAGTTCATTATCTATTGAAGTTAAGGTGTTAGCGTTTAGGTCAATGGTTTGAGCTTTGTCATAGACTGATTTGACTTGATGTAATTTAAATCGTTAAATAATTAATAGCTTACCATGTGGATAACAGTACGAAAGCCAAAGATGAGTACGAATGTCATCAAATCAATCAATAATGTAAATTAATGAAGCTTCGAAGATAAGTACAAATGTCACCTATGACCACACACTAATAAATGTTTATCAACGTCCATATAATAGTATAGAGTGTTTGTAGCCTTTGTAGAATAACCCAACCCTATAAACAAAATATATATTACACACTAGCTGACTACCCCGGGAGGGTCCCGGGGTTGAAAAATCTAATAAGATGTGATAACCTATTGCAAATGGCTCAAGTTAACTAACCACAAAATCTCTCAATCACTGTATGTCATAGTATTCTAATCAGTAATAACTCTTATTCCCTAACCTAAAACTTCCGTTCACACGGTTCTCAAAGCAGAGAGGGAAAGGTGGGCAGCAGGTACCACCAGTAATCATCTAAACAATCACTTATGTAAGCTGCAATTATTCAAAAACTTATCAATCTCTAATGACTCCTATAATTCCTAACCTAATCCACTAAACAATCGCTTAAGTTGGAAGTTGTAACCATTAAAAAACTTATCACATCTATGTAGCAAGTTTCACAATACTACTATTGATACCTAACATAAAAGAATGTATAACTCTAATATAACACCTATCATAAATGCTAAAAAAATGCATAACTCTAAACAATGTATAACTCTAATATTAATACATGTCATAAAGGCTAAAAAAATACATAACTCTAATATCAATATTCAATACCTAACCTAAAACAATCTATAAATCCAATGCTAACACCTAATACTTTAACATGAAGAATCACTAAAAACCTTGCCGAATCGGTAAAAGATACATAACATATTATACCAAGAAGCTCAAAGTCTCTTAAAGGTCCTGACTTTTCTTGTAATAACTATACCACCTGCACTCCTAAGACTTAAACTTCACGTTATTCGGAATCATAAAATAATCGTAGCTGTCCAATAATCTAAATCAATGTTTTCAAAATTTTGTCAATCTTATCAGAATGTTTGTTATACTGGATACTCAAGCACAAGAAAAGATTCAGAGCCACCTAAGCTTCCAAGCACAGGAAAAGAATCAGAACCACCTAACCTTATAATTAGTTCTAATGCGCTATTCCACTGTAAAAGAAGTAGGTGGTACCCTTGGAAAGAATTAGTTACCTGCTTAGAATTTGGGTTCGACCGTTACTTAACATTGAGGAAATCCATTAGTTACCTGCTTAGAATTTGGGTTCGACCGACAGTAGCAGAATTGAAGGTTGCGGTGCCGCCAGAAACACTTCGGTTCACCGTGATAATCGTTGAAGTTCTTTCGGAACCCAGAAACGGGATATCCACGTTTTCGCGGTACACCCCTGCCGATATCCCAATCACGTATCTCGTTGAGATTCTGTTTGGAGCAGCCGCAACGGCTGCAGAAATATTTGTAAAATCGCCACTACCGTCCGCTGCCACAACCACGTTAGGTGTCACAGTCCCTGACTGCAACGTGAAGCTGAAACAATAGATCAACAAAACCTATATCAATAAAGTAACACGTTAACAATCATTCATATATGTTCTGCAAAAACAATAATAATAATAATAATAATAATAATAATAATAATAATATGAGCGGCTAGGGTTGTAGAGGGAGAAAGGGATTGAGAATAAAAGAGATTATTAGGGTTTGTGAGAAAAAACAGGATTATATATGATGATTGGTAGATTTTATGTGATTTAATAAAAAAATAAAAAATTAAAAAACAAAAGAATTGCACCTCATTATGTCACGTGGCACATTCAAGGTGGGGTTGAGGCCACCATTGAACGCCACGTCAGCAAAAGGGCTTTGTTTTATATATATATATATATATATATATATATATATATATATAGATGTTCACAAAGAAGATGTATGATATAATATTATAAAAAATGAAAATCCTATAAATTGAGGGTCAAAACCCTTTTCTTTTCTACGGATAACAGTGAGTCCGGATTAGGACATCTTTAAAAGTAATCCCAACCTCAAACTTGATTAAATAACTTCGTTTTAAATCCGTCAGGTTTTTATCGGGTAATTACTTGTTGGCTATCGGTTATACCTCCGGTTTTCGGGTAAACCCATTAATTTAAATAAATTACTTGTCGTCTATCTATCTATCTATCTATCTATCTATCTATCTATCTATCTATCTATCTATCTATCAAATAACTACTAAAATTACATTTAGCATTATCACAACAAAATATATCAAAAACAAAATTACACTATGTTTCCCTTTACGTATTACCTAATTTATGAAACATGCCCTGTAAAGAAACAAATTTATTTTGTGTCCATTATGTATGTCTTTATATATCTATACATACATTACAAGTATATCGTTCTTTAAATAACAATATTTGCACATTAAGTATCTGAATACTTGTAACATTATTTGGAGTTTGGCACACGAAAAGAAGTATAAACGTGATACATGCCATTTCTTTTTGGCAAAGATGCTATTCCAACTAACGTGGTTATAACTTCCATGGTTGGGAAAATGAATTCGATGGGATCTAACACTAATCAACCTTATGCACCTTTAAAGCCATATTGTATTACTTATAATAGTTTTAAATTGATCTATTTAATTAGTTAAAAACTTATTAGAACCCACAATCATAAACATCACCAATCCACCCAATCAAACTTTATGAGGCATATATGTTAAGCTTCTGTAGAGAATAAGTGTTGAACGAGTATAAGTTAATTCTTTATTCTTTAGGAAGCCCAAACCATTTATAAAATGCAACACAAGAACATGCAATCATCATCATCATCATATTTTACATCTAACAAGTTAATTCGATCTCTAGAAAAACTAAATCAACATGTGCGATGAATGCATGCTATTAGATCTCGACAAGGTGGGAGTTTGGGAATTATGGCGGCTTCTAGTCGACCAAAACATTGGAAAAAGATCATTCATACAGTCCAATGATGATGAGAGGTTACAAGGAACATTCTTTCGTAGATGTGTGATCTTCATCACCATTGTCTTCATTAGTGTTCTCAAATCGATTGCGGGATGGTTGGTGAGTCTTGGGTATTTCATTGAGTCTAAACTCAACCTATGGTCACACTATGATAGCTTCTACATGCTCGTCTTGAATACGTTGCGAGGTTACGTTTAACTTATTTATAATTTGTTCATTTTAATGTTAGATATTGTTTGCTTGCATGAGTATATACGGAATTTTCATGCATGATCAAAGAAGAAAAAGCATAATTAATGAACCCTCATTAAAATCATAAATCCCATTTGGTAATATCTCATTGACATTTAGATACTTAGATTTGAACTAAGAAACTTTAATTAATATTGATGAGTAAATTGTAAATAAAAGATGTTTGTACTCTAACAAGTATCTTATATGACTATCTAATTTTACAGGGAAGAACGTGGAACTATGTCCAGAATCTCCAAATTTCTCGTCTCTGATTGGCTTAACAGACACACGAGTGGAGTTGGATGACGAAATTGCTCGTGACGATCCAAGATACGTTAGTGCACTTGCGATCATGGCTGCTAAAACGGCATATGAGAACAAAGCTCGTGTCAAGAAGATAGTTGAGGAGAATTGGAAGGTTCCTTAAATTAAAAGTTCAAAAAATAACAACAAATTGAAATTTAATCATTCAAACTATATACAATTTATTGCTCGATAATATTGCATACTAACAATTTCACCACTTACACTATTAACTTTTATTTTCGTCGCCAAGGTAAACCCACTCTAACGGAGAAGTATGTGCCTCTGCCCACTAATATTTATTTATGTCATTTTGAAACAACTTAGTAAGTACATTCTACTAGATTGAGATAAAAATAATTAATTGTTCACTAAGGGAGAACAATTTTACTTCTTCATTAGAGTAATTAAGATTGCTTCAAAAGGAGTTAAGAGTGACACTGAACATAGTGATGCTATAGTCATTAATTTTTTTCCTTTCAAAAGTAAACATAAATTTAGCCATAGGAAAAAGCGTGGGCTAAGCCTTTAGCTAGGCGGCATCGATAAGCTTATGCTTAGCTACCGCTTTTCACCAAAAGCAAGAGCTTAGCCGGCGTTTTCCGGCTAAGCCAAAAGTGTAGGGTAGATCTACGCTGGCAAAGTTGATGTGACGGTTTCTGATTTGAGAAATAAGGATTGACTACTTTGATGAATGCTTAGCTTTTGATGTCAATTTTAAAATTTGTTAGTAAAATAAGACTATTTTGCTAATTTTCCTCTTGTTTTAAAACTTGAATTCAACTAAATTAACATATAAAACAATCTGTGCAGATGGAGTTCATAGACTTTTACAACTGTTCAAATGGTAAGAAACAACCAACCCATATGTATAGGGATGAGATCATTTGAGAACTCTTTTGATTTGTGAGAACCATGAGAACTCACTTTATAACCATACAAATATTTTATTCAACAATAAATGTGTGGCTGTAAATTAAACCATAATAAAATATTGAATAAAATATTAATTTAGTTACATAGGGGTAAGATTTCTTTACACCGATGTAAAAACGTCGTAATTATTTTTTTTTTCATTTTTTTACGTTGGAGTTTAGGCGTTTTTACACATGTGTGCAAAAAACAAATTTTAAATTCACATTTTACATCGAGTTCTCACGAGTTTTCGCAACTCAAAGGAGTTCAGTTCTCATATTCACCCTTATCTTACAATATTCTTGATTAATTATACAAAATGTTTTGTAGCATTCGTGACAGAATCATCTGCTGAGAACAAACACCCGACACAAGCTTTTATATTCATTGACAAAAGTGGCGATCATGATACAATTTACGTGTCATTTCGAGGAACATCTATGTTTAGCGCCGATGATTTGTGTACCGATCTTGATTTATCATGGTACCATCTTCCCGGCGTTGGTAAACTCCACATGGGTTTCATGAAAGCCCTCGGGTTACAAAACAACGGCTTAGAGTTACCACACAACGACTCATGGCCTAAAGAAATTGAACAAGATGTTGATGATGATAAAATTTATGCTTACTACAAAATCAGGCAAGTTCTTCGAGAAAAACTCGTCGAAAATGAGAACACACGGTTTGTTGTCACCGGGCATAGTTTGGGCGGGGCACTTGCGGTCTTGTTTCCCGCGATATTAGGGTTTCATAAGGAGATTGAGTTGCTGGAGAGACTTGAAGGTGTGTATACATTTGGGCAACCGAGGGTTGGTGATGGTCGATTTGGTAAATTCATGGAAGAGTTGTTGGGTCACAAGAGATACTTTCGGTTCGTTTACTCGAATGACATTGTACCAAGAGTACCATTTGATGATTCTAATTTTCAATGCAAACACTTTGGCAATTGTTATTACTTCAACTGTTTTTACAAAGGGAAGGTACGTACCCCTCTTTGTAGCATTTATGTTTCACTTAATCTAATAGGGAATCTAATACAAAAATCTTATTTTTATATATATGGATATGATTTTTTTTATCAATGATGGGCCCACACCGACAAATGTTTGAAAAATCCTAAGCGGAAAGCCAGTCAAAAGTTATATTTTCAATACACACCGATGGAGACACATGGTCTCTCTGTCGATGTGTAATTGTTCACTTCAAACATGTCCGCCAGTAATTTTTCTGTTGTAATTAAACACCAGAAACAATCAAATTCTAGAACAATTGACCAACGATTAAAAACTTTATTGATTAACAAACGATTACAGAAAAGGAATTGAAAGAAAGATGAATACAGACGATTACCCCCAAATCAGACTTAACCTAGCCTTTTGTAAACCCTATGTCTGATTAACGAACTAGTAACAACCTATCTTCTAACTTGACACAAATAGCCCCTATAGTTCTGGCCACTTATTACAAACAAACTAAAACATATTATAACACTAATAAGACTTTCAAATAATGGCAGAAATAACCCCTGGACTTTACTTTTCCAAATCTGCCAAGTTGACTTATTAGTTTGACCCATGATTGTGACTTACTATTCCAACATTCTCGGTAAATACCGACGAATTATCGACTATTTTCTTTAGTTTACATCTTATAGTAATTATTTGTATGTAGGTTATACCTTTTTTTCTATCGTAGTGTTTCTTTATAACAATTTGTTTGTGTACGATGTTTGTGTTGTTTATATGGAACAATATTTATTATGTATTATCAATTACCCATATAAAAAAGATGAGAAAGCTTACAATAAACCTTAACTTATATGTATGTATTGTATAGTAGCGGAGAGTTCAAATAAGAAGAAAAAGAATAAATTTAAACCAAATAGGAATCATATATTTAATAATTATATTTAATGTTAAATAAATGATTAATTTATTGTAACCCCCTAAACTAGTTAAATAAATGAAACTCATAAATTATGTTTAAAATATATTCATTCAAAGCAAACCTAACTTACCATGAAGGATAATTTCGATATGTGTGGGATATATGTAGGATGAATTTCTATATGTGTAGGATTAACGCATGATAATATCGATATGTGTAAGATAAATTTGATATATATAGGATGAATTTTGATATGTGTAGGACACATTTTGATAATGTGTAGGATAAAGTATTAATAACTAATTAATTAAATAGGCAATATTAATGAAAAAAGAGTTAAAGTATTTAATGTTTTACCATTTACTCATTTCATTTTTTTCTTTGTTTTCACATTAAGTTTCTTTTCATTTCCTCATCCCCTTTGATAGTAATTGTATTTTGGTGTTTTGAAGGTGATAAAGGAAGAACCGAACAAGAATTACTTCTTGCTTATATCGATGGCACAAATGCACCTGATTGCGTTTTTTGAATTGGTACGAAGTGGTGTATTGGCATGTGCTTTCGGAAGGAAGTACAAGGAAGGCATAGTTCAATTGGGACTTCGAGTATTAGGACTTGTATTTCCTGGACTATCGGCTCATGGTCCTCAAGATTATGTTAATCTTACTCGACTCGGCTCTCCCGACATATTTCCTATGTCTCAACAAGATTATTAATCCAAAGGAAGCTACATTCTGTCTTTATGGACTGGAATATTGTGATTAACTAATAAATTGTGTTGAAATAACGATGATTTAATGGTGTTATATATACTCGGCCATATATATCATCCATCGTTTGTTGCATACAACGATACACTTAAAGTTGTTTAAAGTTATTATGTGTGGGTTTACAATCCTAAATGTTATATGTAAACGTTTATTTTATCTCTGGAGTATGAAGTATTTCATTTCATTTTATTTACATTGTTCGTATACAAGCAAATTATTTTTCCTTTTTAGGTTAAAAAGGAAAGTATTATATAGCATGTAATTGACTGAACCTTAGTGAACCGCTTGACGAGAAGTTCATTTATGTTAATTTGTTTATCTAATAAATGAACATATAAACAATATTTTTAGTTCATTTACTTAAACAAGAGAACATGAACAAATGTCTCATTCGTTCATTTAAATTTGAGAATGTATGTTCATTTGTTTATGTTTATTTATTTATGTTCGGTTGTTTAAGTTCTTTTATTTGTATATTTATTCAAATTTGTTAGCTTAGCTTATTCTTGTTTTATCAAAGTTAGAATATCACCCACTACAATCACTACTAGAAAAAAGCCCTTTCTTGACACGCATTGCATGTCAAGAAAGGGGTCTGATGACAGGAAAAAAAATGTCAAGGATGGCGGTGTCATAAATTTAACATGACATATTTTTGCGTGTCATCTGTTTATGACACACATTTATGACAGAATTTATTGACACGCGTTATGACACTTTTTAATGACACATTTTTATGACAGTTTTTAGCGACACATTTTATGACAGACATTTATGACGTTCTTTGCGTGTCATAATTTTTTAATCTAAAAAAATCCTATAAAATTACATATTTACCCTCCTGGATTTATTGCCATTTTATTATATGCAAAATAATTAGCAAACCAATAACAAAAACATCATTTCATTATGTAATCCATATTTATATAATTACAAACTAATCCAAGACAACGTTTAACGTTTACACAAATATATTGTATCGACATTACATTGCCTTCAAACAAGTTTCGATCATTTGAAAAGAAATGTCGCAACGTAGCCTGACCATTCTCCGCGAACGACATCCATGTCCTCATCCCCGTAATGATCCGCTCCTCCCTCAACCTGATAAAACAATCAAATTAATACATTAGTCGAGGCCGGCTAATTAGGCAAAGAGTCAAAACAGATACGGCTTGAAATGGGTCATTTTCAGTATGGGTTAAAAAGGGATGGGTCGGGTCACAATGGGCTGAAACACAGAAACACTAACATTTTTTGTTCATTTTCATTAAAATTCCAACAAATAATGAATGCATTATGATTACAAAAACAGTATTATTATACTAACAGTCAATCTTTAAACAAACCAATATTAAAGAATGTTTTCTTTAAAATGAAACTTTGATTCAGCGCACTAAAACTGAACCGATTATATGCACGCATTTCATTTCATTTCAAATACAAAAAGAGAACAGATCCAAACGTTGACGATGACGGACTTCATTAGCATCGCCTCGCACTTAAGCACGCCTGAGGCGCGCTTTTTAAAACCTAGTATGATATCTATAGAAACTGAAACAATCTGCAAACCTAATAACATATTACCTTTCAATCTGAATCATCAAAGCATTCTTCTTCATCCGAATTTTCAACTTCATCATCGTCGTCAATATACTCGGGGGCGCCTTGCGCCTAGGCGCGCTTTTGACAACTATGGTACAACCACAAAACCTTGTATTTAAAAAAGACACATGTAATATATATACACACACCACACTTACTATTAATTTGGCTTCCTTCCATGGGACAAAGAACTAATTTGCAAGGGAGGGTGTTGGTTTAAGCTCTTATGCATTGAATTTAGCAAATTTAGTGTAACTCATACGTTAGCTACACATTAGTAAGATAAGTTCATGTTCATGCCCATGTCTATGTCCTAGACTCGTAGTCAATGCATTATTCAACCGAGTATAAGAAATGTCCTAACCCAACGGTGCTGACGAGAGTGGCCATGGTGCCATGAGTCGCCCGGCGAACTTCTCTGTTGTAGTCCAGCAACAGCTTCTTTTATTCAAATGCCTAAGCCACAAATCACAACTACTTGTGAGTCATAAGTTGGTAACTGTGTGTCGAATCGAACAATATAGTACACCTTCCTAGAAATTTATTGGCAGACACGTGAAACAGTTAAAAGAGAAAAGTTTATAACAGCCGTACATGTTAGTACCAATAAACTAGTTTTTATCTACCACAGTTTTGATTATTAAAAACACAAATATGTTTAGCTTACGCATTAAGCAGACAGTAGATACAAACCCTTTTAACGATCCTACCCACTTGGCCCATACTATAAATTCACTCCAATGTACCAATATTATTTCACTAAGCAGCCACAAGAAAAACAATATATCAAGCCTCAAACGCTAATATATGGGGACAGAATGCTAATTACTACCATGTTAGCAAAAGGTAAGCTGATTAATGCCCAAATATGGACTTCATAAAAACAAACAAGCATACCCATTGTGGTATAACTGGTGATACATCCTTTCCAGATTTTTCCTTGAGCAGCGCCGACAAAGCTGTCAAAGCCTTCAGCTGTAGAACCATAATATAGCAGAGCACACAAAATTGTCACTATTTGCAACAACTAGCAGATAAATTAGTGAGATCACATTCATTCATCATCAGAAAGAAATACTATAATAACACAAGAAACTAGTTGAGCCTCTTCCCAAAGTGAACAAAGCCTTTCCAATATCATAAACTTACCTTTGTAGTTGGAGCTTTTCTGGAAAGTCTGTTCAATTGTTGTACCAATTCACCATCAATATCCTACATCGCCATTAACAGTTCCAAAATTCATATCAATTTCAAAGCCAAATCATGTGCTTCTCAAATGCAATATCTAGACAGATTTTCTTACAAAATTATTATCACTAATATAAAGTAATTATAATACTCCTTAAAGAGAGGCAAATTAGATTTAAATAATCCAAGCTATGACCCATTGGCCGATAATAATCTATAACGGCAATTTGACATTTTGACCAATGACACACTAACATTTCACTTCCATTGAAAAGGGCAATCCCACTCTAACATAGACGTATATCCTTCTCCCCCTAGGTTTCATTTATGTCATCTCAAAATAACTTACAACAATCATATAGTGATAATAATAAGTAAATTCTTTACTAGGGGCAAACAAAGTTACTTCTCCACTGTGGGATTGCTTCCAATCAAACCACAAAATATTTTTGTATTAAGTTCAAAACAGCCTATGAAACAAAAAATTTAAAAGCTTAAAACTTAATATAAAAAAAGAGAGAGAAAGAAAGCATGAAGATATATATTATTATATACAATAACAGAAGTAGAAGCAGCAGCATCTGACGTTGTTGGTATAGAAGCATCAAGGCGTGAACTGCCAACATAACTTCCAAATCCAACGGCTGTAGCACCGACAGGTAGCAGAGAAGCAGCTAAACTGAAACCAATCAATAATAATATAATAAACCTTAATAATTAATAATAATAAGAAGAAAAGGAGGAAGAAGGGTTTGAATTGCCTGCTGCTAGAAGGACGGGCTTTGCTTCGTGCTGCTTCTCCCTGTTGTCTGCCCATCCTTGTGTTAAGAAGTTGTTTTATCGTGATTGAGAGCAAGTGAACCGGAGCAAACGATGATCTGAAAGGGATTTGTGTCTATGGTTTTGTTCTTGAAGAACGATTTGTGTATAGAAATTAGTCAGACTTTGTGTTTTGTTAAGAGAGAGGGGAGGGTTTATGGGGAGGAGTGTTGGAGAATGGAGAACCGAGGGAATTCAAATTTTCGTGACACAAAATCATGACACTCTTTGTGTTTACCGTCATGTTTTTTTAGTTTATGACGGAAAATTGTTGACACACAGAGAAAAACGTCAAGAATTTAATAATTTTTATCAAAGATGACACTTTTTTCTTGACAAACACTTTTTATGTCATTAAATACATGTATGTCATAAAATGAATGTCAAGAAAGGGTGTTTTTCTAGTAGTGAATGTGGTCTAGTTTTATTAATTCTAGGCGCAATAGATTGTTGTTGATGTTTACTTTTAACTCGCATCCACTCAATTATGTGTTTTTATGTCCATCACTTATATTAAATTATATCCGTTCATTTGTGTTCAAGAATAATTCTTTATATCGTTAACGAACGAACATAAATAAATTCGTTCCTTTAACTTTCTTAATGAACAAACCGGAACAAAATACTTCGTTCGTTTAATTGATCATGTTCGATTGTTTTTTCGATTAAAGTAAGATAAGCAAAATGAACATGTTTAGTTCGATTTGTTTACAAACCTAGAATTATTAAAAACGTTGGGTTTTTTTATTCGATTATCAAAAGAACCCCTCATGGGCTCATGGCCACCTAACACCAACTTTAAGATCTTTATTTTTTCCTCAATCTTCCCCACACTTCAAGTTGTTGTATTTTAGTTATAATTTCAAGAGTAAATTACTATTTGAGTCCCTGTGTTATGGTGATTTTAACTAGTTGAATCCAAAATGAAAATGTTTAACTACCTGAGCATTTGGTTTTTTTCATTTGTAACAATTTGAGTCCAAATTACTAACTCCGTTAGATTTTCTCAGTTATATTTTGTTAAATGACATAAATGCCCATACCATTAATAAAAAATATTAATTATCAACACATAAATACACAGATCTTCTTCTCCACCTATCTTCCCTATCTTACTCTTCTTCTTCTAGACCAACTCACCACCACCACTACACCAACTCACCACCACCACCACAGACACCATTATGCCACCTTCGGCCACTGATTTAACCATTAAACCTCACATCACCATAAGCCACCGCCCCAAACCCCCACCACAAACACAACCCTCGACCACCATTTTCACAGCCATCACCACCGTAACACGCCGCACCTTAGACCTGCAACCAATCGCCACCGAGTGACCAGTATACTGATCGGAACTCTAGTTATCATCTACTCCTTAAACCCCCAAATTAGAATAAGAACTATTATCGGAACCCTAAATCACTACCGTCGCCGTCACCGTCACCGTCTCCTTCCTCTGAACCCAACGTCCTGGCCGGTCAAAGACCACAACCGACCCCTCCGATCCTTTCTTTCCTTCTCTCTCTATCTCTTCCGGTTTCTCTCTCTCTATCTCGGTTCTCTCTCTCCTCTAAAATATAGTTAGACTGAAGTGGATTGTGGGATCTTGTCGTTGGCCGAAGCTCCCCCTCTGACCCGCCTCTGCTCCGTCGTGGGATGTGGAAGGAGCCATCCGTCTCCTCTCTTCTCTCACTGCAGTGTTTATGGGGGTGTGTGGGTTTTGGGTTTTCATTAGAAAACAAAGGCAAGGGTGGGTTGGGGCTGATGGTGGGGGTGGAGGTTTGGTAACAATGGTGGTGTGGGGTGGTGCAATGGTGGTGGAAGGGGTTGAAGATGGTGGAGGTGGGTGGGTTACTTCCAGTAGAGAGAGAGAGAAGAAGTAGGGGGTGATGTGGAGTTGTGGTGGTGAACTGGTGTAGTGGGGATGGGTAGAGGTGTGGCGGTGCTGTGGGGGTGGTCGGAGGTGTAGTGGCAGTGGTTGCAGTGGGGATTGGTGGTGGAGGGGAGGTGCTTTTGTAATGGTTTAGATGAAGAGAGAGATACAGATGGTGTGTGTATAATATACATATACATATATAATAAAATAGGTAAAAATATTATTTAAGTACTTTATGCATCAAATGCTTGTACCTTAGGTGTAAATGACTCTATTGCCCTTGTACTTAACTGATATATTGGATGACGTTAGTTAATTGGACTCAGATCGTTGCAATTTGAAAAACCAGGTGCTCAGATAGTTAAACATTTTGAATTTGGATTCAACTAGTTAAAACCACCAAAACACAGGGACGCAAATAGTAATTTACTCTAATTTCAAATACATATAGTTTGGGGATAACCTAACTAGTAGGAAACCCTCTAAAGTTGAATAGTATGATTCCCCGTTTCAAAAGACTACACATGCAATATCTAATACATTTGACGATTCAAAACAAGACAAAAGCATGCATCACCTTCAAATCTTGAATATGACATATAAAACAAAACCCTACCAACATTTGATAAACGAACACAATAATCTTTTTTATGATAGTTGATAGTAGGGGCCAAGATTGAACCAACCGCGATACACGCATTAATGTTTGAAAAACGAGCACAATAATATTTTTGACAATATCCATGTCGGATCTGGGCCTATATCCCTTCATACACAAATGCACTCTTGTGAATGTGTTTTAAGAAAATTGACATTAATGCACTCTTGTTTGTTTTGCAATAAATTCAAATTTGAAAGTTGACAAGTGATCGACAACTTTCCCTATCAACATGAATCATCTCCCCATGCATTGACAGATCAATGTTGACTCAGCTTTTATAGCATGAAGCAACCCCACAAGCCTAACCCTTTGCTATTTGGATACACTAGCTGCTAAAGGACCCCAACCCCCATAACCTAATATAAAGAATATCACTCTCCCAAATAGACACAGCCAACCCCATCCCTCAATCATAGGGGCAGACATGTCTTATTGATGTACAGGGATTATTATAAGGATATTTTTATCGGTTAAATCATATAGAAATGATCACTACATCACCAACGGTAAAATCTACACAAGGGAATATGTAATAATATGTTTGTACTTTGATAAAAGATTTTCTTTAAAATGTATAGAAGGGAAAAAATTTCACCGGGTTGGTTATTTTCGGTGTTTGAATTTCTCTTAACTAAACCTTCAAAATTTCGGCCATGTAAATGATGGTTCAAGTTAATCATGACCATGAAAGGTATGGAACCACTCAATAACCAAACGTATAGAAGCATTTGGAAAATAACTAAAATGTTTGAACGAATATGATAATCGTTGGTTTTCTCTTTAATTTCACTTTGTTTTTCGAGTGCAATATGTATAGATTGATGTATTCTAAGTGAGTTAAAAGTTATTTGGTTCGGTTAAGACCCACAATAAACGTTATATATAAAATAAATAAGAGAAAGTATATGGTATAAAGCCCCTTAAAATAAGAAGCATAAGAAGCTACCAGAGATTGACACCTGTCAATCTAACCTAACCACAGTTAAACCACAATTAAACTTATTTTTTCTCTTCCTGTTCTAGACCTAACCCATCTCATTTTGAAACAAACCGATCGTCACCACCACCACCACTGAACATGCTCCACACACAAACAGTAGGAACAGTTCCAAACGGATACCGTCTTCGACATCGTCTTCGACATCACAGAGACGACCTGCAACCAACTTCACAGCCGACTGCATCTCCCAACGTCTAAACCTCCGACCACTTACACATGCCTGAACCACCATTTTCCGACGAACCACACTTCCGTTTCAAACAAGACGACGAACACAACGGTGGCTTACCACCAGAATCTCCTCCAGTCAAAGATGATACAAATGAGCTACCTCGAGAAAAACTAATTGTTTTAGTCTCAGTCTCAGAGTCTTTTCTCTGAAACAGAGGCGGTTGGTTACTAGTGGCCACAACAAAAGGCACCTGTTGTAAAGGATTTTATCTTCTCTTGTAAATGCTTTTGGTGGTGCAGAATTCTCTGATACATCTGTTAGTGGGAAGTTATATTATATTGAAGAAGGCACATCTTTTTTTACTCAAAAAGTGTAGGTGCGTTTGATGATTTCTTAAGGGTGCGTTTGAAATTTCTTAAGGTGCGTTTGTTTTGGTTTGAATTTTTTTTTGTTTTTAATGAGTGCGTCTAAAATTTTCAATGAGTGATTCCAAACATTTAATGAGTGCGTCTGAAGTTTTGATGAGTGCGTCTGAAATTTTAATGAGTGCGTCTGAATTTTAATGAGTGCGTCTGAATTTAATGAGTGCGTCTGAATTTTAATGAGTGCGTCTGAATTTAATGAGTGCGTCTGTTTTAACCCAGGTATGGTTAGGGTTTTTAATCTGCATCCTTAATCTAATGGCTGAGATTGCTTCTTACGCTTCTTACGTTAAGGGGGCTTTATACGTTATCTCTACCCAATAAATAAATTGTGGGGCTGGTTAACCCTGCACTCTATATGTCATGATTAATAATATATGTGTATATATTAAGTAAATTGTATTGTATTCATTGTAACAATCTTCCTCAATTATAGGAGATTGACTTTTGTATTATATACTAGCTTTTATCCCGGGAGTGTCCCGGGGTTGAAATATTTAATATAACATAATAAAATATCTAATATAACAACATGTTTAATGATTTGCCAATACATGATTAATGAATAATAATAATAATAATAATAATAATATTATTATTTATGTTAAACAAATTTCTACCATAAGTTATCATATTCAAATATAAAAAAAAAATCTCTACCTATGAAGTTATGTTTATTGTTTGTGATTTATTATTAGAGTAAAATATATTTGAAAACAAAACCTCACAAAAATAGTTGTTTTTTTTTCTCCGTTTTTTATATAGCACTATGGTACTCGTTGAAAAGATAATAAAACGCTCGTTAATTTGGTGTAATTTTTTTCTTTAAAAAATCTCGTATATAAAAGATATTAACGTTTAAAAGTTATGGGAGGAAACATTAGAGAGAAAATTTAATTTTGTTTTAAAATTCTTATCTTTTCCTAAAATAATTATAATATATATAGATTTATTAAAAAAACTCAAAAATTAAAAAATCCTACATGATGCCACGTGGCACATTCAAGAAGGGGTTGAGGCCTCCATTGAATGCCACATCATCAAAGTTCAATTCTTTTATTATAAGTTATAGATTATAGATGTTATCCCATTCAATGAAATCAATTAAGTTTTCAGTAACCTACATGGTATCACTCCCAAATTTCGATCCCTAACCCTTCCGCATCTTCCTGCCTTCCGGCCGCCGCCGCACTATTCTGCTTCTGTCCTCTCTTTTCCGACGCACTCCCCTCTTTCTCCTATGGATTCTCAGCCCCTTCACCCTGCCCTTGCAGTCACTAACATCAAAACCCACATACCTATTATACTAGAAAAAGACTCTCCTTCGTACACCACTTGGAAAACCTTATTCCACGTGCACTGCAATGCTTATCAGGTTGCTGATCACCTATCACCCAAACCGGCGGCCGCCCCTCTCTCTCCATCTTCTTCGGACCCTACGGCTGTTGCTAAAGCGGAGGCGGCAGCCCTAGCGGCCAGCCAACTTTGGGCTCGTCTTGACGCCCTTGTAAAGCAATGGATATATGCTACCATATCCCAACCTCTCCTTCGCATAATTCTTCAACCTGGGCAAACTGCACATGAAGCATGGTGTGCCGTGGAAAGTGAGTTTACCGATAACCAAAACACGAGAGCTATCTTTCTTGGGCAAGAGTTTGCGAACCTGTGTTTGGAAAACTTTTCATCTATGGCTGAGTATTGCGAGCATGCAAAGCACCTGGCCGATCAACTCGCCAGCATGGGTTCTCCTGTGAATAATCGGACGCTCGTGCTTCAAGTGTTGACTGGCCTAACAGACCAATACGAGAGCCTTTCTACTGTCCTACGGAACCGGGAGCCTGTGCCACTATTCAGCGAAGTTCGCTCGCGTCTCACCTTTGAAGAAAACACCAAGAAACATCAGGCAACACGGGGGTCTCAGGCCGCCGCAATAGCCCTCTCGGCTACTATTACCACCCAACCGAAGCCACCCTCCCAAGCCAACAACACCCCACCGTCCTTCCCCACTTCCAAACGCCCACGTCGTGGCCGTGGCCGCGGCAGGCCCACCTCACAAACCCGATCCGGCAGCCAAAATCCTAACAGTCTAGCCCACCCTTACATTGTGTTCCCTAGCAGCTGGACATCAAGTCAGTGGGCCGCTATTCTTAACAACAATAAACCGGCCCAACCTCCTTGCCCATATCCCTCTAGTCCCAACTCACAAACTGCCCCGGGTATCCTCGGCCCACGCCCCGATCAGGCCCACCTTACCGGTTACTCTCCCACGGACATTGAACAAGCTCTTTACTCACTGGCGCTCAACCCACTGGATCATGGTGTGATGGACACTGGTGCCTCCTCTCATTCTGCCAATGAACAAGGTATATATTCCCCGTCTAATTTTAATAAGTGCACTAATAAATTTATTGTCGTTGGTAATGGCATGTCTATACCTGTAGTGGCCCAAGGTAACCAAGTCCTACCACCACCTTACCCGCCACTTAAACTTAACCAAGTCCTTTTTGCACCCAATTTAATTAAGAACCTTATTTCTGTCCGTCGTCTTACAACTGACAACTTAGTTTCTGTTGAATTTGACCCATTTGGCTTTCTTGTGAAGGATCTCAAAACTCGGGCTCCTATCCTACGATGCAATAGCACCGGCGATCTATACCCTCTCACTGAACTGCTTCCTCTCAAGAACACACAACCAACTTCGTTTGTTGCTGTTTCTCAAGATCGCTGGCATCAGTGTTTGGGTCATCCAGGAAATAATTTGTTACAGTCTTTAAAACTTTCGTCTGTTGTTGACTATGGAAAACACACTAAATCACTTTGTCAATCTTGCATTTTTGGCAAAAGTGTTAAATTGCCCTTTTATGATTCTGTTAATGTTACTCGTGTTGCTTTTGACATTGTTCACAGTGATTTATGGACATCCCCCATACTTAGTACGGGTGGCCATAAATATTATATCTTGTTCTTAGATGATTTTACTAATTTTCTTTGGACGTTTCCTTTGTCCAATAAATCACAAGTCTTTCAAACATTTGCCACCTTTCACACCATAATCCAAACCCAATTTGAACGTAAAATCAAACAGTTTCAATGTGACAATGGAAAAGAATATGCTAATCAACACTTTTACAATTTCTGTAATCATAATGGTATGCAATTTCGGTTTTCCTGTCCCCTATACCTCTTCTCAAAATGGCAAAGCGGAACGCAAAATCCGCACCATTAACAACATGATCCGCACCCTCCTTGCCCAAGCCTCCCTACCCCCTAACATGTGGCATCATGCCCTTAAAACCGCAACCTACCTACTAAATATATTACCAAGCAAACTTAATAATTTCAAATCCCCTACATCTCTTCTTTACAATTGCACCCCAGAATACGAGCATCTTCGGGTTTTTGGGTGCCTTTGTTACCCTCTCGCTCCCTCCACCAAAATTCACAAACTTAATTTTCGGTCTCAACCTTGTGTCTTTCTTGGCTATCCCATTAGTCATCGAGGCTACAAGTGTCTTGATCTCACCTCACATCAGGTCATCATTTCAACACATGTTTACTCCGAAGAATCCGTTTTCCCCTATGCCATCCAATCTCCTACCTCCACCCCTTCCTACGAGTTTCTTAACCCCACAATCAATCCCTTAGTCTGGGAATACCTACAAAACAACCGCAAAACACCCTCCACCTCTAACGGACCACCTCAGCCCCTCCCCTACTCCCACTGGCCCACCTACAAACAACCTCGGGCCCACTGTTCCATCTCCCAGCAGTCCACATACCACCACCGGCCCAAACCCCAATCCCACACATTCCACAACCGCCATACCCTCTACATCAGCGGCCCAATATCCTAACCCCTTGGACACCCAACAGTCCGGCCCATCTACCCTTGACACTTCTCGTTCCGGCCCACCCACTCCTCCCATATCCACCACAGCCCACACTTCTAGCCCACCACCCCCTGCTCCCTCCTCGGGTCAGACCATACCACCCCCACCTCCTCCTCCTCCCACTCGCACGATCCATACTCGATCTATGAGTGGCATTCACAAGCCTAAACACCACTTCACACTACATACCTCCACCACTGTCCCAATTCCGAAAACGCCACAGGTTGCCTTGTCCTCTCCAGAATGGTACAATGTCATGGCCAATGAGTTTAGTGCCCTTATTAAAAACAAGGCCTGGGAACTTGTACCTAGGACCCCTGATATGAATGTTATACGTTGCTTGTGGTTGTTTAAACATAAATTCAGGTCAGATGGCAGTTTGGAACGGTATAAAACGAGGTTGGTTTGTGATGGTCGTAAGCAGCAGACGGGTGTTGACTATGGTGAAACTTTTAGCCCGGTAGTTAAACCTTCTACTATTCGGCTGCTTCTCTCTTTGGCTCTCTCCAAGTCCTGGCCGATTCATCAACTGGACGTCACCAATGCGTTCCTTCATGGCAACTTGGAAGAGACCGTTTACATGCACCAACCCATGGGGTTTCGGCACAAGGATTTTCCTGATTATGTCTGCCGGCTCAAGAAGTCCTTATACGGGCTTAAACAGGCTCCCCGAGCCTGGTACCAGCGTTTCACAGATTTTGTCCTTGTGCAGGGTTTTCAACAAAGCTAATCAGATAACTCTCTTTTCATCTATCATCATGGTTCCGATATTGCATACCTCCTTATCTACGTGGACGACATCATCCTGACTACGTCCTCTGAGGCACTTAGATCACGGCTACTCTCTATCTTGTCAGGTGAGTTTGAAATGAAAGATTTGGGTTCGTTGTCTTACTTCTTGGGCATTCAGGTTACTCGGGATGGGAATAAAATGTTTCTTTCCCAGCAGGCTTATGTTAAAGACATCATTCATCGTGCTGGCATGGATTCCTGTAAACCTGTCGCAACCCCAGTTGATACTCAGTCTAAGTTATCGGCCAACGCTGGGCCGCCTCATGATGACCCTGCCACCTTTCGGAGCCTTGCAGGTGCATTACAGTATCTCACTTTCACCAGGCCAGACATCTCATATGCCGTTCAGCAGATTTGTATGCATATGCATGACCCCAGACAGGACCATTGGAACACATTAAAGCGTGTCATCCGTTATTTACAGGGTACCTCTGACCATGGACTCCATCTGGGTCCTGTCCCTCGTCTCTCCTTAGTTGCCTACACAGATGCCGATTAGGCTGGTTGTCCTGACACTAGACGATCCACGTCCGGGTATTGTGTCTATTTTGGTGACAACCTCATCTCCTGGTCCTCTAAACGCCAGTCTACCATCTCCCGTTCTAGTGCTGAAGTGAAATATCGTGGGGTCGCAAATGTAGTGGCTGACATTTGCAGGTTACGCAATCTCTTACTTGAGCTTCGGCATCCTCTTTCACGGGCCACTTTGGTTTACTGTGATAATGTTAATGCTGTCTATCTCTCGGGCAACCCTGTCCAGCATCAACGCACCAAACACATTGAACTCGACATCCACTTTGTTCGTGAACAGGTACAACGGGGTCACATTCGAGTTCAGCATGTCCCCTCTCGTCATCAAGTTGCGGACATTTTTACTAAAGGTCTCCCTCGCGTTCTATTTGAAGATTTCAGATCCAGTCTCAGCATCGGTCCGCCCGACGTTTCGACTACGGGGGTGTAATAATATATGTGTATATATTAAGTAAATTGTATTGTATTTATTGTAACAATCTTCCTCAATTATAGGAGATTGACTTTTGTATTATATATGTTATCCCATTCAATGAAATCAATCAAGTTTTCAATAACCTACAATGATCATCCATGATTATAAGGAGACCCGAACTAGGACACTGTATCCTGGCCAAGCCATTTGAACCCACCCGTTATGATTGGTGAGCCATGATAAGGTGGTTACCCCACAAACCCGGAAGGCATGCCGCTACAAGAGATCATAGTTTTAGCAGCAATGGAAATGGACTGAATATAAGTTAATGTTAAAAACTAAAACTTTATGAGAATTAAATGAACATGTTCGTGTTGGTTCATTAAGAAAGTTAAATGAAAGTGTTTGTTTATGTTCGTTCGTTAACAATATAAGTGAATTGTTCATGAACACAAATAAACGAACATAACTTAATATAAGTAAATGTTAAAAGTTAAAACTTTAAACTCAAGTAGTTAAAATCATCAAAACACGTACAAGAACTCAAAAAGGAATCTATTTCTCTTCGTATAAAAATAACTGAAGTACATAAGAACAAATTCTTTAATTTTATATTTTTGAACAGCAAATTTAGGGGGGACGGGACGCTACCAGAATTGGGCACGGGTACCCCACTACCAGCACGGTAACACCGCCGCCACCCGTGCTGGTAATAAGCCACAATTATTGCAACGGTCACTTTTTATAATATATTTTATTACTTTTTGACCGTTTGGAATTTATTAAATATGAAACGGTAATATTTTTTTAACCGTTATTTTTGAAATGGTATAAATTGTGCACGGTTTAAATAAAAAAACACAACCTACATTAACCAAACTACTTAAAAACACAAACAAAACAAATGGATCCAAGGAAAACAAAGAGTGTTTCGAGGGGTGCAAGGGGAACCTCGAAATCTAGGGGTTCTAGTAGTCGAGGCAAAGCTTCGAGTTCGAGATCGGCTACGGTTGAACCGTATAGGTCCGTGATCAATTTTCCACCAACCCAACCCCAACCCCAACCCCAACAACAACCGTTTTATTCACAATACACACAATTCCCACAAAGCCAATCACCCATGAGGTATCAACAATATATTACGCCGCCTCAATTAACAAATTCCCCACTAGAAGACTTCGAGCTCAACTTAGAAGATGAGGACGATGACGAGGAGGAAGCTGTGCTAGAGACACAGTTCGAGCATCATGTAGATGAACAGATAGACGAGGAAGCTGGTGACCCGCTTGAAATTGAAGTTGAAGAATTTCATGAAGAGGGGAAAAATAAATATGCAAACCGCGTGAAAGCTGTGAAGTGGAATACGACACAAGAGGTTGCTTTGGCAAAAGCTTGGTGTTATGTGTCGGAGAACAGGGAGAAGAGTAACCAAAGAAGCAAGGGAAGTTTTTGGAAAGCGGTCCAAAAACATTACACGTCACTGTTGGGTTCTTCCACCCAATCAGTTGATCAAATTACTTCTAAATGGACCGCCATAAACCCACAAATGAATGCGTTCAATGGACTTCATCAACAAGCGGTAACAATTATGATATATTTAACTTAGCGTTTTATTTGATTAAACGAATTTCTCTAAATTATATTTAATTGACGGTTCTATTTAATTATATAGGAGCGCCTACGAGGGAGTGGTTGTAGTGATCTAAACGTCATGCAAACGGCGTTGAACGATTACAGAAAAAGCCATCCTTCGGGTTTTAATCATCAAGTGGCATGGGAGATTGTAAAAGACCACGACAAGTGGAAAAAGCAAGTGTTGATGGGTGAAGAACCGTCCAACAGTCATTCGGACAAGAGACGAAAGTCTTCCGAAAGCGGCAACTATCAGCCGACTGCCTTTTCCACACCGGAAGATACCACCCCCACTAGCCGCATGCCGGACCTCAACGAAAATAATAACCCAACGTGGCCCAAACGAAAAACTAAGAAAGCCGTCGCCGCCGAGTCTTCGGGCAAATCATTTGTTGACGAACTTGGGACATACCGAGCAATGAAAGAAGACAAACTCAATCAGTTGGTCACCCTACAATCTCAACAAGGCGAAAATGCGTTGGCGTTTTTAGAGGAACAACGCGAATTGTTGATACAAAGGCAGTATGACCACGGCTTGAATATGTATTCAAAACCACACGACCACCTCAAAGGTAAATCTTTGGAGTTGGTTTTGAAACGTAAAGAAGAAATCGCGGCGAAACACCATTGGGAGCGTTATTGGGTCGAAGGCGACGCGGATGATGAAGGCGACGAGTAGGATGAAGTCGTTTGTATTTTTATTTTAGTTGATGTTTTTGTAATTTTTTATTTTAATGGGACGATTTATTTTTTTAAGTTTACAAATGGTAGTTTTAATTCAAACGGTCAATTTTAGTAAAAACGGTAATTAAGAAAAAAGGAAAACTAAAAAATAAAGATTTCAGTGAAGTGAATCAGTGGAGTGCTGCCTACAAAAAACTAAATCAGTGAAGTGATGTAACAGTGCAGGATTGGTTAAAATCAGTGAAGGAAAAAAACAAGGGTAACATCCCTTGTGCCCTTATAATCAATTGTTAACAAATAGAAGGGTGGTATTGCCATTTAGAAGCATTTAATTAGTTTGTATAATTTATGATGCAAAGAAATTAATTAAATGTATTAAAACATTATAGTATAGGTTGTCATTTTGACAAGAGAGTGGGAAACAAAGTATTAACAATCTCAATGTCAATACGCCATGTTGGATCCGGGCCAGCACAATCTTTTCATCGAATCAGATCATCATAATTTTGATTTAAGAATATATGAAAATTTTCATTTATATAAGTTGTATTTGTAGAACTCTTTTTTATGTTGTATAGTCTTTTATTGAAACTCCATTTATTTCATAAAGGTTATAAATTGTGTGTTCCAACTTCCTACTAAAGTTTCTAAAATCTAGAGGGTATGAATCTTAGCATTATCACTAGCATTATCTCTATATCTTATATTTAGAATTGATTTGTATAGATAGACATTGTTTCCATGTATATCGGCTGACAATCCCTATATAATGGGATCTTATTGTATCATTCTAATTCATTCAATAATCAATACCATAGACCACTTTTATGGTATCAGAGCTACGGCTCATTAAACCCTAAACCTAAAATCGCCGGCCCTTGTTTCTTTTTCTTTTTTTCCGATCGTGTTCATGGCCAAGGACGGCGAACCCTCTGATCCGGCTACGGCCAAGCCTACCAGCTTACACCCGGCGTACTCTGTCACTAACATTCAGAGCAAAATACGCACTCTTGATGGCAAAACGATTACCTATACTTCCTGGGTGAAGCTTTTCCGGCTCCACGCCATTGCCTACAAGGTAATCGATCACGTTGACGGCACCGACCCACCACCTGTGACGGCTGCCGAGTACCCTCAGTGGCTCGAACTCGATGCTCTGGTCCTTCAATGGATCCTGAACACCGTGTCCGATGCCACCGTGCCTCGTTTACTAGGTCAAGTCTCGACGGCTCGTGCCGCTTGGCTACAGCTTGAAAAGACTTACCTTAGTAACAAAAAGGCACGCGCAGCCGCCCTCGAAACCCAATTCTGTAACCTCACCCTTGCCAGCTGCACATCTATTGACGATTATTGTCAACGCCTCAGTGATCTTTCTAATCAACTCGAGGACGTTGATGACCCGGTTACCGAATCTCGGCTTGTACTTCAATTGGTCCGTGGGCTCCCTCAAGAATACGATACCACGGCTTCCCTTATTCATCAAAGCAATGCTGATTGGGACACCGCTCGCACGATGTTACAGGATGAGGTGATCAGAATGGAGGCTCGCAAACCGGCTACTTCTTCGGTTCTTGTTACCCAGCACTCGGCGCACCAACAACATTCTTCTGCTCCGCCGCCACAGAACACATACCCGGCGAACCCTAACCCGAACCCATACCCTCCACAGTATAACACCCGAGGACGGGGGAGGGGCAAAGGACGCCCTGGTCGTGGCGGCAGGGGCCGCGGCTCCGGTCGTGGACAACCTGGCTGGTACCCACAGATGAACTCCTATCCCAATTGGGCTTGGTGGCTACCCCCTCCGTGTCCGTATCCCACACAACCAGCCTGGCAGCCCAACCAACAACAGAAACAGTTTACGGGCCAGGCCCAATACTCGGGATACAGCCCACAGCAGCAGTCCAGTGCGCCTTCGGACCACCCATCGGCCCAATACACTGCTTTTTCGGGTCCAGCACCTTCGGCTCCTCCTTCTGGCTACGGCTATAATGCGTTGTGCCCTTCTGATCTTAGTGCGGCTTTCTCGGCAATGCAAATGCAGGCTCAAGACCCCACTTCTTACATGGACACCGGGGCAGAGGCACACGTCACTCAGGACCAAGGTATGATCAAACTTCCCTCATCATCTAATGCATGTAATAAACTTTTGGTTGGTAATGGTGAGTGTGTCCCAATTATTAAATCTGGAACTGGCTTTTTTAAATTACCCAACCGAACCTACATACTCCCTAACATCCTATATAGCCCTCAAATAATTAAAAACCTGATTTCCGTTAGACGTTTTTCACGTGATAATTGGGTCTCTATAGAATTTGATCCGTTTGGTTTTTCTTTGAAGGACCTTCACAATGGAAGAATTCTTTCCCGCCACAATAGCAACGGGGACTTATATCCTTTCACTCCGCCACAACTGCCGCCTCAAGCCTGCTACCTCACCACTGCTTCTCTTCCATGGCATGATCGTCTTGGTCACCCCGGCACCCAAGTTTTAGATATTCTTAGTCGTAATTTTAATTTTCCATGTAATAAAGACCATAAGTCTAATTTTTGCAATTCTTGTCAATTATCAAATAGCAAACGTTTACCTTTTCATGCTTCAAATACATTTACTTTTGCCCCATTTGATATTATCCATTGTGATTTATGGACCTCCCCGGTTCCAAGCAAATCCGGTTATAAATATTACATGGTTCTAATTGATAATTTTTCACATTTTGTGTGGGTTTACCCTCTAAAATATAAATCAGAAACTTTTCCCACATTTGTGAAATTTCACCGACTCATCCATACCCAATTTAACCGCCTTATTAAAACATTTCAATGTGATTTGGGTGGCGAGTTTGATAATAACGCATTTAAAACATTTGCCCATCAAAACGGTCTTCTTTTCCGTTTCGCTTGCCCCCAAACCTCCTCTCAAAATGGCCGGGCTGAACGTATGATTCGTCGCCTAAACGACATCATACGTGCCCTTCTCATTCATGCCAATCTTCCACCCTCCTTTTGGGTGGAAGCTCTCCACACCGCAACCTACCTTCACAACATTCTACCCACAAAACGTCTAAACTTTTTCACCCCCACCTTTTCCCTTTACCTTCGCCATCCAACCTATGACCACCTACGAGTTTTCGGTTGCGCATGTTACCCGAACACTTCGGCCACCCAACCTCATAAACTCCATTCCCGTGCAATACATTGCATCTTTTTGGGCTACCCACCCGACTTTCGAGGCTATAGATGCTTCGACCCCTCTACGGGAAAGGTCCACATCTCTCGTCACGTTACATTCGACGAGATTACCTTCCCATTCACCATCCCCTCATCGTCCAGTTCTTACGCCTTCCTGGATGATTCTCCATCCCCGGTTTTTTTCATTTAATCCACCACCACCCAGGCCCAATGCCCCTCAGCCTACACCACCTCCGGCTACCCAAACAGGCCCATCCACTTCCAGGCCCAATCAACCAGCCCACCCGATCACCTATTCCCGTAGACACCGCCCACACACACCGGCCCAACCAGCCCGTACCCAAACGCCCCTTGCACCTCCACCCGGCTTCCCACCACTCCAGCCCACTACGGCCCAACACCAGCCCACCTCGTCCACTGCCCAACCCAACCCTCAACCGGCCACTCAACCTCAACAGCCCCTCACCACAAATACGCATCCCATGACGACCCGGTCAAAGACCGGTTCGCTTAAACCTTCAACCCCTCTCAACCTTTATACCTCCACCATCTCTCCCGTACCTACTTCCTATGCCAAAGCCTTTTCAGATCCTAATTGGACACACGCCATGCAGGCCGAGTTTAATGCTTTGCAGGAAAATGACACATGGGATTTGGTCCCCCGTCCGACTGACAGCCCTATTATACGATGCATGTGGCTCTTTCGCCATAAATTCAAGTCGGACGGGTCTTTGGAGCGATATAAAGCTCGTTTGGTAGTTAATGGTAAATCACAGACGGTTGGGATTGATTGTGAGGAGACTTTTAGTCCGGTTGTTAAACCGGCCACCATACGTACCGTTTTATCTTTGGCTGTCTCGCGTTCTTGGCCCATCCATCAGTTGGATGTCAAGAATGCGTTTTTACATGGTCATTTGCAGGAGACAGTTTTCATGCACCAGCCACCTGGTTTTGTGGACAAGCGGTGTCCAAATTTTGTTTGTCGGTTGAAGAAGTCTTTATATGGGTTGAAACAGGCACCTAGGGCGTGGTACAATCGGTTTGCTACTTATATTCTATCACAGGGATTCCGGAGTAGTGTGTGTGACACATCTTTGTTTGTTTATCATAAGGGTCCTCATGTTGCGTACTTACTGCTGTATGTCGATGATATTATTCTTACTGCATCCACAGATGCCTTATTACAGGATATTATTCAGTCACTCTCACGAGAGTTTGCTATGACTGACTTGGGTCGCCTTCATCACTTTCTGGGTATTACGGTGACACACCAGCAGAATGGTTTATTTCTCTCCCAGTCTCAATATGCCAAGGAGATAATCGACAGGGCTAAGATGTCTTCCTGTAAGCCTTGTGTTACACCTGTAGACCTCTCCTGCAAGCTTAGTGCTACCGATGGGGCTCTGTTTCATGATCCCACACTTTATCGCAGCTTAGCAGGCGCTTTACAGTATTTAACCTTTACCAGGCCTGACATTTCTTACGCAGTTCAGCAGGTTTGTTTGTTTATGCATGAACCGCGTGACCCGCATTTTAATTTCATGAAACGTATTATCAGATACGTCCAGGGAACTCAATCGTACAGCATTCGAATTGTCAAGTCTCCTGTTCACTCTCTCGTGGCTTATTCTGATGCAGACTGGGGCGGGTGTCCGGATTCACGCCGCTCCACAAGTGGTTATTGTGTTTTTCTGGGGGATAATCTTCTTTCGTGGTCTTCCAAACGTCAGCCCATCGTCTCTCGCTCCAGTGCTGAAGCGGAGTATCGAGGAGTAGCTAATGCAGTGGCGGAAGCAACTTGGTTACGAAATTTGCTTCTAGAACTTCACGTTCCCTTACAGCGCGCCACCGTGGTCTATTGTGATAATGTTTCCGCTGTGTATCTTTCAAACAATCCGGTGCAGCACCAGCGTACCAAACATGTTGAGATCGATATTCATTTTGTCCGTGAGAAAGTTCGCGTTGGTCACATTCGCGTTCTTCATGTGCCGTCCTCATCTCAGTACGCTGACATCTTCACCAAGGGATTGTCTAGGGAATTGTTTCAATCTTTTCGCTCCAGTTTAACCGTTTGCTCCGCGCCCGATCAAACTGCGGGAGGATCTTAGCATTATCACTAGCATTATCTCTATATCTTATATTTAGAATTGATTTGTATAGATAGACATTGTTTCCATGTATATCGGCTGACAATCCCTATATAATGGGATCTTATTGTATCATTCTAATTCATTCAATAATCAATACCATAGACCACTTTTAATGAAAACGTAGTGACATAAAAGCAAGCAGAGAGAATGAGATAAAACTATATATATCATAAAAAAACATAACTATTTTATTAGTGTTTCTATGATGATGAAATATTATGTGTCAGCAGGGTCGCCAATTTTATTGCACTACAACATGAGTGTGGGCATGGGTGAGAGTGAGAGATGTAATTCATGTAACATAAAGTTATATGATAAATGTTTTATAAGTCATGATTATACTATTTTTGTAGCTAGTAACACATCACATGGAGTTCGGTATTGATTTGTCTTACATTGTCCTTTCAAGTTTAGAAAAGGTAACTAACGAAAATGAAAAGACAATGGAATAGAAATGTTGAAGATTCATCCTTTCCTTAGTGGAGAGTATCTAGCTCATGACTATCAATCGCCTAAACTTGAGTGAGCGAAGATTCAGTATGAATCATGACTTATACACTTCATTTTTATATCATATACCAACTCACAGATGTGACGTGACGTGACATGTCATGTTGTGGTCTGATTGGAGCTAATCATTGAGTCATGAGCACTACATAAACCTAACTCTTGAGGCGTGAAATTGTGTGTCCTAATCACGAAAGTCATGATAAATTCTAAAAACAATCTAACTCAAAAGAAGTAGCTATTTAAGTCATATGTAGATAGAACTTCAACACGGAAGTGGAATGTTTTCATTATGCGAGTTTTGGCAATCAAGAAAGCTAGTAATAATTGCATACAATTCTTTTACATGTGATATATTTCTAAGTTCAAAGAACCTACATTTTTACGCACATTTAGATATTGGTCTAATACTCTAATATACTTTTTTTTTTCCACACTTTCTAAATGTATGGAATTGGTATATTGAATAGTTACGATTGTAAAACATGTAGAAGAATATACACACTTTAATAAAACTCTGGGAAACATCTTGGACAATTAATAATCTGTTATTATATGATCATCTACGAGCAATCTCATTAAGTTCCTCAATTGGCTAAAACTGGTTTGCTATCAGGGGTGGACATACCCTTTAGCTAAGTTTGTTTAGTTGACCCAAATTGACCCATTTGTGGTTCATAACCTATATACCCTTCCAAAACCAATATTAAACGAATTCTCCCAATGTAACACTTGCCTAGCGTTAATCTAACATCAACAACAACCAAATCGTTTAAACAAATTGCTGGTGGGACAAAGTCACAAAATGATAACAAACATATTTCATGAAGACTCATGTTATAATCGATACCTATATCAGCAGTTTAATAAACACTTTAATGGCTGGAATTGATACATGTTAGGGACGGAAACAGAAGAAAAAAACCCTCAGCTTAGCTCAGAAGAAAAAAATCCTAACAAATTGAACCACCTATGAGCAAAAACTTAAAACTAGGGCTTCTAAACACATTTCAAAAGAGATAACATAGAAATCGTTACACAAAAGACCGGAGAGGATGAGAAGGAGTTGTGATGTTTGAAGTGAGGAGGGTGTGGCTGTGATGTTTGAGGGTGAGGGGTGGAGGTGTAGGTCAGCAAGCTTTGATGTTTGAAGTATGGAAGCCTTAACTTTGTTTAAAAAAATAAAATAAAAACTGAGCAAAAAAAAAGGTAAAACGGCGAGGTGTAGGTTTCGAACCTGGGATCTATCGTTAAAAGAGAAGGGATATACCATTGAAGCGCTTTGTTGATTTATTTACGGATTCCTTTGTAATATATTTAGGGGTTCCTATAGTATTTTCTACATATAATAACGCTAAAAGTTATAAACCGAACAGGTTCCTGGGACCTGATTTAGAACCGTAGATCTGCCCCTATATCAAGACTTGTTTAAAAATAAGATAAATAGGAGGACCACTATGCTAGATAACTAATTTTGGGAGGGACATTTACTAGTTTGATTAAATAGTAAAATAGAGAGGAAAGCTCCAGAGGTGTTAATGGGTCAAAAAACCACTAAACTTGCATTAGAGGTAAGCAAATGTTGGTTCGATCCGGTTTGATTTTAACACATAATTGAAACCGATAACCGAAGTTTGTTATTAGAAAAAACCATAACCGAAACAGATCGGTTAAGTTGCTTCGGATAAGATGCGAGTTATCATTACGGTTATGTTCGGTTAATTATCAAAAATTAAACTTAGGCAAAATTATAAACTTAAAATAGTTACTAAAGTGTTTTGAACATTTTTAAAGAATGCAAATATATGAAGAATACATCAAAAACCCAGCAAATACATAAAAACATGTTTTAAGTACATGGATTTATATGAAAAACACCATGAAATGCACACAAAAAATACATGAAAATATGTTCCAAATACATGGATATACATGAGAAACACATAAATAAATAACTATTGGTTTGGTTTCGGTTATGAAAATAGGGAAAACCGTAACGGAATGGTTCGAGTTTAGCCATATTTTAACCATAACTGATTGGTTAATTCGATTACGACTATTTTCAGTTATTACCAATAATATAAAATTATTTTTTAAATATTCTTTGTTGTTTTTCCAAAGAATTTTGTTGTGAATATTGTTATAGATTTTGCAATGATAGTTTAAGTTTTTTTTTTAAGATTTTGCTACCAAATTTGCTACGAAGATTTTTTAAGTATCTGTTTTCTCAACTCTGCTACCGAATTTGCTGCATATACTTTTAGTTTTTCTTTAGTTAGTTTTTAACATTTATTTTCATGACTTAGCTACGGATTTTGCTACCTATTTTACCAAGTTATTTTTACTTTACTCTCTCAATTTTACTACGGATTTTGCAATGAATTTTATTTAACTTTTCTAGTTAATTTCTAAATAATTTATTTTCATGGTTTTGCTATGGATTTTGCTACCGATTTTTGACAAGTTATTTTTTAGGGAAATTGAATTTTAACACCCTGAACTATTGACAATTGGCCGCTAACGCACTGAACTACAAAATTGACCAACACCGCACTGTACTTTTAACTTATTGGCATGTATCACCCTCAGACTAACCATGGTTAATTTTTGTTGACGTGGCATGGTGACGTGTCCATTTTTGCTGACGTGGCAGGTGATGTGTCCATTCTTTTGTTAATCAAGAACCTATTATTATTATTGTTAGGGAAAATCACCAAAATGGCCACTTGACCAAATGACTTACCAAAATGGTCCTCTCCCGTCTATTTAGAGAGACGGATCACCAATTTCGAGGCACCCAAGGCCTCTCCAAAGAGGCTTCCCGTAAAGACCAATAAAAAACCGACACCTCATCACACTTTCTCTCTCCCCAATCTCTCTTTCCTCTCTCCTCACTTTCTCTCTCCTCAGTCTCTCTCCTCTCTCAAGACGTCGCTGATTATCAGTGTAACTCATAGAGTGAAGGTCCCATCATCTCTATGATTCTCAATGGCGTCAATCTCTTCGTTGTTCCTTGTTCATTCTCTAATTTCACTTGAGAATCACAATGAGTTCCAGGTCCAGGACATATGGTTACATTCTCTAATTCCACTCTCTCTCTTTCTCCTCTCTCTCTCTCATCATCTCTATTATCAAACAAAAGCACTAACAAAATCACCATGAAATTAGAACTTTCATAATCCACCATGTCGTCGCCGGAAAAATGAGAGGAAACTGTGATGCGGCGGAAGAGTCGAAACCGGTGACAGTTAAGGTTAAAGAAGGATACGGATCCTGTTTTCATTTGGGCCGACAAACAGTAACCAACAAAACTAATAATATTATTACAATTGTTGATGGTTTGGATGACGTCAGCAATGGTAAGGGTTTGGAATTTGAATGGAAGTTGTGTCCCGGTGGCCGGTCCTCTAGCGTTTGATTCCGTTGCCTGATGGATATAAAAGTGCCGGTTGTTTGTCCAAACAAGAACATGAATATTATTATTATTATTATTCATATAAAATGTTACCTTGTAGAATGGAATCAAACGCCTGCAATTTGAAACACAAAATCCTTCTTAGTTGAAAATTACGAAAGGGTCATGTTATTTGCATCCCTCTGCGGCCTGTAGAGGCCTCTACGGGTCATAAAGGGTGTCAGAGCAATAAATGCAACTGAAAAACACAACCCTATAAAATCCGCAGAGGCCTCTACGGGTCACATAGAGTTGTTGCCCTAGAAACCTAAACCCTCTACGACTCGTAGGGGGCTCTACGAGCCGTAGAGGCATGTACCAATCATTGTCAATGATTGCCAATCATTAACAATCATTGACTTGACCCTCTGCAACCCGTAAAGGCCTCTACAGGTCGCATAGGATCACTTGAATGCTTTTACCTTCGTTTTGGATGGAATGAACAAAAAAAACTTTTCTGTATGTGGTTCTACGACCCGTAGAAGCCTCTGCGGGTCATAGAGAAAACCTCTACGAGTCATAGAGGTCTTCTACGAGCTCCTAACATTTTTTAATCAAAAATAATATTTGTTGCTCTACGAGCAGTAGAGGCCTCTACGCTCGTATCTGTTCCACCCTTTACGATACGTAGAGACCCCTACGACTCGTATCCAAAAACTCTACGGCTCGTAGAGGCCCCATACGAGACATATAAAACCTTTTTTTTGTGTTTTGTTTGTTAATTTTATGTATGTTATTTGAGGTTTTATAAAAAAAAAAAAAAATCCTCTACTTGTTATATCTATAAAAGAGCGTAAACGAAAATAAAAAATTCAATTAATAATACATTACACGTTATAATTACAACATAAGACCCTGTGCCAGACGATCTCTATATAGCCTCACACAGGGAAGTAAGTGGAAGATAATCCTCTTGTAGGGTGGAATACTTGAAGAACCACACCATATCTCTCACAAATCACAATTCCCTGCCCAGGCAAGTCCATCTATTTGTCATGGGGCCCCGGTCCAATTCCAAAGCAATCTAATGACCTTATTACGGAATCGACCGTATACCAACCCCACCTTGAGTACATCGCTTGCCACATAACATAGCGTTCAGATAGTTCGTTCATCAAATCCTGACGGATCATAGCCTAGTCATTCTCATGACCCCCTAAAGACACAGATACGGATCGGAACCCACAGTTACAGTCTCCCTGAACATTTTGAATATGTGTAATAAGCCAGTTACACGCTTAACGAGATGATAATACCAATCGGAACCCACAGCTACCGTCTCCCTGAACATTTTGAATATGTGTAATAAACCGGTTACACGCTTAACGAGATGATAATACGGATCTGAACCCACAATTACCGTCTCCCCGAACATTTTGAATATGTGTAATAAACCAGTTACACGCTTAACGAGACGATAACACGGATCGAAACCCACAGATACGGATCAGAACCCACAGTTACCGTCTCCACAGTTAACGAGACGATACTATACGCTTACACGAAGGTAAAAGTATTCAAGTGATACTCTACGACCCGTAGAGGGCTCTACGAGCCGTAGAGGCATAAGTCAATGATTGTCAATGATTGGCAATGATTGACACATGCCTTTACGGCTCGTAGAGGCCTCTACGAGCCACAGAGGGCCCTCTACGAGCCGTAGAGGCCGGTGCAAATAAGAGGCGCCATCACGAAAAGGGAGAGAAAGAGAAAGGGAGAGAGAGAGAGAGAAACTGAGGAGAGAGAGACTGAGAGAGAACGTGAGGAGAGAGAGTGTGTGAAGAGGTGTCGGTTTTGTATTGGTCATTATGGGAAGCTTCTTTGGAGAGGCCTTGGGTGCCTTGAAATTGATGACCCGTCTCTCCAAAGAGACGGGAGAGGGCCATTTTGGTAAGTCACTTGGTCAATGGGTCATTTTGGTGATTTTCCCTTATTGTTATTGTTATTAGAAGATAGAAGCTAGTTCACAAGGCTTAAGCCAATTAGTTGGTTAAAGGTTGAAGTGCACATATCGGGTTTTTTAATGCCTGGTTTCGGGTGGGTTCAATTATAATCGGATATTAAGAGAAACCAGATAGGGTTCGAATATGGGTATTGGAAATGACAGTTTTGATCCTCAACGCTTTTCCACCTTCATACTCCCACCATTTTTATGTATACAATTTGACTTTCTGAAGTGGTCTTCTAAATAAACTATTACAAGCATCTTACCCTCTATATTTAATAAGATGAGAGATATTATACCCATCATCACCTTAATCCAATTATTTTATTTCTGTTGTAGGAGATAAAGACGGGTGAACTTGTCAAGCCAATGGTTGATAAACTAATTGATAATCATTTATGCAAGGTTGTATTTGAATTGTGGATGCTGTTTTCCACATAATCTAATTTTACATATCTATATACACACAATATATTTTATTTATATATTAAATTGTGAATTGGATGGTAGAGGGGAAGTAGCACATGAAGATGAGTATCTGAGTACAGAAATTGGGGACGGTGGGCGCACGTGACTGAGAGGCAACGGTCGGTTCAGTTTGTCATGTGTGCCAACAACTCACAAGGAACCGTTGGAGCATTTACTATTTACTTGTTTTTCAAAAACAAAAAAATCTCGTAGAGGTGTTCGTTACACAATTTTTTTAACGGCTAATTTCCTCCTAATGAGTAAATTGAGTAGGATAAGATATCATTGATAGAGAACAAGGATGAACGACTCAACATATGATGCTTGAGTTTTTTTTATGAACCCGGCCTTATTGTCAGCATCACACAATTGGCTTATTTGATGAGATTATGGTTATGTCCTTCGACAAAGTGAAAGATGATGAAACCCTTGATTGTTTCATTGATATTGACAATATTTATAATACAAAAGATGATCTCCTAATATGGTGGAGATTTGGTTACAATCAATACATTATCAATTTACTAAATATACAAATATATATTAATACACCCCCGCAGTCGAATCGTCGGGTGGACCGATGCTGAGACTGGACCGAAAATCTTCAAACAGTACGCGAGGGAGTCCTTTAGTAAAAATGTCTGCTATCTGATGTCGAGAGGGGACGTGTAAAACGCGAACGTGTCCACGTTGCACCTGTTCACGAACAAAGTGAATGTCGAGTTCGATGTGCTTGGTGCGTTGGTGTTGAACAGGGTTGCCCGATAGGTAGACAGCACTAACATTGTCGCAGTAAACCAATGTCGCACGAGTAAGAGGAAGCCGTAGCTCTAGTAACAAATTGCGAATCCAGCAAATGTCAGCAACGACATTGGCAACGCCGCGATATTCCGCTTCAGCACTGGATCTGGAGATAGTAGACTGTCTTTTGGATGACCAAGAGATGAGGTTGTCACCAAAGTAAACACAGTAACCAGATGTGGAGCGGCGGGTGTCTGGGCAACCCGCCCAATCAGCATCAGTGTAAGCAATCAAGGAAGAAGTAGGTGCAGGGCCGAGATGAAGCCCATGATCAGAAGTGCCCTGCAGATATCGAAGAATACGCTTCAAAGCATTCCAGTATTCCTGCCGAGGATCATGCATGAACATACAAACCTGCTGAACAGCATAAGAGATGTCAGGACGAGTAAACGTGAGGTATTGTAGCGCCCCAGCCAAGCTACGATACATCGATGGGTCATCATGAGGGGGGCCAGAAGAAGCAGACAGTTTGGACTGGGTGTCAACCGGGGTCGCAACCGGTTTACACGAGTCCATGCCCGCCCGATGAATAATGTCCTTGACATAAGCCTGTTGAGATAGAAACATGTGATCGCCATCCCGAGTGACCTGAATGCCCAAAAAATAAGAAAGGGAGCCCAAATCTTTCATCGCAAATTCCCCGGATAAAGTATGCAATAATCGTTTGCGTAGTGCCTCGGTAGATGTGGTGAGAATGATGTCGTCCACATAAATAAGTAGGTATGCAATATCGGAGCCATGATGATAGATAAACAGTGAGTTGTCCGACTTGCTTTGTTGAAACCCATGTAACAGAACGAAATCCGTGAACCGTTGGTACCAGGCTCTAGGAGCTTGTTTAAGCCCATAGAGCGACTTTCAGAGTCTGCAGACATGATCAGGAAAATCTTTGTGACGAAATCCCATGGGCTGATGCATGTAGACGGTCTCTTCCAAGTTGCCATGAAGGAAGGCATTAGTAACGTCCAACTGATGTATTTTCCAAGACTTGGAGAGAGCAAGAGTGAGAACCAAACGAATGGTAGAGGGCTTGACTACCAGGCTAAATGTTTCACCACAGTCGATACCTGTCTGCTGTTTACGACCGTCACAAACTAACCGGGCCTTGTAACGTTCCAAGCTCCCATCAGACCTGAACTTATGTTTAAACAACCACAAACAACGTATAACATTCATATCTGGAGTCCTAGGCACAAGCTCCCAGGTCTTATTTTTAATTAGTGCACTAAATTCGCTGGCCATGGCATTGTACCATTCTGGAGAGGCCAAGGCAACCTGAGGGTTTTTGGGCAGTGGGACAGTGGTGGTGGTGTGAAGGTTAAAGTGGTGTTTGGGTTTGTGAATGCCGCTCATAGAGCGTGTGTGGATGGTGCGTGACGGAGGTGGTGGTTGTGACACAGGCTCGGTTGAGGGAGGAGGTGGTTGGGCCGGCTCAGGTGAGATTGGGCTAGATGTAGCAGTGGAAGGGTCCACGGTAGTGGACGGAGCTGAAGGTGGGCCGTGTGGTGAAGCAGAAGTGGGGTCTTGGCATTGGGCCTGAGGGACAGGTCTGGAAGGGATATTTGGGCCTTGGTTAGTTGGGCCAGAAGTGTTGGGAGGAGGAACAGGTGGGCTGGAGACGAAATTAGGGGGGTTGGGGTTTATGGCGGGTGTAGGGTGGGGAACAGTGGGCGAAGTAGTAGATGTAGAGGGTGGGTGTTTTTGTAGGTGGTCCCACACCAATGGATTGATGGTGGGATTTAAGAAGGTATAGGAGTTTGGAGTGGTGGGCGATTGAATGGCATAAGGGAAGATTGATTCTTCAAAGTAAACATGCCGGGAAATAATGACTTGGTGAGAGGTGAGGTCTAAACACTTGTAGCCCCGATGGTTGTTAGGATAACCAAGGAAGACGCAAGGGTTTGACCTAAAATCAAGTTTATGAATTGTGGTGGAGGGGTTGAGGGGATAACAAAGGCACCCAAAAGTACGTAGATGATCATACTCAGGGATGCAGTTGTATAGGTGAGTGGTTGGGGATTTGAAGTTGAGTAATTTGCTGGGTAAAATGTTGAGGAGGTAGGTGGCGGTATGAAGGGCAAGGTGCCACATGTTGGGTGGTAGAGAGGCTTGGGCAAGGAGGGTGCGAATCATGTTGTTAATGGTGCGGATTTTGCGTTCCGCTTTACCATTCTGAGAAGATGTGTAAGGGCAGGAAAACCGAAATTGCATGCCATTATGATTACAAAAATTATAAAAATTGTTGTTTGCATATTCTTTACCATTGTCACATTGAAATTGTTTGATTTTACGTTCAAATTGGGTATGAATTAGTTTATGGAAGGTGGCGAAGGTTTCAAATACTTGTGATTTATTGGTGAGGGGAAATGTCCATAAGAAGTTAGTAAAATCATCCAAAAACAATATATAATATTTGTGCCCCCCGTACTAAGTACGGGAGAGGTCCATAAATCACTGTGAACAATGTCAAATGCAAAACGAGTAGAATTAATTGAATCATAAAAAGGCAATCTAACACTTTTGCCAAAAACACAAGATTGACAAAGCGTTTTATTATGTTTTCCATAATCAACAAAAGGTTGTAAATTTAAAGACTGAAGCAAATGGTTTCCTGGATGACCCAAACGTTGATGCCAGCGATCCTGGGTAACTGCAACAAAAGAGGTGGGTGAAGTGGTCTTGAGAGGTAGAGGTGCAGTCAACGGGTATAGATCGCCAGTGCTATTGCATCGAAGGATAGGAGCCCGAGTTTTGAGATCCTTCACAAGAAAGCCAAATGGGTCAAATTCAATGGAAACTAAGTTATCTCTGGTAAGGCGACGGACAGAGATTAGGTTTTTAATAATATTAGGGGCAAAAAGGACATCATTAAGTTTAAGTGGAGGGTATGGGGGGGGAAGGACTTGGTTGCCTTGGGCCACGACAGGTATAGACATGCCATTACCAACAATAATAAACTTATTAGTGCAAGAATTAAAAGCAGACGGGGAGTATATACCTTGGGCGTTGGCCGAGTGAGATGAGGCACCGGTGTCCATCATGCCATGATCCGGGGGATTAATAGCCAGAGAATAGAGTGCTTGTTCAATGTCAGTGGCCGAGTATTCCGTGTGATGTGCTTGATCCGGTCGAGGTCCAAGAATCCCCTGTGAGTTTTGAGAAACGGGCCGAGAGGGGTAGGGGCAAGGGGGTTGGGCTGCAGTGGTGTTTTTCAGGACAGAAGCCCATTGGGCCGCGGTCCAGTTCTGGGGAAAAATGATATAAGGGTGGTTTGGGCCAGAAGGAGTGTTAGAGGAGTTTCTGGGCTGGTTCGTGTTGGGCCTGCCTCGTCCCCTACCCCGAGTGTTTCTGGGCCGAGGATTGGAGGCAGTGGGCTGGGTAGCGGCAGTAGGGTTATTGGGCTGGGAAAAAGGTTGTCTAGGGTGAGTGTGGGAGGTGGCAGCGAGGGCGGTCGAAGCCGACTGCGATGCCCGGGTAAGCTGGCGTTTCTTTTTATTTTCCTCCATTGTGAGGCGGGAACGGACCTCACTAAATGGTGGGAGGGGATCACGGTTCTGGAGGACCGTTGAGATGCTATCGTATTGTTCCGTAAGACCGGTAAGCACTTTGAGAACAAGCATTCGGTTGTCAACCGGCGACCCGACACTGGCAAGTTGTTCGGCTAGTAGTTTGGCATGATCACAATAATCCGACATAGATGAAAAATTTTCAAGACAGAGATTTGCAAACTCTTGACCGAGGAAGATGGCACGAGTATTTTGGTTGTCGTTAAATTCGTGTTCGACTGCCATCCAAGCATCATAAGCAGTCTGTCCGGGTTGGATAATAATGCGAAGGAGAGGTTGGGATAGGGTAGCATAAATCCATTGCTTGACCAACGCGTCAAGACGGGACCATAACTGGTCAGCAGCAAGGGCTGCCGCCTCCGCCTTGGCCACGGCTGCAGGGTCAGAAGAAGAGGGAGGGGGGCGGGTGGTTGCAGGTCGTGGAAGTAGGTGGTCAGCGACCTCATAGGCTTCGCAGTGAACCTGGAAGAGGGTCTTCCAGGTGGTGTAGGAGGGAGAGTCTTTTTCGAGTATGATGGGGATGTTGGATTTGATATTGGTGACTGCTAGGGCAGGGTGAAGGGAGGAAGAGGAGGACGCCATTGTGAAGAAGAAAACGGCGCCGGTGAGGGTTAAGGAGTCAGCGGAAGACAGGAAGGAGATCGATCGCAGTGGGCGAATCGATTGAGGAGGGTGGCCTAGGGTTGGGGAACCTAGACTCTTGATACCATGAAAGATGATGAAACCCTTGATTGTTTCATTGATATTGACAATATTTATAATACAAAAGATGATCTCCTAATATGGTGGAGATTTGGTTACAATCAATACATTATCAATTTACTAAATATACAAATATATATTAATACAAAGGATACACACTTGAAGGTCATATATATATAGTTATATTATAATGCAACATATCCTTTGGTTTGTCCCTTACTATTGCTACCAAAAGTGACAACATGACTTTTTCTTTGGACGTTTTGTATAACATGTTAGTAGAGACTTGTAACCATGTGTCTTAAACATCCACTATCAAGATACCTGTTGTAAAAATGAACACCAAAACAATAACAATCGAGAACAATTGACCAACGATTACGAATATTATTGAACAATGAACGATTACAAAGAAAGAATTGAAAGAAAACGAAATACAGAAGGTTATTCCCAAATCTAGACCTAATCCAGTTTATATAACCCTAAACCTGATTATAACGACTTCTAACAAACAAGTATAGAAGTTGACACAACTAGTCCCTCATCTTTGGAACATTCATTACAAATAGAAAAACTAAACAAAACAGACTAAATAAATTTGTAACTTTGTAGAAATACCCCCCGAACTTTATCATTCAGTTTCTGCACCTTTGACTTTATTGTTTGACTCATGATTTTGATTCACAATTCCAACAATCTCCACCTTGAGTCAATAATCATGATCTAAACAACTTTTCTAACCATTCAAACAAAAATCAGACTCTGTTTCTTCCACATACTTGATTAATTCTTCGGCTGCTTTTTCATCAGACTCAACATGAACAAGTTTGACCTTTTTCAACACTACTGTCAAAACATTGTTCCTTGTTTCTTTAAAAATACATAACTGAACCAAGTTGCAGCTTGCCTTTCCCACTCACAATATCTTCTAAGCACTGAAATACACCACCGGTTATGAATCTCATTCTGTCACCAGTTTCTGCAATATTAGGCAAAATCAAATTAATGACCATTTTGCCCCTTATATCAGATCTGTCCCCAGACAACATTTCAAACTTAATCATCACCAACCGAGTTCCATTTCTACATAATGAACTTATTCCCTCATTCACTAACTTCCACCACTTGGTGATAACCTCTTTACAAGTCAAAAGCTTCAAATCAGTCTTCATTGACCTGTCTCTTTCAGTACAGTTAAGTTTTTCACCAAAAACAGTCCTGAATATCTGAGAATCTTTTCCTACACACTCTCCAGCCTCTACCTTAACCTGAACAGCTGCAACTTTGCTTGTATAGACTCCACCTCAGACCAAACACCTTTTAAACATAGCACAATCCTGCTATTTTCAACCCATGGCTTCACATCATCTAGTTCCCATACCTTGTACATCTCTATACCACTAAGATACCCTAAGAACATATCAGCATCTGCTCTTGATCTCATCAATTCTTCCTGACTAGAATTATTATTCACTTCAAATCCAATCAATTTTCCAAACTTTTCTAGAAATACCCTCCTTGGAAAAACACTTTCTCTGATCAGAGACCTACCACCTCCACCAAGAATCCAGTCCATTAAAATACCACACACATCACCATGAACAATTGATTGACCCACATCAGCAATATTTACCCTGTGAACCACTCTCATCACATCCTGTTTACAGTTTACAACCAATCCTTGTTCAAATGTGTGACCTATGGACTCTTTCATACTAGGCACAACATGGCCATCAAGAACATAGACATCATTCTTTTGCCTAGTTCCTAACATCAACATCACATGTCCTTTCATAACCAAAGCTTTACCATCTTTTAACATCACATTGTAACCCTTCTTTTCAAAACAACCCAATGACAAAACACTTCTATTCAAATCAGGAACATACCTTAAATTAAGAATATCCATAATCTTTCCATTGTCCATCTTAAATGCAACAGTTCCAATCCCCTGAATTTTACAAATCCTGCCATCTCCAATCTTGACTACACCAAGATTCCCATATTTTAAATCCCTGAAATACCCCATCATATGTCATCTCAAATGAAGCTCCTAAATCCATTATCCACTTTTCTGAACAGAAACCATCATCAGTCACCACAAGAACCTCAGAATCATGACAATCTTCTGATGACCCATCTTGTTAACTATGATCACCCAACCTTTGTTCATTCATTCTTTTCTTCACTTCTGGACAATCCATCTTCAAATGATCCTCTGAATGACACACAAAACACATTCTTTTGAATCTTGATTCTCATATGAACCTTGATTTTTTCTGATCAATCTTTCCTCTCACTAATAGTCCTTCTCCACCTTATTCTTTAAGTTCAAACCTCCTCTTCTATTCTCTTGAATTCAAGGCTACTAAGACTTCTTCCATGGTAAGAGTTTCTCTTCCATACATCAGAGTATCCACAAAGTGTTCAAAACTCTGTGGAAGAGATGTCAAGAACAAGATTGCTTGATCTTCATCATCAATGGTGACCTCAATATTTTCAAAATCCAACACCAATTTGTTGAACTCATATGTATGGTCTTCTATTGACTTTCCTAGTGCCATCTGAAAGGTGTACAACCTTTTCTTCAGATACAGTCAATTGGCCAGGGATTTGGTCATGTACAGACTCTCTAACTTAGCCTAAACCCCTGCTGCAGACTGTTCTTTTGACACCTCCCTCAAGACCATGTCACCCAGACTCAAAATGATCGAACTGTGGGCCTTTTCTAACATCTCCATCTTCTCTTTATCTGTGAAACCATCAGGAAGATGATCCTCACCCTTCAATGCATCAACAACTCCATTGTGCACCAATAGAGCTCTCATCTTCAACCTCCACAGACTAAAATCGTTTCTACCATCAAACTTCTCCAATTCGAACTTGGTAGTCACCATTGTAACGATTGAATTGTTCTGAATCGAGCCAACCAGACTCTGATACCAATTGTTGTAAAAACGAACACCAAAACAATAACAATCGAGAACAGTTGACCAACGATTACGAATATTATTGAACAATGAACGATTACAAAGAAAGAATTGAAAGAAAATGAAATACAAAAGGTTATTCCCAAATCTAGACCTAATCTAGTTTATATAACCCTAAACCTGATTATAACGACTTCTAACAAACAAGTATAGAAGTTGACACAACTAGTCCCTCATCTTTGGAACATTTATTACAAACAGAAAAACTAAACAAAACAGACTAAATGAACTTTGTAACTTGGCAGAAATACCCCCTGAACTTTATCTTTCAGTTTCTGCACTTTTGACTTTATTGTTTGACTCATGATTTTGATTCACAATTCCAACAATACCAAATGTGCTTACTTTAGGTAGAAACTTGATATTAGATTTATATATCAGATACCACTTGAGACTCTTGTATATATTAGATTTTAGATTCTTGTTTAGCAGTTTCTCCTTGTTATTCACAACTAAAAGCTGCACGTGGTTGGGTGGGGGTTGAGGTAAATTGATAAAGCCGTTAAAGTTAAGGTGTTGCTCCTTAAGCTCCGTCGAAGGTCGTCTTAGAATTCCCTATTTTCCCCTGCATGCCACACCTTCATTACCTTAGGCTAAACGGAGTGCATGCGGGGAGTTGGGCCGGGGAGATGATGTGGCTTCGGGGAGATGGGGGAACACCGCCCCCCCCCCCCCCCCCCGTTTTTTTTCGGGGATTTCAGGGAATTCTCCCCGTGTGCCCCGAGCTCTTTGATTGGTTTATTAATATTTATTTTTTTTAAATCAAACTTTATATAATAAAAAATGAAGGGGGTTTGGGGGAATACCATTTCCAAACTTTAGGGGAGGAAAGGGGGAGAATGATGTGGCGCTGATGTGACACTTGGGGAAGTTGGGGGAAAAGGGGGCACACCATATAGCCTTATATTGCCTTGTCATTTTCTTTTCTAAATGGTAATCTGATGTTACCTTTTTATGATTTAAAAAATGAAGGTATATACTTGTTATTTATCAAGTTAGTCTTGTTGGGGCAACTTTAAGAGAAAGAGATGTGTGCTTTATTGTCAGACTTAAAAATTATTGTCCTGTATGGTAACATGTTTAACCAAGGCTTTACTTGCACACTTCATGCCATTATTTACTTTTGAAATAATTTTAGATGGTACGTATGTTTTTTGATTCAAAGAAATAAATCATCATGGAAATAACGACCATTGCAACTTCTGATTTATAATTCTCTCATAATTAAAGATAGTTTGAACTTGATGTAGAATCTATTCATCATTTACTCTCTAGGTAAGATTTAACATTGGACATGATCAATGACGTATTGACGCTAGATGGGGTGTATTTTAGTGAGACCAAAATGAAACAATTGATTAAAAAAGTTAAATTTGTTCTTTCAAACTAAAATAGTTATTTTGATCAAACCATACAGACTGAAATCATATCTATCTGTAGATAACTTGATAAAATAAAATGATTAGTTATAATTTATGAAAACACCATTAGAACATTTTAATGAAAGTTAGAAGATCTTAGTTTCCTTAAGAGTTTTTTTTTTTTTTGAAGATTAACTTTCATTCAACAAAAACACAAGCTATCTCCAAGCCGGAGATAACAAGCGAAAACCACAACAAAATCCACAATTACATCAAATCAAAGTTAGACCATCTATCCCAATCCACTACACCATGTTTAAACCGATGTTTGTACCAAAGGAAAGCTAGGGTCTTGATGTCCGTCACCGTCTTCACAACGTTGGATTCCACATTAGAGAACACCTTCTCGTTCCTACACTTCCACAACACCCAACAAGCAATGATAATGACTCCTTTAAGCACCTCTTGTTTATTACCTCTCGCGCCACACAGATCATGTAACAACACCAAATCTTTCACATGAAACGCATAGATATCCGGAATACGACACCATCTAGCAATACCCATCCAAACTCCAGCCGAGAACACACACCCCGTGAAAAGGTGTTCCACAGACTCTTCCTTGTCATTACACCACTCACACATCGGATTAGGCACGTTAATACTTCTTCTAATCAAAGCCTTCTTTGTCGGGATACGGTCTAAATAGAGTCTCCACATAAAAATATTGCATTTGAGGGGCACCCATTTACTCCACACGAACACATCCATACCCGCAGAGGTCGACGAACCCTTCAACCATTTCTTCACTTCTGAAACGGCGAAATCTTTCTGCCTACCAACGTGCCATACCCAATAGTCCCTCCCATTACCAAAGTCAACCGAAGCCAGCAAGTCTTCGAGTCTCCTTTTGTCTTCAATCTCCTCATTAGAGCTAAGCAAACGTTTCCAATTCCAGCAAATGGTTCGGCCAGCCCCATTGTTCAACACTCGATCACAAACGTTAACACCTTTATCTTTTTCCAGAACAAATAGCCTAGGAAACTTAACGTTAAGCGCTTCTTCACCTAGCCAAACATCCACCCAAAACCGGATAGCCTTCCCATCACCCAGCTGCCCCGAATAACACTATCAATACCCTTACCATCGACTTTGATCTTCTTACAAAGAGACGCGTAATTCTTCCACACACTTGTGTATGCACTATTAACCGGAATAAGCCCCCACCTTCGACTAGAACCATGAATAGATACGACTACCCGTCTCCATAACATTTGATCTTCATGAAGAAAACACCACATCCATTTAACTAAAAGAGCTTGATTATTTAAGTCGAGTCTAATAATTCCCAACCCTCCCTTCGCAACCGGTTTCGTGACTACCTCCCATGAGACCCAACTAAGCTTCCGAACATCCTCGGACCCACCCCACAAGAACCTTCTCATTAAACCTTCTAAATCTTTTGTAACTCTCTTTGGGACCTTAAGAGTTATACTTGAATTTTCTTCGAACTAAGGGCATGTTTGGGTAAACTTCTCCTTATCTCCTTATCTCCTTCTTCTACCTTCTTATCTCCTTAATCAAAAAGTCACAAATTCTAACTTATAACTTATCTCCTTTTCAAGCCACGAAAACCTCATTTTCAACCCATTACCCAAACAAACTTATCTCCTTATCTCCTTCTTGATTAAGGAGATAAGTCATAAGAAGGTGAAATAAGGAATGCCAAACATGGCCTAAACTTTTTACTTAGAACTAGGTATGTAGCCTATATTAGGTATTTGAGTGTACATTTTATCAACATTATATACATGTTTATGTTTAGGGTATGATTTACACAGAAGAAAAAACAATTAAAAAAAACATATTAGCATAGACTCAACAAATATACAAGCCAATAACTCATTTCATGTTTGTAACATTCTAAAAAAATTCAAATAATTTTGAAAAATGGTGGGAAAAGAAAACTAATTGTCAAAGCATTTGTTGATTGTATCTCACACAAGTACGGAAATCACATGCACATAACCCTTTTTCATTCGTCTTCCACCAACCCATTTCACAAACTGATTGGACTTACTCATATTTTTAAACTCTAGTTTTATATCTTTATACTCATAAGTTTATAAAGGTATGCTTAAGTTGTTTGTTTTCATTTTTTTTTGTTGACAATTTTGGGTTCTATTCTTCGACGATGATTCCACCATAATCGATCATATATGTTCATTGAAGTTCTACTGTGCGGTATTAACTCGCAAGTCGTGCAAAACAAATTTTCATAATTTATAGGCAAAGTGGAGTCTAATAATTCAACATTTCTCTTTTTAGCATATAATAATTCTATTTGAGTTTTTTCCCGCCACCAGTCCCATCTTTAGACATTTTGCTATCAATGGACCCCCCCCCCCCCCCGTTAACTCACACTAACGTCGATAACTGAAACTCACAAATTATTCACGGGATTGAAAGGGGGAATCGAGACGATGATATTTGTATGTTCAATTGCAGTAATAATCATGGTTCGTCGGTGGTAGGTTAATGTTCTCCTCGGATGAGATGACTGGAACTGACGATTAAACCATCGAACCATGCTCATTTCTGCAATTGAATATACCAATATCATCGTCTTGATTCCCTCTTTAAAACCCGATGAATAATTGCCTAGAATTGTGAGTTTCAGCTAACGGCGTTAGTGTGAGTTAACGCGGGATCCATTGAGAGCAAAATGTCCGAAACGTGGGATTACTAAAGGGAAAAAACTTAGGTAAGATTATTATCGGCCAAAAAGAGAATGGCTGGATTATTAAAATCCATTTTGCCTAATTTCTACGAATGATATTCTAACAATTTTAAGCACCCTTGTATAGCAATGACAAATCGTGATGTTTATTTGATACTGTAATGACAACCAAGGTTGATGATCTGAACAAATCTAGGCTACCAGGAAAATTACATGTGTGCCGCAACATTGACTACACTGGTTTGGAATGACGTCAGGATGTGGTGTAAGTGAAGATCATAATGGTAGGTTACTAGGTTTGGAGAGGGGTTGTACAAGGTGTTGATGATGAAGGTGGTTCTCATGGATAGACGATATGTGTAGTGGTGAAGGTTGAGCGAAAATCTTGGGGTCGAAACCGTATATACCAAAAAAAATTATAAGAATACTATATAATCAGAAATTCTTAGCTAAAATTTCGGAGGGTCGGACGCCCCCTCCCACCCCTATAAAGTTGCGCCCCTAGATATGTGGCAATGGCTTTAATTTGGTCAAAAAATAATATTTGTTAATCACTCAAACTTAAACTTATAGTTACATACTTACATATATAATTAGTTCTATTAGTAAACAGTTTTTTAATATATATATATACACGCATATTTACTATTCATATATACATTTAAGTTTACGGTTTAAAAACCCAAGATTAACAATTCAATTAACAACCTGAAACTACTTGCAAAAATCAAACCTGGTTAATACTGTTAAAAAGAGAACGTTAACCGTCACTTTAACTTATTTAATCAACCCGATCCATTTTTAGTGCATTTCTTTTTAAAGGCCAACAAAGTCGTCACAGACTCCCGTGAGACTATCTTTATGACAAATTCAGGATACTAACGAGGCACCCGGTCTTCCAGGTCCACCAATTCAGGGAAAACCCGACCACTCACCCTTCCAAAGGCACAACAGTATAATCAATAAAACTTGGTATCCTTCAAAGCTTAAACTTGTGACAATTAAACCCCAAATCACCTATCATTAGCTCTCCATACGAGGTTCCATTTTTAGTGTCAAATAATCGGACCAAATTAGGTCTCAAACTTTATAACACAGTTTTTAGCACATTTGTGACCCCTTTCCGATTTCCAAGGTTGAACTGCCAAACAGATCCTTTTCCCATACACTATCACCTGAAACATGGTCCCCACCTCCATCCTCCCAACCAATAAAGCACAAAATTAAACAATTAATATATTTGTGTGGTTTTAATTTAAAGGAACGATACTTCAGGGGTTTCAAGTGAAAACACACCCAACCCCATAAGCACACTTAGCTTTATTTCGGCAAACGACATCGTTTTCAATGCAACATCATAATGAAACGACATCGTAGTGGTTACTTTTTCGATTTCCATACGTTGGAAGAAACCCAATAACGTCTTTTTGTAGAAAGACCCCGTTCCCACTCACACACGTGCATTCCTTCATTAGTAACCTGTGCCTTCGTCTATAATGCGCCGATTACAACGTTATAACTTTTTGAACAAAAAAATATTATTTTTACTATATTATATAGTGGTGGCTCCCTAAGGGAGGTTCCCGCACGGGGTCTCGAGTTCGAATTCCATTGGTGGCATAAATGCCCCATGTGGGTGTGGCTTATGGATGTGTTATTCCAGCTCTGCTTCGGTGGGGTGCCGATTCGAACCCGGGTGGCTTGACTTCCGCAAAAAATGGTTGAAGCAAGCTAATGGGTTTCCAACTGATCTACACCTTTCAAAAAAAATATAGTGGTGGCTAATATTATTTTATTTTTTTATTTTTTCCATTTTACGAATGTTTTCAGAACTGGATCGAACGTCAAATCGAAGTCGTCACCGGTTCACCGGTTCGACAGATCCAGCCATCCCAATGAACCGGCCCAAAAATCTCAAAAAAAAAAAAAAACGGTTCACCGGCCCAAAATCCGGTCCAACCGTCGGTACAACGGGTCAACCTCCGATTCAGTGCGCCACCGATCCGATATAGCAATCCGGACCAGTCGGGGGTTCGTTTCCTGGTCCGGGTTTCAAAACCTTGCATTTTAGAGTGATGTTGTTGGCACACCCTTTCTACTCTCTATCTCTTTATACATATGCATGTGTGTGTGTATATATATATATATAGAGAGAGAGAGAGAAAGAGAGAGAGAGAGAGAAAAGGTGTACCGATATTAACACCTATTTCTAAGAAAGAATCTGTTGAGTGTTATGTAAGAGGGGGTACGCATAACAGCTAAAATCATAAACATGAATGACAAAGGTAACATATGATTGTCTGATACACCTATTCGTAACCCAAAATGACAAAGGAATGGTGACGTAGTGGTCTTTACAAAATTTGTGCCGCTCTCCAAATGGATCACTCTAATTGGCACAAAAAACTCCACAATTTCCATGGTATTTTGTACATAACGCCATCACTAAAAAAATGATCTAAAATTACCCTCAGGGGAGGTGTAGCCTAGCGTCATGGGGCGTTTTTGGGCCATTCCACGCCTATTCCACTACAGGTTTTCAAACATCAAATCTCTATCGAAATCTTGTAATGCAAACATCAAATGTCGTATAAAACCCTGTCACACACGGTTTTCTAACCGGCCATAGCCGTTATCAACAAAATCTTCGATTATATGAATGAGGGTGATAGATATTATTAGTTGCCAATGATGCATTGTATTTGTACGTAAAAAAAACAAATACTAGTAATTCAAGTCACAAAATATCTTTATCATAAACCGCATAACATAACATTAGATAATTATAATCATACTCATATTAATGTCAACACAATTTTCAAAATTTAACATATACCATACTTTAATTAATAACTATACTAATAATAGTAAAACTAACTAGTGGTAAAGAGTAATATTTGCTATTTATCTTTATACGTAACAATTATCTATTTTATTACCTGTTACATTTTTACCATTTCAATAAAAAAATCTAGTTCTGTCGGTTACCGGCAAGTCCGGTGACCATATCAAGATTTCGATACAGATTCCGCAAGTTTTCCAATCTTCGCAATAACCTCCGGCGACATTTTCTTAACCGGTTTCCGTTCCTTCACTAACCGAAAATCAAACCCGAAGACATCCGAAACGTCCTCGGAGCTCCACCCGGCTTTCTGTAACAACTCCGACAACCGATTAACTTTAACAAAAAGCGCATCAAGAACCGCTTGATTATCCAACAACACCATCTCCCCATCAAAAAAACCGCTCGAACCAGTCTCAACAATATCCGTAACATCTGAATCACTCCATCCACCCGCTTTCAACACCGACCCGATTTGACCCACATACGTATCCACCCAGTTTGGTGTACCCGTTTTTGGTATTTCGAAAAACCGGTCGGGTGACGAAGAAGCAGAAGAAGTCGAGTTAGAGTTAGAGTTTGACTTTCGTTTACGATAGTCAACGGCTGCATCAGTCCAAAACTCTACCCATCTTGGTACTCTACCACCAGAGACAGCGTCAAGACTTCTTCGTCTAACATTCTTTAACATCAATCCGTTTGTTTTTACATTCCCGTTGTTGCTGACGTTTACGTTGATAATATTATTATGTGGACAGGGTTTAGCAAAAACAGTGGATTTTTCTCTATCAAAAAAATCAGACAAATCAACTCCGCAACAAAATATTTGATTCTCGTCAACGTAAAAAACCGGGTTACCCGCTAACGTAGGGTTACACGGAATATAACAGTGATTAAAAACGGGCACCAAAAGCGGTGCCCGTTTTAAGGCGTTTCGCGCTATCTTCATAGCTTTTTCCGGTTCGAACGGTCGAACTCCCCACGCTTTCGACCATAATGCGTTACGCGCAATATGGAACGAAATGGAAGCGATGGGGAGTTCGAGCGTGGCTCGAAGTTGTTGCCTGACGGACCCGGTTGATCGCCAGTCTGGGAAACCGGGTCCGACAGGCAACCCAGCCGAAAGAACGGCTTTTAAATCGGGTGGGAATGCGAAGCCGAATTCGGCTTCGGCTTTTGCAAATTCCTTGTCAGTTAACCCGGGTTGGACTTGTACGTTGGAGTTTTTTAAATGAGCCAAGACTTTATCAGCTAAGGATGTGAATGATATTAGGCTGTTGCGAGGTGGTAGAGGGGTTGATGGTGATGACGTGGCAGCTCTGGCGGAGAGACGGCGGAGGCCGGCTAGGTGGGCGGGGTTTAAGCCGGTCATTCTTCTATCAACGTCTACCATTTTTGTTAATATATGGTTTTAAAGATGGAATCTTACTTTGGAAAGTTTCAAAGTTTTGAGTGTTTGATGTGTGGTTAGTTTATGGGAAGATAAAGTGATAAAGGTGAAGTGAATATAGGGGAAAGAAAGAGGGTGATAGTGGATTGAGAAGAGGGGATTGGTATTTGTAATTGTAGCTAGAATAATGGTGGGGCCACTTTTGTAATTAAGATTTGGTTTTTTAAATTTGGTGATTTGTTTATTATTAAGATCTTGGAAAGAAGAGTTCATGAAAATAGTTAATTGTTTGGTTGATATTTGTGTTTTCATCGATGTTTTTTGAAATGGGACCGAACATTGAACCGGAACTAAATGCCTTAAAAACACGTTTTCATTACATACAAATAGTCTAGAGAACAACATAATTAGTTTACGTGTAGCAATTGTTATAAGTTTCTCTTGTTATACTCTTATTTGCTCGTGAAAAACAATAACATATTGTTTATTGATTTAGGTCTCTTGTATCATTTTGCAACAGACTCAGAGGGGGCATGGTTCCAACTAGACATGTACAAACTGGTTTTTTTGGTCAAACCGGTCCGGTTTATAACCCGGATCTGTTCTTTTATGAAGATAAAACCGGTTTTTATCCAAACCGGTCCGGTTTTGGAACCGGTTTTTAGCACCAAACACTACCATCTATTGGAATTGATTAGGACCAGGTTTAAAACCGGTTTTTTTTGCCAAACCGGTCCTTCAATAACCAAAATACCTTGCTTATACCGGTTTTTTTCCCAAACCGGTTCTTCTCTCAAACCGGTTTTCAAACCAAAACCAAACCGATCCACGAAACCACAAACCGCTCATAGGACCGATGTATAGGGTCGGGTTCGGACCGGTTTCTCTCCAAACCGGTTTACCGGCTTTTTTTGGGTCCGGTTTTAAAAATCGGTTTTTTTTGTAAACCTCTAGTTCCAACCCCAACAAAGTATTAAGGTTCACGTGTCTGAAAATCGAGTTAGTCTCGATTGAGTATGCACTCTAGATCTTTTAACTCAGGTCAATGCTTATTCTTATTTCTTGTAACTCCAACATGGGAGGAATGATTTAGCTTTGAAATTGTGATGTAACATAATCTCGAGGTAAAACTTGTTGTAAATTGGGGTCCATCATAGCAACTTATTGTATTCCCAGTTTGTTGATCGGAATAAAAGTGCCACTTTGCTAGTAAACAAAAACTAAATCGTAAGAAGACGGGTGTGTATCTAAATAAGACACATGTTCAATTTTAATTAAACTCTCAAGTATCTGACTCATCAATTCTGTTTTATCAAATCTTTAATTAAAATTTAATTGTCTCAGCTGTAACGTGTGGTGCAGTTCCTTTTTGTATTGTATTGTATTTGTTTTCCTTTTAATAGTATTTGCTTATAAAGACACCCTCCTTACCATAATATGATAAGTTATATTTTCATTTGTATTATATGTAGCTACTTTTTATCATGAGAGATATTGGGGTATTGCTAGCCCATATACATAAAACAGAAAATTAAGAGCTTTTGAGATAAATGCTAATTTTTATCATCACGAATATGGGATATTGTTAGTCCATAACATATATGTAATACAATAAAAATATCTCTTTTGTTGTTGATGGTGATGATAGAAATTAAAAACATGTGAGATTGTGCTAGTATGTTAAAGCTTTAGTTGTTCGAAGAAGTTTATAAAAGAACGTAATAAAAGCATGTTTATGACGTTTTAAAACACGAAGTCGATTGAGTTTGATTTAACTAAACCAAGTTTTGTAAAGAATATAAAATGCATATAAAAAAGCTTAATTTCTTTTCTTTATTAAAAGTAGAGGCGAAGTTTGAGGGATAGTGGTTTTTTTAGCAAGGCAAGCGGTGCGGAAAGCAGAGGCGAAGAAAGTTGGGAAGCATGCTAAAGCTTGCGAGGAGAACCAACACGTTTTTGTTCCCCTGGCATTTGATACCTTTGGCTCTTTGGCGCCGGAAGCCATCCATTTCCTGACCAGAGTCCAACGGGTTATTCATAGCAGTGTCTCGACTTCGGGGGGGGGGGGGGGGGGGGGGGGGCATGAGTTCGTTTTTAGTAGGTTAAGGTTTGCCATCCAGAAAGGAGTGGCGGCGCAGCTTGTTGCCCGTCTACCCGCTATCTTGATGTAATTAGTCGCGTTTATGTGTTTATAAATGATATTCAATTCAAAAGTAGACGGTTTTAATATTGCTTTTGTGCTTCTAACTAATTATCGGGTATGTTTAGTGGAATGATATCAACGTAATTTAATGTGGAAGCGGACCCATCTCACTTTTTGGACAATGACATACTAACGTAAGACGGCATGAATGATGAAACCCGTATTTGCTAAAATGGCAGCCGACTTCAAAGGATTTATTGTTTTCAAATTTAGAAAACCATAAAGGGTGGATTATATGTTTTTAAGGTCCGTTTGGTAGCCTAGATAACATAGATGGTTCATAGTCTTTTAATGATTAAAAGATAGTCTTTAGTCTAAATTGTTGAGATGTAAGGGGCTGTTTGGTTGATTAAGGGGCTGTTTGGTAGCCTCTTAATCAGCCTCTTAACCATTCAGCTCTGAATCATTCAGCATTCAGACTGTTTGTTTCAGTATCTGAATGGAATGATTAAGTGCTGAACCATTAAGCAAATAAGGGATGCTGAATGATTCAGCTATTAACCATTCAGAGCCTCTTAACCATTCAGATCATCTTAATGATTCAGCACTTAATCAACCAAACAGCCCCTAAGTGCTGAATCATTAAGATGTCTGAATGGTTAAGAGGCTCTGAATGATTAAGAACTGAATCATTCAGCACCCCTTATTAGCTTAATGGTTCAGCACTTAACCATTCTATTCAGATGCTGAAACAAACATTCTGAATGCTGAATGATTTAGAACTGAATGGTTAAGAGTCTGATTAAGAGGCAACCAAACAGCCAATATTATCTCTTAACCCTTTAGACTTAAGGCTATGTCTTAATTATTAAGAGGCTATAAATCATTAAGAGGCAGTCTCTTAATGATCATAAAAACGCTACCAAACAACATTTCAATGCTATTAAAATTGGATTAATTTAACACTTCTGTTAACGTGACATCGAGTGACGTATATATCTATTTTATATTTATGTGTCGTTTTTTTTATTTTATTAAAATTTACTTAAAACCATATAATACATGATCATATTGTAGGTAGGGGTGTAAATGACACGTAGCGGCTCGCAATCGGCTCGGGATCGGCTCGGTAAAAAGCTCGAACGAGCCGAGCCTTAACGAGCCCGAGCCCGAGCTCGAGCCTGAAATATGGCTCGTTTAGTTATCGAGCCCGAGCTCGAGCCCTAGTTACAAAGCTCGATTGGGCTCGCGAGCCTAATCGAGCCTTAACGAGCTAGAGCCCGAACCCGAGCCCGAGCCTAAGTTACAGCCGAGCCTAAGTTATAGCCTTAACGAATGGGCTCGCGAGCCTAAGTTATAGCCGAGCTTTTGCGAGCTCGAGCCGAGCCGAGCCGAGCTCGAGCTTTGGATTTTGCTAGCGAGCCGAGCTCGAGCTCAAGATTGTAAGCTCGAACCGAGCCGAGCTCGAGCTCGAGCTTCACAAAACCTTAACGAGCCCGAGCCGAGCCCAGTCAGGCTCGGGCTCGGCTCGGCTCGTTTACACCCCTAGGATTGGTATTTGTCAACTTTTCATTTACGTGTTATAATCGGGTTTTTTAAATAAAATAAAACAATATAATAGACAACAACTCATGTTAATAAATTTTATTTCTTGTATTTGTTTCATTGGTACTATATTTTATACATTTTTTATGTCTATTGTTATATTGATTAGTTTCTATCTATAAAATTTCCATAACTTGTTGGTGTATTGTATATAATATACCAACCGCTACAACCAAGTATATAATATTAATCAATTTTACGTAATAATAAAAAATACGGGTCTTCCATCAAAACGTTTGTAAACTTTAACAATCAGCTCAACTATTTGCAAAGAGGATGATGATTATCATTTAGAGTATGCAATGTCAACGACTATTAGGATGATATATTCGAGAATGCAACACAGGAAACACATGCCACGTATCAGGACGACGATCGGTTCTCCTTCCACCATAGTGAGGACCTAATGTCAAGTCACGAATGTTCCAAGGGATGAGAAAGCAACACATGAAACACAAAATGTCCAATTATTACGTACAATCGAAACAAGACTATACGTAAAAATATCCAATTTGGAAACTATATAATTCCACACGAACACGAATATTTATAATGTCATTTTTATGAACATCCGACGTATTAATTCATAGAGTTTTGTCATGGATCATAATCTTTTTGAAAATGTACATATGCAAACATGAGTTTGTACAAAACTTATATAAATGTTATACATACATACATACGTATGTGTAAATGAGTAAGTGTGGATTCATTTATTTCAAGATTAAAACATATATATAAACATGGATTTTCACATACAAACTTATGGATCAAAACTATGTTTTTATTATACAAATACATATATGTAAGTTATGAATAAACAAGAACAAAACTCTACATATATATATATATATATATATATATATAATCCATTTCATATGTGTGTAGATGTGAATGAGATTAAACAAACTTATCATTCATACATACATATACATATACCTATGTGAGAGATCAAAACAAACAAATATCATACCTATATACATACACACGATGCATGCATGTGTGCGTGTGTTTGTTTGAAATGCTCTCATGGTCTCACAACATAATACAAACAACCCAAAACCCTAACCCATGCTTTGCACCAATATAGACCCTTAACCATCCTACAACTCAATCCAAAGCATTGTTGACTTCCATTTTTGCCTAATCCCCTTCCCAAAAATCGGCTCACCTTCCCCCAATGTGTAAGTATGGATTTGTAGCTACCAAGGTCAACTAAGTATACTAAATAGGCAACTTACTTTTGCACCCCCACATTCCATAAACTTTGACTATCCAAATCAAGCCTACACCATCCTACATCTCTTTTTATTTCTCTCTCTCGGCTTTATAGACATGGGCCGAATGCCCATCTTCCTTCACACCACAACCTTTGAAACATACTAATTCTCAAGAACCAAGACTTCCACTCCCTCTCTTTGTTTTGGTTCGACCCAAACCCCCTACCCGAAGCCCTCCACAACCGTAAACCATCACCAGAACCATAATCAAGAGTATTCAAGAGTCTAGGAGCTATATTGTGGAAGCAAACGACGAGAACTCGACCCATATTCGCTTATTTTTCAGTTCAAACTTGTGGTGTGTTAAAACCAACCCAAACTTATTTCATTTTCTAAATTCCACTCGATGATATGTTCACCCGAAACTATAATATACATGAACATGCTAGCTAACATGTTAAAGATGATAAAATAACAAGAATGTGGACATATACATACATAACCGTATACGTATGTGAGGGTGTATACATACGCACAAGTGTATGTATATACATTCACATGTTGTGTGTGGGTATGTATATGTATATGGACATAATATGTTGTATAAACATAACCATGGAACTTTAAACATGATAAATACACAAAAATTCTTAGTCATGGGGAAACATATGTTAAAGATCCTCAACATGTGTTAACACCTTACGAAACATGAGAAAACATATGTTAAATGAACCGCAACGTGTGTAAATGCTTCATTAAACATAAGAACTCAAAACATATGTTAACATGTGGTAATGTATGTAATATATAGTAACATGCGTCATGTATGTAAACTTGGTTTTGACTAAAATAGTTGTTGTTACGACTAAAACGAACCGATCTAATGACGAATTTCTAGATCTACAAGTTAAAACTATATATCTTTTGAAAGAACAAGTGATTTCATGTAATAATAATAACATATTTGGACAATAATACAACGTAGACGTATCGGGTGAACAACTTTCATGGTAAATAATCGAGTACAAAGACTTGAGTTGTCCTTTAAATTCTAGGGCACTTTAGTTCGGACTCTATTTCATTCGGGCTTTTCATGATTTGCTAGCTTACTTGCACGGACACAAGGTGAGTTCCACGGGCCTTTTTCACTATTTTCATACTTTTAGGAGAAAAACATGCTTCATTATTCAAGTTACAAACTGCTTAGAGTGAATTCTATCATGATTACCATGTGAAACATGAGATAATCGGTTCATGAGCTCAACAGTCCTCATACATACATTTCACTGTAATCATTAGCTATCGGTTTAGCCATGGAACACTTAGATAGATCTATTGGGTTTGACACCCCCACCCTTGGTTAGTCACAAGAAACTGTTACATACAAAGAGTGCTAGCTTTGATTGGTCACACACGAATTTCACCAACTCTACTTTACGTACATTTAAATTTGTGAACTCACCAGCTTTATGTTGACAAACCTTTTATGCATGTTTTTCAGAAAATTGATTTACATGCACAACGGGACTTAAGAATCGGTTTGAGCATGCATTGTGTGATACCATATTTTGTGGGGTCTTTCTTGAATAATCAAACATTTATGTGTGTTTTCTTGGTGTTCTACTAGTTCAACACAATTTTTACTTATGTTTTGTAAAACAACTAGGGGTTTACCCCGCGCGTTGCGGCGGTAATGAGTGGCTGTTGATGTGTTTGTAATTTGATAGTTGAGCTTACAAAACATAAGTTTGTACATATAAAATGTAGATGGCGATCAAGTATAGTAACTTGAACATTAACCTGCATACATGTTCATTTCTATGGCAAAAGGTGGCGCCAAAAAACGTTATATAAAAGAAGATGCCGGTGTTTGTTAACAACTTCAATTTGGGTACCGTTGCTTGTTGGTAGTGTTGATAACATCATCTGCAGAACATGGATTTGTGTTAAAGAGGAAATTTTAATGTAATATTAGGCTTCGTAAAGTTTTTGAGTTATTCTGAAGGCCCTACTGTTTAAACAATTTTACCAAATATGTAATTTAAACATGGATACACAAATTAACGCATAGCATTTGATGCATAGAGGAAATGGAACTTAGAAGAGGCATAACGTAAATATTAAGTATCTAAACCTTTTAAACTCAACAATAATAAACATTTAACACAACAACATGAAGCAGGAACACAATAACATATAAGTAAGTGAAGACAGTTATGACCTTTATATATAAAACTCAATAAAAATAATCTAATTGGAAACTAAACTCTTAGCCATATCCCTTAGTGCTATGTTTATCAAATACATTTTATTTGTTATTTTCCTTCTTTTGTTAACTCTCTTATTACTTTAAAGCTAGTAGTCTGTATACATAATACATAGAAGATGACACCACAAAATAGAAGTTGATCAATAAGTAGTTCAATTCAATAGATTATTTCGGATGAGTTTATATACTCTTGTGATGCTTCAGTTAGTTAAATTTTTTCTGCGATATAGGGTAAGTGGTATCTTGTATGTATGTTTGGCACAAAAATAGTAATTTGTCAAAAATATTATATAGAAAAACCACGTAACCCATTTCCTTTCAGCTTATATGGTTCCTACACTCTGAACTCTTCCAACTCAACCGATTACTTCCAACCTCAAAACGAATATGGATTGTTTGTTTTTGTTTTGTTTGTTTAATCTCTTGGTTCCACCTTTATTATGGTTTGAGAACTGGAACGAACTCAGAATTGCTTATCATAAAAACACGGAACTGACTGAGAACCTATAACATATGAGACCAGTTCTAGCCAGTTTGGTTAGGCCGGTACCGCAGGTTCTGGACATTAAAAATCAATTTTTACACACCCTAGTTATCTTAATACTTCTATTGGCAAAAAAAGAGAAACTTACATTATGCTCAGCTGGATTGGATTGCTAAGAGTGTTGCCACGGTTACTTTGTTCCTTGAATTGATGGATACGCTATTGTGCTTGTTTATGAAGCTGTGTAGGTAAATGTACATCAATATACGTTGTGTACTTGTGATTCTAGCTTGTACGATAAAAGTATACTTACGTTGTGGCAACGGACGCGGCTATTTCAATGCTCAGATATATATATATTTGTAAGTTGAGGGGTTGATATCAGTTGAAGGCCTTGGTACTCTCGCTTTTAATGATGTAGTTGCGCTTACAGTTGAGAATGATGCATCAAGTAAGCTTTGCTTGTCTACCGTGTTCGCAATCTCCTCCCAGGCTACTTCAATTGTATTTTACTGCAGAGAGACTTTATGTGGTGTTTTATATGTCGTTTACTCATGTAAATTCATATGATTATGCAATAAAAAAACAGAGAACACATGTACTCGGTGTCTTCAAGATGGAACCATTCATAGCCATAATCCTGTCCTTGACGGTCAAAACAGGTAAATTTTAGACAACTGAAAAATTGATACAATTGCTCGAGTAGTATAAATAAATAAACTGATGATATAACTATGGATCCACATATAGACTTTTAGGCCCATACAAATTAGATTATGAAAAAATATAGGATATTTACATGAAACGAAATTGCGGAATTTGAATGAATTTAACTGTAAAATCAAATTGCGGAATTTCCCTTCTATGCATTTCTGCACTTTCAAACACCCTGTTATTGGATTCAAAATACCCCTTGTATAAAATTAGTTCCACGTTTGATATGAGCCTCAAATATCATTGTATGAATCAGATCATGAACACCAAAACATTTATCTTGAAAACTAAAAAAAATATAAACCTAATTAAAATTTCACTTTGCAAGCAAAAAAAAATCACATATACTATTGAGAGATCCTATAAAACATTGAACCTGAATCCAACAATGTCTTACCTACTTGGTGTCACTTGCATCCACCACAATTGCCTCCATTTCTTACAAAGTGATACATTTATGTCCAACAAAGAGATTAAAATACATAGTAAGTTGATTTATAAGATATGAATCCTACCTAATCGTCGAGCCCATAGGAGATATATGCATCCATGCTTGACCGAAGCTCTAGTTGTGTCATCATCGACTTTTATCCATCACCGTCAACCATCATTCACTTAAACAACAACCATGACTATCATTATCTTTGAACTCTTTCATCTGCAACCATGGCCTGTCGTCTGAGCAAACCGAAACCACCATCGACTTCTCGGTTGTCCGATCTTGAAGATCAGATGGTTCACGCATCGTAATAAATGGCATTGCCTCCGTGCACGGTGGTTCTCCGCCGTGCTCCTCCCTTTCTTTCACCGGCTCCTCTTTGCTCTCTAACTCTCTCTTTCTATAATTAGGTGTATGTGTAAATTGACGGTGGTGGTAGTTTCTAGATGTTGCCTTTTACTTTTTTTGAATGGATTTTTTTTAATGGAGAAAGTTGCAAGATGCTGCAGGATGTTGTACAATATGGTACAAACACAAAAGCACAACCTCCTTACTAATTGTATATATTTATAATTAAGTATTTGGTATCAAGTTCATTAGTTTCTTATGTGCTTGCTCAAACATTGTGCTTGAAAACCTTTCGACGTTACATCCTGTGTTTCTGCCTAGGTGGGGTATGACAGAAAAACACCAAACACAATGTAACACTCCGACTAATGGCGAAATCATCGGGGTACATGATACTGATAGTGATGATTGTTCAATAGCTCATGGACTAAAAGTGTAAATATATTTAAGCAAACCAAATTCCATTACATTAAATCAAACCAAAACAAAATGTATCATGTCTCATATTGAAATCAGAATCAAACATAACATAAGCAAAAGTTTCAAGTTTTATTAAATAAGCACTAGGTCCAAGCCTAAGCATGATTGCATGAAAAATCAAACTGCACCCGAAACATGTACAAAATAATATGTGCAACACATATAATGCATTGGTGAGTACATCAATTTTCATACATATAATAGACCCCAAAAAGTGATTCGCGATTCTTGTGCTATACTATTTGTAATTATGTAACTAGTAGTACAAATGTTCAAAATCAAGCCTATAAGAATCAAGTGTCGAGAATCACATAACAATGACCAAAGCTCTCTCAAAAGATTTCAAACAAGGGATATATATCATAGTACTATTCATTGTGATGTTCGGCTTAAAATAAGTTAATGATTTTGACAATGTATAAATACACACAACTAACATAAAGCAACACGTAAGGCACATATAAGAATCACGTTTAAATAGAGATTTGCGTTTAACATAAAAGTGCATGTATCAAGTCAAATAATATAAACAAGAAAAGAGGGAAATATATACTCACAATTTGCATAGAGATTTGATTCTACCGAACGGTTAAATGATAATGATCCCAAAGGATTAACCTAAAGGGATAACAAGTTGTAAGAGAATGAATCTTAAAGTCTAAGGTATCGAAGATTGGGCACTTAAGGTTTTATAGACTAGATTTGGGGATTCTAGGGTTATTGAATTAAGCCCTAACAGGTTTTAAATAATTTTAATATTTAAAAAAAAATTTATAACTCAATTATCTTTTAACAATTGTTTCAAATTATGAAGGTGTGTGAAATAATCAAATGTGTAAATAATGGAACGACTTGAATTTGAAATAATTGATTTTATGTAAATTAAATAAGAAATAAAGTAGAAATAATAATAAATAAATATAAAAATTACAAGTAAATTTTATTCTGAAATTAAAAAAAATATTTAAGAATTTTAAAATTCATAATTTTGACATTAATATTTTAAATTCATTTATTATTGTTAAAATGTAATAATTAGGATTTTAATGCAAATAAAGTGAAAAAATTATTATCTCTATTATTTTTATTTAAAACAAAATTTTAATTCAATATAATAAATTAAATGACATTAAATTTTCAAAATAGGTAAAACTAATTTTTTTTACAGAAAATATAATTACCAAAAAGTTTTATATAGTTAAAAATACTTCCACAAAAATTTTGGTATTAAAATGATTAAAAACGATTTTTTAATGAATTAATTATGGTTTAAGATACATAAATACATAAAAAATAATAAATAAATATTTTTCTGGAAAATAACATTATAAATATAAAGTTTGGGTTTAAGATGCTAAGATAATTTTTATAAAAACTTTGGACAAAGTTTACCATTTTTAATAATTAATGGATTTATAGTAGTTATTTTCTAAAAACAAAGTGGCTGCATAAAGAAAATACACAGATTCGGTACCTGGGGGACTTGAACCGGCGACCATTCACTTGAAAAGCCACGCCCAGATTGTTATATGTTTTGAATCGATTAGTACTTTATACGAAACCCGGTTACAACAAAAATCCCCAATTCAAGCTTATTAACCCTAATCCCCAATCCTACCAATTGAACTCAAATTCGATACAGTTAACTAACGAAATCATAGGGTGTTTATTCCCTATTGACATAATGAGTCAAAAAATATAACATAATGCCAAAAAATATAGCACAATGATGAGGAAAAATGATACAATGAATCACAAAAATGACACAATAACAAAAATAAAAAAAGACACAATGCTACATAAAAGACACAATTATCTAACACAAATTCTAAAAACTACAAGTTAAAAAAAATGCAAACCCAAAAACTAAGTTCATAGGGTTCGTAAGACGGTTTCAATGCTGTTTGAATGAGTTCAACCGAAGTCCATTTAATTCCATTGCCACGACTTCCTATTTTTTTCGCTATGTATTCGATCAAACTCTAAACATCATTATATTTAATCTCATAATTTAAGATAACATTTTTTTTCTGACTCTTTGATTTGTTGTATCGTGAACTTAAATTGATAGCTATATTTAATTTTTAGTAAAAAGAAACTGATATTTCATTAAAAAAACGTTTTCTTATTCTACTAAATATTTTCAATAACTTTAAAAATGCTGAAATGCTTTTAACGAACTGAACACATGTCTATAAACTTTTATGATAGATCAATTTCTTTCATATTTTATGAAATATTTTTTGTTGAACTTTTTTTTTGTTTACTCTAGTATTGAGGCAGAGTCAAAAGTTTATTTTTTTTTTATGTGTCATCTTTTCAATACCTATAATAACTCAGTAGTTAAAATTTTCAGATCGGCTCAAGTAACATAATTAAAAACAATATCATAACAAAAGTACAATATCATTGAAAAAACATAAAAGAAATCCAAAGTTATTTCAAATATATAAAAAAAATACATCTTCTACTTGCTCCAACGTATTTTCATGTTTTGAAAACGATTCATAGCGTCTTCAATCACAACTTCACAATGAACTTTTTTCAATATAACAAATGGTAGCATCACTCAAATAATCATCACCATCCGATTTCATAAAACCGCCTTAACACTTATGCAAGAGACAGGATTTAGGAGGCCTTTTATTTTTGTTTAGTATAGGTTTAACAATTAAATTAACTACTGAAATGAGCTATTGTTATTGGGTTATAAAGGTTAGAAAACATGGTCTTTTAATTACTAAAGTTTACTATTTAAAAAAGTAACTAATTAGGCTTATTTTTAAACTATAAGTTTATCTATTATGTAAAACGTTTAGAAAAAAAAAAACAATTGTGTTGATTCAAAAAAATAGTGCCACTTGTAAAAAAACAAGGCAAAATGGAATTTATTAATCCCAACTTTTTGCAGTTGGCCGATAATAATCCCAACTGGGTTTATTCTTCCCACCAGTCCCAACTTTCACACATTTTACTCTCACTGCACCCACCGTTAACTCGCACTAACCCCGTTAGCTGAAATCCACGATTCTAGGCGATTACTCACCGGACTTGAAAGAGGGAATCGAGACGAAGATATTGGTATGTTCAATTGCAGAAATAAGCACGGTTCGATGGTTTAATCGTCGGTTCCGGTCATCCCATCCGAGGAGAACATCAACCTACGACCGATGAACCGTGCTTATTTCTGCAATTGAACATACCAATATCTTCGTCTCGTTTCCTTCTTTCAAGTCCGGTGAGTAATCGCCTAGAATCGTGGATTTCAGCTAACGGGGTTAGTGTGAGTTAACGGTGGGTGCAGTGAGAGTAAAATGTGTGAAAGTTGGGACTGGTGGGAAGAATAAACCCAGTTGGGATTATTATCGGCCAACTGCAAAAAGTTGGGATTAATAAATTCCATTTTGCCAAAAAACAAAGATGTCGCTTATAAAAAAAATTGTTTCATTACACAATACATATAATACACAAATCTGATGGATGTCGGGTGATATCATTGCCGAGTATGTGGCTTCGCAATATGTAAGTGCAACGAAACCAACCAAGTCCCTGTTCGCTGTTGCGCACTGGATCAACCCCACTAGTTTATATAATATATTACCATTCCGCAAAGGTAAGATAATTTCTTAAATATATTTCTTGTTGAAACGAGATCTAGACATGTGAACATTTGAAAAAGAAAAAAAATGAAGAGGAGCAGAGCAGGTAAACCGCTGTGGAAGTTAATGAAGGACTTAATGGCTAAGTTGACTCAGTTACATTACAGTCACATGTGTTTTTGTCAAAAGCGACCGCACATAGGGACTAACATCGTGACTCACCGAACCAACCTCATGCTTGGACTTTCTCACCACCATCATGCTTAGATGATTGACCTTTTGGCTTTGCCTTGCTCTTTTGATCCTGATTTGTTTTGACCAACTTTTTTAGAACATAATTTATTCATAAATCACTTATCTATTAGCTACCCAATTTTTATATGTCATTTTTAGATCACCCGGTTGGTTAAGTTTTTATGTTGGCTATTACTAAAAATGGTATGGTTTTTTTTTTTTTTTTTTTTTTTTTTTGGGTGGAAAGGGATCAACACCCCACTAAATTTGTAGCTTTTGTTTTTATAACGGCTAACTCAACATCTTGCTTTCACTAGGTCGACTGACAGATTTATGTATGTTTGATAGCAAAAATCTTGATCCCCCCTCTTAATAATTCTATCACGTCTAGTGTCACTCTTCACTCTTTCTATGATAATCCTATATAGATGTAAATTTGTCATGATTAAAAGATCCATTAAATAAATAGAAGGAAAGATACCATCATGAGATTCGAATATACAAATACTGAATACGGTGTCAAAAAGTGAATATACTGTATTAATTTTCAAATAAATTTATTTTTAAATTTTGGAGTTTGGTATTACGTGTTGTTTTCTTATATGAACATGTCACATTTATTCTCCTATATATATTAAAAGAAAGAAAGTTTAAAAGCGTGTCTCTAAACGCCGCGTTTCCAGGTGTGAAGTGGGATAAAAGAGATATCATAATTGGGGTTTTGATTAAGACATTTTCTTTTCATATAGAAAAAGTATGAAAAAGAGGAGGCGTGAAGCATTTTATCATCCACGCATCGAACTATTTTTCTTAAGGAGTTAAGGACCTCATCTTCGCTAACTTAAGCCAACTATTTTTTTTTATTTAACATGCTAGAAAAAAAAATGCCATTTGATCTATTTTTATGACAATTTTCATTTTACCGTGCAATTTACTCTAGTTATTATTTTCCTTTATCTTTAACTAATTTACATTTTCACCGCTAAATTTTTATAAAGTTATCATACATCTTTTAAACCTAAATAAAGTTATTTTTAAACTAATTTAAATTATAGTTACCAACCTTTGATTAGATTATTTACATCCCTGGCACTTTAATAAGTTTTTTTTTTTAAATTCCTTATGTTTTTTTTTTCATTTTAAATACTTGTAAGTCTATTTTTTAAGTTTCTTTTATAATCCATTCTCACTTTTATCTTTGGAAGGGTTTAATAGCGGCTTACTTATTTTTTATCGTTGTTTCGATGTGAACCTGCTTATTTTTTTCCCATCTCGTAGGCCTAATATTTTTAGGGAGTAAATACTAATGTACTGTTGGAATTTTAGAAGGTGAATGGAGGTTTAATGAAATTATAATTTAGTGAAATTATAATTATTGGTAAAACTCCTCATGTGGTGAATTGAAGAAAAACTCTTTAGTAGAGTTAAATTATTTATGACACTTGATTGTAGTTTTAAGACTAAATTAAGTGTATAACTCTTCATGTTAAGAATTGAAACTCTTGAGTAGAGTTAATTTATTCATGACACTTGATTATGGTTTAAAGACCAAATTAAGTGTCTAATTATGTTAGACTCTTCATCCACCATTGACTATTGTATATAAGAGACCTTTGTGTCATATATGTGATATGAGAATACACATAAGAATATACATGAGAAATATTCACTAAGAAACTCTTGCAACACTCATAACTCTAGAGTAGCAACCAAGTATTGATTATTTTTCAGGCAAGTGGGATAGTCCGGCAGTGCACCATCGTCACTGTTTCGAACCGGTGTACCCTGGGAACAGACGAAGAATCTGTTTAAGGGAATTATGTCAAACACAAGCCCGGTTCACTTCTATGATTTTGTTTTCTTTTTATATTTTGCTGCAGCAAGTATAGAGATTCTGATGCATGTGAGCTTCATATTAGAAAGGCGTGCGGCGATCACAATGTAAGTTTTCTAACAAACTTAAACAGATACGTGAACAAACTTTCGTGTTCTTCCTAAGGAATTTGAGTTCGCGAAAGTTTGTACATGTTTTCTTTTGGTACATCGAATTGGATTACATTCATGATGAGAATGCAATCTTTAATCCGAAAGTTTGTTTGACAAAATGATTTTTGATTTAATTTTCGGATTCATGGGTTTTGAGTTGTGTTTAGATAAACCGGACTATTAACATTTCTAATATGTATTTAAACATTGTTTTTGAAATATTGAATTTCTAATGAAAGTATTAGAAAAGACATAACATTTGTAAACCCATGTAAAACGTTTGATAATGTTTTCTTTCTAGTAAGTGTATTAGAGAGATAATCTTAAGGTATTTGAAATGTATACATTTTCCAATAAGAGTATTGGAAATTAAAAGGTTTCGAAATATATGATTTTGAAACATGTATTTCTAACAAGCATGTTAGAAACGACGACGTTGAAAGAATAACGTGTCATGAAACATTTCTAATATGCGTATTAGAAATTATTATTTACAAAATCATAAGTTTAATTTGTAAACTTATATATTGATTTCTCTAAAGGGCATGTTAGAAATTGAGGATTTTGTAAAGACATAATAAGATGTTTATATTTTCTAACAAGTGTGTTAGAAAAGATTATTATACAAAATACACAACAGTGTTGGAAATTTGTACTTTGAAAATTTTGTGAAAATAAAAAAGTTATAAACTTATTTTGTTTTATTGAAGGTTTTAGTAAGAATACTAATTAAAACTCCAAAGTTGAAACTTAAAAATAATAAGAATACCATTAAGTTGGGTCAAATATTCTTAAATGTTTTAATAGAGTGTTTCAACTCATGGGTTTATGGAGAATTGGGTGTTTCAACCTTTTCCAACATTAAACCGGTTTGGTTAATTTGACGGTTTCTAACGAGTGAGTTTGAAATGGGCATATTTTGGAAAATCCAAAGTTAATACCATTTATATAGATGGTCTAATTTTCTAACGAGGGTGTTAGAAACGGTTTATTTTATATAAACCAACAAGTTCTAAAACGATTGTCATAATCGTGTATCTCTAACAAGCAGGTTAGAAACGATTGAAAATATAAACCAATGACCTTTAAAATGATTTTGGTAATCGTTTATTTCTAACGGGTGTGTTAGAAAAATGGTTTATTTGATATAACCAAACTATATATGATGAAACGTGTAATCGTTTACAGTCTAACAAGTATGTTAGAAATGATTAATTTTGAAACCGTATATGTTTATATGGTACACGTATAGTTTCTAATGAGCGAACTAGAAACGGTTAATCATGAAAACCATATACTCTAACAAGTGAGTTAGGAATGGTTTAAATAATAAAACTATATTAGAGTTCATGGTTTTGATGTGTAATCAAAACATAAATATGTATAGTTTATGGAAAATACTTGTAAAAGTAGAAATGTTTTCTATGAATAAACATGTCTTTTGCAAATTATATATGGTTTGATACTTGTATGAAAAGTATGATGACTTGAACCATATAATAGTCTAGAGAGACTATTTAGTGTAAAACAACTTGATGTTGTTTTGGACATATTTACTTGTTCGAGTACTTGTGAGTAGTTAAATATAAACAACTTTGTTGTTTTGAACAGTGTATTGAGCGAGTACCTCGAAACATGCCACGAGACGATATAATTGCTATTATTTCGTCGAACGATAAAGTGTTGAAGAGAATAACACTTTGAGATTTGATGTTTATATATCCTTATATAAATCCGTTTAAATACATATGTAATATGTTATATATTTTGGATTATATTGAAATTATAATTTGGTAAATTATAATTATTAATTGGAATCTTAATGTGGTGAATAAAGAGTAAACTCTTGGGTAGAGTTTCATGTTTTCTAATTAAAGGTTTTTATGTCACTTTATTAGAGCTTTTTTTGTAAATTTATTAGAGCCTTTATTTATAAAATTAATTCTCTAATTAAAAGACTAAGAGGAAAAACTCTTCATTCATCCCCATTGAGATAATCATGATCAACGTGGCAAGTGTATTGAGGTTAAATACACGAAAACGAGATATGTCGTCCAATGTTGAGAGCATCAACATAGAATTGAACAAATGTATTTCCGATGACTATAACATATGACAGGAATATGTGTTATTATTCATAAGTCTTTGATAAATATTGTGAGATTTATTATAAAAGACTTAGAATATTGATAGACGTGTAGAGTCTCTACAAACCATCAATGTTGGTTGAACTATATGGAGGATTCGTGATATATTTTGGAAGAGTCACCTAATAAATAGGTTCAACAAAATATATACATATCACTTAGGGATATGTGAATGTCATGTCGTTGAGTGTCAATCTAATTGACTTGTTGATGATGAATATGTTCATCAGAGTGACTTATATTAAGACTTATGTTTAAGTCTTAAAGAGTCAATGATGAAGCCTTGGAGATTAAAGGCAAACGAGTCTTGATCCTAATGGATGGAATTAATTATGGTTTTGAAGCATTCTTTAAACCAAGGTTTTGGAATGGTAAACAAAATCTCATTTTGTGTCTAAACTAAGACGTGAATGTTAGGAAGAGATAATGAGTTATCTCTTAAGGCTGTGAAGAATCAGAATGAGACATCTTCTGTTCACATGCTAAGTATTCGTAGTCTAAAGCATGCTAGACTAATACTTGTTAATTTAGATGCTCCACGGAGAATAAATTAACTTTGAACATTCAAACATATGTGACGACATAAGAATGAATTTTGTAAAAGCAAATATATAATTCATTAAAAAGGATGACTCGAAAGGACCGAATAAATAGTTCATTGGTTATGATACTATTTAGCTGAATATGAGAACTTATATAGCTAAGAAAACGGTTCGTGTGAAAAAATATGGGTTGAGTAATATAATGGATGACCTTAATAACACAAAGATATAGATAGTCGCTATCTTATCACGGGTGTCTAATGTCATCATGAGTGATATTACTCAAACTTAATCAAAGTGCAAGCAATGTGGGGGGAAGAGCCATTTAAGAAACAATCCGTAGGGAGGTAAAAATGGTACTTGAGAAGTTTTCAAACTACATATGAAAGGAAGAAACTTTCATCACCCCGTTTGGTAGTTATCCAATAACACTTAAGTGTGGAGGTGACTTGCATTTGAAAATAGAAGGTCTGATATGAACAGATGTGATTTTGGGAAGTGCAAATCACACAAACCTAGAACAGACTTATTATAAGTCAGTCCTATTATGTGGACAAAATTCTTGAGAAGTTCAATGGAAATGACTCTAATGTGGCTAGAACTTTCATTGACATGAGTCAACGTCTAGCTAAGAATCGAGGTGAACCTGTTAACCAATTAGAGTACTCAAGAATTATTGGCAGCCTGATGTATCTGACGAGTTGTATCACACCAGACTTAGCAAGCTAGCTAAGTAGATACACGAGCAACCTGAGTTCAATTCATTGGAATTACGTGACACAGGTGCTTTGGTAATTAGGATACATACGAGATATGGGCTTCAATATGAAAGATATCCAGCAGTTGTTGAATGTTACTGTGATGCGAAGTGGATATCTAACACGGATGATTCCAAGGCAACGAGTGGGTATTTGTTCACACTTGGAGGTGTTGCGATAATATGGAAATCATCTAAGCAAATCATTATTGCTAGATCCATGATGGAATCAAAATTCATCGCTTTAGAGGATGAATAGGCAAAATGGCTACGTCAATTTGTTAAAGATATACCTAGGTGGCCGAAGCCGGCATTGGCCTAATGCATACGCTGTGATAGTCAATCGGTAATTGGCAGAGCTCATATCACAATGTGTATCCGTAAGAACAGGTATATAAGACGTAGGCATAATACGGTACGACAACTAATCTCTACAGGAGTTATCACTGTTGACTATGTGAAGTCAAAGGATAACATTGCGGATCCGCTAAACAAAAGGCTTAAGCAGAGAGTTAGTTAAGAAGTCGTTAATGGGAATGGGACTAAAGCCCATGAAAGGCTAAGTTTATGCGAAGGAAACCTAACTCAGCTGACTGGAGATCCCAAGATCTGAGTTCAATAGGACAACCTAATTGTATGAACTGGCGAAGGTCACTGTGGGGGAGAGTTGGTGGAAACCCCACGTTTTGTAAAAGGGAGCTTACTATAAATTTAATAAGCTTCCTAGTCCATTCCTAAAAAGTGACAAGGTTGAGGTTAAGCTTATGGCTTTTAATGATTTGATTGAGGTAACTAGTCCCAGTAGATCACCTATGTGAGAGAGAAGTGGGGTCGCTTCGAAGGGTATTGTTAGGGCACAATACTTAAGAGCTCTCGCAGAACCAGGCACGTGTCCATGACCATAACGGACACAACTATGAGGACTTGACGTTGTCAGGGAGAGTCTTGTGTGAAGCGTATTGTCGTCCACACAAACGGCAGACGAGTTCAAAGACATCGCGTTCTACTCAGAGCCAGTGGGCTAAGTGCGTTTCATAAGCGAAGGTTCAAAGGGTCACACCTACCTATCGTATGCAAAACTCAACTGTTGAAATTTAATCGAAATGAGGTTGATTCTCAGAATGTCTCCTATTCATATGGGGGTTTGTTCGAAATATGCATGTTTTGATAAATCTCCATTCATGTGGGGGATTGTTGGAATTTTAGAAGGTGAATGGAGGTTTAATGAAATTATAATTTAGTGAAATTATAATTATTGGTAAAACTCCTCATGTGGTGAATTGAAGAAAAACTCTTTAGTAGAGTTAAATTATTTATGACACTTGATTGTAGTTTTAAGACTAAATTAAGTGTATAACTCTTCATGTTGAGAATTGAAACTCTTGAGTAGAGTTAATTTATTCATGACACTTGATTATGGTTTAAAGACCAAATTAAGTGTCTAATTATGTTAGACTCTTCATCCACCATTGACTCTTGTATATAAGAGACCTTTGTGTCATATATGTGATATGAGAATACACATAAGAATATACATGAGAAATATTCACTAAGAAACTCTTGCAACACTCATAACTCTAGAGTAGCAACCAAGTATTGATTATTTTTCAGGCAAGTGGGATAGTCCGGCAGTGCACCATCGTCACTGTTTCGAACCGGTGTACCCTGGGAACAGACGAAGAATCTGTTTAAGGGAATTGTGTCAAACACAAGCCCGGTTCACTTCTATGATTTTGTTTTCTTTTTATATTTTGCTGCAGCAAGTATAGAGATTCTGATGCATGTGAGCTTCGTATTAGAAAGGCGTGCGGCGATCACAATGTAAGTTTTCTAACATGTACAAGTGGTCAAAAACAACAAACGGATTTCCACAAAACCATGCTCATTTAATTTAGAAAAGTTTGTATAAAAAAAAAACACTTTTTCTTTATAATGTAGTAAAAGTTTCTAACTTACACATGTAACTATCAAACGTTGCTAAACATTTGTTCACAACAAACACTAACTGTCGTAAACTCGTAAAGCATGGGGTATCCACGACCCTAGTTATCAATAAAGCAGGGAGGTTCTAGCATTTTAAGATGTTTTATATATTTGATAAGACTTTCTAGAAAACTTGATGCTTCTAAACTTTTTTTTCAGCACATAATTAATGAATTTTTGTTTTGAAATCTAACATGTTTGTTGTGTATATAAGATGATTTAGCTATAAGAAAACGAAATAAAAATGGCTGGAATAAATAGAGACGACAATTTGTTTGCATAACTAGCTTAGCATCAAACGAACTTTGTAGCCTAGCGATATCAATGTGTGCAGAAAAGTATCCTTAATGTAGAGGTTATGAGTTTAAGTCTCATAAGGATGATATTCATAACACAAGTATAATAATATCGTAAGTTCGTAACCAATAATGTACATAGAGCTTGTAGATCGTAATGTACGTAGGGAATAAGATCCATATGTGCATTGGAGACAGAGCGCGCAATGGATATGGACAACATGGGGCTAACCATGCACAAGATATAAATAATAATGGGTAGGAGATATCCCCAAGGGATACAAACACAAGGAATATGGTAAGAAATGCAGGGAATAGACGCATAGAGGATAAGACGACAATCAATAGGATACCTATGCTAAGTGCACTCCCAAATGAATGAAATACTTAATTGGTATATGTTAAAAGCCGGATTTTTAAGAGATTGTAAAAATGATTAGTATAAAAAGGCGAATTCGATAATGATAAAATTGTCAATAAGTTTTCTAATATTCAAACTATAGCTAAAATAATAATAACTAACGAACAAACTTAAAAATAAAATGATAAATCAAATAATAGGTAATAAAGCTGTATATAACATGATCCCTAAAAAGTTAGACGTTCAAAGTAACGTGCAACAAATCGAGCATATGAGAAACATTCTATAGAGTATCAAGACTTTCAGAAAGGGGTGGCGATGTAACTTGTTGCCCGTCTACCTTCTATTTTAATGTAACTTGACAAGTTTTGGACAGAAAAAAATAAAAAACCCAAACAAACAAACACTTTCATGGTTCACTCTCCTATACCCTCATATCAGAAACCTTCCATAAAGTGTTAACACTTTCATGGTAAAACCGGATTTACTGATAGTATATAACAGATACCGTATTTTAGTTTTACTTTTTTTATTGCACCAGTAGCCGGTATTACCGTTATTACCGTCCGATTCATACCAGTATTTAAAACATTATTGATATCGATTTAGACGTAACAACGTAGTAGAATTTAACTATTGTAACAGAGCATTAACCTTTTAAAAAATAGAGTTAATAGCCAAAATCGCCCCTGAGGTTTGGTCACTTTTGCCACTTCAGTCCAAAACCCAAACGTGTGAAATCTGGGTCCGTAGGCTTTTGATTTTTTGCCACATTCGTCCCTAAAACTAACGCAGTTAATTTTAGACGTTAAGTCTGGGGGTAATTTTGTCTTTTTGGTTCCACCCTTTTAAATACCCCTTAAATCAGACGATTCATCCCAAACCTCTTCATAACGCTTCACAATCGTCCCTCAACTTCAACCCTAATAAAAAAACACTTCCAAATCATCTCCTGAACTGCAACGATGGATGAGTTGTGGTGTGTAAGACCTAAAGATTCCAACTTCGATCCTGTATCTGAATATGGTATGTTCGTGTAATTTCTTTTAAAAAAATTGATGATTTATGTTATTAGGTTTAATAATAATGAGTGTGCTTGACAAAATGCAGGTAATAACCCTGAACGTTTCACTTTGGAAATACACCATAAAGGCGACTTCAGTGATTTCATAGAAGAATACCTAACATACTAGGGGGTACTGTTGACTATGTTGACAAGGTTAACTCTGACCTATTTTCTCTGATTATTTTGAACGATATGATGGTGACATTAGGTTATTGTGAGGAAGATGAAATAGTTTACCATTTTAGGATTCATGGAGAAGACCTACTTTTAGGTTTAAGACCATTGGCATGTTACAGTGATATTCTTAGGTTGATAAAGTATGTAGAAAGTAATAAAGTGATTCAAATATATGTTCAACATGTTAGACAAAGTCAGAAAAGTCAGACTCCAACAAAACCTGTAACAAAACCTGCTCTGGTAAGATGACCTATGTTTCACACGGCGCACGATTCCATGGATAGTTTCATTCGAGATCGTGATGGAGGACATAGCTTACGATCATCGGCTTTGATCATAACAGTTGACGAATGGCATCAAGAGCTCTTTCACACATTGGTCCTTCAGCCCAAGCAACAAATCCACATCTTCTAACCTATCAATTTTCATAAATTTAGAGTCTTGCATTGTTTTCCCCAAATTATAAAGAGTTGAATTGTACAAACCTGGTTATTGCAGCAATAAAATCGTCTACCTGGGTTTTGCACGGTCCACGAGGTGTGAATCCGGGTTGTTGATCCACATGGGCAAAGCATGTTTGAAACGGGTTGTGGATTGGAGGTCGATTTATGGCTGTTTGTTAGGGTTTTATGGCTGGAGTTCGATTAGGGTTCATGGTGGGTTATAAAGAAGATGAATATATGATTTAAAGGGGTTTTGAAAGTGTGGAACCCAAAAAGACAAAATTACCCCTAGACTTAACGTCTAAAATTAACTGGGTTTACTGTCAGGGACGAATGTGGCAAAAAATCAAAAGCCTACGGACCCAGATTTCACACGTTTGGTTTTTGAACTGAAGTGGCAAAAGTGACCAAACCTCAGGGACGATTTTGGCTATTAACTCTAAAAAATATAAATATCATACTCAAATTAAATATAACAAAATTAATAATTTTATGATATTTTATATTTAAAAATATTGAAGCATATAAAACTATTGATATAAAGAGATTGATAAAACTAAACTTAAATAACAAAAATACAACAAGCCATTTCTTTTTGCCTTTTCAACAACTTAATTTATTCTTTCTATCAATAATAAAATTATCATCGTCACAATGTCAATCATAGGGTGATCACTTATAAGCAGTTCAAAAACATTATTTACCGTCGAAACATAGAGTGTTCATTAGGTACCAAATTTATAACATTGTTTAAGGGTGGAGCGGACACTTCTTATATCTACTCTAGCCCAGTCTAGCATACACTGCTACATCAATTTTACCCTAAACTACTCTAACATCACAAAATAATCACTGATAATACTTCTTTTAACTACCTTATTTTTTTTAAATAAAAAATAAATTAAACAATTAAACATACTTAAATAAATAGAAATAAAACAATTAAAGAAATAAACGCAATTAAATAAAAACATTATTCAAATAAAAAATAAAAATGCATTTAAACTATTCCTGGTCTGAATCGAGGATGTAGGGTAGATATTGAGTTTCCAGATGTGCAAGAAAATCAAATAGACGTCAGAAATGCGTATGTGCATCCATCAAGTCACCAAGGGCGTCATCGTTAAAAATAGGTTGCACCAAAGGACCCCTTGTATGAACTGGTAAGAAAGCTCTTTAATCGTCTTTAAGATCATGTTGTACAATATACTGCACATATACTTCGTGCGCCTATTCTTGTCTACAGTCATAGCCCACACAAGTCGCCTAAGTATGCCTTATTCTGCTTTTAATTAGAACACCGAAAGCGCGCTCCATATATTTCCTTGCCCACTCTCGCTATCTCTTGAACTTCTTTTCATTCGAATCGGTCAAATATGGAAACGTTTTCACACACATTGATCAAGTAGGGTAGCTAGACCCCGTCGGTTAGATGGTATCCAAGTTGTATGAGTGTCCATTATTATATATATATGGTAATTATAAATTGCAAATCATCTTGAGATAAAGAAACTTAAAAAAACCCTTTCATATGGCCCTCATTGAGCCACGTAAGAGACTTTGAAATTAATTAAAGGGTATTTTTGATACTTTTCTTGTTATGAACTATGCATCCTAACAAAAGAGTCTTTCTCTCTTTTTAAACTACTGATATCTCACTTCTAAAAAAACAAAAACTAATTTCACATCAACAAAATCTCTCTCTTTTAATTCCAAATCTTTTTGCAAAATCAAACCCCCACCACCAACAATCATTAAAAAAACTAGATGATTACGACGACGGTGGTGCTTTGGATTCGGCTTTTTTTTTTTTGCTTTATTGGCTTCCATTCTTCATTTCTTCTACAAGATGATGGGTTTTTTGTTTCCTGCAGAGCTGTTACATCGTCAGTTAGTTTCATATCTGTACTTCCATATGGTTCGGTTGTCGTCAGAACAGGGGTGGTACGTCGGATCTTGCCTACTCGATTCACTCTACATGAGTTCAACCATGCATTTGCTGTAGTGTGTATAAAAGAATATTTACAAAATGTAATAACAATCTCATATGGATAGAATGAGAAGTTCGGGCATCTTATAAGCCTTGGCTATTAATAACTACAACCATGGTTTTAAGCTGATTCAAAGGTTATTGGGCAAGTATACTACTTTTGGGCTTGGTGTATTATGAAAATGTATCGCACATTTAGAAGCAGAGTGATAAAGAAATATGTCAATTTGGGGCATTACGAAAATGTACAGCCGGTGAAGCCAGTGAATAGATTCGTTTTGTGAAGCCGATGAATAGAGAAGCAATTCAAGGTATCATCATCATTACGTATTGGCGTATATGGAAGGCTCGAAACGAATTATCATTATCAATATATTAATATTCTGTGCTTAGGAATAGTGGCACCCAACTGGGTGTGATTTGCTGATTGGCCCACGAAATACTTGCTCATTACCTTCCACGTTTCTTCACAGCTAGGCATCATTTGCTTATAGCTTTCCACGTTTCTTCAGAGATACACATCTATATCTTCATGCCTCTGTCAATATCACCAAATGGTGTTCTCTGTTCTACAGCACCTCAAAGATGGGTATAATAATAATAATAATAATAATAATAATAATAATAATAATAATCATCTTCCTATAGATTCCACCACCACCGCCACTTCAATAATATTTGCGCGCCGAACTCTGAAGAAGATGACGACCTTTTCGCGCAAAACTCCAAAAACCCTAGAAAAGCCACAAACCTGAAATCTCGTGGTGTTTCGACGAAAGTGATGCGGCGCACCGCACAGCCAATGAGTTACTATCAACATGTGGAGTGGTGAGTGGAATGGCCGTGAAAATTCTCCAAAACGCCCCAACATTGTCTCTGAGGGCGTTTTTCTTCAAAATTGGGCTTGGGCGTGAATGCGGGATCCTTTTTTTGAACCAATCACATTGAAGAGGGGCGTGAATATTTTCCCACTACTACAAGTGGTCTAAGGGGGTGTTTGTTGTTTGCCAAAAGCTCTTCCTCGCCTCTTATGTCTGTACCGCGTAGACACGGGCAGACATTTTGGTCTGCAGAGTGTTTGTTTTTTGGAAGACCTTTCACTAATAAAGGTTCGCGCGCAAATACTGATGATAAGTAGTTTTCATCTATGTTTAACTTCTACAGTATTTGGTTATGGTTGTGGTTGGTTATGGTGGGTTGTGGTTGGTTATGGTTATGGTGGATTATGGTTATGATGGGTTGCGGTTGGTTATGGTTATGTTACGCTGCAGACATTAACAAACAAATAGTCTTCTTCTTGCAGACTGTAGGCCTTTGGTCCACCTCTTCTCCTGCAGATTTCGTCCGCAGACTGCAGATCTTTTACCTCTTAAAAAACAAACAACACCTAAATGTCAATGACTAGTTGATATTTAAAGCTAAAGAAGTAAAAAAGATGGAGATCATTTCCAACATGAAATCATTTGGTTTTTTATGCCTTTGTCAACATGACTAGTTGATATTTAAAGCTAAAGAAGCAAAAAAGATGGAGATCATTTTCGACATGAAATCATTTGGTTTTTTATGGTATAAGCATAGACGTAAGGATAGTATTCACGTTGATGTAAGGTTGTTTTCAGACAGCTCGTTCTCCTTCCTAGAGACGAGTTTTTAGCCGGTGTTTTAATGAAGTTTAACTTAAAAAAAATATTAAAGGTACTTTTAAGTATTTAAGAGTCGTCATTTTCAAATAGGTAATTCAATCGAAAGGATTCCAACTATAGTTGCGTTTTATATATTATTTCAACTTTATAAAGTAGCTTACTTTATAAAACGTGGTATCATACATTAGCCGTCAATAGTGGTTGTCAATTTACCTTTTAGAGATAACAACTCGAATGTACATTTTCTTCATACTTGCAAGTTGCAACTTTTCACACTTTAAAATATGTACATAAGATATTTTTTATCAAACAATATATCTAACACTCAACGACCCGCTTCTCGTTTCCTTTCACGGTGAGTGACCACAATATCATGACTTTCTTTTCTTTTCCTTTAGCCAAAACCCAAGCCCTATGCTTATCAAACATGTCCGTATAATCTAAGGGGGTGGTTTGTTGACGTAACCAAATGTGCTACGTGTGGGTGTGCTTCCTCGAATATATATAACAGATCCTCATGACGGATTGACGGGTCTTTTTCTTTGATCATGTTTATTTTTTCTAAGGGGTGCATGTTGTGATTTTTTTTTAATTGGTATGTTTATGATTTGTATTAAGTTTACATACACATATGCATGTCGTCAAAAAAATGTTTTGATTAGAAAATGGCTTTACATGCACATGTTATTAGAGATATTGTTTGATCAGAAAATTATTTTACATGCACATATTCATGTGGAATGAGGTTAATTTGATAGGGAAAAGGTGTATACATACAAATGTTAATATTGATTTGTGTCTGTTTTAGAGTTATCAACGAAAATCTTTATCATGTCTATATTCTATTAAAATAGAAATTGAGAAACAATTTTTTAGTTGATTGTATAGATATATATTTTATTTATTGTATACATCAAATCCAAACTTTGAATTCGAATCAGTTGTGATATTTCTGAATATGAATTGGCTTGAACTAAAGTTGAGCTTTTAAAATGTCAAAGTTGAACAACCCGATTGTAAGTAACTTAGAGGGTGTTTGGGATTGATTTTTCAAAACAGATTATGCGTTTTAGAAAAAGCAGGGGTGAAGATGTTTCTAGATTATTGCATTTTAGTAGCCTAAAAATCTATTTCAAAACTCAACCCCAAACACTAAAAACTGATTATTTGGGTTTTCAAAAAGCAATAATCTAAAAATCTATTTCAAAACGCAATCTCAAACGCCCCCTTAAAAACTAGCTGATAAACACACCTAATATAAACAATACATCTCCATCCAACCTTAAGTCCACCTTTGGTGTTATAAATCTTTGCAGAATTTGTGACATTGTTTGCTACACATAAAGGAGGACGGGGTGCTTATTGAGGAGCATCCGTATAGCACTTTCACCCCACCAATCGTAGCTCGCCACCTAGACTACCATTCGTGAATCCCTCCACCGGCGGCACCACCCGTGAAGCATCAAGCATCCGGATACTCCTCTCTCCTATGCATATCTCTCTCTCCTTTGCACACGTGAGGTAGACCACGAAAATGGTACATGGGACCACCCGGGTCATCGGCCACAAACCCGTAAAGATAGTGAGGTACCAATGATTATCTGGTTGCGACCCGCCTTCCCTAAGTTTCTTCATTTTATTTTATATTACATAAAGCTATTTGTGATCTTTTATAACACACGGACTAAAATTAATATTAAATTAAATATCTTTTATTTTAAAATGAGCAAATCTTTAAAAAAACCATTTTTGAATGGGTTTCCGTATTATAAGGAACCTTTTTTTTTCTGCTTTGCATATACTTTTGAGTGCCAACTCCTTTCTCCTTCCTTTTCACTTGAGGGTCGATCATCCTTTTTCCCTTCTTTACTTTTTTCATATTTTAATAAGTTATTTCATAACCATTAATTAATGTCTATCTGGAGTACTTTTAGTAGACGACTTAACAAGTCTGATAATGGCATACTGATTTATGTGCTAAAAGAACCTACTATTTATAAGTTCGAATACTTTTCAATTTTTTTTAATAAGTTCGAATCAAGTATTACATGGTCAGATATTATTGGATAGGGAATAGTTTGTCAAAGTCAATACATACAGGTCAAAGTTTTACAAAACAAAACAAAATATCTATCAAAACCTTCATTTTAAGAATAAAGGTATTTAATTTTGTCTATGATCTAGATAACTTGGGTAAGTACGTAAGATATTAGACTCAATGGTATGGTCCTGGGGAAGAGCTCGGTGGGTTGAGGTAGCATGTGATATCAATATTCGAAGTTGATTTGCTACTTGTTAACTTGACATGTGATATCAATATTCGATTGGTTATGCAGACATAACTTAGGGGCTGTTTGGTTCATTAAGTGCTGAATAATTAAGATGTCTGAATAGTTAATGGTTAATTTTCTTGTCTCACATTGGTAGGAAAGCCTCATTAAGGTTCAGCTTAGTTCAGTGCTTAATGATTCAGCAACATCCCAAATCTTAATGATTCAGACTTAATCATTCTATTCAGAGACTGAAACAAACGCACTGAATGCTGAATTATTAAGCACTGAATGATTCAGAACCTCATTAAGAGGCTTACCAAACAGCCCCTTACACTGTTTGATTGACTATCTTTAGGTACGAGTTATAGTGAACCGCACCAACATGACATCTCCTAACTACATTAACTAGGGTGAGATGGCACTACCGGAAAGTCATAATAACTCGTCTTACAATTAATACGACACAAAAACATCACCGGATTAATTACGAATATATATATTGTCACGATTCAGTAAACATTCAAGTGTCAAATACAAAAATTACACAACACAAGGATTTAAACTATAGCCCAGAATCCCAGATGTGATCACAACATTTTGCACTACTCAGGTATAAATACAAAAGATGCAAACGTTTTAAATGTTTGAATCTTCACATTTGATGATTTGCAGAGATAATGACATAACTACAAACACAAATAAATAATAACAAAACAATTATGTTGGTCTCTCCTCACTGGGCTTAATGACACTCGTTTTATCCGGATGTGTGTTGTTTCTTCTTTCTATCTTGGATCACGTGCAGCCCAAGCCCATTTTCCTAACCTTTGGTTCAGCCTAATAAGCTTTAATTCATAGCGTATTAATTAGCGTATCACAAATAAATTGTTGGCCTATTGATTCGGACTTATCACTTCCAACGTGATTATCTTTGTAATCCAACAAATGACATTATGTCATTTTTAACGAATAAGAGAAAGTTTACGGTACAAAGTTGTATAGTGTACAAAGTGTAAGAAGTATTTTGGGCCTTTGATCAAAAATAAATTAATGGATGAGATTAAAAGAGGAAAATATACGTTGAGTTTCTAAAAGAGAAGGAGAAGAGCAAAATAGGTATAACCCACAATGGTTGAGTTCCACCCCCATTTTTAAAACGGTCATAACTTTTTCATCCTCTTTCATTTCCATACCATATTGCTATACTTTAAAAAAAAAAAATTTTGCTGGTTGATAGTACTTGCGTCTAAATGTAAACACTGATATTATTACTTGCGTTTAAACATGTCTGAACCAGAACAAGTCTAGTAGTACTATCTGTACTTAAAAAAAAAAAAACAATTTTGCTGGGTTGATAGTACTTGCGTCTAAATGTTTAAACACTTGCGTTTAAACATGTCTGAACCAGAACAAGCCTAATTAGGCTTGTTAATCATTTAGAAGCCTGTAAGACACAACAATAACAATTAGACAGCAACCACACGATGCAGAAGCTGAATGTTTCTTCTCATCAGAATCAGAAGAAGAGCAAGTGTTTCCCTGAGGAAAGACATTATTTTTAATGGACTGTCAGATTTGTTGGAGAAAACCTGGAGGATCTGGTGAATTAAGAACCCATTTGGTACTCTGGTTCGTCACACCAAACTCAATTTCTGGACGCCCGACTTCAATGCTAAAACTATGATTTGGTGAACCCACGTATGGTATATATGTATGTTTCAAGTGTACGTTTTGGTGAACTCGATCTCATCTATATATGGTTTTAGCATAAAGGCCCTAAAATAGACATATATGTATGGTCAATTATTAAAGTTAGATATATACAAAAACTTCATACTACATATTCTGTGTTTCTTGAAGTTCTTGATCAAATATTTATGTCTAAAAAAATAAATAGTTATAATAGTTAAACTATTATGGTCAATGTCTTATGTAATTTGAATTCACATCAAAAACATAAGACACAACAATAACAATTAGGCTTGTTCTAGTTCAGATATGTTTAAACGCAAGTGTTTAAACATTTAGACGCAAGTACTATCTACCCAGCAAAAAAAATTTCTTTTTAAAAGTACAGATATTACTACTAGACTTGTTCTGGTTCAGACATGTTTAAACGCAAGTAATAATATCAACTGTTTATATTTAAACGCAAGTACTATCAACCCATCAAATTTAAAAAAAAAAGTATAGCAATATGGTATGGAAATGAAAGAGGATGAAAAGCTTGTTTTTATGGTGTAATTTTTTTAAAAAATAATGTCGTATGAAAAAATTATGGCCGTTTTAAAAATGGGGGTGGAACTTTAATGACGCTAAAAAAATTACCATCGTGCCCCTGATTATCAAATTTAATCTCACGCTCCATATTGTTTCTTACACTTTGTACAATAAATCACTTTTTACGTTAGCCTTTCCCAACAAATTATTCCTTTTTTTAAATAAAAGATTTAGTTCATTTTATTGATATATAAAGGGCAAATTAAAAAGAAAAAAAAAACAACTTAAATAATGAATTTGTAAATAGAATTGAGGCCTTAGAGACATCAGGGTTGCAAATAGACAGGCAACAAGTTGCGCCGTCAACCCTTTCTGAATAGAATACCTAATCTACTGAAAACAAATCATCGCCCTTGGGGGGTCGAAAAGTTGATGTGGATCACCCGCTGAACTCTTGCCAAGAATTGATCCGCCTCCGGTGCCAAGGAGCCAAATGTGTCAAAAGCCAAGTGAATGAAGGCATGTTATTTATCCTTAGAGGCTTTGGCGTGCTTTTCCATATTCTTTGACTCTGCTCTCAGTATCGCTTGCTCAGCCACCCGAAACCCGGCTAGGGGAGATACACAGGGGTGAGCAATAAACGGTTCCGAACCGCGAAAACCGTGAAACCGACCCGGAACCGCTAGAACCGAACCGAATTAATGTTATAGGTTCCGGTTCTCATATTTTGGCATAATCGGTTCCCGGTTCGGTTTCGGTTAGAACCGACGGGTCCAGTTAAGAACCGTTAGAACCGTTTTGAATTAAATTAAATATTTAAATATTCTATTATTAGTTTGAAATAGAATGTGTTGTTTCCTTCTTTATAGTTCTTAACACTTTTAAATTGTTTTACTTGGTAGAAATGTAGAGTATTGCCTTATGTGATGGTCAGCAGTCAGCACAGCTTGTTCTGACCTGTTTAATCTGTATAAAAAGAATGATCTGATCTGAACAAAACATATTTTGATGCGTAAACTGCTATACTTTTAGTAACCATGGTTAACACAAACTGTTGATAATTTTTTTAAGAAAAATCATTGTTTTTGTTTATTTTTTTATTTAATTGTTAATGTTAATTTTAGGATTTTATTGACAACCGGTTCCGGTCTAGAACTGTTTCATGAGAACCGTTTCACCCGGTTCTGGAACCGAACCGTTTAGTAATTATCGGTTCCGGTTCTCATATTTTGGAATAAACGGTTCGCGGTTCGGTCCGGTTCGGTTTGGTTCGGTCCGGTTCTGAACCGTTGCACAGCCCTAGAGATACACATGTAAGGTTAACGCATGCATGTTTCCTGTCCTCCCAGCCAAACACTAGCACGTCAGCTGAGCGTATCATGAACCTCCCTTACTTGATTGCATCATTTTAACTTATTTTATTCTCCAAACCACAATATACAAAAACCATACAATAATATACTTTATAATCGTTTCGATGCATATATGAAACAACTGATATGAAATAAAGTGTATACACTATTTTTAAATTTACATATATAGACGTGTCACGCAATCTCATTTTTAAATTAGTTTTCAACTTTTTATCAAATCTTTAAAACTTGTCTTGATTTCATTTGGTTTTTGTTACATTTCATATAATAGCGTTTTAGAAATTCATCACCATTGTTCATGACCACCATTTAAAACTATCATAGCCCATTATAATCATCTGGAATACATCCATATTGGAATTCGTAATCAAACACGTGTTCATGTCCACTATAAACCACAAATTCTATAGTGTACCGTTTCATAAAATCTATAAACAAACACAAGTTAATATCCCAAAGATACATAAACCTACAAACATATATTCAGACATGTTTCTAAACCCTCATCGACATAACAATGACCAGATATAGATCTACAAAACCTCACAAAAAATATATTAATTAGAACTTTAATATTACGTTTTGAAAATAATTGTCTAGAAAGACACAAAGGAGTCGATATCACATGAAGTTTGAGGAGTTGGTGAAGGGGACAACGTTTGTTGATGTCGCATGTGGTTTGAGGAGTTGGTGAAAATAGTTACATGGAGATAGATATGAGTTGGGGTGTAAGGAAGCTTAGCGGAGCTCCTATATGCTCAAGCTCGACTCATTTAATTGAATAAATCCTCCTCTATCTGTTGCCGGTCGAGGGCTCATTCTCCTTCCCCTTCTTCAAACTCTGATTCGTCTTTTTCATAGAGAAATCTCTGATTAAGGATAGAAAAAAAAAAAAAAAAACCTTTTTGCATCATATCTAAGGGATTCCTTTGGTAGGGTCAAAGAAGCAATGTCACTCGATCCTTATCAAATTGACTGCATGTCTGTGAGGATCTCACTAGAGCGCCTTCCACTTCTAATAGGCCACGAACTAGACCAGAATCATTCTCAACGAGTCTATAAGGAGTGATTCTCGGTCTGTAAACGGACCGAACGAACACGAACAAAGACATGTTTGTAGTGTTTATTTATTAAGAAACTTGTCATTCTCGTGTTCGTTTAAAACCTAAATGAACAGTTAATGAACGAACATAAACGGACGTTAACGAACATAATAAATGTAAACGATTTTGTATTACTATAAAACCCAATTACCTAATTGGTTATGTTTATCCAAGTAGCTAAAGCCCAATTTATGTTTAAAATTATTTAAATATAACTACTAGTATAATTAATAAAATTTAAACGAACATAAATGAACGAACACAAGGTTTGTTCATGTCCGTTCATTTATTTAAACGAACACAAGGTTTCACGAACAGTTCATGAACGTTCGGTTCGCTTACAGGCCTAAGTGATCCCATTTTTCGTCAGGTCCGGCTAGAGACCAAAGATCTTGAGTGACCGATTCGATAAAACAACTCAAAAGATAAACTTGTGTCCTAAACGGGTTATAATAGTTAACTTTGTTTTTTAGTCATTATTAGGTTGTAAACTTGTGTATTATATATTTATATGTGGTTGGATCAACGAAATTTTAATTAGTTATTAATAAGCACCAAATAGTCTATCACCTAGTGGTATCAAAGTGTTGAATAATGCATTAACTTTCAAACCGGTAAGATGCAAATCTCATTAATAAAAAATAAAAAAATTAGCCATTAGCAGAAATTTTCCTATATGCTTTTTCAACATTTCAATTTCATTAATAAATTAACCAACCAGACATATTTAACAATTTACAAGAGATTCCACTAAAAGAAAAAAACAATATATAGAAAAGAAAAGTATTAATGACATAAACAACGCGTAGAATGTGCAATCATAAGTGTTAAAATTCTAGATATTTTCCAAAGCGTCACTATTTGAATTTTCGAATGTTGTACCTTAATTTCAACATAGCCCCCACCCACTTGTTCCTACTTCTTAACCTTCTAGATCACACCTTCCCTTCTTTTCTTTCCCATACCTACATTCCTATATAGCATCTCAACTAATATCCTTCAATATCATCATTTTCTCTTTGAGTTCTTAATTTTCTCTGGGTCGCAGCGCAGCTTGTTACCAGTTTTTTATATTATTTTGACGAAACGTAATACGTTCAGTTCCAAATCGACGTGTGAAGTTAGTTATGTTCATTTCATTTCTAATTTGTATTAGAATTCAAAATCTATACACTCATGGAGGAAACTAAGACCAACTCATCATCATCATCTACAACTATTAATCGATCCAGCTACGATCTGGCTCGATCTCGTTTACTTCTTTCTGGATTTTATTGCTGGGGCTGGGAATTCCTCACGGCTCTTATGTTGTATAGTTCTTGATTCCCTTGTTTTATTAGTTCATAAGTTAGTTCACAAGTTTTATAGAATTTAGGTTATTAAGGAAAGTTACAATAAAACAGAAGGCAAACAGACAACAAGCTGCGCTGCTAAACCTGTATATTATTTAGGTGGGATTGAAAAAGTTAAGGAAAACCGAAAATGATACATCGGTCTAATCCGGCGCCTTTTTTGACTAAGACGTATTTGATGGTGGATGATCCAGAGACAGATGATGTGATATCATGGAATGATATTGGAACAAGTTTTATTGTTTGGAAAACTGCTGATTTTGCTAGGGATTTGTTGCCGAATTCGTTTAAGCATAATAATTTCTCCAGCTTTGTTCGTCAGCTTAATACATATGTATGTTTGGTTTTTCTTTTCTCTTGCTTTTAGTTTATTTTGTTATTAGAATTGTTTATTGTAGATTAATTGTTTTGGGTAGGTGGTATAGAAAGTATGTTGGTACTTCTAGGGGTTAACTTTTTGTAATTTAGTTAGGTGGTTGGTTATTTGTACTAGCGAACTTAGGAGAGACGTTACAATAGTTTTGTTGGTGTGAAAAACGAACCGGTAGGTTTGCTGGTGTGGCAAACGAACCTAATGTGTTTGTCATTGTTTAAGTTCGCTTGCTACATCAGCAAACCTGTTGAGTTCGTTTGGCACTCAACAAACCTTTCGGGTTCATTTGTCACATCGGCAAAAAGTTATCGGAAAAACTAGTCCTTGTTAGGCATGTTTATTATTCGAATCATACAGGATCAATAGGAATGAGCAAATTCTACCTGGTATCGAAACAGAACCGAACCATACTGAGCCATTTTCGGCACCCACTTTTTTGCGTTTTTCAGGATCGGTACATTCGATTCGGTACCAGTTCAGTACGGTACCGGTATTTTGGGTTGATTTACCTTCGAATACCGTACTGAGCACTTTCGATATTAGTACCCATTTTTTGCGATTTTCGAGATCGTACCGAGCTCTTGATATGAATAACCCAAAACTTGAATCGGATTCAAATTTGAATTTTAGTTCAATAGAATCCACTCCTTATTCGAACCAAATTTGTAGTTCGAATTCGAATTTACTTATCTCAAACCGAACTGAGTTGAATAACTTGACCCGTTAATTTTTTTTATTATGTAATATAGTTATGATTTATTGAGTTGCTTCAAAATTGTTTATTTTTGTATAAAGTACACTTATACTTATGACTTGCTTTAATATAATTTACTAAACCAACTACTAATACAAAAAGTTCAATTGTAGACTAGTTGTTGCTCAACCTTCATGTCTACATCTACAGGGCTTTCGCAAAACCGTACCAGACAAATGGGAATTTGCAAATGAGAATTTCAAACGTGGGCATAAAGAGCTACTAATCGAAATTCGTCGTAGGAAAACCGCGACAGCATCCCATGCTAACACACAGGATAAGCCAGCAGGCGAAGATGGTCCAACAAGTTCAAGCGATGATCATGGATCAAGCTCAACCTCTTCTCCCGATTCAAAGAACCCTGGCTCGATCGACACTCCAACCGTGGAAGAACTTGAGACCTTATCGGACGAAAACAATAAACTAAAACAAGAGAAACAAGTACTGAAGACAGAACTTGAACAAATGAAGAAACAATGCGATGATTTGGTCGCGTTCCTGACCAAGAACGTGAAGGTGGCGCCTGATCAGATCGATCGAATCATGGCGGGTGAAGCGGTGACCGGTGAAATGGCAATGCAGGATGGTGGTGTCCGGAATGGTGATCAAGAAGTTGAAGGAAATGGTTTTAAGTTGTTTGGGGTGGTTTTGAAAGAAGAGAATAAAAAGAGGGGTCGTGATGAAATAAATGTTTGTTCAGGGGTCCAAAGGAAAAATATGAAGGGTGTGAATATGTGTGCTGCAACAGGGCAGTCAACAAAGGTATGCAATTGACAAATTAAACCATACCATGTTATGTTATCTTGAATTTATAAATTACAAAACTACAATAATGTCAAAGTAAAGATGTATGTTGTGTATGTATCTATTTTAGTCTATGTTTTTATATGGTGTATGGTGGTAAGTAATTTAAAGGTAGGGTCCGGTCCAGTCATTGGACCCATAATTAAATGACATGATTGATTATAAATATTTATGAGCTATGAATGATAAGTTCAATTAAAAGGTTTATACTTTTTGTTCAAATTGACAAGTTAACTACATGCATAGGTTTATACTTAGGAATAGAGGAGTATGTTTCTTAGTAATGTGTCAATGAATTACGCGCTTAGACGCGACCATTAGGATAGTTTACACTTTATTAACGCCTTTTATAAATTACTCTTATGTATACAACTCACAATACTCGTCGAAAGCATTACTAACCGATAGAGGAAGTTGTTAATCAAACGATAGTTTGTATACAACTCACAATACTCGTCAAGAACTTTACTCACTGCTATAGGAAGTTGTTAATTAGACGGTAGCACAAAGTGTTGGTTATTTTAGTGTCATCAAGCTTTAGATAAGTGGATTTACTTGTAGACTAAATGAGAAATCATGATAATGTTGTTGCGAATGAGGAGGTGTAGAACACACTCTTTCAACAATATTATGACTTAAGACTGCCCGTAGTGGGCTTTATGTATAGCGCCTGCATCCGAGTTGGACAAAAATGGCGCCCCCCACACCATTACGGGGGGCTCCATTTCACAAAATTTCAGTTGGGCTCCATTGCTATAACGCCGGACCAATTATTCTCCACCCAATCAGATCAAGCCACATCACCCTCTCTCTCTATATATTATTATTTTATTATTATTTTAATTTAAAAGATATAATAAAATATTAATAGGGGCTTTATATATAAAGCCCCACCACTACACCCCTTTTTCAGTTTCTCTCTCCATGCTGACTCAGCAGTCACGTGGACCAATCAGGAAGGGGGGCTTTATATATAAAAAATATTAAATACTTGAGACATGGGTTTTTCATGTCTGCACACCCCACCCATGTCTCAAGAATAGTGAGACACCACTTTGGTGATGTGGCAGCCTACATGGCACTGAGACATGGGTTTTTCCATGTTTGCTTACCCACTAGCCTTAACAACACCATGGATAGAGTTAAACCTTGTAGACTCAACATCACAATGGACAAATTTATAATACAATGGACGAATCAAAAGCACAATAAACTAAAAAACCTAAATTGGCATGTACCTTTTTTTTAACTTTTATGTTTATATCCAATAAAAACACTTGTTATTATGGTGTATTTTTTTTTTAAGAAACTAAGGACGTATAAAAATGACAAGGGAAGTGGCATATGACTTGAATATGTAAATAAAAAGTCAACAACTGATGGTTATTCATTCTACCCCCCCCCCCCCATTCTTATATGCGGGTTGTGATGATCTTGCGCCTCAACGTTCTAGTTCATGATCTAAACAAGTCGCATATACACCCTTGTACATGTTCCTCAACACTGAGGGCACCCCTGGGGGATTTTGTGACATTATTAATTAGTTGTCTTGTATTTCTAATAAGTTGTTTAATTGTTGGCATGTTGAATCATATGCATAATGAGCTAGTTTAGATCAATCCTAGCCGGATGATTATGAATTACTTTTATTCAATAGAACAAATAAATAAAATATTAAGAAGAAAAAGAAATAAAAGTCATAAAATATTAATACGAAATTAGCAAGGTGAATTTCAGAAATTACATGAAATATAGCCTATCGCCATTCAACCGCTACAAGATCAACTATTCCAACCTATTCCATATGGTTGGGCCTCTGTTGGTGACATAAAAACATCTATTTCCATGTCTTCGGATACCAGACGAATTCTTGGCCGGGTTTTACATAATTTCAACATTTCTCCCACCTTGATCCAAGACGAATTCTGCCGTTGCTACTTCAGAAAAAGAACCCGCAAGATGTAATCTCAATCATAGAATTCCAAAATCAATAGCACAAATTCCTTAATTCCATATCCCTCATGGATCTTTTTGTCTTATAATTTCACCCTAACACACTTTAAAACACATATACTACTTAGAAAATATACGTGGAACATATACTAAAACCACAAAACATACGTAAAGGATCCGTAGGGTTTCCTTGACACCTGAGTATTTGGTCGGATATGGAGGCATTAGAAGTACCTTCACCTCTTTCTCCTGATGCCACTGCTACAAGGTATCCATATCTATACCCATATTTGTTTGCCTTTATTTCTTTAATTTCATTGTCATTCATTTCATTATTTGCACAAAGAATGTGTTACTATATATCTCGTGTTTTGTATGTTGCAGGCCACAACGCCATTACTATCTAGCCGTCGATCGAATCCAGTTTAAGATGGTTCATTTCTTGTATCATTTACATTTCATGTTATGCTATTATAATTCATGATTGCTATAATTGTATCCTATTATATATTTAACTCTAGAATGATCTAAAACTTGACCAAATATTACTGGCATTGAGATCCAACTGAGTCGATTTGTCATGTAAATATAATGTATACATGAATCATATTAATGGGATGTAACGTTATTGTTGAAAACAATATTTCAAAGCTTGTTGAACCGTTCGAGTGAATTATTCATTAGATAACACTGGAAATGTGGCAGGAGAGTTTAGTGGATTTAATAAGTATTGCTGGCCGTCGTTCACGGCTGCCAATCGTGGTTTGTTGTAGCACGCGTGATGAGCTTGATGCTGTTTGCTCTGCAGTCTCTAGTATTTCCTACATTTCAGTCACATCTTTGGTACTTTGCCTTATTTTGTAGTCTATAAATGACCAATAGTTAATGTTACATTAGTGTTTTATTATTATGTTTCTCAGTACAGTGACCTTACTGAAGCAGAACGCGCGCTGATATTAGATAAATTTCGCCATGCAACAATCAAATGGAACCAAAATGCTGCCGGTCAGTCTGGAAATGAAGAATGTGAAACGGAAGAACAGAAGTCTCATATGATAGTTGTGACAGATGCTTGTCTTCCTATTCTTGCTTCAGGAGAGTCTCCCATCAGCTCTACTGTTTTGATAAATTATGGATTGCCGACAAAAAAGGTACGCGTTCACACGCCTGATTGCCATCACATACTAGTTATCGGTTTTCAGAGAATATGGCAACATGATATGCTATGGTAGTCTGTGTGTGAAGTGAAGTTTAGAATTGGTAATTTATATTCGCCGATCATTCCTTCTGAAAGTTGTTATGCGTAATAGATGTGATCATTCCCATAGTTATCAAAGGCGCTAGGCGCAATCAAGGTGCATAGGCCTCGCCTGGGGCCTAGGCGCGAGGCGCAAAAAAAGCGAGGGCCAAAAGCGAACAAGAAAATAAAGTAATAATATATTAAAATAATACTATTTTTCATCCGATTAGTATCAAAAGTTTTAAAATATTGATCTATTAGTGTATAGAAGTAGTTTTCCTTAGATAAAAGTAGAAATCTGGCTGAAATCTAGCCATAATTTAACGAATTTGGTTGGAAACTCTCCAGAATTTGAGAATCTAGCTGAAATCTGCACCTAAACCATCACCTGGGGAATTAAAGCGCAATTTCCTCAACTCAAAGCGCAAACACATCGCCTCGCCTAAAAAATGGGCCTAGGCGCAAGAGGCGATGACTTTTAGCAACTATGATATGAAGCATAGTGAACATCACACGTCCGAACAATCATTATCATTCCTCAGTTCTTATTTTCCCTCAAACCAAACACCCTCTAAATTTTGTTTTAGCCAAAGTTGGTGGTCTTTCTTCTCCATATCTCATCGTCTGCCACTGTTTAAACTCAGGAAACATACACGAGGCGAATGACAACTTGTCTGGCTGCAGGTTATACCTACAACTTAATGAATACATTCGACTTTCTACTTCAATCATAAAATCTTGCTTTTGACATGGCTCTAAACCGTAAATGTAGATGGGATTGTGATCAATATGGTGGTCGGGGGTGAAGTGGTGACTCTCAAAAGCATCGAGGAAAGCAGCAGCCTCGTGATTGCAGAAATGCCCATTAATGTAAGTTTCTGCACATCTTTATCTGATCTTCTCTTCAACCATATAACATGCGTCTTATGATACCGCGGCTAATTGAACCTGATCTTCTCTTCAACAGATTTTTGAAATGTTCTAACGATATTTTTCATCACGTCCGGCACCATTAGATCTTGAGGCTACTTTACCATCAGTGCACCACAATTACTACAGTCTCTTCGTCATCTTCAACCAGTTTTGTATGTTTCAGCTCAATTTTTTCCAGGCTTTTAATGCTACTAAGGACCTATGTTTTTTTTAGTTTAATTGATTTATTTTGCATGTTTTATGTTATTGAGTTTGTTCATTTTAATGGTGAGTTTAATAAGCGGTAAAGCGGTATGAATGAATGAGGTTGTGACTTGTGACAGTGTTGGCTGCATTTGTGATGGGTGAAGGGAGACAACAGAAAATGAGGGATGGGATGGTGGTCAATGCGGTTGAGATGGTCATGGTCGCGGTCACAGTCACGTTGGTACACCATGTTTTGGTGTATTTCTAGCAGCGGAAGAAAAAACCAGAACAGCAATATATAATTCGTGACGAAAGATCTTCACATTGACGGATTTAGAATTTTGTATACCCGTGTCATCATCTTTCGTCGTCTTTGTATCAGTGATTCACACTCCCCTTTGTTCTGTGAACCGAAGGGAATTTAAAAACTGCTCGTTTTTGGTTAACCTGTTAATTAGGTATACATGATCTGGTCAACCAACCAACCAACCATCTGTTTGGGTTTTAGACTGGTTTTTGTGGAGTTCACAGCCTGTGGACCGGGCACTAGCCTACCGATTCATGATTCATGACGCTAGTCTGGGTCGGTTGCTACTCAAGCGTTGCAGCGTCAAGGCAGAAAAGTATAAAAGCTACACTATTAAAAGGATTACTAATTCAGTAATTGTAGTTCATAAGTTCTATGTTGTAACGGTCTACGGATTACAGTTTATCATAAGCAGAAAACATTGCTAACATTCTCTGGTAGCGCCTGCTACCAGAGTCCATCAACCTCCTCGTCGAACTTGTGTTCATACTTCTCAACATTCTGTTTCAAACAACTTGCAACCCCGTCGAACTTTTTCGCAGTTTCCTTCAGCTCCTTCAGCTTTGCTGCAACTTTCTTGATCTCTTCTTCAGCACGTTTATGTTCGTTTCTTGCCTCGACATATTTCTCTATGTCCACTGCAGCTTCTGACTCAAACAGAAGTGTTGCAAGCGTACGTATCTTATCACGTAAAAAACCAACCTTCATGCCCAATTGCTCAAAAGATTGTAGGGAGTTATCCCATCTACCAAAGTCTTTCTTAGTTGCGGTGATCTTGAATCGTTTGATCTCATTAACGACGTTTACAATTTGACCGATCATACCTGGTACTAACTTGTCATATAAGCCTTCAGAAAGACCCTTGTGAAGGAATTCTTTGTTATAAACACATAGCTTGTAGTAATCCATTCTGACATCATTGGGAAGCTCGTCGTCGATGCAGACACCTTTGACAATAATATGGAAGTCTTGAAAGGATTTGACTTCTTCGAATGAAAGATGGCGTTCGGATGATCTGGAACATTCTAGAACTTCTGGACCGCCCTCTTCGTCATTGTGTCCTGAATGTTTGATGCGGTGGGCACTAGGGGGGACGGAGCTTGAAGACGGCACAGACTTTTTGTGCTTTTTTAGGGACGCGGTTGCAGAAAGAGATTCCGGACGCTTGTCTTTCGTTGTTTTAGGAGACGGGGTAGCTGTTTATATCATCTATTAATTAATTCTCAAATATAAACACAAAGACAATGACCAAAATTAAGTATGCGAAAATCAAAACCGTTACTTGGAGTCGCCTGTTCTGTATGTGCTTCCGAATTCAAAAGACTAAGAGCATGAGCTGCTTCACTTGAGTCATTGACCCTAAGTAAGAACTTAAGTATGTACACCTACAAAAGTAATAACTTTTGAAGTTAGAAATGTATGCTTTGATTGTTTTATGTACAAAAACTGTTAACAATGGTCGTCGAAAGAGATGCCACCTTAAATTTTGTACTTTCTACTAATTGAAAGATCAAAACGTCTTCTACAGTCAGATTATGTCGAATCGCAAAGCTTTTCCACCCAGCACTAAGCCCAAACTTGTATGCAATGTATTTGGCTTCAAATTGCGCCCCGTTTTCATCTTCAAGCACAAACATTGCATCTTCTTTAGGTAGATATGACTTGCAGAACCGAAGCGGAAGGCCCTACAAACCAAGAAAGAACACGTGCGGACGCGCAGAGGGGGGGGGTTGATTTTGTTTTGTCATTTTGGTTGATAAAAACCGATTGAAAGCAGTTAAGGACAGAGACATTACCAACCAGAAACCAGAGATGACTTGTGAGCTACTCATCGTCTTTATACAGCTAGGAAAGTCAGTTCCAAGACTAGTTTTAAACTCCGCTGCTTGAATCATAGCGGGTGAATTTGGGGCCGGGGTTTTGAAGCCGTTAGTTGGAGACTTTTGTTTTCGCAAACTGTATGCAAAAGAGATGACGGTTACTTTTACGGTTTTATATAACAAGAAATAACCATTAGGCAAGCCTCACCTTAAACATGAACTTGAGGGATCGCGTAGCACCTGTTGATGAAACCATATACGTTAAGTTCCGAGCCATGTACAGGAGACGGTTAAAGAATATTAACATATACTAAAAATGTTGTTAAACGATAAATCTAACTGATGCCTAGTTTTGCTTCTCATAGCTGTTAAATCTTTAAAATAATGCTAGACCTGCATGTAGAGTGTGCGCTAGCTAGGCGCTATCCTAGGCGTTTAGGTCCAAAAACCTTAGGCGAGAGCTTCACGTACATGATGGGTTGCTCTATATACAACCAAATAACCTTTATCTACAACCAGAAACTACATCTCGCTTACATATCAGGCTTCTTATCAAGTAAACCAACTATAACTACGAGCCTACTCCAATAGACCCACGACTGCATGGCGTGCCACCTCAAGGTCTGAGGCGTTTTTATATATCAGCCACTGAGTCGTAGTTTGGACTATTAAAATCCAATTTGCCTATAATCTACATACATTCTAAAGCTTCTCAAGTCAATCACATCTAGATTCAAATCTTGTTGCCAGCAAATTTCTCTAGGAAAACAAGTCAAGGAGTTTTACGAAACCGTCCGTTTCCAGCTGGAACGGTTTGGCCCCATTCTTGATCGTTAAACTAACAATGGACGGTCGTTTATGCTAGAACGGTTTGGCGCCATTCTGGAGCGTCAAACTAATAATGGACGATTGTAGTTCCGTCTAAAGTATGGATATCTACCTGGACTATGAAGAGACATGCCACTAAGCCCGTTACCAAAAAAATAAAAATAAATAACAACTATTAAGACCATAACAACAATGTTAATTATATAAAATTTATTCCTAAATAATCACCAACAACAACATCCATAACTAGATCCAAACCAGAAGCAAAATCTTACAGGACTGTCGAATCGCCTCGGCTTCCGTTTACTTCGTTTCCTCTGTCAAAAACACAAACAAGATCCAAACATAAACAAACCCATTAACAAAAACATATGAACATAATGCAACCAGATGTTAATACCAGTCCCCGAGAAGAACCATCTGAACCATGAGGCTGAGAACTTAAGGTTAAGTTATGTTCAGCAGAATTAAGGGAATTGAAGTTGGTTACGGCTGTGTTGAGTTCTCCGGTCACCGGAGACGCCATAACTAGCTACTGGGTCTGATCGGAGATATATATTATATATAGAGATGTATATATATAGAGAGAGATGATGCTTGTTCAGCAACGGCTACGTTCCACGTGTTAGCTTCTTGGTGAATGTTGATTGTTGTTACGAGATTAATCTAAAATTAATAGTGATTTCATCAAATAAAGAAATTTGTATAAAAATGTATAATTAATGTGTATCATATTGTATCATATTACATAGCATTATGCAGTATTACATTGTATTTCTTATATGATATTATATCATATCAAGCGTTTTGGGTTGAGAAATATAATATGACACGTCAATTTTACAAATAAAATAGGCTGATGCGCTTCATGCAAGAAAGATTCGAGTAGCACATAACCTAAAACAATTAATAATGTATAACTCTAATGTTAACGTCTAACCTTAAACAATGCATTCTCTAATGTTAACATCTAACCTAAAACAATGTATAACTCTAATATTAATACCTAACCTAAAACAATGTACAACTCCAATGCTAACACATAACCTAAAACAATGTATAAGTTCAATGTAACTCGAATATTAACATCTATCCTAAAGGCTAAAAAAATGTACAACTCTAACATACTAATATTGATACCTAACCTAAAACAATGTATAAATCTAATATTAAAACCTATATATCATAAAGACTAAAAAATTGCATAACTCTAATATCAATATTCAATACCTAACCTAAAATAATGTATAACTCTAATATTAACACCTATGATAAATGCTAAAAAAAATGCATAACTCTAATATCAATATTCAATACCTAACCTAAAACAATCTATAAATCTAATGGTAATACTTGAACATGAAGAAGCACTAATAATTCAAACTTTGAAGAATTAGCCTGAAATAATCTCAACTTAAGAAATTCTACCAGCCAGTCCCAACTTTTAAACTATGTTTGTTCACCGAGCCTTTACTAACTGAGGTCTAATCCAGTTAGGTTTTTACTAACGTGATTTTTACTGACGTGACAACTTATGTGACACAAAAGTGGTTATTTTATGATGTGCATGCTTATATCGTATCATTACCATCACCACCACCACCACCACATCCACCTCCACTACCACTATTAACCACCGTCATGCAAAGTTGTAGATACAGTCTTACAAATCATATCTAAGTTGCAGATACTTAGTAGTTGATAACTCCTTGCAATATTACACTTGTTTAGTTAAATAAGACATGCACATAAACCCTTAAAACCGACCGTAGTAACACACGCAGAAAACTGCCAAGGATTCGTGGGTAGATTCAATTGATTGTTTATTGGTTGATTATATTGTTGTCTTGGTTGATTCAGATGTCCCCACGGGTTAGCCATGTATTATGGTTCGATAAAGGTCCGACACTTAGGCGATTTTTGGTTCCAGCACAGCAACACACGAGTAAGATAAACACGCGTGTACGGGACACGACTAAGAGCTAATCGTGTGCTTCTCAGGCGAGTAGAAGGCTATCGTGTGAACAGTGATGCGAGTAGGAGTTTTCAGGCGAGTAGAGTTTATCAAGCAACTAAGTTGCTAGTCATGTGCAATAGGGCACGATTAGGACCTTAGTCGTGTGAAAAAGGAACGAGTACGAATTGCTAGTCACTTGAAGTCTTCCTAATCGCTACTTGCAGGTCTGAGAACTTGTTTTGTACGAAAACCATCATTTTTGCTTCCAAATCCAACAAAATCAATGCGTTTGATCCCCAAATAATTAGGAAAGTTGTGAAAACACTTTTGGAACAAACCCTAATAAAAAACACATGTTTTTAACCATTAAAAGTACCTTAGATTTTGAAAAATGTTGTTTTTATCAAAACTCAAAGTTTCAAACTTTCAAAACAGGTTTTTGCTCAAAAATATCAACTTTTAATATGAAACACACTGTTTTGAATCTGTTTTGTTATCAAAACACTCGTGATAAGAGCCAAAGCTCTGATACCACTTGAAGGATCGATTTCGGACAACCCGACAATCACGAGCTTCACTGTTTAGAGTGCGGAATCCACTAAACAATGTTCGGACAACAAAAACGATATGAAACTATGATAAAGGAGATATCAACACACACAAATATTTGGTTAAAGGGTTGTATTACATTGAAAATAGAGCTCGGGTGTTACAAAACAATTTCAGACCTGATAACATAGGGCATGGTGCTTGGAGAATGTGTGATGTGATAGCTGAATGATTAAGGCAATGATTGGAAGTATTTATACTTCCCCTAGTTATCCAGGGCCCAAGGGGCGACTAGAAATATAACTAATGACTACGAGGGGCGACTAGCAAGCTAGTCGCTTGTTTCCTAGGCGACTAGCAAGGCTAGTCGCCCCTTTACAGTCCTAGTCGCCAGTTTCACCAAAACAGCCCATATTCACTCGAAAACAAATCCAAGCACCCGTAACAACATCAAAACATCACCTATACTAGGCTAGGGACATCGTGTACTAACAGGTTCCGATTGTGAGTGGTAGTTGATAGTTTTCTAGGGGTTATGTGATAATATTTAGCCTAATTGTGTTCTATGTGATGGATTCTAATAAAACTTAAAGTTGGAGCAGGGAACTGGTGATTCCTTCGAAATACATGGATGATCTATAATTAACCTAATTTTGACTTTTGTGACCTTTGGAAACTAAGGTACTTAGTAGCAAAGAATGTGAATTCAATTTTATCAGGACAACGCTGTAACAAAACATGTGAGAAATTGAAAACAAACATCGGAGAAATGTCACTGGTACGGTACTACTTGTAATCGGGGTTGTGGAGTTTATTATCAAGAGGTAACGGTGATGGGGTTCACAGGCGATGGTGGGTGTTGGATGAAGTTGGAGAATAGTGAGAGAGATAGAAGGAGGGGGTTTGTTATGTAAATTGAGGGTTTGTAAATGTATAAATTGGTGAGAAATTGAGCAAGGGCTGAGAAATTACTAATATGCCCTCATGTGCAACTCACGTGTTGTATTTTAACGTTAAAAATAAACTTAGTTAGGGCAAAAGCACAAACCAGGTAAGATTTTGAAACATAAAGTACAAATCTTATCAATTTCAAAGGCAAAGGACAAACTTTTAAATGTGATATAAACTAAAGGACAAAATTTGTAATACAGTCTTAAATTAATAAATTGTTTTGCCTTTACTAATTTTTTTATTCCGTTTATTCATAAAAATGCATTTATTTTATTTGTATTTAAACTAATTGAATAATATAAAAGAAAAGTTGAGTGGTGTGGAGTTAAGGTGTAAACCATTTTCTTGTTATGAGGTGGAGCGAAACATGTAAAATTGATGATGTCGTGTCTAAATGGAGTTAATGGGTTTAAGGATACTCCTTAGTCTTATGTATTGATTTTTCAAAGTGAAATAAAATTCATTTTCTTATATCCAACAATATACTTTATAAGGGGTCGTTTTGTGAGCACTTTGAATGTATATAACTTCATTTCATATAATTTATTTTGCCCATATATAATAGATATCAGCATTATTCATTATTACAGCAAGTAAAGGATGATATCCATAGTGGATATCATAGATAATCGTTACATAGAGGAGGACACAAATACACCAGTTCTTAGATGGGGACTGAATCAATTAGCAAGAGTGTAATATACTCCTTAAACGTCTTTTCCGGAAAAGTGAACGCATCACCATACCTATACGCCACATCTATCATTCGTGCAAGATTAACAATTGGAGCAAGTAGATCCACCGGGACCTCCCTTGGCTTTAACCATCCCTCGTTTATATCTTTCCATCTATTTTCGACAATTTCTTTCAGCGCCTCGACAGCTTCATTTTCAGACACCCCAAAAGTCTTCATATATGCCTCTACCCCTGTAACTGACGTACCTCTTTCACGTTCAAACTTCATTTGAAAGTTGAACGTGAATTATATATTGTTATTTTGTATTCATGACAAAAAAATAATAATTTAATAAGAACCGAATTACTTATCTTATAATTTAGGTCTTGTTGAGTGTTAACACATTAATTACTAATATATAGTGTAATTTTAGTACCTCAAAACTGGCAGCATCATCATGGAGTCTTGCAATTAACTTTGAAGATGCCATGATCTTTGGATGACTTTCATACCAAGCAAAAGCTTCTTGTGTGACAATCTTGCCCATACCACTCAATGCTGCGCAATACAAAAGATCATTTCCTGATGTAACTAACCCAACCTTCATATACTCTTCAAATGATGGCACCACTCCACTGTGCCTCCATTCAGCCTCTTCAAGGTAGGCTCTAGCCAATCCTTGAAACTATTGAAAATGACCCAAACTAAGGTGACTCACGTGCATGGGAGGCTGCATGAATAAGTCAGAAGTGATCCGTTGGCTTCTCAACTTGTTTTCCTGTTTTTCAGTTTTCATTTGAATAAGTTTTAGTTGTTCTATTTTCCAGGAAGTATCCGTTAGTTTATTTAGTATTTAAAGCCTTGTAATTGTGATGGTTGATCATCACTTCATTCACTACATTTCAATAATATTTGAGAAGCCTATTCGATCCTTTCTATTGTTTGTTATATGCTCTTGATCCATCAGTGGTATCAGAGCAAGTGTTCATTAAAACATTCAATTTCACCCCATTTACTATACCATGGCTGATCAAACTAGCACCCTTCCTACTGCACCAACCCCTATTCCAATCTTTAAAGGCGAAGGCTATGATTATTGGAGTATAAGAATGAAAACCATTCTTAAATCCAGGGACTTGTGGGAACTCGTAGAAGATGGAGTTGATCTCACTGAGAAAGATGTTGCAAAGTTAAAAAAAGAAAAGAAAAGAGATGCTCATGCTATGGCCCTTATTCAACAGGCTGTTCATGATCATTTATTTTCTCGAATTGCTTCCGCTGAAACGGCAAAAGAAAGCTGGGAAACTCTTAAAATGGAGTACCAAGGTGATGCACAAGTGAAGGCCATCAAGCTGCAAGGTCTCAGACGTGAGTTTGAGAACCTTGTAATGAAAGAAGATGAACATGTGGGTGATTACTTCTCACGTGTGATGGCCATTGTCAGTCAAAAACGGGCATATGGAGAAATTGTTGCAGATCAAACCATAGTTGAAAAGATTCTTAGGAGTCTCTCACCTAGGTTTGATTTTGTGGTGCCATCCATTGAGGTGTCACTGGATCTCTCACAACTGACTCCTGTAAAACTTATGGGAGCACTCCAATCCCAAGAAGAAAGGCTGAATGGCAGGCTGACTGATAAGAAAGAAAAGATAGATGAACTTGCTCTACAAGTCATGAATGATACTCGATCTCCTCCCTCCTCAAGCTATAGAGGCAGAAGTAAAGGCAATTATAGGGGACGAGGCAAACCAAGAAGTTTTGACAGAAGCAAGGTGCCACAGTGCAATGTTTGCAAGAAGTTTGGGCATCTCAGCAAGGATTGCTGGTATAACAATGAAGAATCTCATGCTAATATGGTAGGGGAACCAGTTGAAAAGGAAGATCTGAATGATGAGCCCCACTTATTCATGGCAATGATAACTCAAGTAAGTGCTTCTAACAATTTGTGGTTCCTTGACTCTGGGTGTTCTAATCACATGACAGGATTCAAAGATAGTTTTGTTTCCCTGGATGAAACTTTCAAACTTGAAGTTCAACTAGGGAACAAAAAGACACTCAAAGTTGAAGGAAAAGGAACTGTAAGGATTTACACTGGTCCTTCTCAATTCAAATTGTTAAATGATGTTTACTTTGCACCACTACTTGAGTACAATTTATTGAGTGTTGGACAGCTTATGAATAAAGGGTACACCCTGATATTTGACAATGGAAAATGTGTTATTAAGAACAAGGGAGTCAATGTTATGGAGGTTAAAGTATCTACCAACAACTTGTTTCTGGTTGATGCTACAAAAGCTGATTCAAGCAACAATGGATCTTCTGCTGGTTCCAAGCATCCTTCTGTGGCTCAGTTATGGCACCAAAGGTATGGTCACTTGAATTTTCAGAGTCTTAGAGCCTTATATAATAAACATATGACAATTGGTATGCCCAAAATAAAAGGGTCAGAGATGTGTGAGGGCTGCATTCTTGGCAAACAAACAAGACAGTCCTTCACATCTCACTCATGGAGGGCAAAAGCCAAACTTGAACTTATTCATATGGACTTGTGTGGACCTATGCAAGTCCCTAGTCTTGGCAAAAGCTACTACTATTTTTTACTCATAGATGATTTTACTAGAATGTGTTGGGTATACTTCATCTCAAACAAATATGAAGCTTTTGCAAAGTTCAAAACATTTAAGGCTCTTGTTGAAAAACAAAGTGATCATATGATTAAAGTTTTAAGATCTGATCGTGGTGGTGAGTTTTGCTCTAAAGCATTCAATGAATTCTGTGATCAAGCTGGAATAAAAAGAGAATTGACCCCTCCACATACACCTCAACACAATGGTGTTGTGGAGAGGAAAAACAGAACTGTAATGGGCATGACAAGAAGTATGCTAAAGGATAAGGATCTTCCAAATTTTTTATGGGCTGAATGTGTAGCAACTGCAGTATATGTTCTCAACAGGTCTCCCACATCTGCTCTTGAAGACAAGACTCCTTATGAGCTATGGCACAATGACAAACCAGATGTCTCTCTCTTGAGAACCTTTGGTTGCATTGGCTATGGACACTCATATGCTCAAGGCAGAAGGAAACTGGACAACAGGTCCAACAAAATGGTTTTTATTGGCTATTCTATGCAGGGAACAGGTTACAGGCTTTACCATCCTGATACCAAGAGATTTGAAACAAGAGCTCATGATGAAGTTACAATCATAGAGGGGGCCAAGTGGGACTGGCAAACCTCTTACAAAGATGATGCAGCAACCTATGACCGATTGTACTTGGATCCATTTCCTGTTGAAGAAGATTCAAATGAAGGTGATGAGCATGATGCTGAGAATACTGATGCTTCCACTCCTGCAAATGATGTAGAAGCAGAAGAACCACACACTCCAGCTGTTAGTGTGCAGTCCTCATCAAGTGATCTCAGTTCAACTGGCCCAGGGAGAACAAGAACTATGGAAGATCTGTATGCAAGTACTCAGGCTGTAACTGAATCTCACTGTGATTTTATGAAATTGCAGTTTGCTCTAACCATTGCAGATCCTGTTCACTATCATGAAGCTGTCAAAAAGAAAGAATGGAAGAAAGCTATTGTGACACCCCGCATTTTCAGGTCAACTCTTTTAACGAACTCTAGTTAATTTTCCATGATTATATGTGGTTAAGCACTTAACTAGGGTTAGCTAGACAGGCGTCTTTAATGTTAGGTAACATTAACATACGTTAAGTGACATTAACGTACGTAATAACTAGGATAACGGTTGTCCTGACACACACGAATCCTATAACCCGAACGTTGGTGATTTGTTGGACATGCATGATTATGTGAGCAATGGAGTATTGATGTATGTGGATTAACACGTGTATGCAAGTTACATGCTTATGTGAATTATTACGAATTAATTAACTTGTACGTGAACGTTATGAAATATGTGCACTCATGATAAACACAACGTGTACTGATAAAATAGTACTTTTACACATGCTAGTATGACTATTATTGTCGGGATGAATCTCGGGAGTTAGTTAGGGCTAACGGGCTCAGTTATCAGACAGAAACCCACCAAAGCCCGAAAGGCTTAGCCCATTAGCCTAACCCTAGCTTATCTTTTATAAAAAAAAAAAAAATAAGAAGAAACCCTACAACACCTTTGCGCCGTGGGGTCTTCTCACACACACACACACACTTTTGTTCAATCTTCTTCAATTTCTTGCTTGATTCAAGTTGTTTTGGGTGATATCTTGGAGTCCTAGGGAGCCTTGCATTGAAAGGTATAATGTTTATGAGTTTTATGTTTGTTATTCATGTTTGAAAAGCTATAAAAATTGATATATAAGAATCGCATGGGGTGAGTGTATGAATATCTTGATTGTTTGTTGAATTGTTGATGATTGTGATTAATAGGAATCATGTCTAGGGTGTATGATATGTAGAAAAATCTGAGATTGAACATGTAAATATGAAGGTTAATGTGTGGTATGAAGTTGTTGCATGATTATGGGTTGTGGGGGTTGGTTAGGGTTTACATAAGTCATGTTAATGAAGATATTGATTTCTGGCAGATTACTTGTACTGAATTGTGTGGCTGTTATGCGAATGATAACATGATTATTTTGATTATTTTCTGACTCTCAAACGTAATATATGATGTTAGCTTTCCAAAGAGTCCAAAATCATGCGTTTTGGACCTGTTTTGATATGTAAACATGATTTTTAAAGATTAAAGGTGCAATCTAATTTTCGGAACTGAAAAATGTACCAACTTTAAAGGGCTGTAACTCGAGTTTTACAAATCCGTTAATTATGAAATTTGGACAGGAGTTGAGTTTTGGAGTATACGAGCTTTTCCAATTGGAATCGCCTCGTTTCGTTGAGTCTAGAATTTTTAATAAATGTTTGAGTGAGCTGCTGTCAACAGCACCATTTTCTGAAGTGGCTGGAACGAAATGATTTTTATAAAAATATTGAGGCACTTTTGACGAGAAATAAAAATAGTGGGGTCACGTATGAACATAAAAGGCATCTCTGTAAAATTTTGGGAACTTTTTGAGTTTATTTGATATTTTATAAAAATTGGTTTTTATACTCCAAAATCTGTCCAGAAAACGCAGATTTGCAAATAATCGCTTATGTGACATTTTGAGTGTGTTAATGAGTTATGAGTTATGGAATCCTATATGAGAACATGTGTACATGTTATTTACAGAGTATAGATGCCATGATAGGCTAATGGTATGCAACGTGTGATGTGAACTAGTTGCGTTAAAAGTGTTAAATTGATACAACATTTACTAATCACCAACGATTGACGGGTTTGCATGGTTTCATTAAGTCGTGTACGATTACGTGAGATGTCACTTAAGTCCTTGTGTCAATACACTCAAACACTTGCAACCTTGTATTTGATAGGTTTTTGGGTAGACGAATAGTCTTCCACACTTATTTCCTGTACGGTTTACTTTAGCACGCAACCTAAGGTGAGTTTCACTACTTTACGCGAAAGCATGTGTCTCAGGTTGAGACAAGGTTAAGTAAAACTTTTCTACAACTTTTCCATCCCAGGTTTTGGGATGCTATGACTCCTTGTGTGGGTCGGGTTTTCGATCTTTACGAGGATCACACTTTTATCAGTTTTGTAATTTAACTGTCCTTTGTGAACTAAACACTCTATCTTGAAAGTCCTTACTCTTTATTGGGTTAATCGCCGGAGGCGAACGGGGTAGTAGTTAGTAGCGCTATTAGGTTGTGCAGCAACCTCATGCCTGAGGTGCTTGGGTCACGGGCATGAACTTCTGACCACTTTTTCTTACTGGTGTTGATAGACACCAGTGTTAAGGCACTATAACATCTGTATGTTTCCCAATAACCACTGTTTAGTTACATCGAGTGGGTTAGCTACCCCTGACAAACTTAAAACTGATGTTACATTTACAACTGTAGAAATTACAACTGTTTCCCTACTGTGAACTCACCAGCTTTATGTTGACACACTTAGTATGTTTTCGCAGGTCGCTAGAAAAGGAGCACGTCTAGGTCCATGCATGATGTCTTTTGGGAACTATAACACACTTAATGCTTTCGTACTTATTTTATTTTGGTTTTTGGGCGCGTTGTTTTGCGCAACATATTTTCAATTGTTTAACTGTTTCGCTTCCGCATTTTAATTAAACTTACAACTGATAAACCTTTCAAAAATAAAAGCGAATTTTATTTTAAACGAACTAAATGGTTTGGGCATTTAGAGTCGTTCGTATAACTGTGGCTATGAGATTCTGGTGTGTCACGTGCCTCGCGGTAAAACCCCGCAGTGGAAATTTGAGGGTGTGACAGATTGGTATCAGAGCCAATGGTTATAGTGAACTAGGACTTGGAGTCGAGTCTAGTCTATAACTGTCATAGCCTGAGTATTGCATTAGTTACACACAATTAGAAGCACACATTTAACTATTGCTTTTGAGATGGTATACTAAACCCTTGTGTTGCAGGAAAAACATGTCTTCCTCTTCTAACACTAACTCTGAACCAAATTCCCCACCTTCGGATAACGAAATGGAGAAAAAGTGGGGATGGTACCCTGCATTGCTAAACTACACCGTGGAAAAGTATGAGGTGCCTGATGATGTTCCCGAAATGAGAGACTCGTGGAAAAAGACGTTTGCAGGTTACGTAAGCTACGTGCAAGACAAGATGAGCGATGTGGTCGAGGCGGGACGCAAACTGGAACTTGTTTGGGGTTTACGAGACAACCTGACTTACAAATACTCTGCTTTGGAAGAACGTGTCAACACACTAACTAATCGCCTCGCTGAGACCAGGCTTATTGTTGAGGAGCAGCAGGAGCAAATACAGCTCCTGATGGCCAACCAGCAACCTCCTGTGATACCACAGGAGGAACAACCTGAGGAGGAGCCAGAAGAGGAACCTGAAGAAGACCCTGAGGAGGAGGAGATTGAGCCTTTGGAGATTGATGAAAGTGACGGCGATGATTCGTGCACCACTATGGACAGCGACTGATCTTTATTTTGCTTACTATTTTATATGCTACTATGTTTTGACTATTATTAAGTAACTTTGTGATTGAGAACCACTTTGGTATTTCGTTGAGACACTACTATTTATGACATTTTGGTTTGGCGGTTTTGCCCTTTTCTCATGTGTTGCTTGTCATGATTGTGTTCTAGTTTACTTGTACTATGTGAACAATTATATGTTTAGCATATTATCGTTTTCTCATGAGTATATTGTAACTGTAGAATTTCGATGGCGGGAAGAGGATTTGGAAGAGGAAACGTGAACATGTCACAGGCTGAACTTAACGCACTCATCAACGCCAGGGTTGTTGAAGCCCTAGCAGCCTTTCAAGCCGGTAACCTCACCTCGTTCCATCCCTTCCATACTATCTTATTCTAAGCTCTCGTTCTTACTTGTGTTTCCTACTTTTCGTGTTTAGGCCAACCTGCTCATAATCCACCAGTATGCACCCACAAGTCATTTATGGACTGCAAACCTCAGACTTTTGGAGGTTCGGAGGGGGCAGTTGGATTACTAAGGTGGATTGAGAAGGTGGAGTCTTGCTTTGCCATGTGCAACTGTCCGCAGGCAGATCGGGTTAAGTATGCAACCCACACACTTGAGGATGCGGCCCTGTCTTGGTGGAACTCGCAGGTGCAAATGCTGGGGATCGATGTGGCCAATGCGACACCATGGGCCGATTTCAAGGAGTTGATCAAAGAAGAGTATTGCCCACGTGATGAAATTCAAAAACTGGAATCGGAGTACTTCACTCTGAAAATGGTGGGATCGGAGATCGAAAAGTATACCACCAGGTCACATGAGTTGGCTACGATGTGTCCTAACTATTCTAACCCGCCCTATAAGCGGATTGAACTTTACATCAAAGGTTTGGCGCCCCAGATTAAGGGGATGGTTACTGCTGCAAACTTGGATAACATTCAGCAGGTCATCCGCCTGGCTCATAGACTAACTGATCAGAAAGTGGATGAGGGATTGTTACCCCCTCGTGGCGCTTCGTCTTCCAGTGCTAGCGACAATAAAAGAAAGTGGGAGAGTTCAGTGGGTAAACACTCAGGTAGTGGTAATCAGCAACAGTCACAGCAGAACAAGAGGCACGACAGCAATGGGGGAAACAACAGTCGTAATCAGACTCAGGGTGGTTACCAAGGAAACCATCCCAAGTGCAACAAATGCAATCTTCATCACTCTGGACCGTGCAACAAAGTTAAGTGTGAACGCTGTAACAAGTTGGGGCATGTGGCAAAGGATTGTCGGGTTAACATTCAGGGAAATCAACCTGCGCAGCAAGGGCAACAGCAGCGGGGTGGTAAGGGGTGTTATCAGTGCGGTAGTGTGGATCACTTTAAGAGGGATTGTCCACAACTGAGGACCAATGGAAACAACAATACTGGGGGAAACAACAACGGTGGTGGCAACAACAACAGGAACAACAATACCCCAACCAACACAGGCAACAACAATGGGGCTCGGGGGAGAGCATTCGTGATCGGCTCGGGGGAAGCCAGAACAGATAACAACGTTGTGACGGGTACGTGCTCTCTAAACGATATTCTTGCTTCCGTTTTGTATGATACTGGTGCGGATTTTAGCTTTGTGTCTATGAAACTTAGCAAACGCCTAGGGACAGCCCCTACTCTTCTAGAAACTCCACACTCTGTAGAGCTGGCCGATGGCAAGCCTGTTGAGGCGACTCATGTCCACCGCAGCTGTAAACTCGACCTGGATGGTCACCTATTCGACATCGACCTTATTCCTATCACCCTAGGAAGCTTTGATATCGTGGTTGGCATGGATTGGTTGTCTAACCATCATGCTGAAATTCTTTGTCTGGAGAAAATTGTTCGTATCCCTCTTCCTAGTGGAGAACTTTTGTCTATTCGTGGGGACCGGGGTGGTCCGATGGTGAATATCATTTCGTTCTTGAAAGCCCAGAAGTGTGTACGGAAGGGCTATCCAGCTATATTGGCAAACATTTCTGACACTCGAATTGACGATGGACCAAACCTTGAGGACATTCCAGTGGTTCGCAATTACCCAGATGTCTTTCCAGAGGAACTACCGGGACTTCCACCCGTCCGGCAGGTAGAGTTTCAAATAGACCTCACCCCAGGGGCGGCCCCAATCGCGCGGGCACCCTACCGCCTAGCACCAGGTGAACTGCAAGAGCTATCTACCCAGCTCCAAGAGTTACTAGACCGGGGTTTTATCAGACCCAGTTCTTCTCCATGGGGAGCTCCAGTTCTATTCGTTAAGAAGAAGGACGGGAGTTTCCGCATGTGCATTGACTACCGGGAACTGAATAAAGTCACAATCAAGAACCGTTACCCGTTGCCTCGGATTGACGATTTGTTTGACCAACTTCAAGGGTCAAGTTTTTATTCGAAAATTGATTTGAGGTCGGGTTATCACCAGCTGAGGGTCCGGGAGGAGGATGTGGCCAAGACAGCCTTCCGAACTCGTTATGGGCACTATGAATTTTTGGTGATGCCATTTGGGTTGACCAATGCACCCGCGGTCTTTATGGACCTCATGAACCGCGTGTGTAAACCATACTTGGATAAATTCGTCATAGTGTTTATTGATGACATTCTAATTTATTCCAAGAGCAGCGAAGAACACGAGCAACACTTGCAGATGATCTTGGAACTTCTAAGGAGAGAACAGTTATATGCAAAATTTTCCAAATGTGACTTTTGGATTCGGGAGGTTCAATTCTTAGGACATGTAGTGAATGAGGCGGGCATACATGTTGACCCTGCCAAGATTGATGCTATCAAACGTTGGGAGGCCCCTAAGACTCCTACAGAAGTGCGTCAATTCCTTGGTCTCGCGGGGTATTATCGTAGGTTCATTCAGGGATTTTCAAAGATCGCCCAACCCCTCACCGCTTTGACTCAGAAGAGTATTACTTACAAATGGGGGGATGCCCAAGAGTCCGCTTTCCAGTTGTTGAAAACAAAACTCTGTAGTGCGCCAATTCTGTCATTGCCTGAGGGTACGGATGATTTTGAGGTGTATTGTGACGCCTCCATCCAAGGCCTAGGGTGTGTACTGATGCAACGCAAGAAGGTGATCGCGTATGCATCGCGGCAATTGAAAGTTCATGAGAAGAATTACCCCACTCATGACTTGGAGTTGGGAGCGGTGATCTTCGCTCTCAAAATTTGGAGGCACTACCTCTATGGGACAAAGTGCACAATTTTCACTGATCATAAGAGCCTCGAGCATATATTTGATCAGAAGGTACTAAACATACGACAACGTCGCTGGGTCGAACTTCTGAATGATTATGACTGTGCTATCAAGTATCATCCGGGGAAAGCCAACGTCGTAGCGGATGCCCTTAGTCGCAAGGAGACGAAACCCAAGCGGGTACGAGCCTTGCAACTTACCATACACTCGAACCTTCCAGATAAAATCCGCGACGCTCAAGTTGAGGCCTTAAAGGAGGAGAATATCCGACTTGAAACGCTGCACGGTGCTGATAAACACTTGGAATTAAAGTCGGATGGACTCCAATATTTTATGAATCGAGTTTGGATCCCACTTTTTGGGGATGTCAGACAACTTGTGCTTGATGAGGCACACACCTCTCGCTATTCGGTACATCCTGGCTCGGATAAAATGTACCAAGACCTTAAAACCCTTTACTGGTGGCCGAATATGAAAGCCGAAATAGCAACTTATGTTAGTAAGTGCTTAACTTGTGCTAAAGTCAAGATCGAGTACCAAAAACCTTCGGGCTTGCTCCAACAACCCGAAATTCCCATGTGGAAATGGGATGGAATTTCCATGGATTTTATCTCCAAACTTCCTAAGGCATCTGGTGGCTATGACAAAATTTGGGTCATTGTTGATCGTCTAACGAAGTCAGCTCATTTCTTGGCAATCAAGGAGACAGATACCTTGGAACGTCTTGCTACTCTTTACATTAAGGAGGTGGTTTCTAGGCACGGGGTGCCTACTTCAATCATATCTGACCGTGATCCCAGATTTACTTCCCGATTCTGGACTACGCTTCATGATGCGTTGGGCACTCGCCTAGACATGAGCACGGCCTATCATCCTCAGACAGATGGCCAAAGTGAACGTACTATTCAAACGTTAGAGGATTTACTACGAGCATGCGTGGTGGATTTTGGTAAGAATTGGGATAAACATTTACCCTTGATTGAATTTTCGTACAACAACAGTTACCACACTTCTATACAGTGTGCGCCTTTTGAGGCACTCTATGGGCGTAAATGTAGATCACCAATTTGCTGGGCTGAGGTTGGGGATAGCCAGCTGACAGGCCCTGAGCTCGTACATGAAACGTCTGAGAAGATCATCCAAATTAGAAACCGTATGGCCGCTGCCCGTGATAGGCAGAAAAGTTACGCAGATAAACGCCGAAAGCCTCTAGAATTCCAAGTTGGGGACAGGGTACTTTTAAAAGTGTCGCCCTGGAAGGGTGTGATTCGTTTCGGGAAACGAGGAAAGTTAAACCCTCGGTATGTGGGACCATTCGAAATTGTGGAAAGAATTGGCCCGGTGGCGTATAGGTTGAACCTACCAGATGAACTTAATGGGGTGCATAACGTATTCCACGTATCAAATCTTAAGAAGTGTCTGTCTGACGCAACATTGGTGGTTCCACTAGAAGAAATTCAAGTGGATGACCAGTTGAGGTTCGTGGAAGAACCAGTAGAAATCCTTGAACAAGGCGTCAAGAAACTTCGACAAAGCACTATACCTATTGTTAAGGTACGGTGGAATTCTCGTCTAGGACCAGAATATACGTGGGAACGCAAGGATCAGATGCGACTCAAATACCCACACCTTTTCACAGAACCTGAAATTGTGCATAGACCGAACGCTAAACGTAAAGCAACTAACTCAAAGTGATTTCGGGTCGAAATCCCTTTCAACTTGGGGATGATGTGACATCCGGTAACCAAGCACACCAACTTTACTGCTTACTTGCTGAATTTCGAGACGAAATTCTTTTCAACTTGGGGATGATGTGACACCCCGCATTTTCAGGTCAACTCTTTTAACGAACTCTAGTTAATTTTCCATGATTATATGTGGTTAAGCACTTAACTAGGGTTAGCTAGACAGGCGTCTTTAATGTTAGGTAACATTAACATACGTTAAGTGACATTAACGTACGTAATAACTAGGATAACGGTTGTCCTGACACACACGAATCCTATAACCCGAACGTTGGTGATTTGTTGGACATGCATGATTATGTGAGCAATGGAGTATTGATGTATGTGGATTAACACGTGTATGCAAGTTACATGCTTATGTGAATTATTACGAATTAATTAACTTGTACGTGAACGTTATGAAATATGTGCACTCATGATAAACACAACGTGTACTGATAAAATAGTACTTTTACACATGCTAGTATGACTATTATTGTCGGGATGAATCTCGGGAGTTAGTTAGGGCTAACGGGCTCAGTTATCAGACAGAAACCCACCAAAGCCCGAAAGGCTTAGCCCATTAGCCTAACCCTAGCTTATCTTTTATAAAAAAAAAAAAATAAGAAGAAACCCTACAACACCTTTGCGCCGTGGGGTCTTCTCACACACACACACACACTTTTGTTCAATCTTCTTCAATTTCTTGCTTGATTCAAGTTGTTTTGGGTGATATCTTGGAGTCCTAGGGAGCCTTGCATTGAAAGGTATAATGTTTATGAGTTTTATGTTTGTTATTCATGTTTGAAAAGCTATAAAAATTGATATATAAGAATCGCATGGGGTGAGTGTATGAATATCTTGATTGTTTGTTGAATTGTTGATGATTGTGATTAATAGGAATCATGTCTAGGGTGTATGATATGTAGAAAAATCTGAGATTGAACATGTAAATATGAAGGTTAATGTGTGGTATGAAGTTGTTGCATGATTATGGGTTGTGGGGGTTGGTTAGGGTTTACATAAGTCATGTTAATGAAGATATTGATTTCTGGCAGATTACTTGTACTGAATTGTGTGGCTGTTATGCGAATGATAACATGATTATTTTGATTATTTTCTGACTCTCAAACGTAATATATGATGTTAGCTTTCCAAAGAGTCCAAAATCATGCGTTTTGGACCTGTTTTGATATGTAAACATGATTTTTAAAGATTAAAGGTGCAATCTAATTTTCGGAACTGAAAAATGTACCAACTTTAAAGGGCTGTAACTCGAGTTTTACAAATCCGTTAATTATGAAATTTGGACAGGAGTTGAGTTTTGGAGTATACGAGCTTTTCCAATTGGAATCGCCTCGTTTCGTTGAGTCTAGAATTTTTAATAAATGTTTGAGTGAGCTGCTGTCAACAGCACCATTTTCTGAAGTGGCTGGAACGAAATGATTTTTATAAAAATATTGAGGCACTTTTGACGAGAAATAAAAATAGTGGGGTCACGTATGAACATAAAAGGCATCTCTGTAAAATTTTGGGAACTTTTTGAGTTTATTTGATATTTTATAAAAATTGGTTTTTATACTCCAAAATCTGTCCAGAAAACGCAGATTTGCAAATAATCGCTTATGTGACATTTTGAGTGTGTTAATGAGTTATGAGTTATGGAATCCTATATGAGAACATGTGTACATGTTATTTACAGAGTATAGATGCCATGATAGGCTAATGGTATGCAACGTGTGATGTGAACTAGTTGCGTTAAAAGTGTTAAATTGATACAACATTTACTAATCACCAACGATTGACGGGTTTGCATGGTTTCATTAAGTCGTGTACGATTACGTGAGATGTCACTTAAGTCCTTGTGTCAATACACTCAAACACTTGCAACCTTGTATTTGATAGGTTTTTGGGTAGACGAATAGTCTTCCACACTTATTTCCTGTACGGTTTACTTTAGCACGCAACCTAAGGTGAGTTTCACTACTTTACGCGAAAGCATGTGTCTCAGGTTGAGACAAGGTTAAGTAAAACTTTTCTACAACTTTTCCATCCCAGGTTTTGGGATGCTATGACTCCTTGTGTGGGTCGGGTTTTCGATCTTTACGAGGATCACACTTTTATCAGTTTTGTAATTTAACTGTCCTTTGTGAACTAAACACTCTATCTTGAAAGTCCTTACTCTTTATTGGGTTAATCGCCGGAGGCGAACGGGGTAGTAGTTAGTAGCGCTATTAGGTTGTGCAGCAACCTCATGCCTGAGGTGCTTGGGTCACGGGCATGAACTTCTGACCACTTTTTCTTACTGGTGTTGATAGACACCAGTGTTAAGGCACTATAACATCTGTATGTTTCCCAATAACCACTGTTTAGTTACATCGAGTGGGTTAGCTACCCCTGACAAACTTAAAACTGATGTTACATTTACAACTGTAGAAATTACAACTGTTTCCCTACTGTGAACTCACCAGCTTTATGTTGACACACTTAGTATGTTTTCGCAGGTCGCTAGAAAAGGAGCACGTCTAGGTCCATGCATGATGTCTTTTGGGAACTATAACACACTTAATGCTTTCGTACTTATTTTATTTTGGTTTTTGGGCGCGTTGTTTTGCGCAACATATTTTCAATTGTTTAACTGTTTCGCTTCCGCATTTTAATTAAACTTACAACTGATAAACCTTTCAAAAATAAAAGCGAATTTTATTTTAAACGAACTAAATGGTTTGGGCATTTAGAGTCGTTCGTATAACTGTGGCTATGAGATTCTGGTGTGTCACGTGCCTCGCGGTAAAACCCCGCAGTGGAAATTTGAGGGTGTGACAGCTATGGATGATGAATTAGCTGCTATTGAAAAGAATGACACATGGGAACTGGTGACTCTACCAAAAGGCAAGAACTTGGTAGGTCTTAAGTGGCTTTTCAAGACCAAATTGGGCCCTGATGGAAAGATTCTGAAGCACAAGGCCAGACTGGTTGCTAAAGGGTACTCTCAGAAGAAAGGAATAGATTTTGAAGAAACCTTTGCACCAGTTGCAAGGTTTGAAACTATAAGACTAGTGCTTGCTGTGGCTGCTCATTTTGGTTGGCTTGTGCATCAACTGGATGTCAAGTCAGCTTTCTTGAATGGTGATCTTATAGAAGACATATATGTTGTTCAACCAGAAGGATATGAAGTTGCAGGGTCAGAAGACAAGGTATATAGACTGAAGAAAGCCTTGTATGGTCTAAAGCAGGCCCCTAGAGCCTGGTATTCCAAGATTGATGCCTACTTTAGTAATCATGGGTTTGTTAGAAGTCTTAATGAGCCTACACTTTATGTTAAACAGACTAGTTCAGGTAATATTATCTATGTATGTTTATATGTTGATGATATTATTTGCACTAGTTCTTGTAACATGCTCATTAAAGATTTCAAGGATGGAATGAAAGGAACCTTTGAGATGACTGATATGGGATTACTTCAGTATTTCTTGGGGCTAGAGGTGAAACAAACCAATGAGGGCATTTTTGTCAATCAACACAGGTATGCCCTTAACCTGTTGCATAAGTTTAATATGAAAGGTTGCAAAGCAGAAAGTATTCCAATGAGTCCACAGGAGAAGTATGTTCTTGATGATGGTGAAATGAAGACAAATGAATCTGAATACAGAAGTTTAGTTGGAGGGTTGATTTACCTCACTCATACAAGACCAGATTTGTCTTATTCAGTTGGAATTTTATCCAGATTTATGCAAGCCCCTTCGAAAGTCCACTCAGGAGCTGCTAGAAAAGTGTTAAGGTATATATCAGGTACATGTGAACTTGGTATATGGTACAGGAAAAACAGCTTTGATCAGTTAATTGGCTACTCAGACAGTGATTGGGCAGGAAGTTCAGATGACAGAAAAAGTATATCTGCAAATGTGTTTTTATTGGCAAATGGTGCTATATCATGGTCATCCAAAAAGCAGTCTACTGTTGCCTTGTCCAGTACTGAGGCAGAATACATCTCAGCTACAGGAGCTGCTTGTCAAGCAATATGGCTCAGAAGGTTATTAGCTGATCTGAATGTTTTACAGTTACAAGCTACAACTATTCAATGTGACAGTAAGTCAGCCATTGATCTGTCTAAAAATCCTGTTCTCAACAACAAAACTAAGCATATAGAGTTGAAGCATCATTTTATCAGAGACATGGTAGCTCAAGAACAAGTCAGGCTGGAGTTTTGCAGCACCAATGAACAATATGCAGATATACTAACCAAAGCCCTATCAAAAGAGAAATTTGTTTACTTCAGGCACTTGATTGGGGTGCAAGAGTTTGGCTCAAGAGGGGGTATTGAAAATGACCCAAACTAAGGTGACTCACGTGCATGGGAGGCTGCATGAATAAGTCAGAAGTGATCCGTTGGCTTCTCAACTTGTTTTCCTGTTTTTCAGTTTTCATTTGAATAAGTTTTAGTTGTTCTATTTTCCAGGAAGTATCCGTTAGTTTATTTAGTATTTAAAGCCTTGTAATTGTGATGGTTGATCATCACTTCATTCACTACATTTCAATAATATTTGAGAAGCCTATTCGATCCTTTCTATTGTTTGTTATATGCTCTTGATCCATCAGAAACTAGGTTCATAACAGAAATTAACGAACAAAAATTAACAAAAATTAACCATAAAGTATAATGAAATCATACAGCTTTTCTTGTAGCCTCAGTGAGATTTGTCGCCCCTTCTTGAGGTAGTTGTTTGTTCCACTCAGCAAACTCCTTCAGTATAAATGCATAAAATGGTTTAATATATTCTGGAAGTTGCAACGTAGCTGTAATATCCCACCTAAAAAGATCAATCATCAATTATTACCATACTTTTTTTAACTAAAGGATCATTAATTGTTCTCCTGTCAACATATGATCGATTTAGCAGCTTGAGATGTACACAAGCATAATAACAAATACCTGTTTATTGCATGTGTTAGAACTCGGATCTCTTCAATCGTAGCATATGCATCATATGTGTCATCTAAGACGCAAAAAAGCAATATGACTTTTGTTGCTATGATTCGGGATTTAGAGTAATAAGGCTCCAAGAATAATGCCAATATCCACATATAGCACTCTGGCACTCTATCTCTTACATAAGATGTTTTCACTCGTGATTGCATGTCCTTCCACCACCTAGTTCAAACATATAAATTCGTTATACATTTTATTTTAAATGGGACGATGATCAAATGTATGAATTAGAAATTAAATCTTTCTCTTTGATGATAACTAACTCAGAGACAATTCGAAGTTCTTCCTTTTGTTGGAGTTGCAAGTAGTTGAAGTGTACTTTTGCAAGCGTTAGTAGTGAGTCATATCCCGAGATATCTTCTTCATAATGGACCAGGTACTGCCTTGCTTCTGCCAATGGAAGCCCTCGATGAAGAATTCTCTTCAACGCATGTTTCACTTGGCGTGCAAGAGTACCTTGGAGTGTGTTTTCTATGGCTTTTAATTTAGCTTCTGCGAATGCATTAGCTTCGTCTAAAATAGATTCTCCTCTTATGCGTAACTGAGAACTCTCATAGAAACTTATCATGCCCCTCACATCTCCAGTAATGTCTTCCTTGAAGTCACCAGAACTAACATCCTTGAACTTGTTGAACACTTCTGCGTAACCACAAGAGAGATAATTAAATCATGTAAATCACACATTATATGATTTTACCAAAACAATAAAATCAAGCTTTTATTTAACCAATATTTATGAATGACATACCACAAGAAAATCTGTAACCAAAGATTCTAAAGACTTGAAAGTGAATAGAAATTGTATAGAGATCTGCATCCTTGTAACTTTGCAAGTTAAGCTGGTTGAAAAGTCTTTCAAGTTGGTCATCGATATCTTTGGGGAAAAGATATGTCAATCCAAGACGATACACTGAATAAATCAAACTCAATTTCTCATTTGAGTCCATAGCAGGGTTTGAAATCAATCTTCTCAGTTCTTCTTTTGGCTGCTCCATAGCTTTCGCATATGCTTCCAATTGCTAGAAAAATGAAACAACAATATTGTTTTAATTTGAAGGATCATATACCAACACAACAAAGTTAAATTTGGAATTTTAAGTGTGTGAGTAATCAATATGAGCTGGATCTTACAGCATTGTCAAGAGAGAATGATAGGAAGCGATCGCCCCAAATCGAAGGAGGAAAGTTGGCCAAAGGACGTACGGGCTCTGTGTCCCTTTGTGCGTGGGCTTGAGGGACATTGTTAGCTTCAGTTAAGGCCATTTTCGGAAGTGAAGCTTCAGGTTTTGATCAATGACTATTGCTAGAAACTAATAGATCAAGCATACATTATTTTGGGATTTTAATGCTATTTATAGAGCATGAATCCTCATGCAGGGAGTTCCAAGTCAATAATGGAATCATAGTTTTATTATTTTTAATAAGGATATGTTTTAGGATGGGAAAATAAGTAGGGGACGTTTTATCTTGAGGAAATATATGTATCAAGACTACAGGGAGTGGAGGGGGAAAAGAGGGGGTAAAGCGTCATGTGGCACTTGTGGGATCCATATGACGGGGGGGGGGGGGGGGGGGGGGGGAAGATTGTGGGGAGTGGAAGGGGGAATGGGGTGGGGGGGAAGTGACATGTGACATTTTTTATTTCTTTTTTTTAAGTAATTAAAATAACTTTTATAATTAAAAACTAAATTTAAATTCATAATAATTAACATTAAAAGTAAATAAAAACGTAGAAAATTAAAAAACATAAAAAAATACACATAAAAAAACCGAAAAAAAAATTTAAAACCTAGAAAATAAAAAATCACTTAATATTATATTTTTCCATAATCTCGCGCTTCATTTGTAGCGTCATCTCTAACTCTGGACCGTGGAGATGATCGGTGTTCATGGCGAGAAATTTTATAACTTCGCGCTTTTCGTGCTGTTCTTTCATACTCAACTTTTTTTCAAAGGCTTCGCGAATGGTTTTTTTTCTCCTCGAAGCAGAGTTGAATTGTGCTTTGTTGTTGAATCGTGTTGAATTGGACAATGCTGTCATGTAAGTCGGCCAAGTCACTGTTGTAAGTACCTTTGCCTGATCCCGATCCCGAGCCCGAACCCAAAGCAGAGGACCTTTGCGCCCTCTTTTTAGACTTGTCTCGACCGGGTGGACGACCCAATTCCTCTTCGAAGTCGCCATCATCCAAGTTAACTGCATCCACGTCTTCACGTTCACCTGAACGGTTATGAGATGAATTTGTTTTTGTCCTTTTTGACGAATTGGAAGCAGAGGGCACGTCCGCCCATTTTGAATGGTTTTTCGCAATCTCCCAACAGTGCAAAAACTTGAAGTCCAAGCCCTTCTCATTGCAATAAGCTTTAAGCGCATTAGCAAGGTAGTCGCCATCCGTTTCACCGCTTCTTGGATAATTTCTAGCGTGATAATAATGCCCCTTGAAGGCATTTATCGCCCTGTTTATCTCCGTCCACTTGGACAAGAGACTATCGTTAAATCGATATAGCTCTCGATCCATCAACTTATGGAACGCGTTTTTTATGTCGTCCCAAAAGTCGGCTTTGTGGCGATTATTTCCTACACAAAAAGAAAATAAAAAATCCGTTAGTCATATATAATGTTTAAAAAAATATATAATGTCTAAAAAAATATAATGTCTAAAAAATATATATTGTCTAAAAAAAATATTACAAATACCTTGAATCGAGTTTTCCGACTCTCTTATCCACGCTTGCGTAATGGCAACCTCTTCGGCGGTTGTCCACTTTTGAGGTTGGCGGTTGGCGGCGTTCAACGCTTTACCCTCCGGCGTCTTCTTTTTGTGATTTCTTTGACTGGGTTGTTTTTTACCGGACGATGAACCCACAACATTTTCTTCTTGTGTTTCGGGTATGGTATCCGGTGGCGTTAAAGGAGTGAGTTGTTGTGAAGAAAAATTAGGAACGATGGAATCGTTAAATGGAAAATTGGGATAAATCTGCCCACTAAGATAACCCGCGTAACCCGCGTAGTCGGGACAAGGTGATGGAATGGGTGGACGGGTTGGTACCGGACGAACCGGTGGCGTATTCGGGTTCAGGGTGTAGTTGAATGGGTTGTTCGGGTCAAAGCCTCTGTTGAATGGGTTCATGTTTTTAAATATTGTATGAAGAAATGTATAAAATTTGGTAAAGAAGTGCATAAAATTTGAGAAGATGAGAGGTTGTGGTGAAGTGTAGTGGGTGTTTTTTTATAAAATGGGGTTAATATGTAAAAAATATGTTTTTTTAACCGTTAAACCAACGGATAGATTTTATTTTTTGATTTTTTTTTCAACGTTCAACATGATCATGGGCCAATCAAACTCCTCCACGTGGCTTCCCCCCCCCCCCCCCCGCCATGCTTCCCCCTGCCGCCCACCTCTCCCGCCCACTCCACCACGCCCTTAGGGGGCGGTGTTCCCGCCGGTGGAAGCCCCTCCCGCCCCACTCCCTCCACTTTAATAGCGAACGTTTTACTATCTTTCCAACGAGTATCATAGTGCTTTCATTTTATGCAAAAAAAAACACACACACACACACAATGTTTTCAGGTAATTTATTAATCATATTTAAGCAAGTCACTAATCTACTGTTACATATATAAGAACCTGATAACTATATATATATATATATATATATATATATATATTCATAGATGTAGTCAATTTGGTAAGAATCTATTTTTTTTATTGGTGTTGCTAGGAACATTGATTACAAAGGTTGCTAAGCCGATTAGATGTAGCCTATGATTCTTAGACACTAGATAAATCTCTAGCTGATAAGTGATAATTAATCACCCTAAAAGTACGCCTCTTAAATCAATCATGATCATGATATATCATTTGATACCAATTTGGTTGTTTTTTTTTTCAGGTTCACATCCAACTTTAGAATATCTTGAGAAGTGACAAAGTTGTACAGACACATAGAATTAGAAGTACGTTTTATAAGTTATCGAATGTTGATCCTTTACAATTTCCTCCCCTGAAAAAACGACATATTCCTTTTACGGTACACGCATTTTACACTTCATATTACATTTGTCTATCTATCTCAAGGAATACCTGAGAGATAAACTAGTTTCATGTATACCCAACCAAAATAAAAATATCATATGCACACACCTAATTTTAATGAATTTTTACTTAATGACTATTTAACCCCCTTACTATTATATGATCTTTTAAGCCCTAGTAGATGCTCAAAATCGGTTTCAAAGTTTTGTACTTCTTTCCAAAGATATAATTTTTGTTTTTTGTTTTAAATAGCTTTTCAAAGATCTAGTTTTTTTAGTTTTTAGTAGCATGTTCAGAATCAATTTCAAAGTTTTGTGGTTGTTCTCAAAGATTTAGTTTTTTTAATAGTTTTTGAAAGATTTAGTTTTTTCTTTGTTTTGAACTAAATTCGAGTTACTCGCTCGTTACCCCACGATGCGGTTTACATTTGTGCATTGACATGACACGTGGTTTGAACTCTGTACGTAACAAAACAAAAGGCTAACGATACCGGATAAATATTTTATTGCTAATATAACTCCATTTTCACTGAATTTATATTGTCACGTTCAGAAAACTATAAAAATGAAGTATTGCCACCAATATTAAGACAATGTTGGTTCGGTTCTTACACTGGTACCAAATTAGTATCGAAAATACTGGTTTGGTGCAAGTACCTGATACCACACGCAGAAAAACCCGAGAAGTTTGCTGGTGTAAACTTTGGAACGCAAAGCTGTTACTGCCAAAGAATTATGGGAATCTTTGGTACGCAAATACAAAACTGAAGATGTGGGCACTAAGAAATTTGTGGTGGCGAAATTCTTGGATTTTGCTATGATTGACTCAAAAACTGTTATGAGTCAAGTTCAAGAATTGCGGGTGATTCTTCATGATATTCATGCCGAAGGAATGATGCTTAGCGAGACATTCCAAGTGGCGGCTATTATTGAAAAATTGCCACCAAATTGGATTGATTTCAAGAATTATTTGAAGCATAAGCGAAAGGAAATGACAATTGAAGACTTGGTTGTGCGTCTTCGTATTGAAGAAGACAACAAAGTCGCTCAAAAGAAAACTGTTGGTCATGAAGTCGCTAAAGCTAATGTTGTTGAACATGGTCAATCATCAAAGGGTAACAAAAGCAACAAAGGAAACAAACGGGGTGGGTTTAAGAAAGCCAACGGGAAGAGCTCCTACCTTGGACCTAAAGTTGGGGTTGGCAAGAAAAGTTCAATGGAATGTGCTATAATTGTGACAAACCGGGGCATAAAGCTAGTGAATGCAAGCTTCCCAAGAAACAAAATGCCCAACAAGCTAATATGATTGATAAGCTTGTTGCTATGATTTCTGATTTGTCAATGATGGTGACCGAAGGAAACCTGGTTGGTAATGATACCAAGGATTGGTGGGTTGATACCGGGGCAACCCGGCATGTGTGTTTTGACAAGAGTTGTTTCAACACTTTTAAGGAAGTTACTGGTGAAAAACTCTTCATGGGAAATTCTGCAACTGCTGAAATCAAAGTTGAAGGAAACATAATCTTGAAGATGACTTCGGGAAAGGAACTCACTTTGTCAAATGTGTTGTATGTTCCTGAGATTCGTAAGAATCTCGTGTCTGGTTGGCAGTTGAACAAGTTTGGTTTTAAAATGGTGTATGAGTCTGATAAGGTCGTGTTGACCAAAGGTGGTATGTATGTTGGTAAGGGCTATGCCCTTAATGGTATGTTCAAGTTGAATGTAACCGTGATGAATGAAATGAATAACGCTAGTTCTGCTTACTTGCTTGAGTCTTCTAATGTGTGGCATGGTAGACTAGGTCATGTGAATTTTAATTCTATTCGTCACTTGATTAAATTAAATTAAATAGCATACCAAAAATTGATATCGACTCAAACTATAAATGTGAAACTTGTGTCGAAGCGAAGCAAAACAAACACGTACTTCATTCAAAAAGATTGAACGAATCACTGGGCCCTCTTGATTTGATCCACACAGATTTGTGTGATTTGAAAGCTATTCCTACTAGAGGTGGGAACAAGTATTTCATAACATTTATTGATGATAGCACACGATTTTGCTATGTGTACTTACTTAAGAGTAAGGATGAGGCTATTGACAAATTTGTTGTGTTCAAAGCCGAAGTTGAAAATCAACTTAACCGAAAGATAAAAAAGGTGAGGAGTGATAGAGGTGGTGAGTATGTTTCACTTTTTGCTGATGTGTGTGCAAAAGGTGGAATCATATATGAACTGACACCTCCTTATTCTCCACAATAAAATGGCATGGCAAAACGGAAAAACCGAACATTGAAAGAAATGATGAATGCCATGTTGATAAGCTCTGGGATGAGCGAGGACATGTGGGGGAAGCGCTGTGAGGACATGTGGGGGAAGCGCTGTTATCAGCAAACTTCATTCTAAATTTAGTTCCCCGTAAGAAGAAGGACGTAACACCGTATGAATCATGGACGGGAGTCAAACCATCATATAATCACTTGCGAGTGTGCGGGTGCCTAGCTAAGGTGGTAGTGACACCACCAAAGCGTCTTGTGATAGGACCCAAAACTGTAGATTGTGTGTTCATCGGATACACTCGTCTGGGTGGTCCACTTCGTTTTCTTATGCATGACTCGAAGAATCCTGGGGTGTCGAACGGCACTATATTGGAATCTAAGGATGCATCTTGGTTTGAACACATATTCCCATGCTTGGAAAGGTCAAAACTGGGTTCACCAAATCAATTTGATGAAAGTGTTATATTTAGTGAACCCGGCCCATCAAACCAAACTGGGGAAAGGTCTTCAAGAGAAGAGGTTGTAAATGATGAACCTCAAACTGATGAAGGTGAGATCCGAAGAAGTAAAAGGCAAAGGACTGAAAAATCATTTGGCCCAGATTTTCTCACCTATATGGTCGAGGATGAACCGCAAACTTACCAACAAGCGGTAAATTCTTCAGAAGGACCTCAGTGGAAGGAGGCCATAAAATGTGAAATAGATTCTATTTTACAAAACCACACCTGGGAATTAGTGGATCTTCCTGCGGGATGCAAACCACTAGGATATCGATGGATCTTCAAGAAAAAGATGAAGCCAGATGGCACCATTGATAAATACAAGGCAAGATTGGTGATCAAAGGATATAAACAGCGAGAAGGCTTGGATTATTTTGACACATATTCGCCTGTTACGCGAATAACATCCATCAGGATGGTTCTTGCCATTGCAGCCATTAGAAATTTGGAAGTGCACCAAATGGATGTGAAAACGGCTTTCTTGAATGGAAATCTAGAGGAAGAGATTTACATGGAACAACCCGAGGGCTTCATAGCCAAGGGACAAGAAAAGAAAGTATGCAAGCTTGTAAGATCCTTGTATGGTTTGAAACAAGCTCCAAAACATCGGCATCAAAAGTTTGATCATGTCATGCTTGATTCTGGGTTCAAGATCAATGAATGTAACAAGTGTGTATATGTGAAAGACACACCAGATGGATATGTCATCTTGTGTTTGTATGTGGATGACATGCTCATTGCTGATAGTAATGAGAAAATGATAAAATCTACGAAGGACATCCTGAGAGCAAGGTTTGACATGAAAGATATGGGATTGGCGGATGTGATTTTGGGAGTACAAATCACACGAACCCAGAATGGACTTGTGATAAGTCAGTCTCACTATGTGGACAAAATTCTTGAGAAGTTCAATGCAAATGACTCTAATGTAGTTAGAACTCCCATTGACACGAGTCAACATCTAGCTAAAAATCGAGGTGAGCCTGTTAACCAATTAGAGTACTCAAGAATTATTGGCAGCTTGATGTATCTGATGAGTTGTACCAGACCAGACTTAGCATATGCTGTAAGCAAGCTAAGTAGATACACAAGCAACCCAAGTTTAACTCATTGGGGTTGCATGACACGGGTGCTTCGCTACTTGAGATACACATGAGAGTACGGGCTGCATTATAGTAGATATCCAGCAGTTATTGAAGGTTACTGCGATGCAAATTGGATATCTGACATGAATGATTCCAGAGCAACAAGTGGGTATGTATTCACACTTGGTGGTGCAGCGATATCGTGGAAATCATCTAAGCAAACTGTAATTGCTAGATCCACGATGGAATCAGAATTCATCGCTTTAGATAAAGCAGGTGAAGAGGCACAGTTTTGCAACTTTAGCTGACATTTAGATTTTGACCATATAAAACACTATGCAGACCATAGAAATAGTTGAAAAAAGAGTGAAAATGCAATGGTCGAAGATTATTAAGCTGGAGATGAATGAGATCTGAAACTTAAAAACTCAAAACGAAGAAGATGATGATTGTTGGGTTTTTGCCAGGCATAATATTATATTATTGATATATATTTCTTCTATATTAAAACTGGCACCCACTTTCTCTTGTACGTTTTTATCAGACATAATATTATATTAGTGATATATATTTCTTCTATATTGAAACTTGTGCCTAGCCCACGTTCTGTTTTTTTTAACAGCCTAAGTTCGCTTCTACTTTTTTATTTATGTATATTATATACTTCTATTTATTATTATTAATTAATTTTTTGAACGACGTTAATTAAACTATTAGTATTTATATGATTATATTATGTTTTATGTTTTATATGTGTGTATACATATTTTATTAAAAAAAACATAATATTAAAATTACCGATATCTCACCGATATCCCACCGCGATAACCTATATATCAAATATCGGCCCTTGACCGATATTCGATTTCCCACCGCATTAACTGCTTAGTTGTGCATCAACCTCATGCCTGAGGTGCTTGGGTCACAGGCATGAACTTTTAACCACAAATTTTTCTTGCTAGTGTTGATAGACACTAGTGCTGAGGCACTGTATCATCTGTATGTTCCCAATAATCGCATGTTTAGTTACAATGAGTGGGTCAGCTACCCCTGACAAGCTTAAAACTTATGGTTTTATAACTTTGATAACTTTACACTTGCTACTTAAACTGTGAACTCATCGACTTTATGTTGACACACGCTAGCATGCTTTTGCAGGTCTCTAGGTACGGAGCACGTTAGGGCATGATGCATCATTGTGTCATGGGATAATTGAACACTGTTAACCAAATTTTGCTTTTTCATGCATTAAGTTTCATCTTGGGCGCGTTATTTTGTGCATGATTTTAAAATGGTTAAGTTTGGTTTACGCTTCCGCAGTTTATCTAAACTTTTTGGTTACACATTAAACTTGGTTTTTGAAAACGAACTAAATGGTTTGGGCATTTAGAGGCGTTTATATGACTTATGGCTATGGGGATCCTGGTGTGTCATTCGCCTCGAGGTATAGACCCCGCGGTGGAAATTTGAGGGTGTGACAGATTGGTATCAGAGCCATTGGTTATAGTGAACTAGGAATTGCATTCTAGTCTATAATCATCAAAGCATAAGCACTGCATTAGTTACATTCACAACCTTAGTGCACAATTGATTACTTCCTTTAAATATGTATACTGATCTAACGTATTGCAGGAAACCATGTCGAATCCTTCTCATAACTATTATTCTTATCATGCTAACGAGGGGCAGCAAGCTTGGTTTTAAAAAGCGCAAAGCGCACAAAAGCGACGAGGTCTAAAACCGAGGCATAAAGCGCAAAAGCGGTGGGCTTTTCGTACGCGAGGCGCCAGACAATTATATAATTTTTTTATATATGCTATAGGTTTTTAGCATTATTTACTCAAAATATAGATGCAAATAGGGTATATATATATATGATTTAACTAAAATGTACAACCTTTTTAGGTACATGTATAACAGTTTTATGCACAAAAACAACATGTGTACAAAAAGCGTGTTTTTCTTGCGCTTTGTGCGCTTTTCGTGCGCCTTTTGCGCTTTTCGTACATTGCTCGCCTAGGGTTACATAAGGCGCACGGGATTTGCGCCTAGGTGCGCTTTGCGCTTAAGCGCGCCTCAAGCGCGCTTTTTAAAACATAGGCAGCAAGCTCCATCACAGGATCCATATCAGGATACTAACCGTTGGGTTTGGTATCCCAACATGTCGCACTCTTGGGTTGTAGGGTAAAGTTTGTTGTTATTCTACATGGTATAAAAACCAAATGGAAGGGTGTGTTTACGTTGGCGGCTATTCTAAGCCAAACATGGTATCAAATAATAGGAGTCAAAAGTAGCTCGTTACCTAGACTAAGGTTGGTTATTTTTCCTTACGAATTAGAAGTTTATTGTTATTCTACCTGGTATAAAAACCAAATGGAAGGGTGTGTTTACGTTGGCGGCTATTCTAAGCCAAATATGGTATCAAATACTACGAGTCAAAAGCAGCTCGTTACCTAGACTAAGGTTGGCTATTTTTCTTTACGAATTAGAAGTTTATTGTTATTCTACCTGGTATAAAAACCAAATGGAAGGGTGTGTTTACGTTGGCATCTATTCTAAGCCAAACATGGTATTAAATACTACGAGTCAAAAGTAGCTTACAATGTTTGGTACATAGTAGCCCAGATCTGTCCTAAAGTCTATCCATGCTTTCGTTCACTAGGGTATGGTTTACAAGTTTTTCCTCACGAATTAGAAGTTTGTTGTTATTCTACATGGTACAAAAACCAAATGGAAGGGTGTGCTTACGTTAGCGGCTATTCTAAGCCAAACATGGTATCAAATACTACGAGTCAAAAGTAGCTCGTTACCTAGACTAAGGTTGGCTATTTTTCCTTACGAATTAGAAGTTTATTGTTATTCTACCTGGTATAAAAACCAAATGGAAGGGTGTGTTTACGTCGGCGTCTATTCTAAGCCAAACATGGTATCAAATACTACGAGTCAAAAGTAGCTTACTATGTTTGGTACCTAGTAGCCCAGATCTGGCCTAAAGTCTATCCATGCTTTTGTTCCCTAGGGTATGGTTGGCAAGTTTTTCCTCACGAATTAGAAGTTTGTTGTTATTCTACATGGTATAAAAACCAAATGGAAGGGTGTGTTTACGTTGGCGGCTATTCTAAGCCAAACATGGTATCAAATAGTACGAGTCAAAAGCAGCTCGTTACCTACACTAAGGTTGGCTATTTTTCCTTACGAATTAGAAGTTTATTGTTATTATACCTAGTATAAAAACCAAATGGAAGGGTGTGTTTATGTTGGCGTGTATTCTAAGCCAAACGTGGTATCAAATACTACGAGTCAAAAGTAGCTTACAATGTTTGGTACCTAGTAGCCCAGATCTGGCCTAAAGTCTATCCATGCTTTCGTTCCCTAGGGTATGGTTAGCAAGTTTTTCCTCACGAATTAGAAGTTTGTTGTTTTTCTACATGGTATAAAAACCAAATGGAAGGGTGTGTTTACGTTGGCGGCTATTCTAAGCCAAACATGGTATCAGATATTGGTTTTTTGATGAATTCTGTCGTCGTTACATGGTTGATATGAGCGATAACACGTGTTTCGTATTTGGGTCAAGGAAAGCCATCCAGAAAATGGATGATGAATTCCAACAGCAAGTTTATGAAGTTGGAAAAACAAGGGAACTTTGTTGTTTTCAAGAATTCATATTACAGGGAAAGTTAGATATCAAGTTTGGAGAATACGAATAGGAAGAGCCGCTGCATGTGGTGAGGTGGTTTTAGTCTGAATCGTTTAGTAGCGTATCGGTGAATTTTGATGATGGTTCGGTAAAAATGTACCATCAAAATGAGATAGAAAACTCCAATGGTTTGGAGTTCCTGCAGGAATTGATGGAAGTCGGGATGGCTAACGTTAATCGAACTACAGCAGTGTTGGATCTTGAACGAATGATTCAATCAAGAATAATTACGTTGCGGGAGGAAGGTGAACAGGATGAAATGGAATTGCCTGCATCTGATAATGATCAGTCATCAGATGAAGTAGATTCAGATTAGTTATGTTATGTTTTTTTTTCGTTTAAGTAGGTTTATTCTGTTTTTTGTTTTATATATTATTATGTATTTTTGTTTTATAATGAATAATGTTATTTTCCGTTTTTATTGAATGAAATTATTGATGATCTTAAATGTATTAACTTCCTGACTCTTTATTTTGTAGTTCTGAATATGGTTATTTTAGGTCGACAAAGGTTGATCAGTTTTTGTGTAAATTTATATGAAGAATTTTGAAATTGTAAATGTGATGTCATTGTTAGTAACAAGGGTTTAAGGCAACATCTGTTTGAAGGAAACTGTATGAGGATCATATGTTTGAATCAACAAACTGTTTGTAGTAACAGATGTTTTAGAAATATCTCCTTAACTGACTCTAGATAATTGAATTTATAATTTGGTTTTTACTAAACAGACTATAGTCGTTGGTCTGTTTATGTTTTTTATATTTTGGCGAGTAATTGTTTTAGTTATAGTATTTTCGTGTTTTCACATGGGGTTTCACCTAGATGTTCATGTATTTATATATTTTTTTAGATGTTTAAAGTTTTCTTTAGTTGTGACTGTATTGAAGTTACCTAAATTTTTCTATGCAAATGAAGTAGAGGGGTTGATATTTAGGGGATCCTCTTTTTGTTTTTAATATGTGTTATCTCAACAGAACTTTAATCCGTATGTTGATTTATCTTTCCGTGGTTGTAACACCTTTCAGTATTAAACATCTGATCAGTATTATTAACTGGTATCGTGAAAGGAGCAGATGTTACTAAACAAGTTTTCCTTACGACAGACGATTGGCTTTTTAATGTTGTTTTTAGTAAACAGGCCTTAAAATATGATTTAGTCTTCCCGTGTTTTCACACGGGATTTCACCTACTATATATATATTTCAAAGAGCTAAATCCTACGTGGCACTCATATAGTAATTCTCTCCCTTAAGAGTGCCATGTAGGATGCCATGTAACATGAAGTAATTTTAGGAAAAAAAGTTTAAAAACAAAATTGAATTTTTCTCTCTCATGTTTCCTCCCATAATTTTTAAACGTTAATATGTTTTATCTACGAGATTTTTTAAAGAAAAAAAATTACACCAAATTAACGATCGTTTTATTATCTTTCTAATGAGTACCATAGTGCTATATAAAAAACAGAGAAAAAAACGACTATTTTTTGTGGGGTTTTGTTCATACAGAAAAAAAAAACACGTGTTCAGGTAATTCGTTAATCATGTATAGGCAAGTCATTAATTATGTTCAAACCAGTAAATATGAATTTTATTTTCAACAAGAGCAGAATAGGTTACTAGAGTTATACATTGTTTTAAGTTAGGTATCAATATTAGTATGTTAGAGTTATACATTTTTTTTATTCTTTAGGATCGGTGTTAATATTAAAGTTACATTGGAGTTATACATTGTTTTAGGTTAGGTGTTAGCATTGGAGTTGTACATTGTTTTAGGTTAGGTATTAATATTAGAGTTATACACTATTTTAGATTAGATGTTAACATCAGAATTATACATTGTTTAAGGTTGGGCATTAACATTGGAGATACATTGTTAATTGTTTTAGGTTAGGTGCTACCTGAAGTTTTCCTGCATGTACATCAGTCTATTTCATATGTAAAATTGACGTGTCATATTAAATTTCTCAACCCCGGGACGCTCCCGGGTAGGGCTGCAAACGAACCGAACGAACACGAACAAGACCTTGTTCGTGTTCGTTTGTTAAGGAAATCATGTGTTCACGAACAGTTCATGAACACTTTCCGAACGAGATTTTTTGTTCGTGTTCGTTCGTTAAGAAAACACTTGTGTTCGTGTTCGTTTGTGTTCGTTTGTTAACTTTGTTCATGAACGTATACGAACACAAACTGGCATTAATGAACACAAACAAGTGTTTATGAACACAAAGAAATGTTCATGAACATAAACAAACACAAACGAACATATATTAACTTTGGAATAAAAATAATTAAGATATCTGCTAGATCCACTCAAAATATAACTAAATTATCCAAACATATTTACCTCACATATATTATTTATTTGGGTAAATATAAGAAAATAAAAAGTTCAAAACCCTATTGAACTATCGAACATAAACGAACACGTTACCGAACGCTCACGAACATAAACGAACGAACGCGACCTCTGTTCATGTTCGTTCGTTTAACTAAACGAACAAAAAATTTTGTTCGTGTTCGTTCATTTATTAAACGAACGAACACAAACGAACTTCCCGCCGAACGGTTCATGAACTGTTCGCTGAAAGTTCAGTTCGTTTGCAGCCCTACTCCCGGGGTATAATCTAGCTATATATAAAAGAATAACCTCTTGATGACATTGCATTCAACAGGGCAACCCTCCACCCCTTGAATGTGCCATGTGGCATCATGTGGAGCTTTCTTTTAATTTTTTTTATTTTATTTTTTTAAATAAAATTAAATCACATAAATTAAAAATATTAAAATAATAAAACCCTACCTGATTAGGTATTCTTCTTTATTACGTCTCTCATATCTTTCCTTCTCTTCCACATCTTCATTGAAACCCTTCATCTCCTTCTTCCGATAAAAAAATACAGAGAACTTTCTTCTCTTTACTAAATCATAAATGTAAAGTAGCAACATATTATAATTTTTACTTCTATTCATAACTCTGATTCAAATCATATATACTTTTGATTATATCATTTTAATAATAGGGGTTTTATATATAAACAATTGTATTATAAGTTGTAAACTGGTGAGTAATCTACTTTCTGAAAATCGTAAAATGACTGGAGCTAGAGTTATTAATCTTCATTTGTTTGTATTATGTTTTTTTGCAGCCGTATTTGGTTGAGTTTTTCTTGTGCAAATTATAAATTAGATATTTTATTACGTCATATTAGATATTTCAACCTCGGGACGCTTCCGGGATAAAAGCTAGTGTATATATATATATATATATATATATATATATATAGTTTAACTAAAAACTTAAAATTAGTAGCCTCGGCTGCTTTAAGATGTGATCTGGAAAGAGGAATAGAAAGCAAAATTCCAATTGTAATACTTAGAAAGTGATGCGTAGAAGTCCTAATAACCATTCAATACTCATACAACAACAATAACACTTTGATACCACTGGTTTTATCTTTACAATGACATATCTTGACAAAATGCAATGAACTTTAACCCGAAATCTTTCAACCCCTTACAATTTTATTGAATTTTGACAATTCTTTGATAAGTACCCGATCATGTTTGCCTAAATCAAAGTGTGATACGATACCCATATTCTATCTTATAGCACACCAACCAATTTAAATGCATGAATACTTTACGTTCGAGAAAAATATTACCCAAGTATTTGTCAAGTTCAAATTTGGAATGTTTCACTGAAAATTCAACATCACAATTCTTTGATAAGTGATGTCTATGGTGAATATATATCCATTCCTAACTACTCCAATTAAGACATCTTACATACATACTAAATCCAGTTTTTATGCCACTGTGTCATCTAAATCTCTATTCAACCATGTAGAGTTTTTTTCAGTCTTATTCGGCGTTGGGAATTTTCTCCAAGGGTCGCCACCCGTGACCCCCCCCCCCCCCCCCCCCCCCCCCCGCCCATCAGGGCCTGACTTTTCTTAGGATGCTAACATGTCTCCGATGGCAGGCCTCTGCGGCTCTACCTACAACATGAAACTGACGGAACTGCATGTACGAAACAACGAAACAATCAATTACGCAATCGGAGAACCAGTGTAAACTACTCAACATGTTTGCCTTTCATATGTTTTTTTTTAATTTACTGTAGATAGAATATAACCCAAGTTAACCCATTTATAAGCAAATGGGTCAAATTTCCCAAATGTACAAAAAGCGATATGTGAAGAAAAGAAAATCAAGTACGACACCCAAAATTCAAAAGCCCAATTGTTTGCACTTAACATGAGCCACATTGGTTCAGAAGCCTCATGCTTAGAATACTTGCAGTGGTAAGAATAAATATATACAAAAGTTTAACCCATCATGGTCTCAAACACAATCATGGTCTCACCAGTCTTTGCATCATAAGACCACCACCGCATTGACCCAAATAAGTCTTGTTCCATTTTTTTCGAATGACAACTTTTTCATCTGCAGTGGTCGTTTAAACTTGAGAGTAACAAGTGGTTGTCCAGATTTAGGATCAAGTTTGTCTTTTGATACGATCCTCTTTAGGCTTTATGGCTTGAAGTTCTTGAAATCTGTCCAACATTCATATTTCAAATGTTTTTCAAAATAGTTGGTCATGCCATCGTTACCTCTGTCGACAAGATTGAATTTTTGCAACGTACGAATATCCCAATAAGGTAACTCTTGAATTCATGAGGGTGACAGATATACTGAATGCCATATGCCCTCTTCACACCATAACATCTTAAATCTTCAAAGTAATTAACCCAAGATGATTATCTCTCCGACTGGTTACTTCTTTGATTTTACCTTATAATGACTTTTCTTGGCTAGTGTCTTGACCGGAGGCTTGTAGCTCTTTTTGGCTAAATACGTGGATTTGTTTAACTTTTTTTTCTCAAAGTTCCGTCGTAAATTTTACTTAAAACAGAGTCATATTCAAAGTAGACTATTTTTTGGTATCATAAGCTATAACTATTTCTTGTACCATAATCGATTCCAAACATGTGATTCGTAGCTAATGCAAAAGAAAAAAAAAAGAAGCTAGCTCACTCGGTAGATACTCTTACATCTTAGCAGGAGGTCTTTTGTTCAATCCCAAACAAGGAACAATTTCTTCTTCTATGATGACGTTTGCATCTGATTCACTAGTTGAACCAAACTGATATCGTAAATTAGGGTGTAAACGAGCCGAGCCAGGTCCGAGTCTGACTAGGCTCGAGCTCGGCTCATCATGGTTTATGAAGCTCGAGCTCAGCTCGGTTCGAGCCTAATACTTTGAGCTCAAACTCGGCTAGAAATAATTATAGAACACTTTAAAAGGAGCTAAAAGCTCGACTCGAGCTCCCTTTGATAGCTTAAAGGAACCAAAGTTCGGCTCAAGCTCGGCTCGCCAATGTTAAATAGTAGGTATAATATATATATAAGATAATAATAATATAAAATTTGTATGAGCTCTATGAGCTCGTTTAGACTCGCGAGCCTAAACGGTCTTTGTATAAAAAGCTCGAGCTCGGGCTCGATAATTAAACGAGTCATGTTTCAAGCTCAGGCTCGCTAAGGCCCAGCTTGTTCGAGCTTTATACCAATCCGATCACGAGTAACTCTCGAATCGTTGCGCATCATTTACTTACACCCCTAACCGTAATGATACTTACATCCGTACCAGTACCAATACGAGTTGTTATCAGAACCGATACCGGTACTTTTTATCGGACCCAAATCAACTTGCCCATCCAACACTCTAGAACAATATTTACGGATATGATATGCAAACGTGATGATATTTGACCTTCGACATCGGTGGCCGCCATTCTCAAAACTTAACTTCCTGATCAAAATCAATCCAATCCAATCTATAACCTCATCCCCACCATCATCTCTTAATATTATTACCCTAAACATTCATAACCATCTTATTATTATTGTTATTATTATTCATCAATGAATTCATCATCATCATCATCAATAAATTGGGAAGCCCTAGACGCTCTAATAATCGAATTTATAAAATCTGAAAACCTAATCGAGCAATCCTCTCCTCCTTCATCTCCGTCATCATGTTCTTCCTCATCTTATCACTCACGTATATTAATCCTTCAAATCCGACGGTTATTACAATCCGGTGATATCGATCCCGCCGTTGATCTGTTGCGTCTCCACGCTCCCTCTGTTCTAGACGATCACCGCCTCCTTTTTCGCCTCCATAAACAGGTTCAGGCTTATTATTATTATTATTATTATTATTATTATTATTATTATTATTATTATTATTATTTTATAATAGTTTTAACAGTTTGACAGTTTATGTGCTTATTGTTTGTGTTTGTGAAGAAATTTATTGAGCTGTTGAGGAGAGGGACTGAGGAGAGCCGGAAGTCCGCGATTGATTGTTTAAGGAATGCGCTTGCTCCGTGCGCTCTCGACGCATATCCTGTAAGTTCTTTGCCCTATATGGAATGTTGCAAATAATGTAAGTTGTGAATTTGTGTATAATTGTTGTTAGTGGAATGACTTATTATGTAATGTAGTGAAATGAATGAGAAGTTAATGTTTTTAGCTATCTGAATATAGTGTTCTAAGTTTCGGCTCTTTATTGAGGCTTTATAATTCATTTTAAGGATGTAGGTATACTTTGGATATCTTTTTAGAGGTATTGTGAAAATGGTTTAAAATGCAAACTGTATGAACCGGTACCAGTAATCCAGCTAGAGACAGACTATGGATTATGTTTTGGATGTTACCTTAAAAGAGGAAGTAAATTGGCATTGTCTTATGATATGGCTTAATGGTTTTTAAATTTGCATTGATGAAAAATGTGTTTGAATAGATATAAATATTGTTAATGCTAATGCTGGATGAAGGGGGAACGAAGATATTGGCTAAAATGGAGTGAATAGGTTTTAAGTTTGAAACTTTACGGTTGCGGGTTACTTGTGGCTGATTTTTGTTTCTTTTTTATTTTTTTTATAGCTTGTTAATGTATGATATTTTGGGTTTGCTATGAGTGTTTTGTACATGATTTTGCTAAGTCCATGAACATGTGAAGGTTTAGTTGGATGCAGAATTTCCGTAGTATGGATAGGACTCAAGAGTTCATAGTATTAAACATCTTGCAACTCCAAATAGCTGTATATACATAGGGAACAAAAAATGTGTTATTTTCAAAATTCAGGGAGGAGTGCTGTGTGTGTGTAATGTGTTATGGCTTAATGCTTCACGGGTTGGTTGTATGACCATTTTCTCCTTGTGGAAAACATAAACAGAAGATTGGTCTAATCTGTAGTGGAATCTGAACTAAAAAGTAGCAAATTGTGATTTTTTTGTAGCCTTGAGGGTTGGTTTCTTTGGGTCAGCCGTTAGCATTTGTCCTTGTTCTTTCTTTGGAATTAATAGCCCTCATGATTTTGATAACTGAACTAGTCACTTGACCTTGAATCTTTTCTTATATGTATTTGCACTTTGTTTTGGTTGTGACTGACTCTATTCTTGATTCTAAGGAAGCATATGAAGAATTCAAGCACGTGCTGCTTGCCTTTATATTTGATAAAGATGATCAAACTTCTCCAGTGGTGAATGAGGTAAGAACTCCCTACGGATCCATTACTATAAACTGTATCTTACGGGTGATATGATTTCTTTGAAATAGCATTTTATGTTTATGTTTCACACTGTGTGGTCCGTCGTATCGCATGTCTACAACATTTTACTTTGCAGAGAAAGTTTTGCACAGTGAGCTAACCTTTGTTACCTTAAAGTTTGAGTTGCTGCCATCCCTCTATTATACATGCATGTGTTTTCATATAACATAGTTCATGATCAATGGCGTAGCTTAGTTGGGGCGGGGAGGGGCGGCCGACCCCCCCGGATTTTTGCGCAGAAGTTCTGATTATATTGATTATATAGTATCCGTATAGAAAATTTTGAAAATATAGAGTTTCGACCCCCCGAAACTGGTTTTCGACCCCCCGAAACTAGTGACTTTCGAACCCCCTGTGACTTCCGACCCCCCGAACCTTCGGGTCAAGCTTCGCCACTGTTCATGATGCTCTTAATTCTTAGTGTTAGTGGCTAATAAACTGTACATAATGATTGCTCAGTGGTCTGAGAGGAGGCTGTTCGAACTTGCTGGATTGATGACATCTGTATTAAGAGCCCACTTACATGCATATGATCCTGTTTTCGCAATGGCAATTAGATACCTAATCAGGTCTTATAACTGTTTATATTTCGAAATCCTTGTCAGCAAATCTCTACGATCACCCCTCCCCCCAAATCTTCTTAAGTGCCTTTGATTGATATCCTGTCAATCTTTCAGCATACACAAGGGATTTTGCTTGCGCCAAGGGATTTCTTCTCCAATAACAGATCTTACTGAGAGGTTGTTGCTAGAAGAGCGTGATCTTCCTGCCACTCCCCAAGAGGGTTTGTTTGAAGCACCCCCATTTGATGAGGTACTTTTGGCAATTTAAGTTTTTGGATCTGAGCAGCTTGACTTTTCTAACATGAAAGGTCAGGATGTGATTTTTGAATTTATAATCGGTTCCGTCAATAAAGATTTTATTTATTGTTTTGCTTTTGTTTTTGTATCTGAGATCAGGTGGACATACAAGCCCTTGCACATGCTGTAGAGCTTACAAGACAAGGGGCAGTTGATAGCTTAAAATTTGCAAAGGGTGATCTATTTCAAGCATTTCAGGTAAGCGTATCTTGTGATGGTACACGTGATCTTTAAATCTAATTATTGATGTCAAGTTTCTTGACATATCTGGCTTAGCAAGAGGAAATCCATATATTCAGCATTTTCAGCTACTAGCAAATTTAGTATTGGTTAATGGATATTTGTGCTAAAGGTTGCAATGTTGACCGTTTTTATTCACATTTACATCAAGTGGTAGGTTTGGGTGGTTAGCTTTTCTGAAATTGATGTGTATATTTACGATTATGTGAAATTTTTAGTTAAATTGCTACCCTTTTTATAAAATGTCATATTTGAAACAGCATACGACTTCTTGGAGCTGATTTCCCTTCATTCCAGGATGCTCATAATTCTAATTTTACTTGATTTGAAACTTGAATTCTTAGAAGCAGGCATACAGTTTATTTATCCATGTATAACTTTAGTAAGCAAAGGAGAAAAAACTATCTTGCCTTGGTTGAGGTTTTATTTCTTTTGAATAATGTGTATACAAAAGTTCGTGCCAGCACTTCATTTTGTCTATACTTTCCTTTTCCATTTTAATTCTTTGGTTAATACTCTGTGGAACGATGAAAATAATCTTTGATTAGATTCTAAATTTGGTCTACAATCATGTCACACTCCATTATTCTATACAATTAAGATTATACATGAAAAGCATGCTCGGATATTTGTTGCTAGTATTACTTTCTGATAGAAAATAGAAGATTGCCTGAGCATGGAACAATAGGAATTTGACATAATTGCATCTGTTACAGAATGAAATATGTCGTATGAGATTGGACATCACCATGCTCGATGAACTCATTCACGAGTACTGTGTCTATAGAGGCATTGTCAGCTTTGGTGGCCCAAACACTTCTTGTAAGTTAACCTCAACTTTTTTTCCAGTTCCCCCTTTTTTGTTTGTTATGTTGATTACTTGTGATTCACCATTCCTTCAGCCCCAAGAATGCTGCTGGTACACGAACCATCAGTTTCAAACCAACCAGAATCAGAATCTACTTTATCTGCAGACTTCTCTCTTGAAGTCAGAAGTGGGTCCAATAAGCTTGCTGACACTGACATGGATTCACCTGGAACCGGTGATGCCAGCATCCAGAGTCCGGAAGCTGAAGAACGGCACCTTTGTGGTAGTACGGTCAGCAGCCATGAAGACTGCAGTACAAGTTCAATGTATCGACATAAAGCTTCTAAAATCCTTCAAAGAAATAAGAGCCGAGGAATCTGTGATAGGAACAAACGTAAGAGGTGGAAGGGAAGACATGAAGTACAAGTTAATGCCAGTATGTCAGAGGAGCAGCAGGTATGCTTGGATTTGGGGATGTATATATTCTGGTGAATGAAATATGACTCACACTTGTCCTGCAGGTTTCTGAAATATCATCTGCTGTAGATGCTGGTGGTGACAAAGAGGATACATATGAGATTATGCTGGCAGTAAAGGAGCTGGCAAACAAAGGAATGGCTGCAGAGGTTGTAGAAGAAATAAATGATATAGATCCTACCTTCTTCACCGAAAATTATATTTTTCTCTTCCAGCTAAAAAGGGTGAGTGATATATGTTTGGTAAAATCCAGTCCCTGCTACCAGGAAACACAGGAAGTAAAAGACAAAATATAAGCTGCTTTTAATTTGTAGTCTTACTGTGTGTTGTAGACTAAAATTACCATAGTTACTCGTAAAGCAAAGTGCTGACCCTTGACCTTTGCCACCAATTCCAGATTGAATTTTTGAAGCTGGTGAACTTGGGTGACTATACTCGTGCACTAAAGGTTGCTTCTTCTCATTTGGGGCCTTTAGCAACAAGAGATCCAGCTCTCTTGAAGCCTTTAAAGGAGACTTTGTTGGCCTTGCTTTCACCTAATGAGAAGTTTTCCGGGGAAAGCTTGCCCTTTCATGCTCTTTCCACTTCACTCCAGGTTATTATTCTCTAATTTATTAATACTTATCATATAATGACTGTCAGTATGAATTGCTTTGATTGTTGATATTGATCCTGCTCAAAATTCAGTATTCTTTATACTGCTTATAATTCTTTGGAGAACCATGCTTATTTTTCTAGTTATATTATATTAAATTAACAGTCTTAATTCCTGAGAACTGCTCTCTTATATGCGTAAGTGTTTTATGTACCTTGACTGTGCTCTAAGCTCATGTAGTTTTATATGATGTTTTCGTTGTAGGACATTTACCATTGTTTGATGCTGTATATATGTTCTATGTTGGTTGCGAGGTTGCTTAACCTACTTAAACATCCATCCTACCACCATACGTTTACAAAACGTGTGAAGTGTGCCTAAAAATCTAGAAGCAACAACGTATTTCTCCTTACTTAGTATAGTTTAGTGTTTTAGGACATATGAGTCTGTCCAATATGCATGAGCTACTTGTAGAGCACAATCAAATGGTGCATACACCAATTTATTAGTAATATATATGTTAGTGTTTTAGCATTAGTTGATATGAGTTCTCTTGTTTTGTGTTTTAACAACTATTTGCAAAACAAGTGCACTTCTTGTACGGCTTCGGCTTTTTGAAGCACAGATACCTCCACATGCGCTTTTCCTTCACTTCCCCTTCCAGCTCTCAACACTTTCCTCATCTGTTCCGCTCTACTCTACACTACAGTCTATACCCCATCTCCTCCATTTATCACTTTTGTCTTCTTTTTTTAGTTTGTTGTTTTGTTTCACAATTCCCTCTTTATCATTTTTTAGTTATACATCTTCACATTGCAGCTACGTTTGATGAAACATACTTTTTAGGAATAAAATCTTGAAATAATAACGAAGACACCAAGTTTCAATATTGTTCCAATTACGTCAAATTTTTTTAAAATAACCACTCGAAATTTCCATTGTTGTTTCATTGATGTTTTTTTTCTTCTCTTTTTTAATTGATAGTTGATCGAATATATATATATATATATATATATATATATATATATATGAAAGTGGTATTATTTAGTTATTAGTTTTTTCAAGTCGAATTGAATGGAACAATTATGAACCTTAGATATTATTCTGTGAAATTCTTTACAATACCTCCTATTTCAGGTTTATATTTGAGAAAATAATCACTAGATATTAACCAAGATTCATATATGCTCAAGTTTAGGTCACTTAGTTTTTGAAAAATTAACATTTGTGAAGGATTTGATCTATGTAGCACCGGGACGGGTACGGGACCTGGGTACGGGGACAGTACGGGTACGGGAAACGGCAAAACTCAAAAATTATAGATACGGGTACGGCACAGGTACGGCAATAAAAAATATAAAAAATAAAAATATATTAAAGAAATTCCAAAATACTATTAGAAATAAAGTTATTATTCTGTTCCAAAATATATTATGATAAGGTATTATTCTATAAAAAACCATACTTATCAATTATAAACCACTGATCACTCACATCCACTTAAACCACACATCAAGACTTCAATTTCCGATTAATAAAAAACCACACTTTTCAAATTTCAATATCACATTGTGAAATAAAAACCAAAACAAAACAATACATAAATATATCCCTTAAAAAAAGCTGTCAACCAAACTTTCTTGAATAAAAACAAAGCAATATATATATCCCTCTAAAGAACAAAGCTGAATGACAAAGCAAAATATCCGTAAGACCATATCCCTCTCTGAAAAACAAACGGCGGCAAAGGCTGTGCATCAAAGCGGCGCTGAAGAACAAAGCTGATAATAAACACACTTACAAGTTTGGCGCAAAATGATGATGATGATGAAAGATCGATAATGATGAATTGATCAGAGAGACAGAGGGAATTGATCGATGATGATGATGATGAAAGAATAGGCCGATGATGTTTTGAAAGGTTTTTTAAATGGGCCAAGTAAGAAATACAAACAGTTTAAGCCCTAAAAATAATCGGAAACGTATCGGAAACTTTGATGAAACGTCCCCGATCTTCGGAAACGTTTCCCAGCCGTCCCAATGCCGTTTCCGTCCCCATCGCGTTTCGGGAACGGGTACTCCACCCAATCCTGCGTCCCCGTGCATCATAGGATTTGATAACAATGTTACATGTTCATAACAGATAATGATTGAATTTCATAAACAATATATCTTAATTAATATTAAAATGCTACATATATTATTATCACCAAAAGTTCGTCTCCATTTTAAGTAACAATGTGCGGAAGGGGATTACTGGGATGAGTAGTTAGGCAGGGGTTGGACCGTTGGACATTATGATGAGTGGAGATGGAGGGTGGGGAAGTTCTGGTGAGTGAAGATGAACAGTAAAAAGATATGGAAAAAAGCGTTCCAATCTGAGTCATGATCCATCTATTTTGATTAGTTGGGTCGTACCCCATGGGTCAGATAGAGATCCATTAGTTAATTGATCAGATGACGATTCATTCGTTTAAATCTTATGGATTATATTTCACTTTTATTAGGTTGCAATAGGTAGAAAACTGGGAATCGAAGAACCTCAACTTATGAAGATAATAAGAGCCACCCTTCACACGCATAGTGAGTGGTTTAAGCTTCAAATGTGCAAAGATCACTTTGAGGGTCTGCTAAAAATCGATCTTTTAAAACAAGTCGATTCTTCTCTGCTAAACGATACGCTCTCCAAGTCTTTGAGCAATGATGTATGCAGTAATACTTGTTCACAAGGCACTGCAACTTCCAGCAGCAAAATGAATGAAGATGGAAGCAGTCCTGCTCAAGTGTCATCCACCGGAGAGGTTGCACCTGATGAGGCTGCAATACTCAAAGTTATGGTAACCCCTCGACACCTGTTACATCATAATATTATATTTTGCCCAACAGTGATTATCGTCAGTTATAAATAGAACTTTAATAATTTTGGGTGATATCTACGCGCAGGAGTTTCTTGCTTTGCCCAGGGCTGATGCTATACATCTCCTAGCACAATACAACGGAAACGCCGAGACTGTCATTCAGCAGATATTTGCCTAGTATGTATGTATAGTATGTACAATTGTACATTATGCATTATACGCATCTTGTCCAATTTGATGTGTTTTCGTACATTAACATACATTGTTTAATTTATTTGTGCCTTACAAAATAAGGAACCTGTAGGGCGATAAAATATGTTATAAATTTTATGCACTATGAAAGAAATAACAGTTAAATTTGTATATCTTAATAGTCCTTAGATATAGAGACATAGTTGAATGACTGCTGCTCACATTTGTTGAAATTTTATGACGAAATTGCTAATAATACATGATTATATACTTGGCACATTAACCAATGCGGTTGATGGTTCATTGGCAAAGACAAAGTCTTCGAGGAACACTTAGGGGCTGTTTGGTAAGCCTCTTGCCTAGGCTCTAAACCATTCAGCGCTGAATGATTCAACGTTCAGCGTGTTTGTTTCAGCTTTTGAATGGAATGATAAAGGCTGAACCATTAATACTTGAAATGTAGCTAAACCATTAAGCACTGAACTAGGTTGAACTAACCATTAAGAAGTCCAACTTAATGATTTAGCATTTAACCATTCAGACAAACCTCTTAATGATTCAGCACTTAATCAACCAACAACCCCTTAGACTACGGGTAGTGGGGGCTTGGAAAGAGGGTATGATGTTCCATGTGACACATGTGGGCTCCACTTTTCAAGCCCCTCAAATGGTGGGGAGAAGAGGGGGTTTGGAAAGGGGGCTTAGGTTTTGAAAAGTTTGTTTGTACAAGTTTAAAAAAAAAAGCAGCAGCCAATCACATTGAAGCAAGACCCGCACTACGCTGTTGAAACCCCCAAGCCCAAAAGGCCACACCACTTTTCAAGCACCTACGGGGCGGTGTTGAGGGCTTTAAGGCCTCTTTCACACCATAAAAAAACTCCCCACTCCTCACACTCTTAGGATTGGAGGTTTTGAGTTCAAGTCTCATAGATGACGAGACTAAAAATCGCCTCTCAAAAAAATATAGTTGGCGCTTTGAAAAGTTAATTTTACATAATCACAATCAACATTTTTCATTGCAACAGATGATAACTCGTACTTGACTTTGTAAACAAGGCTAGCGCATTTTGTTTGTATGATAATGCACGTAAAAGATGTACTTGAAGTTTTATTCTAATGAAGATTGATCATATCTCCAAACAGATTTGTAGTTCATTGGCCGCTTGGCAACTTCTGAATCAGTAAGATATCTGAACCATTAAGTGTTGAACAAGTTAGAGGTCTGAAGTCTGAACCCTTCAGACTCAGTATGATGCTTACCCTTCAGAGGCAAATGTTTGACCGATTCAGACATCTGCTTGTGAAACAGTCTGAATAAACAATGTCTGGCTGATATGTCTGTTCCATTAAGAGCTGAAACAAACAGCCCATGTGTTGTGGTATACATGAACGGTGTGAAAAAAAGTGTGTTACGTAGGTGCCACATATACCCTATGCTCGTAACTCCAGCATAGCTCCCGCCCCCTCGATAGCGCCCCACCGTGGTGTGTGCGCCTAGCGATCAAGTTGTGGAAAAAGGCTAAAGCCCACGGAAAAAGGACATAAAGGAAACCAAACCTAGTTGACTAGAGATCCCAAGATCTAGGTTCAATAGTCCAACTTATTATGAACCGAAGAGCAGTCATTGTGGGGACATAGCTATTATATATGTTTATATAAGCTAGTAAATATGTTTATATATTTATACCCCCCCCCCCCCTAAAATGATGGTGTTTAATACTTCCCAGTCCATTCTTATAATATTCAGAGAAAATTTTTGCGAGGCTAAGCATAATAATTTGGTTAAATGATTTGTGTTAATCATTGCAAACCACAATGCTTTTAATGATTTAAAGGAAAATCACCTATGTTGGAAAGAAGCGTGATTGCTTCAAATGGAATTGGGGCACAATTCCTAGAGCTCCCGCAGAACCAAGAGAGTGTTTCATGACCATTATTGGACACGATAATGAGGGGATGGTCCGGCTAGAAAAAATATTGTGTGATTTGTATTGTCGTTTACATAAATGGGGGTATGTTCAAAGACATCTTGTCTAGGAACCGCTAGTATGCTAAGTATACTTCACAAAAGGAAAGTTCAAAGGATAACACCTACCTATCCTGCAAACTCGATTGCCGAGGTGTAATCGGGGGAATTGATGTGTTTTAAATAAATCTCAATTCATCTGAGAGATTGTTGGAAAATTAGTAGTTTTCATTATTTTGGACCTAAATAATTATACATTATATACGCGTTATATATATAATTATTAGTGGGTTTGTGTTCAAGGTTGTGAGAGCATCATAACAAACTAAACTATGTCTAACATAGAGCTAAGATGAATGAGATATTTATGTTAGAAGTTGTATGGTTGTAGGAACCAAAGATGAGAAAATGGATGAAACTTGTCCCACATTGGTGAAATGACAAAACTTGAAGTGGTTTAAGGATGAGCACTCCTTGAATATTATTAGCTTGAGCAAACACTAATGGAGACTTTAGCGCACCCTAACTCGCTCACGCGCAGGCATATGGGTGCTTTAATGGCTCACACTTACATCACTGCAAGCCGCCTTTGTATTTTTGAAGGTTGGTTCGGGGAGAGCAGTTCATGTTTGTGACCTTGGTTTGGGTCAGATACCTTGCGGGTCGGGTTCGGAACAACTGTCGGGTTCGTGTAGCACCGTCAGTTTGCAACTTCTGGCCTGAACTAGCAGTTTAAAACTGATGGCTTAAACAAGTAGTTTGGTCCAACTATTCAAGTCCATTAGTTTGGTATTTGGTACGAGCTGTTTTGGACCCCAGCACTTCGTGGGTAGCAGTTTGGAACCAATTGTTCCTAACCAACAAATTTGGCCAGTTATTCTAAGTACCATCAGTTGTTTCATACAACCGTTTGACCAGACCAGTTTCTGGTCCGAGTTGCAGTTTGGACTTGGTCAAATAAGATGATAACCGCTGATATCTTAGGCGCGAGAGTGATCGCCGCTAGTACGCATACTGTTTCGGTTGTTGTACCCTGAGAGACAGACCGTCTGAGAGGATGCGCAGAATCTATTTTAAGGGCCTCATGTTCAATACGATCCTCAACAAAAAAAATTCATCAATTTTAGCCTGTTGTTTGCTGTAGTCAAGATACAAGGTTGAAGACTAGATATGACTATAACTCGAATCAAGGATGCTACGTGAATCAAGACACGTTTGAATCAACTTCAGTACATTTGTTTGTATATTTTATATTCAATTTATGTTGTTTTGTAACAAATCATGCAATAAGACTATTTGGTGTGCCCCCAAACTCCCCCAACTCCCCCAAGTGCCACATCAGCGCCACATCATTTCCCCCATTTTCTCCCCTAAAGTTTGGAAATGCCTTCCCCCAATTCCCTCATTCCCCCTTCCTTTTTTTATTATTTTTAGAGAGAATTACACAGATTGTCCTTTAGTTTTACCCAAAATTGCATCCTCTGTCCTTTTTTTTAATTTTTAACTCCCTGTGTCCTTTGTTTTGTGCACTTGTTACACCCTATGTCCTTTAGGGTAACGTCCGTTAAAAAACTCAGTTAAGTTGGTCATGTGCCACTCATGTGAGGGGCAAACCTGTCTTTTCACCTTAAAACATGATAAAACTTTAAAAAAAAAAACCAAATCAGACAAACATCATCATCTTCATCTTTACCCCTTCAACAACTCAAACCCTAAACCACCATTAATTCATCACCAACATACCTATCTCCACCACCGCCGCCGTAACCACCACCACCTCCCCACCGTCGAACCATTGCCGGACCACCACCACCTCCCCACCGTCAAACCATCAACCACCACCAAACCCCTCATTTAGATACACCCAACCACACTCGTGGCCTTCTACTTCAGCCTTCGACAGTGGTTCTACACTACTACCAGATTCACATCCACTAATTCTAAATTATCTTGAACAAAACCATATTGTAAATGTAATGTATGAATCAAATTTATTGAAAACCGAAGCCGAAAATATCAAACAATTGATCAAGAACAAAAACAATACTAAAATGTAGAATCTAATCCCTTAGTTGATCATAAACATATCATCAAAACAGATTAAAATCATTGTAAGTACAGATTTCACAATTGCAATTACAAATCATCAAGATTTAATAACCGTTTAACAAAACCGAAATAAAATAAACAGAAATCAATAACCTAAGGAAAAACTGGATCCAAACAAACCTGATTTTAACATTTAACATTTACCAATCAAGATCAATAACTCATGTCATCGGATCCAGATCTTGTTTGACCCATTAAACACCTCGGTTTTCGAACCCATTCCAGAATTCATCAAATCTTCAACATTTTTCATCAAACCTTCATTATTTTTCTGCAAACCTCCATCATTTTCCTTCAAACCATCATCCTTTTTAACCATTTCCGAACTTAACTCTGTTTTTTCCTTCTGAGAAAGAAACCGTTTAAGAGCCGCTTGCTGTTCTAACCGAAATTCATGCCTCCAACGCTTCATACCAGCATCATCTTCTTGAACCCCAACCTGGTTTTGATCTATTTTAACGGTGGCTCCTCTATTTTAACCTGGTTTCATACCAGCATCATCTTCTCTCTCCTTCGATTTCTCTTCTCCAGCTCTCTCTCTCTCTCTATCGGTTCCTCTTTCTCTCTATCTCCTCTACGTTTCTCTCTCTATGGATCAAAGTTTTGTTCTTTAACGTTTCTTGATTTAGGGTTTGTCGTGGCGGCGGTGAAGAGGGTCGGTAAGGAGAGGGTGGTGGTGGTTTACGGTAGAAGGAACGGCGGCGAAGGGTTGTTATTAGGGTTTTGATTTTCTAGAGAACATGAAGACATTTGGAAGTGTTTGGTTTTGATTTTGTGTTGCTTCAGTAATTCACATTAGATTATTATTATTATTATTATTATTATTATTATTATTATTATTATTATTATTATTATTATTATTATTATTATTATAATACAATTTGTCCTTTAATGTGAATTGACAGATTTGCCCCTCACGTGAGGGGCATGTGACCTACTTAACCAAGTTTTTTAACGGACGTTACCCTAAAGGACAGAGGGTGTAACAAGTGTACAAAACAAAGGACACAGGGAGTTAAAAATTAAAAAAAAGGACAGAGGATGCAATTTTGGGTAAAACTAAAGGACAATCTGTGTAATTCTCTCTTATTTTTACTTAATCTATATTATATTTAAATGAAAAAAAAAAAAAACAAACAAACAAGTGAACGGTCTTCATCATCATCATCATCCCAAACTTCACAAACCCATCCCCCCCCTCTCTCTCTCTCTCTCTAAACCCAAACTTCATCATCATCATCATCATCCTCATCCTCATCCCTTCAACCACCTGCAACCGCCACCGTCTTCATCATCTTCGCCGTCCGCCGCCAACCTGCAACAACCTGCAACAACCTGCAACCGCCACCGTCCGCCTCCACCTGCAACAACCCCGCCACCGGCATCGAAGCCACCACCGGAATCGGCCTGTATCTTCTTCGTCTCCCTACTGCAAGAGTGAGTGTGTGTATGTGTATATGTATATATATATATATATATGTATAAATAAAGTTTGAATTTAAAAACCCCCAACGTTCTTCTCCACGTGGGCCAATCAGATCATCCGGTGGGGGCGGTGGTTTTTCCACTATTTCCCCGAAAATCTTACGGGGGGGGGGGGGGGCGGTGTTCCCGGATTCCCCGGCTTCCAACTCAGCTCCCCGGGTGATCTCCCCGGAAGCACACCGAATAGTCTAATACATGTCCTACAAATAATGAGAGTATCGTCCTTATTTATTTTATTATTCTTTTAAAAAAAGTGAACTCATGTTCCTACAGTTTACTACGATGACATCTTTCTACAGGGGTAATCTTGTTCGTTGGTTGTGTACAAACAAACAAATGTAACACAATTAATTTGTAAAACTCGATCATGCAGCAACGATTGGTTCATAGAACTTTGAAGGATTTGCAACTTTCTATGACAAACGCCCGGAGTTAACGAAGGTGATCTATTAACTTTTTTAGTTATGTGAGACTGTGCTAACAAAATTATATAAATTTTCTTAGTTCTAAAAACACGTTATTGGTTTGATATCAGTGAGAGTAAGATACCGTGGGCATGGAGGAGACATACTGAATCAACCCACATGTACCACGGTTTAGGCCACTAAAGCATCAATGCCAAGTACCAAAAACCGAAGAACAAACTAGTACGTAAACATATTAAGGAAAGAGTAATATCTTGAATTGGTAGGGAATTAGTGTTAAAAGTATTTGCTCTCTTATAGATTGTTCTTTTGGCCCCAAAAATTCTAATATAATAACATACTAATTGTAAGTTGATATTTTGTTTCTATGCTTAAATTATTTTGCATTGTGATCCAAGGGTGAAGGGGGGTTGGCCGTTGGAGTTGAAAGCCTGTGATTGAACAAAAAAAATGTTACATGATGCAATTGCAAATGGGAACATGGAAATCCACAATAGATGTTTTCAAATCTAAACATTGTACTCATCTTGTCCAGTTTGATGTGTTTTCATCTACTAACATGAATGTTTAATTTGTTTGTGCCATACAAAAATTTGTACAAAACCCGCGGATAGAGCGATAAATATATGTATCAACTTATGCACGATGAAACAAGGAAGAGTTGAATTAATATATGTTAATAGTCTTTATAGATATATATTGGTTTGGAGGCATAATTGTAGACTGATTCCATGGAAGAATATTATGCATGAAAGCTGTAAACGGACCATGAAGCTCTGAACTTTATAATTTTGAAATTATACAATTTATAAATTAAGTGCAATGTTGTTGTATCATGGCTATTGCATTAAATATGAATGATTTAGGTGATGTTTTTAGTTAAGATTACTTATTGTTTAATCAGTTTTCATTTATACTAAATCACGTTAAATATATGGATGAAACTATAAACAAACTATAATGTCCTTAACTTTGAAAGTTTACAATTTATAATTTAAACATGAGATACATATGATGCTAGTATATGTGGTATAAATACTAGTAAATATGTAAATGATGCATAACCACAACTTCTTAGACTCATCATGTAACTTTTAGTGTCGCATTTTATTTCACTCTCTAGCATCCATAACCAAAAGTTAGTGACACCTCCATGTCTTGTTTCACTATCAAAATCATATTCTAACAAAGATTTCCACATTATTACATATTGCAACGTTCAACAAACAATTATTTAAGTCTAATTTCAGCTTTTAAAATCAAGCACCCTTGTACCCTTTAAACTTCCTCAAATCACGCTCTTTATACCTGGTTTACATGACTTACATCCTTCCATGACGATCGTTAGACCATATGAGTCTTAGATGGCGAGTTACCCATTTTTTAAATCCCAAGTAAGTTAGTAACACAATTATTATATATATTATAAGATCAGGTGCATCTTTGGTTATGAACAGTAACAATTTAAATATTATTAAATTTTCTATGTTACAATTTCTTCCCTAATACTTTAAACTAAAACGCGTTTAACTCATTTAGTTTTTATTTAATTATTTTTTTCTCCAAGAACCCGTGTTCCTTATCCTTTAATAAAAGCTAAATACGCGAACGTGTTTAATATTTTTTCTCAACGTTCATATATAAATTTTGTTGAAAACATGGTTTTATTCAAAAATAGTACTGCAACAAACAAATCAATACTGACATTGGTACTGGTATCAATGTATCATTATTATCATAACCTGTACCAATATTCATTTTTATATTTTATAATGTAAACCACATGTCAAAAACCTCTTGAACATATCAAGACTTTAACACAAGTTCCAGTACCATACCAATACCGTAATAAACCAAACCAATACCAACTAAATTCTCCTACATAACATATCAAACCGATACCAACCGAATTCCCACCGTATCGCTCAGAGAAATCTCACTAGTGTCCATTAGAGCTTCCACAATGGTAAGTGTGGTTTTGAAATTCCAAACCATCACCTCACCAAGCCACATCATTCCAAAACACAACCCTTCCAAACCCACTTTTTTCCTACAACCATAAAGCATTCCAAACCTCCACATCATCATCTACTTTTCCCTTTATTTAATTTATACCCACACACACAAAAAAACTCCTTTCTTTTTTAATTTATTCAAAAAGTCAGTTGGGACCCACATTCACCGATTCGGACTCGTCCACTAGAGCGGACCAACTTGGTTTGAACCACACGCTACAATAGGGGATTGGTGGTGTTTGGTCCGTCGGGTTTCTTTGGACCGTCCGTCTAAAACACCCCATTGTAGGCGCTCTTAAGATATGTTTTCCAACAAAGTAAAAGAACAAGGATCCAATATGTAAAGCTTTAAAACATGAATGGGTTATATCTTAAACTCAACAAAACATCTAACACATCACCAACACCAGTCTTGAACATTAAAACACGGGTACTCTGTCGGTATCACAAAAAGATCCCCAAAATAAAAGTCAAAATTTTATTCAAAAATCTTCAAGTAGATTCTGCCATATGGGGTACGAAAAACAATACAAATTTATACACAATATCTTAAAATAATTAACAAATTTTAGGGTATCTAGAAAAGAAGTGCACACCAACTGTCTGTTATCTTTCATTGATCTTTACAAGATCCCACCTCACTTAATTATTAGGTATGCTTCTGATTCAGTGTCATCAACAACTGAAGAACACAAGATTTTGTGACATCACTTAAATGGCTGAAAGTATGGTGTCCTTCACTAAGGTATTATTATTATTATTATTATTATTATTTATTTTCTTTATTTTACTTTTTTTATGTAAGTTTAAAACTTTGTGATCTCCAACTAAAAGGGTTTTTTCCTTTCATAAATATTTTGTATTTGAGCAGGAATTTCCCACAAAATTGTTTTTTTTTTTTTTTTGTGACCTAATTTTATTGCTAATTGTTATATACCTAAAGTCTGCAATGATATGAAATGGGTTAATTGTTTGAATGTTACGTTAATGTTATTCATGATGCTTCTTTTCATTTTTTTTTTGTTTTTATTTTATTTTATTTAGTTGAATGAATTTACTTGATTTATTTACAGGATGTTGTAATAATCAAACCTCCAAAGCGGTCTGCAGTGGTATTAAGACTGATTGTATTTACATTTTCAATGGTGTTTGGTGTTTATGTATGTTCCATTTGTTTTAAACAAATAAGCATTCAACCCAACAACATGTTTCTCGACAATGAAGTAATCGAAAGGCCCTGTTGTAATGCCCGTGTTGATCGATCGCAAATCCCTTTCTTGCATTACCCAAAACCGAAAACTTTCGATAGGTAATTCACCAATTCTGTAATTCATAACAAAATATTGAAGTTTTTTGATCTACTGTGTTGGAGGCTTGTGTATATGTGTTTATATTGTGTTTGTATTGGCAGGTCGGAATGTGCAGGGAATGCTGTGCGTTTGTTTGCGATTTTGTCTATGCAAAGATCGGGGAGTGGGTGGTTCGAGACTTTACTGAATAGTCATGTAAATGTTAGCTCTCATGGTGAAATTTTTCGTCCAAAGAATAGGAGAGATAACATTTCATCGATTGTTAATACGCTTGATAGGGTTTACAATTTGGATTGGTTTACTAGTTCTTCTAAGAATGAGTGTTCTGCTGCAATTGGCTTCAAATGGATGCTAAATCAGGTATATATTTGTGTATCTATATATTGTATGTACAGGTGATGTGATCCGTACGAACTTTTAAGCAGTTAGGCTCAGGGGTTTAAACGAGCCAGGCCGAGTCTGAGTTAATCTAAACTTGAGTTTGGCTTGTTTAACTTAAGAGCTGAGCTTGGGCGCTTGGCCTGTTTCGTGTTCTATTTCTAGATCTTGAGCTTGGTTTGTTTCGAGATCCTTTTTTAAAGCTTGAGCTTGGCTTGTGAATAATATTTCAAGCTCAAGCTCAACTCATTTTTATTAATTAATATATATAATTTAATATTTTAACAATATTGCAATTAGACAGTATCTATTATGTAATTGTATATTTCAAGCTCATGCTCGAACTAATTTTAAATATTTTTAAAAATTAGTATTTTGTGTGTGTGTGTGTGTGTTTGTGTGTGTGATTTCATATGTACTGATAAACCATATAATGCATCTTATATAACTTTATATAATTTATTTTTCATATAAATACAGGGTTTAATGGAACACCCTAAAGAAATCACAGACTACTTCAACGATAATGGCGTATCTGTAATATTTCTTTTAAGACGAAACATGCTTCGTAGATTGGTTTCCATGCTTGCGAATTCGTATGACAAAGGTGCCAAAGTTTTAAACGGCGTCCATGTGTCCCATGTCCACTCACACGAAGAGGTTCGTCCTTTTCCCCGTCATGACCAAAATCATTAAAAACCCGATTATACAATTTATTTATATGTTATACAGAAAACTGCTAAGACAAAAATTTTATTCCATACCCAACTCGAAAACACGTCTCAATAATATTAATTTTCCATGATACTTGCAGGCTTCAGCGCTTTCTAAATACAAACCTACAATCAACATATCATCACTCACATTGGAGTTGAGAGAAATGGAAGCAACTGCCATGAAAGCACTTGAGTACTTCAATAGTACCAGGCACATGATTCTCTACTATGAAGATCTTATCAAGAACCCTTCTGTAAGTATAAATATTATCGTTTTTATGTTATTTTTGGCAACGATGAGAATCCACTGCCAGGGAACTCACAAGACCACTCACGAGACCCATCATATGGTGGACCTACTTTAAGCGAAGGGGGCGGAATTTAGTGTAATTTGTAGGCAAAAATCTTGATCCCACCCTTTAAAAGTTTGGTTAAAACTCCCAACCGTACCCCCATAAAATAATTTCTGTGTCCGTCACTGGACACATCAGTACACTGCTAACCAATTGCATAAACTAAAATATATGGGATTGTTGTTTAATGTTTATTGCTTCTTTGATATGCTTGTTGCAGAAACTGACAGAAGTTCAAGATTTTCTGAAGCTACCGCGGATGAAGTTGACAAGCCAGCAAGTCAAGATACATAAAGGATCATTGTCGGAGCACATCAAGAATTGGGGCGATGTTAATAAGACTCTTTATGGAACAACTTATGAAAAGTTTCTTCAAGCCGACTATTGACTTGTACGATATGAAAATGGCGTAAGATCGAGTAGTTTTTTCCACCGGAGGAGCGAGATTGGCAATAGGACATTTGATTTTGTTTGTGGCTTGTTGTAGGTTACATAGGTTCTTTTAAGTAGTTTATAGGTGGTTAGCAGCTTGCTAACTTAGGCTAATTGTTGCAAATGCAGATAAGTTTGTAATCAAACATGGTTTTCTTTTATTTTCTTTGGTTCATTGTTTTTGTAATCTGTCTAGTGAATCAAACTGTTATTTTATTTTATATCAGCTTACCAAAGTATATACTGTTACAGAGAGAGATTAAATATAAGAGAGAGATTAAATATCAGAGTTACTTGTTGCATTTTTCTTTCTTTAGGTATATAGCTAATTTATATCTTTTTGTTCTTAAGTTCGAAAACTTACACTAAACTTCTTTAAGTATGCAAGATTAGGATTTTTTGGGTAGTTTTTTTTTTCCTAAGAATGACTATAATACTCTTAGGTTATAACCTGTGTATTACACGGGTTAAATAAATATATCTATAATTTGATACACTAAATAATAAAATTAATAAATTAAAGGAAAGAGTGACATGTGAAATTAATTAGAATAGGGGTGTTCAGAATTCGATTCGGATTCGAAAAATTCGAAATTCGATTTGGTTCGATTCGATTACCAAGAATTCGATTCGAATATTAATAATTCGAATTCGAGTCCAGCAAATCGAATACGAATCGAATACGAATTTATGATTTTAAATTCGATTCGATTCGAAATTCGAATAAAAACTGTACATGTATATTTTTTTAAATATATATACACACATACACATTGTTATATACACAAATATACAGATTGAAAAATAGAACTTTTAAATTTTGGTCAAACTCTGAGAACCCATAGTCTCTACAACTTTTACCATAACCATATTTTACATTTTTACCTTATACATCACAAAACTCTAACAAACTATATACTCTTTACTATTTATACTATTCATATTGTTGTTTATCAATTTTGTAGATTTGTATTTTATATGTTAAAAATAATGATAATTAGTTTGTATTAGTTTTAAACCTAAAATTAAAACAATTTATTATTTGTGGTGAATTTGAACTAAATCGAATTTATTCGAATTCGATTCGAATTCGAGTTTCTTATTCGAATCGAATACGAATCGAATAAATTGAATTTTAAACGAATACGAATCGAATACGAATTCAGGTAAAAATATTAAAAATTCGAAAAATTCGATTCGAATAATTCGAAAATTCGTTATTCGATTCGATGAACACCCCTAAATTAGAATGATTTATTAAAGTACTAAGTTACAACTTCGTGTATTACACGAATTGAATATATGTAATTTTATATATTAAGTAATAAAACAATGATGTATTTAAAAAAACCCATAATTGCACAGGTTGAATAAATTTATGTCTTCCACGGGTTGAAGAAATAATGTTATCGGTTAACATAAACAATCGACAAGATATGTTTTGAAAGAATAAACTTTGATATACTATTTACTTATTATATTATTTTACTTTGTCTTTTGTTAATTATAGGTTAGAAATATGTTTTTATATTTTAAAAGTTTTTAATAATATTTGTGTTGTATAGGGATGAAACGTGTGCGGGATGATGTGTATAGCAACTCTCAATTCAAGCGGTCATTTGTTCCTCCACCGTAAGATTATTATTTGTTTATTGATATCTATTAATAATAATTGTTCGTTTTGTTTGGTTATAGTGTATTGATGTGGTGTGATTTTTAGGGGAATTTGTGTTATTTTTTTATAAGTGATTGTTTAGCTGATTACTAATTAGGTTTTAGGTTACGGAATATAAGTTATTACTAATTAGAATATTATGGACATGTAGTGATTGAGAGATTTTGTGGTTGGTTAACTTGAGTCATTTGCAATATGTTATTACGTCATATTAGATTTTTCAACCCCGGGACACTATCAGGGTAATCAGCTAGTATATGTATATACATAAAATAATTAAACTTTCAACAAAGTAACAAATGAGTTGTCTTGAGTTTTATAACCAGAGCTCAAAATTCCCTATTAATTTTAACAAGTTGAACTCAAGTTTAAATGACTTGGCTCAGCTTAGTTCAGCTCGTTTAGATTACTGTATCAATTCATTGTTCGATCCAAGCACGCTACATAACATGATTGTATAAAACATAATTGCCTTTGAAAACGCAATAAAATTCAATCAATGGAAACATAAAGATTGAAAGAACAAAAAGAAGATAGCAAAGTTGCGGTTGAACATGATTGACGTTGTATATGTTTGGATATATCGAGCTAAACATATACACGTGGCTTGTTGGTGTTTGGCTATGTGGAGTTGAACAGTACCTTTTGTTTGGACAGCCCTTTGTCAACCATCAACCTACATCAATATCGTACGATGTTTCCATGATGTTTGCTATAAAATCTAAAGTGGACTTTGTACGATAAAATTTACATCAAATAATTGTAGAAAAGTTTGTTGCAATTTATACGAGGTGCAAGCTTATTGTGTTGATTGGTCGGGAGATATTTTTTTATAAGCATGTGTGCGTGTCTCATATATATACCAAGCATGTGAGGGGTCTTCTATCGAGATAAGCTAGTGTGTGAAGCTTATAAATCCAAGACCTTAAAAACTATACATACAAAAATAAACAAGTCAAGAAAGATGCTAGAAGACAAATATAAGAGCTAAACAAGTTTTTAAAATTGATTATTTACTTTATGCAACAAGTAGAATATTCTTGGGAAGTTCTCGTAAAAGAAATCTAATATGAAGTGATAAAATAAGTGTACTGTAAAATAAATAGGTTGTTTTATCAGGATTTTTTATTTTTATTTTTGTAAATGATCAACACTTGATAATTCAAAAAACATATTTCTAAATATTTTACATGTGCACATCTTGCTCAAATAAAGTCTTTGTACAACTTTGTCACTTCCTCAGGACATTCTAAAGCTGAGATGTGAACCTGGAAAAAAACAACCAAATTGGTATCAAATGATATGTTATGATGATGATAGACGATTCTGATGTGTAAAGTGAACATATGTGAAAGAATGACATACATGTTCAATCTTTATTATGGATGTACAATCGACCAATTGGGTGACACGGAATAAAACAATCAATAGGTAAGCCGTGAATGGTAAGGTGATTAATTATCACTTTTCAGCTTGAGATTTACCTGGTGTCTAAGAATCATAGGCTATATCTAACCGGCTTAACAATCTTTATAATTAATGCTCCTAGCAACACCTATCAAAATACAAAAAATCATATTTTTACCAAACTAACTACATCTATGAATATATATATATGTAGCTAGCGGATTTTATATGTAATAGTAGGTTCAAAAATCTATATACTATCTTAACATAATTAGTCACTTGCTTAGACATGATTAATGCATTACCTAAGCACATATATTTTCTTTTTCTGCATGAACAAAAACCCACTAAAAAGTCTTTTTTTTTTCATTTTTTGTATAGCACTATTCTACTTAGGGGTGGTAAACGGGTCGGGTTCGCAGGTTGGTGGGTTCAACCCGACCCGAACCCGAAAATTTTAGTTGAACCCGAACACGACCCGAACCCGAAAAATGCATTAGGCACCTGAACCCGAACACGACCTGATTTTTTACGGGTTGACCCGAACCTAACCCGTTTGACCCGAACATTTAATTATTTTTAAATAATCTGCTCTAAAGTTTTAAAACCATACTTGAAATAGAATTTAACATCAAAAACTTGAAATTGCCACAACACACAATCTTCGACAATTCATTTTAAACTAGTACCAAAAGATAATAAATTGTCTAAAAAAGAAATTTGAAACAAACATCAACATGTGCTCATTTTCATTCTTCATATTCCATTTCATCTTCATGACCCCTGCTGTATTGAGAAATAACATCTTCAATAATTGTATCCATTGCTTCTTTTTCTTTTGTTTGTAATCCTATAACAGGTAAAAGAAAATACATTAAATTCAACACAATAACAACATGAGATATAAAAGGAATGCAGCATTACCTGCAAGCTACAACCAAATTATGCAGACATTAGCCCTTGAACCTGTATGTTGTAAAGTTTGTTATGTTATCTTGAATTATAAATAAAAGGTTAATAACCAAAGAGATAAAGAATCATTCAGTACACTCCCACATAATTTTTGAACTACAATTTCTAACTTACAATGAAGTTCAAAAGCCCTAATTCACAAAAAGAGATCGACTATGATGTGGATGATTTCAGTTTCATGTCCAATCACTTATAAAAATGTCAAATTGAAGCAAACAAATGTAAGATATGTTTGCAAAGAAATAAAATTGGTGGACATAAACAGACCTTGTGAGCTTAGTTGATGCTAGTTGAATGATCGATGGGAAGAATTAAGGTTAGATGGTAACATGAACCCTAACCTAATATATTGATACTTCTCTCAGTTGATTTAATGTATTTTAAACTGATTAGAGAGTTTGGCGCTCTGAGTATTGACGATTCATTTCTTATTTTGCTTCGAATCAAGTAAACCAGCTAATCGCATGATTAACTTTACAGTTAACCACCCAAAATAACCAATGACATATGTTTGGTATTTAATGAAAAAACTTTACCTTAACTTAAACCCCTCAACTATATATACATTCACAAAATCCACCCTACATTTTTATTAACGGGTCAACCCGTGAACCCGACGGGTTTGACCCGAACCCGACCTGTTTAGCTAAACGGGTTCGCGGGTTCGACCTGAAACTGACCCGAACCTATTTAGGGTAAACCCAAACCCAAGAAATTCGTGTTCGGTTCGTGTCGTGTTTTCGGGTCGTGTCGGAAATTCCCACCCCTAATTCTACTCGTTGAAAAGATACTAAAACGCTTGTTAATTTGGTGTAATTATTTTTTTTCCAGTTTTGGTGGTCGATGATTATGGTGTGACATTGATGCTACTACATACGGTTTTACGCCCCATGTCGCAACGTGGGGGGTCTTAATACTAGCTATAAGAAACTTGAAAACAATATTCAAGATTTAAAATAGTGCGAGAACAAAACTTTTAAATATATGGAAGACAATATCATAATATACCACTATTAATATTACATGTCTTAACACTAAGGGGGACCGGGCGTCACCAGAAAACGTTACGGGAATCCCACAATCAGCACGGTAACACCGCCGCCATCAGTACTAGTAGGTGTCCCGTGAACCGTTTTCTGGTTCTATCTAACGGGCTAGTAAGTTGTGATATTTAAATACAACGGTCAAATTTTTATGTTTTTTAATTCCATTTTTGACCGTTGAATTTAATTTGTGTTTTCAAACGGTCATATTTTTTGACCGTTTTTATCATAGTGCGTATAATAGATACAATCTCATGGTTTAGTATAAAAAATAATAGAAATTATCTCCATACTTTAAGAAAAATGAGTGACATTGACGTTGAAGATGATCAAGTTATCATTCCCCCGCTCGAAGTGCAACCGATTTTACAATCAAGCCATAGTAGCATTGAGTTTCTCATGAACCTTGGCAAGCGAGCTGCAGAAGAAGACACAACAACATCTAAAAAAAGATACGTGCCACGTGATCGCGAGGGAGACAATACTTGGTTAATAGATGACTATTTTTCCGACGTACCAAAATACACCGAGGCACAGTTTAAACTAAGGTATCGCATGTCCAGACGTCTATTTCTAAAAAATGTAGCAGATGTTGAAGCAAACTTCAAATGGTTCAGAGAGGGCATGGACGGTCGGTTTAGAAAGAGTTTTACACCCATACAAAAAGTATCTTCAGCGGTGAAACAACTCGCAACCGGTAATCCTCCAGATGAATACGATGAGTATTTATGTATGTCTGAGAGTACGTCGAGCGAATGTTTACAATTTTTTACGAAGACCAATAAGTCACGACATTGCATGTTTGTACGAAGCACACGAAGAAAGACATCACCTTCCCGGCATGATCGATAGCATTGATTGCACTCATTTAGTATGGCGAGCATGTCCTAGGGAATTACGAGGACAATATATGCGAGGCGATCACCAATACCCTACGATCATGCTAGAAACGGTTGCTTCGCAAGATATGTAGTTATTGCATGGATTCCCCCCCCCCCCCCCCCGTTTCACTCAACGACAAAAATGTTCTCCAACAATCCCCAGTTTATCTTATCCAACGGAACGGCGCCGCAGTGTCCGCTTATATAAACATGGATATTATCTTACCGATGGCATCTACCCAACCTGGTCAACGTTTGTGAAAGCGTTTCGATATCTGACCGATCCTAAGGAAAAGAATTTCGTTAAGGCGCAAGAGGCGGCAAGGAAGGATATTGAGCGAGCATTCGGAGCATTAAAGGGGAAATGGGGAATTACCGCATGACCCTCGAGGCCGACAACCGTTGCTAGGTGTAGCGTCATCGTCTATACGCGAATGATATTGCACAACATGATCATTAAAGATGAGGAGAGTGCGATATCACCGGTCCACATACGCGATCCCCCAATCCAACCGTTCTTCGACGACCAAACACTTGCTGAGTTGACAGAATCCGATACGCATTTCCGACTTCGAAATGATCTCGTGAAACATCTAGACGGACTTGATCTACCGCACCTCGAAGCAGATGCCTCCGAATAGTTTTTCTTTTATTTAGTTTTATTTTTAATTTATGTGCTTTTCTATGTTTTATTTACTTTTAATATTGTAAGTTTATTATATTAGTTTAATAATATGTTTAATTAATGTTTCTTTAAAAAAACTAAAAAATAAAGATTTCAGTCGAGTGTTGCCTCCAAAAAAGTATTTTTGTGAAGTGATGTGACAGTGCAGAATTGGTTAAAATCAGTAAAAAAGAAAAATTAATCCTAGGAACACCCCTTCTCTCTAAGAACTAGTTATTAAAACTGCATGTCGTGATAATATTTAGTTCTTTAATATGCATTCGAACCCTCTTATAGCAAGGTAAAAAATCCACTATCTTCTGGATTAACTAGCAAATTCCATCTTATTGAAAATAAACGTGGTGTTCGATTACAGTCCCTTTCAACTTTCTCAAAACTGAATCACTAATTATATATGTAAATAATATCACTAGATCCCATAATTTGGGGGCATCCTACCTTTTTTTCTTTTTCTCAAACACCCCCCTATAAATTCCATCGATCTCATGACCATATAAAGAGCCACACATATTTCTTTTCTTTCATTTAGTTTCCTCATTAGAGGACTCTTGACCTCTTACGAGTAACACTTTCAAATGGTGCGATTGAGTAAATTGTGCTTGTGTTACTTGTTACTCACGCTATGTCTTGCAAATATAGCATTTCAAACTACTCATGCTACTTCAAGATATGCCAAAGGAAACACTTCCAAAGAAAATGCCAAAAGTCCAAACCAAGTGCCGGTGAAAGTGACAAAACTTCGCCTAGATGCTTTTCGCCCCACAATGCCTGGTCATAGCCCTGGCGCTGGACATTAGATAGACGATCATATCTTCTTATATCACTTTAATTTCTGCTTTCAAAATTGTAATCTTATATAGATGTTGTATGATCATTTTCAAGTGTTTTTAACTTTTGTGTAATTGTGCTTCAAGATATTTAATTTCCCTAATGTGATTATCTTTAACACAATGGAATCCTACTTGGATAACTATGTTAGTGAGTTGGGATAGGACTTGTTCCTTCATAGGCTCGCATGGTGCAAAGCAATATATTGGTGGTGTCTTTTATGAGTGCACGTATGTTGGAAACTTAGAAGAAAAAAAAAAGCAAGAAAAAGTGAACATGTATCCTAGTTTCTTGGCACCTTAGACTTCCAACATTTTATGAGTGATAGGATTTTGTATCTTTCTAGTTGATAGGATTTAATTATATATAATTGGCACTACTAAAGTAGCCCCTCACAAAAGAAGTTTTATTCAATGTACTTTTGCCTCTATGCCTTGTCATGTCACTTGTCGTTTCATCTTAAAACGGCGTTTAATTTTGACGGTTTCTTTCTAGACGAACGTTTTGAGTTAGTGATTTCTTGTAAAGCGACGTTTAGTTATGGGCATCCCTCGTTCGTGATTTCTTGTAAAGCGACGTTTAGTTATGGGCATCCCTCGCAAATTCCTAGTAAATTGACTTATGATCATACATATAATTTAAATCAATAGGGGGTTGATTAGTGTAGTAGCAGGTGTGTGTATAGCCTCACCCTTATATACAATAAACTCTTTCTTTAAATTTTTTTTGATCCGCGAACAACTGTGTGGCAACCACCCTTGCGGGGCGCCGTGCCCAAGAATCGACTACTCGACCTCCAGCAGCCCCCGCCTTCTCCGGCCCGATGCGCGGAAACCCGAGCCCCACCCGCCCGAAGGCACGACAGTGTTATAGAACTCGGTAAAACATCGCCGCCCGTCAGATTCGAACCGGCGCCACCCGTATTCGATCTTTACCCGGATACCAAACCATAAATGTTGAAAGTGGGGATTGAACCTTTGATCACATAGGTAAAACAAAGGTCACTCCACCACTATGCCGGGAAAACGTTTTTGATAGTGGTTTGTAAAAAGAGATAAGAGATTTGTAATGATTGTTGTATCATATTTTGTTGTGTAAATATGAGATACAAAGTGAGTGCAGATTTAACAAACTTAAGTGCACACTAACTAACTCACTTAGAAAGTTGATTTTGACTGACAATTACTCACTTAGCAAGTGAAAATCACAAGAATAACCATTAACTAAATAAATTCATGAAAATAAACATGTGAGACGTCTCTAAACGTAGACATCTCACCAAATTTCATGGTACCGAAACGTCTAAGTAGACGTTTCAGTAAAGTTAATCAAATGTTGACATGTCGTTGTGTAGCAGCTAGGAGACACCACCTTTTCCATTAGATGCATCCCCTTATTTTTTTAGACGTTACCTCATGTTTTAGATATCTCCCCTTAGGCTATGTGTTGTAGAATAAGAACATAACCCAAAAACTAGCAAAATTTGTTGCCACCTCAGCATCACATAGATAGAGGGCCAATAGCTAAACCGCTCAATAACTAAATATATATATTAAAGAAAATAAAAATTAAAAACAAAAACCTTGATTGCTCTAAAGTGGTTAGACCCCACCTTCTTCCCCACTTCTTCGCTTTATGTCACCATTCTCCTCCTCCTCCTCCTTCACCAAAAACAAAACCAATGATGATCGTTAACTCAACGACACCCTAAATAACGGCTCCGAATAACGACGTGGCACGGTGTTTGGGTTCGTTAACAGCTGAGACGGCACCCTTCGACAACCCACAACCAGGGGCGGACCTAGTGCTTTACTAGGTGCCGCGCCCGTTGCTCCTGAAAAACGCGCGCGTAGTTGAAATTTTTTTTTTTTTACGATTTTTCAAAAACGTTACTACTGAAATAAAATTTACGTTGCTACTAAAATTTAATATATGTTACTACTAAATGAAATTATATGTTACCACGTTATGTTACTCGAAAAAATATTTACCGAACTCGACTAATGATAGCCCAAAAAAATTAACTAATCTAATACCTATCCTACAAATTGTTACTACAAATTTTAGATTAGTTACTACAATACTACTTAACCCAATAACACATCCAAAGCCCAAATCTAATACCTTTCCCCAAACCCAAATCCAAAGCCCACATTTTTTTTGTTTTGTGACAAAAAAAAAAGAAAAAGAAAAACGAAAGAAGCAGCAGGTCTCGACACAGGCACACAACAGAATAGTCAACCAACCCAAACCCTAACCCCAGCCCCTCCGCCTCCTGCAGTGCAGCCGCTGGCTGTTGAAGTAAGTTTTTTTATTTATTTTTATTTAATTCAAGAATCAAGATTATGTGTTATTGTGTTAATTAACTTGATTATGTGTTTTTTGGGAATTAACTTGAATACTTGATTATTGAATTTGAATGTATAGTTAACTACTTAACTTGATTAGTTGATTGTTGAATGTTATAATTGATTATATTGTCTTTGATTAATTGATTAGCTAGGTTTGCGATTATAAAGACGAAACCACGTTCTAATACTAAACAAGCACTTATTAGCAATTTGTTTAAAAGAAAAGCCCCCGAAAATTCTGAAATTGGTTCAAGTAATTCTCCAAATATTGAAAATAAGGACGTGAATGATGATGTTGGTATGCAAGAGCATGATGATGTTGCTAATAATGATAACGATATGCAAACGGAGGATGATGTTGCTACAACTTCAATTCCAGTTGTTCCTAATCCTTCGGCTTCATACGCGAGGTCATATATAGAACAATTATAAGTTTGCTTAAATTATTTCCGTGCCGGAGATACATGATAGGGTTCTCATCATAGAACAATTATAAGTTTGCTTAAATTATTTTCGGAAGTTGTTGAAGTACTTGCTTTTATTAAAGAAGAAGGAGAGTATTCAACAACGATCTAATGCAAGAGGTATTTTATCATATTTTAAGAAACTTGAATTTGTGTTTTATATACACTTATTAGATGATATTCTAGGCCTCACAAATGCTCTATCAAAACATCTTAAAAAAAGAGTCAAGATTTGTTGGAAGCGGCTAAATTGATAAACGGAACAAAGCGAGCATCGAATAATTTAAGACAAAACGGGTTTGATGGAATGTTGGCAAAGGTGACTTCTTTTGTGAAAAAAATAAGATTGAGATGGTAGAAATGTTGGAAAGTTATGGTAATCAAAGAAACCGTAAGAATGTCGTTACTAATCGACATCATTTTGAAGTTGAAGTTTTTAATACGGTTTTGGATTTGCAAATTCAAGAACTTGGAAGTCGATTCAGTGAGGTATCAACTACTTTGATAGAAAATATTTCCTTTACATTGTATGATACTATGGCGAAAAAAAAATTTTGAACGTTGCAACTCAAAAATCTTTCTAGATCCGCCACTGCCCACAATGCACGGTCTTATTTTAGGCGCTACCGCATTTTTAGTCCTCTCTCAAAAAATATAAAACTGTACTACGCCATGGTATATTTTATAGACCTCCTTATATGAAATTTAGTGAGGCGTTTAAGGTTTGAAGTTTGAAAATTTTTATTTCGTAAACTGATTGGGTCAATATTTATTTTCGTGTTATTCACCTAACATTTTCCCTTTTGAAGTCAACGTTCAAACTTGGCCTTAGATTTATCACATAATGAGTGCCGCAAGACACGCAAGCAAGACAGATGCAAAGTTTAACAACCTAGCTTGCTTGTAATACAAGTAAAATACAAAATGAGTGGATGTGAAATATAAAAATATTGAATTCCTATTTCACTGTTGTATTAGTAGATGTTGCCCAGAAAATTATCACCCCAGATGGCCAGATAATTGATCGACCTTCATTACTATACTATTTTCTTTATATTGGTTATTGACTTATTGTATGTTTCTTTATATAATTTATTTTTTTTTTTTTGAATTTAATTGTATGTTTATTTATTAAAACGAAATACGAATTTTACATCACAGTAGAAGGTAGACGGGCAACAAGTTGCGCCGCCACCCTTTTCTGAATTGCGAACCCTAGTCTACCGAAGACAAATCCTTGCCCCCCTGGAGATGAACTATTGCTGTGGACGACCCGTTGGACCCTGGTCAAGAAACGAATAGCTTCTGGCGCTAGGGAGCCAAAGGTATCAAATGCCAAGGGGATAAAGACATGTTGGTTCTCTGCACAAGCTTTGGCATGCTTATCTACTTTCTTCGATTCCGCCTTTCTCGATGCTTGCCCAGCTACAAACCCTGTTTCCCTTAACCCAACCAAAGGAGACACCCCTGTGAGGTCCACGCAAGCATGTTTCCCCCTCTCCCAACCAAAGACAAGCAGATCTGCTGGTCGCAGGGTGGATCTCCCTTCCGCAGGGTCTGTGAGAAAATTTACAGGGGCCTCCTTTTTTGCAGAAATCCCAGCTCTTCTCAGGATGTCCCACAAAACGTCCCTCACCCAGTCATGCCGATATTTGAACCCAGTGAGCTCTTTGCAATGAATTGCGTGCTCCCCATATTTATCCATGCAAGCTTTACGGCAGATGGGGCATGTTTCATCTTCCTGATACATAGGGATCATCAGCCGGTACTTGAGTATAGCCCTGTATTCCACTGCGGACATGCATTGACCCAAACCCTCAATCGGGATAACGGTCAAAAAATCCTGAGCATGAGGACCCTTCAGGCATTCAATCACTGCCTTTTGGCGGGAAGACAACTCAAAAACTTCTCCCAGGCTCTGAGCAGTTTTGATAAACAGAGCATTCGCCAAAGTTTTTTGTGGCTTTGAGGGGGCGGTGTCCTTATTAGAAAAACCGCCAATATCAAAGTCCGGGAGATAGACATTTAAACGTTCGAGTGCCTGTTGATAGTCCGGGTCTAGCCCCATGACCCCACCGTATATAATTTAATTATATACGGTGGTGGAGCTAAGAACACTTTTCCTATATTGTCATTTTTTATCTGGCTTTTTAATAACCCTAAGTCAAAAATTTTAGACCGGGTCGAGTCGAATTACATAATAAAAACCAATACTTAATAAGAGTACAATGCCATTAAAAGTAACACAAAATAAAGATTATGTTTTCTGACTTTGTCATTAAAAGTTAAAACCATGTTTTGTTAAATTTGGTGACTACATATGTTTATTAAATAGAATCGAGAATCAAACAGTCACTAATAAGTAACTAGTATTTAACCCCGTGCGTGTTGCGGCGCACTAATGAGTTCCAGCACGCACATTGGGGTGGGAAAGCGATGGGAATTCAGCATCGGTTTCGGTGCTTACGGTATTGGCACACACTATGTACAGCGAAAAAGAAAACCTAAAAAATGAAGTTGTATTATGACCAAAATGATATCTAAACGTGTACGGTTCGTTGAGGTGGCTCGTAGCATGGCTAGGATATCATTGTTTATATATATATATATATATTTGTACACATTCCTCCGCGCTCTCCAGCAAGAATTTGATTGGTATCGTTTGGTTTCTTTATGATATCGGTATGTTATAGCAATGAAAAGAACAAATTCAAAATTAAAGTATTTTCGGTGAATAAATATTTGCAATTACTTTCTTGGTTTATTATATTCTTTTACTTTTTTTTGGAAGGTGAAGGTCTCATTTGGAGGTGGCAGAGTACTTCACACCCGCTCTTGCAGGTCCTGCCTCCACTCACACGCCAAAACTATGTTGTCTGAACCGGCTCCACGCTGGGGTGATGGCAGGCATAAGAGGCAAGCCTCTCTGGAGTAAATGCAAAACCGGGGTTGCCATCAGGATTCGAACTTGTCCCCTCTTTGAGGGTAGACTCTAACCATCACTTGGCTTACCACTCCACCATAAGGTGAGTGGTTATATTCTTTTACTACTAAGACTATAAATATTATCAATTACTACTTTCTTGGTTTATTATTACCTTACAACTAAGACTATAACTATTAGCAACTACTTTCTTGGTTTAATATTATTTTACTACTAAGACTATAATAAATAAGCATTGTAAATCTGTTCCAAATAATGTAGATAATTTTTCTTTCATTAAAATTTAATTAACTAACTTGTTTTTACGTTTTAGTTAGTAAACATATTGTTTTATTTATTTCTAAAGATAAAAGAAGGCAAACCCAACATTTACAAAGAAAGTCCCCAAACATGTTTTCATCATTCAGACATGTGTTGTACTGTTACTCTCATAAAAACGAAAACATTCAGACATGTGTTGTACTGTTACTCTCATAAAAACTTTGGAAGAGAAAATAATCATTACTTTACACCCTTTGAATTATTTTCACACATCACTATACATCATGTATAGCACTATACGTGGCGTAGGGGTTATACAAACTTTCATGCCTTAAAAAGGTGTATGGTCTGACAAAACTTCTTGTCGATAGGCCCCTCAATACGCCACGTATAGCCCGGTATGCAATTATCGGAAGGAGGGGGCATATATTTTAAGTCTTAAGTAAACTTAAGACATTTTGTTGTAACTTCTTATTTCTCCCTTTTCTGTCTCCATCTCTACTCTCACTCTCTCCCTTTTTATTACAACCATCAACTTCACATCACCATAAAACCGCTACCACCACCGTGAACCTCCTGGGCAGAAACCCAACATTAGGTGTGAGTGTTTCGTGGTTCGGACCCACGAGAACCTTGAACCCGACCGGCGAGAACCTTGGACCAGGTCGGCTTCCAGTTCAAGATTTATATGAAATATTGGTTATGGGTCGGGTCGGTTCCAAACCGACAATTCTAATATAAGAACCACAAGAATCATTTGTATTTTAATTATATTGTATAAAAAACTCATAATTTAGAAAAATGATCCAATAAATAAGTATTGTTAACGTCTAAAATTAAACAATACTCTTCTCTAGTCTTTTCACTATTCTTTTTTACGTGTTATTGTAATCGATTTCACATAATGTTAGGAAAATATTGATTCTAAGAATAACAATGTATTTTTTGAGAAATATTTTATTGAGAGAACTCGAGAACTCCTAATTAAATACAAAAAAATATAATAAAAAAATCATAACTCAAAATTTAAGTAAAAAAATAGAAAACTAGTTCGGAGCTTCTCTTTCCCACGTCATACCCGTTCGGAAAAAAAATAAAAAAAAAATAAAAAAATTAAAAAAATTAAAAAAACACACCTAAAAAACGCTACTGCACATGTGTAGTATAACCCAAAAGCCTAAACCACCTACCCCCAACTTACCCCCACCCAGAAACCTAATTCCACCCCACCCACCCCCACCCTCACTAAAAAACCTAAATCGCTTACCCAAAAACCTAAACCACCCATCAACCCCCCACCCAAAAACCTAAACCCACCCCACTCACCGCCTACCAAAAACCTAAGCCCCACCCGTCACATCCAAAAACCTAACCCCCACCAAAAAACCTAACCCCTACCCAAAAACCTAAACCCACCCTACCCACCCTAACCCCAACCCCACCCCCAAAAACCTAAACCTTACAAACTAAACTAAAAAAAACTAACCCTAAAAGCTAAACTAAACCCTAAAGCTAACCGGACATTTACTACACAGGTGCATTAGAAGTCGCCTATTTTTTATTTTTTTTCTGAACCGGGATGACGTGGGAAAGAGAAGCTCCGAGCTGTAACACCCCAACCGATGGCGGAAACATCGAGGTGTCACGTAGTGACGATTGTTCAATAGCTCATGGACTAAAAGTGTAAACTTAGATACATTGATTTAATAGTTTATTACATTGAAATGAAATACAATGATACAATAATTCTATAGCGTCGAATCAAACTAAAATACAATGAAGGCAAGTCTAAAAATAAATCCAAAAGCTTAAAAGAACGCATCTCAAAATAACCTGAAACATGTACGAAAATAATTTGGTCAATACAAAATGTATTGGTGAGCATACCCTGTTTGAATACATATAGTAGATAAAAAGTTTCGCAATTCACGTGTTATACTGTCTACAATTTAGTGTTCAAGCTGTGTACAAATGCTATCCAAAATCAAACCTTTGAGTAGAAATGATATCCAAGAATCATGGGATATCTAGTATCTATGTATAGTAGTCGCCCCAATAGTATGTTTATATATAGTATGCGACAAAGCAAATAGTTTACACATAACAATAGTCAAGTACTATTTATTGCTATGCTAGGCCGCCCAGCGGTTAATGATTAAGGTCATAAGTACACACTATCAGCGAATCAACAAGTAAAACACATACAAGAATTGCGATTGTGAATATATGATAAAAACATGATTAAGTGAGTGAAGTAATATGCGTACATGAGTCACCCCAAAAGTGTAAAACAGTAAAAAGGGGAAAGATATACTCACAGTTTGCAAAAGCGATCCAACTTAAGCGGTAGTGAGCTAAGTAATGGGAATTCCGAGGAATTCAACCTATAACGTAATAGAATGCTAATAAGGGAAAAGTCTAAGAATCTAAGGTAACTAGGGTCTAGGGCATTAGGGTTTGCTAAGTCGATTTGGGGAATTAGAGTTTTTGATAAGTCGAATTAATGTGAAAGTTGTATATTAAAAATAATATACCAAGGTTTGTAAATATGGTTTAGGTAATATAATTATTTCCAATTGAATATTTAGATAAAAATATGTTTGAGTAATTAAGACAAGGTAATTTAATTAATTACTTTTACTAAATTAAATAAATGTAATAATAAAAATGTATAAATGAATAATTATGAGTTACACCATGAACCAACAAATAATAACTAAGACTTCAACATAAGACTATCTCTATTTTATAAGAAAAGTATTTATAAAATAGATGTTAAATAATATAAATAAATAAATGATTAATTATGTCTAATTAAACATAAATAAGACTAAAAATACAAGACATGATCCAAAAATATTATTTTTATACAAAATAAATACATTCTGATGTGAATAAATGAAATTAATTTTCCCATAATTTTTGTAAACTTATTTATATTTAAAACTGATTTAATGAAATTAAATCATGTTTAAATGATTAAAAATAGGAAAATACATAAAAATAAATGTTTTCTTAACCAATAATTTTTATTTCAGTTCAAGATGACTAGAAATAATTTCCCAAAAAGTTTGAGATTAAAATCATTAATAATGAATTTTTAATAAATTAAATATGTTTAAAACAAATTAAATCAATAAAAATATAAAAATAAGACATTTTCCAGGAAATAAAAGTGTGGTAATTTTCTTTACGGTGTCAAGATACTACACCTAAATTTTTATAATTTTTGGATCAAAAATGAATTTATTATGAATATTTTAAATTTATATGTATTATACATATAATAAATAATCAAATAAGTGAAAACCAAGAAAGAAATGCTGAAAAAAAAAAGGAAATAAAACGCTGGTGCTTGGGATCGAACCCGAGCACCTTCTGTAACAACCAATGTACACAACCATTGGACCAACCCACTAACTTGGTTTTAATTTGAAACAATAATACTTTTAATCAATATGATAATGTCATCTTCTTCCCCAAATCACTCAAGAACCCTAACCCTAACCCCAAATTCAATCGACCCGATCAAGACTCGATTAACGACCTGTGATAAAGGGCTTTTGATCGGAAAGTAGCGACTAACAATATGGCATGAGATAATTGAACTTACAATGCTCGGTTTGAGTCGAAAATGATGGTTTTGTAGTCCATGACTTGGGATCGATTTGCAGAGGCTTCTGGTCCCGATTTGGAACATTTTATGTGGGTTTAGATGCGAAAAGAGTGCAGAAACGTTTTGGTATGTTCAATTTATATCGAGGACGAGTGGAATCAAGCTTTATGGAGCTTCCTTTATGTCCGATCGGTTACAAGTTTAATCCAGTTAATACTCCATTATTAAGGATGTTTAAAGTGTGAAAATGATTGCTGACGGTTATGAACGAGTGAAGAAACGTTAACCCAATCATAAAATCGAGCATTAAAGCGATAAAATCCATAAATATACTCGCCGGAAAAAGTCGCCGCCGGCAAGACATTGGCCGGAAAAAGAGAGAGTGCAGGAGGGGTTGTTTTTCAGATTTGTAACTTTTAAAAACTGGCAGAAATGGTCCCCCAAGTTTAACTTGGTTAGATTTCTTTTATAAGGTTTAACAAAACTAACAAATATTTAACTTAAAACTTTTATAATCTCTAGAATCTTTTAATTCCAAATAAACGAATGGTCCGAACTTCTAAACACTCAATACGAGGAGGACTATAGTTGACAACTTGCTAAAATATGAGGGTGACGGTTGTCACAGTCTCCCCTACTTTAGAAAATTTCGTCTCGAAATTTCTGTCAAGTGGATGTTTCTATTAAACAAAAAGTGTCGTAAAAGTCAAGTAGGTTTTAAAAATATCACATCATTCGTGTTTTGATAATTTTTAAAGTAGTTGTCTAATATCCAAGGTAAAAGTTTCAAAATCTTTGAAGTTGACCCAAAGTTAAAAAGTTGAGAGTTTAAATGAGAAAGGTTTTGAGAATGTGTAACGGGTGAGAGCAGAGGTACTAATGAAAGCAGTCTCCCCTACTTTAGGAAAGTTTCTATCTAAACGTTGTTAGAGTATGCAACAAGATTCCAAATGATTGATAGTGTAAGAGTACACAAGGTTCTAGTTTTTTGTGTGAATGGTCAAGAGAAAGACTCTGGGAAGACGAATTGGAGCTTGTGTAACAACATTCTTATAAAAGTGTTAGCTATTAGTCAACGATCTAATGATGAGGTAATTATAAAGTAATGGGTTGGTTCTTGGTTAGACTCCTAGTCCGTTCCCGCAGTATCGTTTATGCTTATATATAGGGTGTACCGCAGCTGACCCACCACACTCCCGATACTTTAGACTCGTACTGATTGTCTACCAACAACCTCAATAGAATTACACACCACCCTTATGTACCTGTAAACCCATGATTGCGTTCCGGACCGTAATCATCGATTTACCTTACACTAGGGTGTTATGCTTTTCCATAACCCTATCCTAAGTAATACTAGAAACAAATGCGTGTAACCAAAGTGTTAAATAGTAGATACTGCTCACGTATAAGATGCGGTTAGAGGTTCTTCCCTTTTCAGGTTCACCCGAATAACCGTAATAAGAATAAAGTGTAAGTATCACGCACGGTTAGCGGTCCTTCCCCTTTCGGGTTCACTCGCACAAATAACCGGTTCAATTTATGAAAAAGTCTAACAGGGTCTTGCTCACATAGGAAAGTATGCGTACAAAATACACATTCATATAAGTAAACAAGTATAGCATAAAATTTCGATTTGAATATAAATCGAGTAAATCGCACAGTTGTGCAAACGAGAGTAAACGAGTTGATTAATGCTCAAAATCAGTAATATAAGAATGACTGCTAATAAATGGTGTGAGAATAGCCACAAATAACGCGTAAGAATAACAACCAATAAAGGAATAATGCGAGGATAATGCGTGAACATAATAAAATAATGTAAGAATAAAATAATGAAATTTACTGCAAATGAAAGTGCACAGAACAGACATATAGTCTACTGGCATGAGAGTTTAAATTTAATAGTTTTGCATGTATGTACTATACGATAAAAGAAGTTTAGCAACATTCCGATGAGGATATGTCCATTGTTTTGTTAAACCAAGAGTTTTGCGACTGAGAGTGTACCAGTGTAAAAAGGATAAATCTTCCGTTTATAAAAACGTAGTTTGCTCGAACTTTGTGATATAGTTGAAAGAATAGTAGTAAAATATGAGAATAAACTTTTTAGAAATCTAAGAATGTTTTATATTCAAAACAGGTTCACACGAAAAGACTTCATAAGTACACATTTTCATGTGTTTATGATTAGTCGAGTTGAAAAGTGTTATAAGGCATGTTATTAGTTGAAAACTTCTTTTCCCGAAACATATATTGGATCCGTTATATGAAAACAAGAAGGTTTACATTTGACTTGTAAATACGTGAAACAAAGTTATAAGATGCAAGAGGAAATCATATAAGTCAAATATGTTTCAAAAGACCAATACTTAGATAACAAAAATGTTAATAGTCAATGTTTTTAACATGAATAGATTCTAAATGTAAAAAAAAGTTTGAAGTTTCGAACTATCATGAATGTGAAAAGATTGTAACATATCATTTCTGAAAATATACCACGTTAAGTTTTAAAAGAATGATCGTGTCACAATAACTGTTATAATAGGGTTTGTGAGCAACGTGCAAGTTCCAAGTCTAAGTGTCAGCTGGTAACCTAGCTTCAAAAACCCAGTTCAACGTTGAAAGTCCACTATGCACAATTTCTCGTGCTACGTTGATTGAGTGAATCAGCTCGGTATCTGAAAATTTTGGTATAAGTTTCTGGGTTGTTTGAAAACAATGGAGAATCTGTTTCGGTTTGGGTTGATTTCCCCTGGGTAATGTTTGAAAAATGTGGGTAGGACAGGGAGGAGATTGCATATGGTCCCGAATGCCTTGACGAATTTTGAGAAGTAAAACTTTACTGTATTAAAACATTCCTTATGTTTACAAGCTAAAATCCCATTAAAGTTGAAAAATCTTCCATATTTATTAAATGTTGGGAAAATTCGAGTGTTACCTATTTTGATTAAACTTGAAACCATGAATTATCATAATGTTGCGAAATTTATACGCTGATAAATCGTTTGTTTGTAAAAGTTGTTAAGGCATCTCTTTGGTCTCATAGCACGCTAAATGTTTCAAGGCACAAGGTGAATAAGTTTCTCTAAAGCTGGGTATTTGAGTTTTGTGTTTTTATGCGATGACGACATAGGGTAAATTGCTAAGGTAATCGCTTTAGAGAGTAGTGTCCTAGTGAGTGTTGAATAGATAGGTATTTATGATGTTGTGTATTTTGTAGAGACACAAGGGAGTAGTTTAGAGATATACTGTGACATCGATCAAGTACATTTGTAACCATGATGATAATAACAAGATGAGTAAATAAGTTTGAAACCACATTCATGTTTAACTGTGCAACGTTCAAGAATCAAGATGTGATCAATAGTTAAACAATAAACTTAAAAATTTATGCCATAGGAAATGTTTTTTTTTTTGACAATAGAAATGATGCTTTATGAAAATCTCGAAACATAAAGGAAATAGTGTAAGTTTTAATGCGATAAAATAGTGCATAGAAGTTTTAGTAATGATGATGAAAAGCGAACGATCAAAGAGTATATAAAACAATAAGTGATGGAACTTAAAATCCAAAGGTTAAACAAAACATAAGAATCAATAACGGAAAAACAGAAAAATGCACTAATAGCGACAGCTATTAATAGGGAAAAACTCAAAAGACATAATAACTTCCTTATAGAAAATTATGAATAGAGTTCAAACAGCAAATGAAAAGTATGTCAATAATGAAATGTGATACTGAAAATATTTCTAACGAAACTGGTGACTGGCCAAAGAAATTGAAATATTATTAGTGACTTATGGGGAATGTACTTAAACCTATGAGTAAATGGTCATCCTTCCCGATTGCACATACCCCGTCACTGGTAAATTTCAAAACCTTTAGCGAGACTTTAAAACGAGATGTAGAAATAGATCCTTAAGATGTGGATTTCACTCCTAACTCAAAGATGTATTTCAAAATTGAAAACAATTGTGGAATGAAACCAATCACTAAGTTAAGGATATCACTCCCAGCTTAGCGGTTAAGTTTCTTTTTGAAGGAAATACTCTTTGAGGTGTGGATGTCACTCCTATCTCAAAGATATATTCCTAAGATAAATAACATATAGAGAAGTGAAACTAATCACCAAGGTATGGATATCACTCCTAACTTGGTGATATCGTTTCGTTTGTGAAATACGAGTGTCTTCTTTTCCAAGCAAAAATACCAAAAGAATAACGAGAAAGAATCATAGCAAAAATATATTAAAAGAAAATATAAGAAATAAGAGAAAATATACACGAGAGGACTCGTGAAAGTAAGCTTAGTTATAGACTAGGCTAAAAGGCATTCTAATAACCTAATTCCCTATAACCATGGCTCTGATACCAATCTGTAACACCCCAACCGATGGCGGAAACATCGAGGTGTCACGTAGTGACGATTGTTCAATAGCTCATGGACTAAAAGTGTAAACTTAGATACATTGATTTAATAGTTTATTACATTGAAATGAAATACAATGATACAATAATTCTATAGCGTCGAATCAAACTAAAATACAATGAAGGCAAGTCTAAAAATAAATCCAAAAGCTTAAAAGAACGCATCTCAAAATAACCTGAAACATGTACGAAAATAATTTGGTCAATACAAAATGTATTGGTGAGCATACCCTGTTTGAATACATATAGTAGATAAAAAGTTTCGCAATTCACGTGTTATACTGTCTACAATTTAGTGTTCAAGCTGTGTACAAATGCTATCCAAAATCAAACCTTTGAGTAGAAATGATATCCAAGAATCATGGGATATCTAGTATCTATGTATAGTAGTCGCCCCAATAGTATGTTTATATATAGTATGCGACAAAGCAAATAGTTTACACATAACAATAGTCAAGTACTATTTATTGCTATGCTAGGCCGCCCAGCGGTTAATGATTAAGGTCATAAGTACACACTATCAGCGAATCAACAAGTAAAACACATACAAGAATTGCGATTGTGAATATATGATAAAAACATGATTAAGTGAGTGAAGTAATATGCGTACATGAGTCACCCCAAAAGTGTAAAACAGTAAAAAGGGGAAAGATATACTCACAGTTTGCAAAAGCGATCCAACTTAAGCGGTAGTGAGCTAAGTAATGGGAATTCCGAGGAATTCAACCTATAACGTAATAGAATGCTAATAAGGGAAAAGTCTAAGAATCTAAGGTAACTAGGGTCTAGGGCATTAGGGTTTGCTAAGTCGATTTGGGGAATTAGAGTTTTTGATAAGTCGAATTAATGTGAAAGTTGTATATTAAAAATAATATACCAAGGTTTGTAAATATGGTTTAGGTAATATAATTATTTCCAATTGAATATTTAGATAAAAATATGTTTGAGTAATTAAGACAAGGTAATTTAATTAATTACTTTTACTAAATTAAATAAATGTAATAATAAAAATGTATAAATGAATAATTATGAGTTACACCATGAACCAACAAATAATAACTAAGACTTCAACATAAGACTATCTCTATTTTATAAGAAAAGTATTTATAAAATAGATGTTAAATAATATAAATAAATAAATGATTAATTATGTCTAATTAAACATAAATAAGACTAAAAATACAAGACATGATCCAAAAATATTATTTTTATACAAAATAAATACATTCTGATGTGAATAAATGAAATTAATTTTCCCATAATTTTTGTAAACTTATTTATATTTAAAACTGATTTAATGAAATTAAATCATGTTTAAATGATTAAAAATAGGAAAATACATAAAAATAAATGTTTTCTTAACCAATAATTTTTATTTCAGTTCAAGATGACTAGAAATAATTTCCCAAAAAGTTTGAGATTAAAATCATTAATAATGAATTTTTAATAAATTAAATATGTTTAAAACAAATTAAATCAATAAAAATATAAAAATAAGACATTTTCCAGGAAATAAAAGTGTGGTAATTTTCTTTACGGTGTCAAGATACTACACCTAAATTTTTATAATTTTTGGATCAAAAATGAATTTATTATGAATATTTTAAATTTATATGTATTATACATATAATAAATAATCAAATAAGTGAAAACCAAGAAAGAAATGCTGAAAAAAAAAAGGAAATAAAACGCTGGTGCTTGGGATCGAACCCGAGCACCTTCTGTAACAACCAATGTACACAACCATTGGACCAACCCACTAACTTGGTTTTAATTTGAAACAATAATACTTTTAATCAATATGATAATGTCATCTTCTTCCCCAAATCACTCAAGAACCCTAACCCTAACCCCAAATTCAATCGACCCGATCAAGACTCGATTAACGACCTGTGATAAAGGGCTTTTGATCGGAAAGTAGCGACTAACAATATGGCATGAGATAATTGAACTTACAATGCTCGGTTTGAGTCGAAAATGATGGTTTTGTAGTCCATGACTTGGGATCGATTTGCAGAGGCTTCTGGTCCCGATTTGGAACATTTTATGTGGGTTTAGATGCGAAAAGAGTGCAGAAACGTTTTGGTATGTTCAATTTATATCGAGGACGAGTGGAATCAAGCTTTATGGAGCTTCCTTTATGTCCGATCGGTTACAAGTTTAATCCAGTTAATACTCCATTATTAAGGATGTTTAAAGTGTGAAAATGATTGCTGACGGTTATGAACGAGTGAAGAAACGTTAACCCAATCATAAAATCGAGCATTAAAGCGATAAAATCCATAAATATACTCGCCGGAAAAAGTCGCCGCCGGCAAGACATTGGCCGGAAAAAGAGAGAGTGCAGGAGGGGTTGTTTTTCAGATTTGTAACTTTTAAAAACTGGCAGAAATGGTCCCCCAAGTTTAACTTGGTTAGATTTCTTTTATAAGGTTTAACAAAACTAACAAATATTTAACTTAAAACTTTTATAATCTCTAGAATCTTTTAATTCCAAATAAACGAATGGTCCGAACTTCTAAACACTCAATACGAGGAGGACTATAGTTGACAACTTGCTAAAATATGAGGGTGACGGTTGTCACACGAGCTAGATTTTTGGTTTTTGACTTAAATTTTGAGTTATGATTTTTTTTTCTTAATTTAAGTAGGAGTTCTCTCCCTAACTATGAGTTCTCAATTGAACTTTCCCCTATATATATATATATATATATATATATATATATATATATATATATATATATATATGGAAAGTATAAATTGAAAACCCCCTTGAGTTAAAAAAAACTTAGAAAACCCATGTAAAAACCATCTAAAAAAGTTTTTTTTTTTAAATTACACAAGGTAACATACATGTATTTAAGTGTTTTGGGCCAAAAAAATTAAAAAAGCGCTGAGGGAAATTTTCTAAAAAAATAAACAACGCAAATTTTGTAACAGCGCTGGTAACATATGTTAGAAAGCAGAAAACATATGTTAACAGCCCGTAACCCAAGTGTCTAAGTGCGGCTGTGACCTTTTGGAACATGGTAAATCCCATCTCACCACGCGCATCGGGCCTTTATTGAAAATATTCGTAATTATATCCACTTGAGTGTGCACCTTGCCATGCAGTTGGACAAAGTTCCCACTCCCATTTCATACAATCTAAACTACTGATCATCCTAGGAAAACCATGTTTTTCTTCGTGAAACTCAAAAAGTTGTTGTACGTCACTAAACGTAGGTTTTCTCAAATATTTTTTTTAAATATAGTTCAATGACGTACAAACAAAAATAATGGAGAGCTTCCCTAGTCGTTCGCTCCGACATCTTTAGATAGTCGTCCATTATGTCGGAACTTTGCCCGTAACCCAAGTGTCTAAGCGCGGCTGTGACCTTTTGGAACGTGGTAAATCCCATCTCACCACGCGCATCGGGCCTTTGTTGAAAATATTCGTAATTATTTTCTAAATAAATCATTTACGGCTTGTCGTTCACGAAGTATATACTTTCTACGCTTGGGTTCCGAGGTGCCTTCATCGTCCACTATAACTTGAACGACTTTCTGAACGGTAGCCATTATCAATTCCGCACCGTCGTCGGATGAGGAGTCTAAAGCGAATTCATCAAACGCATCCAACGAACTTGAAGTTTGGTCCGACATCTTGCAAGTGTTTAAAAAAAGGATAGTTTTGAAGTGTGGGTTTTATAAAAATATGAAGTGTGGGTTTGAGTAGAGAGTGTGGGTTATATATATATATATATATATATATATATATATATATAAATTTTTATCAAATTTTTTTTTCTTTCTTTTCAACCATGGTCAAACGGTAATGTTGTTTGATTTTTTTTTTTAAATTCAACGGTAATATAAACAACCCAACCAACCAAATTGTGCCGCATCACCTCCCCCCCCGGCCTTCCCTCCTCGCCCCTCCTCCACGCCTCCATGGGGCGGTGTTCCCGCCGGTGGAGGCTTCCTGCCCCACTCCGTGTTGTCTTAAAAGGAATATAATCAGTTTTAAGTTATTTTCTGATTAAAATAACATGAGTTATTCACTAATTAATATCTTCTACTTTTTTTGCTCGTTTGATTATCATTGGGACTTGATTACTCACTTTATTCTAGTACGATTTTCAAAACAAAATATCAAACATGTTCTTGTTTCTTTTTGAATTTTCCGGTTTAAGATTCGGAGAATACTACCAAAATTCTTTAATGAAATTTAATTTCACGATTTAGAGATATTCAGCGCATTACCAAACTACGCTAATAAACTACATAAACAATACCTTGATTCAACTTATACTGAAAGTATAAAACAACTACAAATTCTCTCTTTTTCCTTTAGATTTACCATGTCACCTTTTAAAAATAACGAATTAGACAATAAACTTTGAAGGATAAGCGAGACAATTCTACATACCATATGATGCTTCGTCTTCTAAATCTAATTTCTAACTCTTAATTACTTGTATTTAAAAAAACATTAAAAAAGGTTATTAAGAGTTTTATTAGGGGTGCAAACGAACCGAGCCGAGCCCGAGCTTGACCAGGCTTGAACTCAAGCTCGATTAACTTATAAGAGCTCGGCTCGTTGGTAGTTTTTCAAGCTCGAGCTGATCAGCTCGGGCTCGGCTCGGCTCGTTTAGTGTTTATTAGTTAATATAATAAATTAAATAACATAAATAAAGGCTCGATAGCTCGATAAGTCAAAAGCTCGGCTTGTCTCGTTTATTAAACAACTTTAAATATGGGGTAAATAGTATAAAATACTAATAAAACTAATATTATACCAAGGCTTGATAAGGCTCGACGAGCCTGACGAGCTTCATATGTCAGGCTCCAGCTCGGACTCGATAAGTAAACGAGCTTTGTTTTAGGCTCAAGTTCGGTTCGGGATCAACAAGGCTCGGCTCATTTCGAGCTTTTTATCAAGCCGATCTCAAGTAGCTCGCGAGCTGCTTGGCTCATTTGCACCCCTCATTTAAACACCCTTGCTTCTAGAACAATATTTTTAGAAATTAGTGTACCAGGATGATTGAATAATCTGCAAGCGGAATATTAAGAATTTTTTTTTTTTTTTTTTTTTTTTTTTTTTGTAAAGAACCCTCAAAATAAACCATCCATTTCCACTTTCACGTTTTATTTTTATTTTTTTTATAAATATGATGATTTAACACCCTCCCAACACTTTTTATATGGATCCTCTCATTAACATGGACATTTTCACATGTTTTGTTTCTCTTTAATCGTACTCCCCTATATATACTACACTTTCTTCTACAATAATAATCCAACACAAATACCATACAATCATAATGTTCTTTCTCTTTTGATTTGTAAAATTAAAATTTCTTTAGACATTTAAAATGTCTAAGAGTTATTGTGCGGTTTTATGTGTTTTAATGTTACTAGGAAGTGAATTTAGGTGTATTCATGGGAGATGTTTGAAGTGCAAACGATGCACACGACACTTGGTGAGAGCGAAAAGAATGAAGGGTAGTGGGTCGACGATACTCTATGCGGTCGTGAGAACGAGCAAGGTTGCAACTCAAGATGATTTTAGACCTACTGATCCGGGTCCTAGTCCAGGGGTAGGACATACAATTCGTAACTAAGATTTTCTTTTGCTTATGATGTCATGTTTGTCACGTATTTTTTTTTTTTTTTTTGTCAAGAGAGTTTGTGAATTATATAAGGTTTTTGATGATTGATGAAAAGTGAAAAAAAATGTATAGTTGAGTGTAATATTCCTAAAAGCTTTAGGAAGTGTTTTTGTGGTTATTGATTTGTCTTGTTGTATGTAAGTAACTAAAATAATAAACTGAAGAGTGTTTTGAGCTAAAAAGAAGACAATTCGTAACTAAGATTTTCTTTTGCTTATGATGTCATGTTTGTCACGTATTTTTTTTTTTTTTTTTTTTTTTTTTTTTTTGTCAAGAGAGTTTGTGAATTATATAAGGTTTTTGATGATTGATGAAAAGTGAAAAAAAATGTATAGTTGAGTGTAATATTCCTAAAAGCTTTAGGAAGTGTTTTTGTGGTTATTGATTCGTCTTGTTGTATGTAAGTAACTAAAATAATAAACTGAAGAGTGTTTTGAGCTAAAAAGAAGATTTATTCTTACTTTGTTTTGTACATGACTGTTTGATCAATCATGATGAATGATGTGTTTAGTTTGCATATTATGAAAGCTTATATAACTAAATTATATCATAATGTATTCTATGAAAACATTATTAATAAATAATATCAGCTTCAAGTTATATTAGATACATGTAACATAAATATTTTCACCTATCATATAGTTGATACTATTAGTAAAGCTTAATTATTTGAAGTAAGGTAACAAATGTTGAGTGACAACTGTCTCGGTTACATCTCTACCGTTTCCATATCTTGAATTCGATCTTGATTGGTTGTCGATCCTCTTTTCCATAACGTCCTACTAATTGTGTGACAACCTTCTCCCTTAGTTGATCTCATTGTGCCCATATGACGTGTGTGTATATAGATTAGGATTTTATTGGTTTTTATTATATCCTTGTTGTGTTGTCTTAACGTCAAGCGAGTAGCTCACGCCATCGCACCCCCAATTGATTTCGCCTTGAGGCGCAATGTTTTTTCTTTTGTCATTATATATATAACATTTAAGGGAGTTTAACTACGTTGCTAAGCTCCCATTGGTCTAAGTGTAGGCATTTCATTGTTATTTAATATTTATGCATTCAATATTGTTAAGAAAAAAACATTGGCACCCAAGTTCCTCTCAGTGTAACACTGTGTTGAAAACAAACTTTTACCCAAACACAAATACCTAAATTGAACATCAAATATAATAAACACCGAAAATACTCGCGGAATTGTTTGAGAATTTATCGGTATATTTACAACACAATACAAGAAATAGAGATGAACAAAAAAACTAGTTTGGGAACCGAAACCGGTAAATCGACCCGAACAAAAACTGGTACAAACTGGTTTCACCTGAAATCGGTACTAGAAAAATCCTAAACGGAAAACCGGGCTAAAACTGGTGCTAAAACCGGCCAAAGAACCGAAGTCGGTACCACTAAAAACCGGTTGGCGTAAAAAGCAAAATAGAACCGGAACCGGTTTTAAAAAAAATGACTTTTGCCATAAACACACAAATAAAATGTTAGAATACTTACAGTAAATGGAGACCGATCAAATTCTGCAAAAGAAACAAACAGAAAGAAATAAACGGATTAACAGAACCGGGCTTGTGTTTGACACAATTCCCTTAAACAGATTCGTCGTCTGTTCCCAGGGTACACCGGTTCAACAGTGACGGTGCACTGCGGACTATCCCACTTGCCTGAAAAGAAACCGGAATGAGACTGTCTCTGAAAAGCTTATGAGACTGTCTCTGAAAAGCTTCTTCAGTGATCGATCAATATTCTATGCGAGAGAGTGTTTGTTAGCTGTGTGTATTATGCTGCACACTTGGTCTGTATTATAGACAGCCAAGACTGAAACTGTCATCACATTCAATATCGTGATTAATCTCTAATTAAGCACCATCATTAGGCTATTAAAAGCTGCTAATGACCAGGAGATGAAACAGCTGAAGACCAGGAGTTTCTTCTGGAAGAATTCTTTCAGTTACTTACTCAATGAAAAAATTAAAACGGGTAGCAAAACCAGTGTCGCGCGGACCCGGGTTTTTCGAGCTGCATTCGTGTCCGCAGATGCGGGCGTCGCGTTGATTCAAGAATTTCCACGAGCCAGAACCCATTTTTGCACCCCCCCCCCCTGCGCGCGGGTAGGTGCCAGAGTATAAAGTAACTTAACATTTTGAAACTTCCACTCAAGCTTTACCTTATAAGCTCCTCCAATTTCCATCTCCCAACCAATGTGGGACAAACCAACTCTCATTCACATATATAGTTTCTAACAATCCCCCACATGAATGGGAGTCATTCTCAGAAACAATCCTCATTTCGATTAAATTTCAACAGTTGAGTTTTGCATACGATAGGTAGGTGTGACCCTTTGAACCTTCGCTTATGAAACGCACTTAGCCCACTGGCTCTGAGTAGAACGCGATGTCTTTGAACTCGTCTGCCGTTTGTGTGGACGACAATACGCTTCACACAAAACTCTCCCTGACAACGTCAAGTCCTCATAGTTGTGTCCGTTATGGTCATGGACACGTGCCTGGTTCTGCGAGAGCTCTTAAGTATTGTGCCCCAACAATACCCTTCGAAGCGACCCCACTTCTCTCTCACATAGGTGATTTACTGGGACTGGTTACCTCAGTCAAATCATTAAAAGCCATAAGCTTAACCTCAACCTTGTCACTTTTAGGAATGGGCTAGGAAGTTTATTATATTTGTAGTAAGCTCCCTTTTGAAAGTGTGGGGTTTCCACCAACTCTCCCCCACAGTGACCTTCGCCAGTTCATACAATTAGGTTGTCCTATTGAACTCAGATCTTGGGATCTCAAGTCAGCTGAGTTAGGTTTCCTTCGCATAAACCTAGCCTTTCATGGGCTTTAGCCCCATTCCCATTGACGACTTCTGAACTAACTCTCTGCTTAAGCCTTTTGTTAGCGGATCCGCGATGTTATCCTTTGACTTCACGTAGTCAACAGTGATAACTCCTGTAGAGATTAGTTGTCGTACTGTATTATGTCTACGTCTTATATGCCTGTTCTTACCGTTATACATTGTGCTACGAGCTCTGCCAATTGCCGATTGGCTATCACAATGTATACATATGGCCGATGCCGGCTTCGGCCACCTTGGTATATCCTCAACAAATTGACGTAGCCATTCTGCCTCTTCACTCGCTTTATCTAAAGCGATGAATTCTGATTCCATCGTGGATCTAGCAATTACAGTTTGCTTAGATGATTTCCACGATATCGCTGCACCACCAAGTGTGAATACATACCCACTTGTTGCTCTGGAATCATTCGTGTCAGATATCCAATTTGCATCGCAGTAACCTTCAATAACTGCTGGATATCTACTATAATGCAGCCCGTAATCTCGTGTGTATCTCAAGTACCGAAGCACCCGTGTCATGCAACCCCAATGAGTTAAACTTGGGTTGCTCGTGTATCTACTTAGCTTGCTTACAGCATATGCTAAGTCTGGTCTGGTACAACTCATTAGATACATCAGGCTGCCAATAATTCTTGAGTACTCTAATTGGTTAACAGGCTCACCTCGATTTTTAGCTAGATGTTGACTCGTGTCAATGGGAGTTCTAGCCACATTAGAGTCATTTGCATTGAACTTCTCAAGAATTTTGTCCACATAGTGAGATTGACTTATCACAAGTCCATTCTGGGCTCGTGTGATTTGTACTCCCAAAATCACATCTGCTAATCCCATATCTTTCATGTCAAACCTTGCCTTAAGGACGTCTTTTGTAGATTTTATCATTTTCTCATTACTCCCAGCAATGAGCAAATCATCCACGTACAGACATAAGATAACATATCCATCTGGTGTGTCTTTCACATACACACATTTGTCACATTCATTGATTTTGAACCCAGAATCAAGCATGACTTGATCAAACTTTTGATGCCATTGTTTTGGAGCTTGTTTCAAACCATATAAAGATTTTACAAGCTTACATACTTTCTTTTCTTGTCCCTTGGCTATGAAGCCCTCGGGTTGTTCCATGTAAATCTCTTCCTCTAGATTTCCATTTAAGAAAGCCGTTTTCACATCCATTTGGTGAACTTCCAAATTTCTAATGGCTGCAATGGCAAGAACCATCCTGATGGATGTTATTCGCGTAACAGGCGAATATGTGTCAAAATAATCCAAGCCTTCTCGTTGTTTATATCCTTTGATTACCAATCTTGCCTTGTATTTATCAATGGAGCCATCTGGCTTCATCTTTTTCTTGAATATCCATCGATATCCTAGTGGTTTGCATCCCGCAGGAAGATCCACTAATTCCCAGGTGTGGTTTTGTAAAATAGACTCTATTTCACATTTTATGGCCTCCTTCCACTGAGGTCCATCCGAGGACTTTACCGCTTGTTGATAGGTTTGCGGTTCCTCCTCGACCACATAGGTGAGGAAATCTGGACCAAAGGATTTTTCAGTCCTTTGTCTTTTACTCCTTCGGATTTCACTTTCATCAATTTGAGGTTCATCATTTGCAACCTCTTCTCTTGAAACACCTTCCCTATTTGAGTTTGATGGACCCGGTTCATCATCTAGAACACTATCATCAAATGGGTTTGGTGAACCCAACTTAGGCCTCTCCAAACATGGGAATATGTGCTCAAACCAAGAAGCATCCTTAGATTCCAATATAGTGCCGTTAGACACTCCTGGATTTTTCGAGTCATGTACAAGAAAACGAAGTGGACCACCCAAACGAGTGTATCCAATGAGCACACAGTCTACAGTTTTGGGTCCTATCACTAGACGCTTTGGTGGTGTCACTACCACCTTAGCTAGGCACCCCCACACTCGCAAGTGATTGTAAGATGGTTTAACTCCCGTTAATAATTCATACGGTGTTACATCCTTCTTCTTGCGGAGAATTAAATTTAGAATGAAATTTGCTGATAACAGCGCTTCCCCCCACATGTCCTCGCTCACCCCAGAGCTTATCAACATGGCATTCATCATTTCTTTCAATGTTCGATTTTTACGTTCTGCTATGCCATTTGATTGTGGTGAGTAAGGAGGTGTGAGTTCATGTATGATTCCACTTTTTGCACAAAGATCAGCAAAAGGTGAAACATATTCACCACCTCTATCACTCCTCACCTTTTTTATCTTTCTGTTAAGTTGATGTTCAACTTCGGCCTTGAACACAACAAATTTGTCAATAGCCTCGTCCTTACTCTTAAGTAAGTACACATAGCAATATCGTGTGCTATCATCAATAAATGTTATGAAATACTTGTTCCCACCTCTAGTAGGAATAGCTTTCAAATCACACAAATCTGTGTGGATCAAATCAAGGGGACCGGTGATTCGTTCAACCTTTTTGAATGACGTTCGTGTTTGTTTTGCTTCGACACAAGTTTCACATTTATAGTTTGAGTCAATGTCAATTTTTGGTATGCTATTCAATTTAATCAAGTGACGAATAGAATTAAAGTTCACATGACCTAGTCTACCATGCCACACATTAGAAGACTCAAGCAAGTAAGCAGAACTAGCGTTATTCATTCCATTCATGACGGTTACATTCAACTTGAACATACCATTAAGGGCATAGCCCTTACCAACATACATACCATTTTTGGTCAACACGACCTTATCAGACTCAAACACCATTTTAAAACCAAACTTGTTCAACTGCCAACCAGACACGAGATTCTTACGAATCTCAGGAACATACAACACATTTGACAAAGTAAGTTCCTTTCCCGAAGTCATCTTTAAGATCACATTTCCTTCTCCTTTGACATCAGCAGTTGCGGAGTTTCCCATAAAGAGCTTTTCACCAGTAACCTCCTTGAAGGTTTCGAACAAGCTCTTGTCAAAGCACACATGCCGGGTTGCCCCGGTATCAACCCACCAGTCCTTGGCATCCGTACCAACCAGGTTTGCTTCGGTCACCATCATTGACAAATCAGAAATCATAGCAACAAGCTTATCAATCATGTTAGCTTGTTGGGCATTTTCCTTCTTGGAAAGCTTGCATTCACTCGCTTTATGCCCCGGTTTGTCACAGTTATAGCAAGTTCCATTGAACTTCTTCTTCCCAACCCCACCTTTAGGTCCAAGGTGGGAGCTCTTCCCATTGGTTTTCTTAAACCCAGCCCGTTTGTTGCTTTTGTTGCCTTTGTTACCCTTAGATGATTGACCATGTTCAACCACATTAGCTTTAGCGGTTTCAGGAATGACGTTCTTCTTTTGAGCAACCTTGTTGTCTTCTTCAATACGAAGACGCACAACTAAATCTTCAATTGTCATTTTCTTTCGCTTATGCTTCAAGTAGTTCTTGAAATCAATCCAACTTGGTGGCAATTTTTCAATGATAGCCGCAACTTGGAATGTCTCGCTCAACATCATTCCTTCGGCATGAATATCATGAAGAATCACTTGCAATTCTTGAACTTGACTCATAACAGTTTTTGAGTCAATCATAACAAAATCCAAGAATTTCGCCACCACAAATTTCTTAGTGCCCGCATCTTCAGTTTTGTATTTGCGTTCCAAAGATTCCCATAACTCTTTGGCAGTAACAGCTTTACAATACACATTGTAGAGCGAATCAACCATTCCATTCAGGATATAGTTTCTGCACAAGAAATCAGAATGATTCCAAGCCTGAACCGCGCTCACAGTTTGAGCATTCATATCCTCTTCAGCAACACGAGGAGCGGTTTCAGTCAAGAACCTAGCAAGGTTCAATGTTGTTAAATAAAACAACATCTTTTGCTGCCAGCGTTTGAAGTTTACACCAGCAAACTTCTCGGGTTTTTCTGCGTGGCTGGCCACAGCAGCAGGCAATGGCGCCACCAAGGCAGCGGTAACAGCAACTGCAGAAGTAAACACTGCAGAGAGTCCAACAGAACTGGCACTCGTGAGAGGAGCAGACGAAAACAAAGGCTGGGACGTATTCTCCATTACTGAAAAGAAACCAGAAATATTTAGAACAACGAATCTGTTTAAGTTTGTTAGAATACTTACAGTAAATGGAGACCGATCAAATTCTGCAAAAGAAACAAACAGAAAGAAATAAACGGATTAACAGAACCGGGCTTGTGTTTGACACAATTCCCTTAAACAGATTCGTCGTCTGTTCCCAGGGTACACCGGTTCAACAGTGACGGTGCACTGCGGACTATCCCACTTGCCTGAAAAGCTTATGAGACTGTCTCTGAAAAGCTTCTTCAGTGATCGATCAATATTCTATGCGAGAGAGTGTTTGTTAGCTGTGTGTATGCTGCACACTTGGTCTGTATTATAGACAGCCAAGACTGAAACTGTCATCACATTCAATATCGTGATTAATCTCTAATTAAGCACCATCATTAGGCTATTAAATGACCAGGAGATGAAACAGCTGAATACCAGAAACGGGTAGCAAAACCAGTGTTGATTCAAGAATTTCCACGAGCCAGAACCCATTTTTGCACCCCCCCCCCTGCGCGCGGGTAGGTGCCAGAGTATAAAGTAACTTAACATTTTGAAACTTCCACTCAAGCTTTACCTTATAAGCTCCTCCAATTTCCATCTCCCAACCAATGTGGGACAAACCAACTCTCATTCACATATATAGTTTCTAACATAAAATTATGTTTTCTTTGTTTTTAAATTCAATATTCTTATTTAAAAAAGTCAATAAAAGTTAAATTTTATGTATTTTATATGATTTTAGAAAGTGCATATGTGAATGAGAACGTAACCGGAATCGAAACCAATATCAAAAGCGAAACCAGGTAAAACACCGATTCGTGGCTGACCAGCTGTGGCAAAACCGAAACCGGTTTGTGTAAAAAACCGTTATGTTCACCTTTAATCAGAAATGGTAATGGCCTATACTTAAATAATAAAATATGGAATTCGCGTACTGTTTGCTTAATTAGTTTGGGCCTAAATTTATCATATATGTGGGCAACAAAAATGTTTAAATATAAATTATAAATCTATATACTTTATATTCGTAATTGTAAGGAATACTAATGGGCTTATGCTCACATAATAATATGAAATAGCCGAATAGGCAAATCTTATAATGCCTCTTCTTGTAGAATTTGAACTCTCTAGTCTCTACCTCCAAAATAGAGGGAAAAAACCTTACCAAGTTACCATGATACCATTACCATCACATCATATCCCTTGAGTTTTCATCTCAATGTTACTAACATTTGTTTACCCCGTCGCGGAGCGCTGATGTAACCCACTACTTAATGTAATGTATAATAATTCATTTGTATTAGAGTAAGTTTCGCATATAGTTTATGTTGAAGAGATGATTATGCACATCAAATAACTTCATAAACCATAAATGTATAAATTATAATATAAACAATAGGATTCTAGATTAATTCATAGGTAATCTTGAAAAATATTAATAAAGAAAATGACAGTTGTGTTAGCCTTCAAAACATCATAGGAGCACAAGTAATAAAGTGAATATTTGCATGTTTTGGTAGGGGGAGACTGTGACGAGCCAAATGTTTGAAGATCATGCCTACTTGATTATGTTTAAACATGTGTGCTCCCAGTCGCTCGTCATGATGGCCTCAACGGTTAATTACTTCTTGTACCCCACTAAGGAGTTGAGATCACTCTCGGCAGGACGAAACCAGTAATCCACGATCATAAGCAGGACAAAATGATCGGTCCAAGATCTAACATTGTAAGACGTTCGAAGGACAGGTCACCTTGTCAGTTGTATCCAACAAGTTAAAGTTCTAACAATGATCATGATTAAACATTTTCATCAGAAGTGTACATCTTTTAACTTTAGTATTAACAACATTTGCAACTCCAAACATAAATATAACTCAACTATCTTTACACCATGATGTAACCCCATAAACAAATGTTATTGAGGTTTATTAGCAAGGGCCCGACTCGAGACACCATGCAACAGTTTCACAAATCCAAGGAAACTGAGCTTTCCGTCCGTGTGTCTGATCCAGTCATGAAGGACCGCGTGAACAGGGACCGAGGGGCTGAGGCCGAGTTCCTAGAGAAGTTCATAGAAAAATAGTTTTAATAAGATCTTGAGAGAATTTGATATTGGCAAACAATGAGGTGACTTACTGATGCAAGTTCTTCAATCATGATGGCTCGGTTTCCATCTTTTTCAAAGAGTTCATAGGCACAACGAGCGTGTTGTTCCCATCTATCAAGAGCCTCGAGCTGATAAATGTTTATGGCGGCTGCACAAAATTCCTCAAAATCCATCCGTCGGTATTGAAGAGCGCTAAGCTGTGATTCATGGAAATATGCATGATGGTCGTGAAGTATGCAATGCAAGTAGAATGACGGTTTATGGTAAAAATAAAATAAAAAAAGATGTTATCAATGACTCACCGATGCTAGGAAATCATGGACGCGTGATTCCTTCATGGCATCCGTAGCATGTTTCATCAAGGCCTGATAAGGTTTATAGGAGATTAAGTGTCTGTGACCTTTTATGCCATAAATATCACTAAAAACCAACATATTTTCTTATATTGTACAAAAAGTGTTGTTTTTTTATGGTATTAAACCTTTATAGTGCTAGCAAAATCTTATAAAACACTTAGTTTTTCAACAAGATGTAATAAGTGCATCAGGTACTCACTGCTTTAATATTTTCCATACTTATAGATCCGTTTTTGTTCGGTTCCAACAGAGAAAACTGCTCTTTTAAATAGAACAACTCGTCTACAGTCAACGTCTTTGATAAAGCCTGCAAATTGACATGGGAAAAATAAAATAAAGTTAAACACGAATTAGTAACTGTCGACGTTCATCAGACAAACAAAAGACACATACTCGTAAAGCAGCTTTACGAAGAGCAGAAGAACGCATATAAGCCTTCATGAGTCTCAACATCGATATATCAAGCGGCACTTTCACTTCACTACCGTTATTTCTAATCCACTGATGACCTGCTCCATATCAGACCATATCAATCAAGGATTTACCAAGGAACCATAATTACGGCCATTGAATCAATGAACGAACAATTGAACCGTATTTACAGCCAACTGAACTGCATTTACAGAAACAAAAACTAAATGGTTGGGAGAATCTTACTGAGGGCTTGCGCAGCTGTCAGTCTTTTCCTAGGATCCTTGTTTAATAAACGTTTGACAAAATCTTTGGCCTCGGACGATAGGGTGGGCCAGGGTACCTCATCAAAACTTGGATTTGCTTTTAAAACAGCTCGAAAAATCCCAGACTCAGATCGAGCCCAAAAGGGACGGCTGCCACAAAGAAGAATGTATGCTATAACACCAATACTCCATACGTCCGCCTCAGTACTGTATGATCTATGCAGAACCTCGGGTGCTACGTAATATGCACTGCCCACAATATCATTAAGCCTTTCATCTGAAAACCATCAATACATAAAATTAAACACATGTATATATATACACACAAACATGTATGCATATGTTGGGAGAGCATATATACCAGGCTTAACGAAGTCCGACAAACCAAAATCTATAGCCTTAAGCGGTGAGTTTTCTTCCTTAGACGTAAACAAGAAATTCTGATGCAATTATTGAAAACTAGTTAAACAAAAAACTGTGTAAACCATCAAACTTAACCATAAACATTTACAAAAATGATCAAACCTCTGGTTTCAAGTCGCGGTGAACCACACCTTGAAGATGACAAAACGCGACAACATTCAAGATTTGTATCAATACGGCTCTAGCATCATCTTCCGAGTATTTCCCGCCTCTGCAAACCAAATTTCAAACCGGATTCATTATCCATTTCATTAAACCGGCATTCCCCAATATTTGATCAAGAGCAACAAAAATGGTACCTTGCAAGTATTCTATCTAAAAGCTCCCCTCCTTCGCATAACCTAAATCCGTTCGATCAATATAAGTTGCACATCACTTCTCAAAACTAACAAACAAAGCTAAATATGAAGTACTTACTCCATAACAACATAAACTTTCTCATGATCTTCATATGCATCATAGAACTTCACTAAGTTATTATGTCCGGTCAACGCGCGCAATATCTTAACCTCTCTTCTCACATCCTCAATAGCTATAGCTGTTGTCATCTACACAATCATACCAAAACACAACTAAATGAAGAACTCTAAAAGTCAAAAGTCAAACAACTAAACTTTAAAACTAAAAATTAACATTCATCCAATCCAATAAACTAATCAAACCAATTCATATCTAATCACACCAACACAAAGATCAAATCACACCAATTACTACAAAAGTCAAACAACAAACCTTTGACTTTGGAATAACTTTGACTGCAACATCTTGACCCTTGAATTCCCCTTTCTTAACCTTCCCTTTACATGTATACCCAAAATGGCCTCTCCCAACTTCTTCCCCAACCTCAAATTTGCTCCCGAAACCCTTCGAAAACCCGAAACTCTTATCCAATCCACCCGCCCCTTCAACCGCATTCCCTTCGCTTATAACCGCCTCATTCGGCTTCACCGCCCCATGCCGCCGTGCCAACACCGACTTTATATGCTTCGCCGGCGACGGCGGCGGAAAGGGTCGCCGGAAAAACCTCCGGGGAGTCGAATTGCCACTTCCCGCCGGCGCCGGAGACTTCGCCGGAGATGATTTTTTTGAGAACCAGTTCCGGCCAGGACTGGGACTGTAGAAAGGAAACAATGGGGACTTTGTGGGTTTGTGGGAATTATTATTATTATTATTAATATTATCATCAGACGTTGTTTCATCTATATTATTATTATTATTGTTGTTTTGGGTGGGAATGGTGACGTCATGGTGGCCGGAGAGTGTGGAAGGTGAGGTGGGTTTGGAGGTGCAACCACCCATATTAAAAAGTGGTTAAAGAGGGGATGATTAATGGGGTGTTTTAGTGAGGAAGAAAAGATATAAAGATATAAAGATGTTAGATGTGATTAAGCATTGTGTGATGCAATGTGTTGTTGTTGTTCAAGGTTTTGCTGCAGTTTTGTCTTGGATGTTGGATGAAGAGAGAGAGAGAGAGAGAGAGAGAGAGAGAGAGAGAGAGAGAGAGAGAGAGAGAGAGAGAGAGGATAGAGAGAGAGAGAGAGATTGGTTGTGTTTTGATGTTTTTAATGAAAAATAAGTACATAAGTGTAACGGTACTTTGTTTTAAATGGGGTAGATTTTGGTTTTGTTTTAAACAGAAATTTTTAATATTTTTATAACTTTTGCCTTTTGATAGTATGTGTTTTTGTAATTTTATTTTTGGCTGAAACTTTGTTTTTTATATAATTTTTTACACTACATGTAGTGGGCATTACCATAATGATCCTTATCCTAGCTATGTTTTACTTTTAACTGATTTGATTTTTGGTTTTTTAACCAACAATAATATTAATATTTTAAAATGTATAATATTAATGAAAATTGAGTAACTTTAGAATATATATGAAAAACACTTTAGTTGACTATCTGAAAATTTTGGTTACTATTGGGTGTAGTTTTCTCAAGTATAAACCAAAAGTATAAATTTGTGTAAAACTAATACGTACAAATAAACAAAATGATGAACGTGTATTTTTCAAGTTTAAATGTTAGCATAACATACCTGGTCAATTTAGAGTATTACATGAAAATATATATATTTTTTAATATAAAAATAATGTGCTAAATAGGCTAAGGGGCTGTTTGGTAGCCTCTTAATCAGCCTCTTAACCATTCAGGTCTGAATCATTCAGCATTCAGACTGTTTGTTTCAGCATCTGAATGGGATGATTAAGTACTGAACCATTAAGCTAATAAGGGATGCTGAATGATTCAGCTCTTAACCATTCAGAGTCTCTTAACCATTCAGACCACTTAATGATTCAGCACTTAATCAACCAAACAGCCCCTAAGTCTAACTGTCTAAGTCAACATTTAACCCGTTAGGTTGATTCAAACATGACATGTTTAGCTAAACATGATACTCCAATGTTCCGTGAGTGATTTCAATTTGTTGGCCGTACAAAAAAAAAAGAAATTTAAGTTACGAATTTCGTGCATTAGCCTTGTATCATGTTCTCATGTCGTGTCATAAATTCGCACACACTCATAACTAATATGATTCATGTGTGCACCTTCATTTAGAATACATGGGTTTTTCCATGTAATTATGTCATTTTTATAATTTCCATCAGAATATTTGTCAAATGCTTATAAGTTTGTTCAACTAAAAAGAATAAATCAAGAACAACATAAATCCAAACAAAAGCAAGGAGAAAAAAACGAATGGCGAAATGGACCACACCTCATATATAACCCAAAAACAAGAAAAGGAGACATTTTAAAACAGGCTATCTAAATTTGTCACATGCATTTATGTTTCTTATTGTTTTCTACCACTTTTTTATTAAATATTATCAATGGACGAATTGGCTTCTGCTTCAAGTTCAAACTTAAGAAAAGCATTGCTTGTGAATTAAACATGGATCAATAATTAGAATTATCAATTATCACACCCCGAGATTAGACTTAAACAAAGTGATTAGTATCATTATAATAATTAAAAGGTGTGTGGGTAGACCTAGTTGTATTGTTTATGAATCATTGAAATGTTAAAGTGTCACAATACTTATTTTTAACGGTTTATGAGATTACCAACTTAAGCATATGTTTGCCCAACATAATAGGTTTAAGTTAGTAAGCACATATGATTAGCTCGATAAAGCTATTAAAAATAAGAAAAGTCGACCTTAGGTTTATAAATTGTTTGAAAATCCACAGTTTAAAAAATATGGTGAAATTATTTTAGTAATCTTTGTTTATTTTTCAAGTAATTACCTAATATTATCCTTGTTTTACAAAATAACGAACACCCACAATATATTACCTTTCACTCTGTTTACTTTTACATTTAGAATTACATAAATAATTTTTTTTTTTTTTTTGAAAATTATACTTCATAAAACATCGACCCACTCTATCCCCAAGATAGGGATCGAGCGGCCAAAAACCAAACGTTATATCAAATTACATTTACACCATTCATCCCACGAACAAGTCCTACTTTTGTGTCTATTCTTAAACCAAAAATAACCATACGACTTCATATCTGCGAGCACCGCTTGAACACTAGATATCTTGTTATTAAAAATCATATCGTTGCGAGCTTTCCATATCCGCCAGCTTCCTATTATAACTAAACCTTGAATCACCTCCTTTTTAGTGGAACTAAATAATTAATAACTTAAACCGGGTCAATAAAAACATTCATTTTATGTTGTTAAGTTGCGACGGGATATTCATGTGACCATTAATTAATGGTACTTCAATTCGGTCAACAGTCTTCATAGTCATCTTCAACAATTAGACGATTTTGTTACATGACTTACATCATTTAATTTCTAGAAGTAATTAAGTTTGAATGTCAAATAAACTAGTTGTATAAAATCACGCGCGTTACGCGTTTTACAATCGAGATTTAGATGAGGTGTTGATCAATCAATGAATTATACAATCGAGATTCCATTTTGGTTGTAAACGTTAAAAAAAATAAAGAAATCTACACATAAGGTAACACATGAAATTTGTAACGAAATTATATAATATTATATTATTTATATTAATAGTATATAATATAATAAAGTTTTTGAATAAAATAAAATGAATAAAATAATAATATAGTTAAAAATATTTTTAAATAAAATAATATGAATAAAATAATATATAGTTACTATTCATTTTAGTTAGAAAAAATTACACCGTTAGTCCTTATGGTTTCCTCCAAATTTCAATGTAAGGTATTAAGGTTTTATTGTTTCACTTTAAGGTATTAACCTTTTAATTTGTTTCAATGTCAGGTATTAGGGGTATGTGGAGGAGACCCTCTGGCCCCTGGTATCCATATTGAATACCGATCATCCCACCCCACAAGGGTTTATGATCCCGGCAAAATACCTCAAAGTGCTGCCCACAAGATTCGAACTTGTCTCCTCTCATACCCAACACTTATCATTGGTAGTGGGTACCACTGGGCTATAAGCCCATTGGTCAATGTCAGGTATTAGGGACTAACCTAGTTAAAACTTAACTGAGTTTGAGGGGTATTATGGTCCATTCACCTATATATTCAGTTTTTAAAAAAAAAAATGGGTTGAAACCATTTTTGAGAGGACTCAAACTCAGGACCTTTGTGTCACAACAAACCAGAGGAACCATCTGATCTGTATGATCATTTGTTTAAAGCTTAGAGCATTCACAGTAGAGCCTCCATAATTTTGTGAGAGGGGCCTCCATATTAGATACAGTGTGTATAAGTGTTTGTGAGTAGAGGAAATGGAGAATATATAGAGAAGTTACTGTTCATCAGCAAATTTGATATGGAACTGTTCATCCTCCATAATTGTTTAATATTTTTGAAAGTGATTGTGAGTAGAGGAGAGAGAAAAGGTAATGATAAAAGTATAGAATAAATATTATTAAATAGAAAGAAGTGAGAAAAAGTAGTGTTTTTAGAGTAATTATGGAGAAAATATGGAGAAGCTAGTGTGAATGCTCTTAGACTTTGATTTTTTTAAACTAACATTACAAAGCCTCTATTTTTTTTAAAAGAAAAATGGATAGAACCGGTTCTAACCTTATCGGGTCTCCTCCACCTCAACCCCTCCCACATCTCCTTATCCCCACCCGACCCTAACCTCTCTCGTGTCAAGTTCGTCTTTAGCCAACTCCACACCAGCATCTCCTTCTCCCACGCCAACCAATTCACCCTTATATTCTCCAATTGCAATGACGCCGTTAAAGTCTCCCCACTGTCATTTCTGTTATGTACAGTTTTACTAATAATAATAACCGCCGTGATTATTTTTCTGCTGGTAAAACGAACCTTCCGATAATATATTTCTTATTTTTTTTAATTTATGTCTCACTAGTTGGAATATGGGCTTAGACCTAATTTTTTTTCGATTTTTATTTGTCTAATCATTAATGATGTAGATCTGGATTCTGTTAGAAGGTTAGGGCTTTTGGAAGTTAGAATATTAGATTTAGGTATATGGGTGAAATGTTATTTATATTGAGTTTTTATCTGTTCATATGTTATGCATGTATTTCTAACCTTAGAAAGATTTTCTGCTATCATCAAGATTTTCAGAAAGATCAACAGCAAGGAAACTAACCTTAGAACCGGTTCTATCATTTTTCTTTTTAAAAAAAAAAAACAGAGGCTTTGTAATTTTGGTTTAAAAATATTAAAGTCTAAGTTTTAAACAACTGATCATACAGATCAGATGGTTCCTCCGGTTTGTTGTGACACAATGGTCCTGATTTCGAGTCCTCTCGGAACTGGTTTCAACCCAATTTTTTTAAAAACTGAATATATAGGTGAATGGACCATAATACCCCTCAAACTCAGTTAAGTTTTAACTAGGTTAGTCCCTAATACCTGACATTGAAACAAATCAAAAGGTTAATACCTTAAAGTGAAACAATAAAACCTTAATACCTTACATTGAAATTTGGAGGAAACCATAAGGACTAACGGTGTAATTTTTTCTTTTAGTTATTATTCATTCATTTTGTCTATTAATATTATATATATATATAATAGAGTTTTATCCTAAAATAGTGTATTAAAAAAAAGTATTTGTCAAAAATAGGTATAGTTTAAAAACTATTTACCAAAATCAACGGGTTGTTTATCTTTCTCTCTCCTACTCTAATAAGATAATTAAATCATAACTAAATAAGTGTTATTATTATTATTATTTTTTAAAGGCTTAGTTTAGTGGAAATCCTTGTACAACCCTAACCTAGCGGTCCTAAGTTCGAATCCTTACCCACACGTCGGTGTCCTCCTTGCCTAAGCTCAAACCGTCACGGAGAATTTTCTTGTGGTGTGCATGGATCGAACATGTGACCTACTCCCAAGATGGGAACCCCTAAGGGAAAAACCCATCCTACCTCAAACCAGTTGGGTTGGAGATCATTGGCAAGTGTTATTATTATTTAATAATCGTTATTATATTTCATTTTTAAATTTTGTCTACTGTGTTTTTGTTTCTTTTTAGTTTATATGTCACACCCTCAAATTACTATTTGTGAGGTTTTACCGTGTGGCACGTAACATAACAGAAACAATCAACGGTCAAATGAACGACCTCTATATGCTAGAAAATCATACGTAAGCATAATAAAATAGTTATGGTTTTCAAAAGTTCAACGGAAGCAATTATCAAACCAAGGTAAATGTTTCGCCAAAGCAATGCGAAATAACACAAAGTATTGTAAACGAACAAAGTTTGAAAAGTAAACAAAATAATGTTTCATGATATGTAGTGCGACTCCAGTGCACCATAATTGATGCTGCTAACTTAGTGACCTGATAAAACATGCTAAAATGTGTTAAAAAATAATGTTGGTGAGTTCACAAGTTATAATGTTAGGAAATCTTAATATTGTTTGTTCACTAGATCCATACAAGTTTACATATTATATCTATGCTAACTAGACACTGTACAAGTTACTTAAGCGTTATGAACCATTGCTGATTCTTTGTATATATGTTTGTCTTATTCCCACCACCGATCATCACCCGATGACAAATGTTAATATGGCAATATGCACATGTTCGACCACCAGTCGACACAAGTAGGGTTTGTGGGACCCAATAGATATATTCACGCTTCCCCACTATATTCCACATATTCATGGTTCAAAATGTTATAAGGACTTTCGATGAGTCGTTCAGTATACAAGTGATATAATAATATTTATGTGATCTCTTAGCTTCGGTGTTGGCGTAGCATGTTTCTCCTCCAACAGAAAAAAATAAAAAGGGTCGCAAAACTCACCTTAGATTTGTGTGCTAAAAGTTATACCATGCATGTAATGAACAAGTCCCGACTACTGAAAACATATAATTAAATTAGCCTATAAGTTTTTGACCAATATGATGTTTGTCTATCGGACCCACTATATCAGAGCAATGATTTAGTGTGAGTTTTATAAAACAATTGATTATAATTGACTATGCTTGACCCGACATCCCTTTGGTGACCCATTTAGTGGTTTAAGTTTACCAATTATGTTCAGATTCACAATTATCACCAAATTACGCAAATTCTACATTATTAACATACAAATCACATGCTCAGGCGAATATGTTTGCTTTGTATCTTTGCTTTGCAACCCAAGTTCGCTTGGGTGTATCTTCGCTTAACAAGTCTGCTTGTAAGCCATGTTCGCTTGAATTAGGTAGCTTAACAAAGATGCCACAAATATCACATATCACATATTCGGCTTTTATCATACATCCTACAACTAGCGTGCCAGCACCTTACCACAACACTTAGAATCAAATATTGGTCATTTACTTGCATAATACATAATCTGTCCACTTTTGGCAAATAATAAATATGGTATGGATTTTGTATGAAAAAGTTTATATTTATGGAAAGTTTATTAAATTAGCATGTTAATCATCATAACAAGTTTCTAACACATCACATATTGCACATATATAATATCATATGTGACACATGTGCAATATATACTACACATATGCAATATATAATATATTGCACATTTGTAATAGAAAGTTCTCGAGTTCTCTCAATATAATGAATTTTCTATTGAAGTTTAAACCATCCCCTATCCTATTGTTTTGATATTATCAAATAGGAGCATTACAAGTATCAGCTTTCACGCCCCACCCCCACTCTTTGGCAAATGTTTCCCCTTCTTCATATATCCTTTTTAAATACATATCCTATTATTTTGATATTATCAAATACGAGCATTGCAAGTATCAACATAAACGGTAAAAATGAAGCTAAAGTGGTAAGAAATGAGATTTTTATCATTATTTATTACAATTTCAGTAAATGACTCTGAGAATTTTAAATGACGCATATTTTTTTTTTATAAAAAAATGTTAAAGTGCTGAAATGTGATAAAAAAAATCCTCTAATTGTTTTAAAAACTTGTATATAGCTTGTTGTTTGAGGAAACACAGAAACTTGTTATTTGGAAATTCTCACTGTGGAACCAAGAGAGGTAGAGGCAATCTGTAACTGACTTGAGATCAACGGATTACGTAGAATCTGCTAGATTTGCACCTTTTGAAGGACACGGTCGAGATTAAGAGTTCGTGGAGACGTGTGATTAAGGTTAAATAGTTTTAAGAGGATGGTAAGTATTTGTATTAGATTCTTGTCTTAGTAGCTTAGCTTTTAAATTATATTGGTGGACTATATAATGAGCTACGTTTCCATGTTATACGTTTTTATGAATTTCTTGTTCGGTAGCCATATGCGAGGGAAAAACCAATCGCCGCTCTCTCACACACGCCATTCCCCGCATGGGCTTCACCTGTCTAAATGTATTTATTTATTATTTGACTATTATGATTAGATCTAACTTTAAAGGTAGAGGTCTTAGTGGAAGCAACATCTTTATCCCTACCAGCCATTCGCTAATGATACCAACATTATTTTAAGGAGCGATTTGTGAATCGTAATAATGAAATGGAGAAATTTTCATAAGGCTTGTTGAAAACAACCCGAGGACCACAAAAGCATACTGGGTTTAAATCATATATTCGTGATGGAGAAATGCTACCTTAAGTTTGGATGATGGTAATTGGTAACAAATGGGACTACAAGAGTTTGTCGTTGGCTAGAGTTGTTCTCTTTGTCTGTATACTCTTTTGGTTTCGTATTTAAACTTAAACGATAACAAATTTGAAATATCCACTTTGAAATCATTTATATTTTCTAATCAGTATAAAAAGTAAATTCCATCAATGTTAATAGTTTAAAGAAAATTATATGAACTTGAAATTTCCTTATAACATCACCATAGTTTGAGAGGGTTGTAAATTTAGATAATATACTAAATAAAAAAAAATTGGCTCATTGGCACCAGAGGCCACTCGTTTCCTGACCAGGGTCCAGCGAGTTATTCATAGCAGTGTCTCGGCTCCGGGTGGACAAGGTTACGTTTTTAGTCGGTTAGGGTTTGCCATCCAGAAATGGGTGGCGGCGCAACTTGTTGCCCGCCTTCCCGCTATCTTATTGTAATTTGTAATGTTTTTTTATTTAATGGAGAATTATTAAAAAAAAAACTTTTGTTTTTCTGAAACGCACTGGGATTTATCGGTTGTTCTCAAATAAAACTAGAAAAATAAATTGTATATACAAATTATTAGATACATCATGTAGTCATGTAGACATGTAGCTATTGTTTTGGTTTTCATAACTGAATAAAGGAGAGTTGTTATATTAATTTTCCATTTCTGCAAAACTGGTTCTAAAAGGTGTTATATTGATTTTAGTTTTAAAACAATAGGCAATGGATGCGACATTGTTCACCTAATAACAAACTAAATATAGACATTATCGTATCTTTCCTAGACCAACTACTCCTATTCATCCCTCCTGTGATCAATCAAATCCCGATGTAGATTGTTCTCCATCACCATACCCAAATATTTTATAAAGAAAATGGTCACGTTGAATATACATGTTACGCTAAACCAATTTCACTCTTGTCTATTTTCTGAATGTATCCCTTTTCTGTTATTATGGCTATTAAGGATGTTAATCATGACGGGTTGACGGATTAGATTTTTTTTGGAAGGCTAATTTTATTAAAAGAACACACCCGGACGATAATCTCTAAGACAGAGACTACCGAAAACCGGAAAAAGTTACATCAACGGAAAATAAAAATTACACCAATTTCGCCAATCTATTGAACCCTCTTTATGCCTATATTTGTACCACAAAAACGCCAATGACTTCACATCCGCAATCAAATGAATAATACTAGCTTCCGTTCCGTTAAAGATTTTGTCATTCCTAGCCTTCCAAAGACGCCAACAAGCAATAATCAAAATGCCAGACATGATTTCCTTCTTTTCCGAATTGTAAGGCAAACCATCCAAAACGTGTAGAACATCAGATAGAGAGAAAACGAAAAACCTCGGGATATGACACCAAGAAGCAATAGCTTCCCACATAACTCCCGCAACTCTACAACCCGAGAAAAGGTGGTCCACCGTCTCTTCATAGTCGCCACACAAGTCACATAAAACATTATCAACAAACACATTACGGTGAATAAGAGCGTCTTTAGTCGGAATACGGTTCAAAGTTGCCCTCCACATAAATATATTACACTTACGCGGGATCCACTTGCACCATTGAAAAGTCAAATTAGTATCCGAAATAGAACTCGTTTTCAGCCATTTGCGGACATCCTGGACAGAATAGCCCTCGCCGTCTCCAAGCTTCCAGGTCCAATTGTCTTGTTGATCACTTAAAATCACGCTAGAAAGCATGCGATGACACTGGATCAGGTCGTGTCAAATTCGATCCATATTATTAATTGTGTCAAATATTTTAACTCTAAGTTGTAGACACATAAATTCATGTAACCTAATACGACCCGTTTAACTCATATTTTTTAAATGAGTCACACATGTAGACGGATCATAAATAAGTTGTTGGATTGTAAGTGAGTAATCGATAATATGTTTAGGTGTGAGTTTGAGTATGACAAAACTAACCATTGTAAATTGGAAATTAAAATAAATAAATAAATAAAACTATAAGAGCTTTTTTTTTCTGTTAACTTAAACGGGTTAACATGTTTTTTTATTACAGGTCAACTGGAACACACCTCGTTTTTTAATGGGTTGTGTTAGATGACCAAACACCTTATTTTAAAACGAGCCAACCCAAATACAACTAGCTTTTCAATGGGTTGTGTTAGATGACCCAAAATTTTTTTTTCTCATGCCAAGAATGCCACCTCTACATGTTATCACATCAATTATTCTTGTAAACTCACTTATAAGCCCATATAAAATTGTCATGTTCTCGTATAAAAGTGGCATACCGTATACGGGTAATTACATAATATTAGTTTCACAACTTTGATGAGCAGTCTTTGTACCTACATTTTATCTCCACTTACCCCTCTACCTGTCGTCTTCTCCTCAACCCATGCGTATTCCACCACTCATCTTCCCGTCATATTCCCATTTTCTTTTTGAGGGAGACTGAACCCGTTGCCCGGCCTATCCCCACTACATCCACAACCATCTTCATTGGGCCCGCCCCATCTCCACCGCATCCTCCACCTCCACCTCCGCCTCCTCCATCTCCACTGTGAGTCCACCGTCGATTGGATGGTGGCGATGGTCGGATGCTCGCTAAATCAAGTTTTTCTATTTAGAGAATTAACAACATATATAAATTCAGTGGCGGAGCCACATTATGGTGGCGGGTTCGTCCGGCACCTTTGAAGGTGTAATTTTTATACGAGCGACACACCGACACCATTGTTTTTTAAAGAGCGAAACCACTGTTTTTCCTAAACGTTTTACATATTTAACAAATTCTTGTAGTTTCTAAAAAAAAAAAAAAGCCTAACTACTTAATTTTTAATAGTGCACTTTAAATCTTTACAGTCCGTGTGTAATGTAAACTTTTTTTTTTAACTCAATAACTATTATAGGCCATGTCCAATTAGTTTATTTTAATTGTTTAACCTAAATTAAATAAAATAGGCCATGTCGAATGTAATCTGTATACGAGAGGAGTCGAGAACTGAAGAGTCATCGATCATCGTTGGACTATGGTTGATCATCACCAAATCAAGCAAATCGACTGATTCGTCTCTGATCAATCAATAATTAACCGATTAAGCATGTGCGGATGGATTTACTTAATCGGATAGGTGGGTGATGATTTTTGTATAATGCTTGCATTTGTTATATTGAAAAAGATTTTGGAAAGTTGCAAAAAGATGTTGTGAATCATTTTAAAAGATGAAAATACGTGTGAATCAACCAAAAAATGTATGTCTTTTATGTAAATTCGTCTCTGATCATTCAATAATTAATCAATTAAGCATGTGCGGACGGATTTACGTAATTGAATAGGTGGGTGATGATTTTTGTATAATGTTTGCATTTATTATATTGTGGGTGATGATTTTTGTATAATGTTTGCATTATATTGAAAAAGATTTGGAAATTTGCAACTAAAGATGTTATGAATCATTTCAAAATATGAAAATAGATGGGAATCAACTAAAAAATGCATGTCTTTTATGTAGATTTCAAATTACTTCTTATATTCATGATAGTTATTTTCAGTAAGTATTTAATTATGATATTGGCTTTTATTATGTCATTCAACCTGACCCAATCCAAAATTTTGACTCTAGGTTATTACAGACTCAGGTATCAAAAAAACATAACACGATTGAAAAAGAAAAAAAAACTAGATCCACCAGTCTAAATTACAAATTAATATTTAATTATATACTGCTATATAATCAAATTTGGAGAAAAACTATATAATCAAATATTAATTACCCACAACTAATTGTGAACTTATAGCTGTGTATTTAATCAATAATGCTAACACCCTTAAACCTCCAATAATCCAGATTATCTTCTATTTGCAACCATGTGCAATGTGGACCAACAATTAAAACATAAATATCTCTCACCAAATCGCTATTGCCCAATTAATGGGATTAGAAACAAATCAATTCAGGACATTAATAATTCACAGCCCATCAAAGACTTGACATGCTGGTTATTAAATGTATCTACCAAGTCAAGAAATGGGAATGAATGAAAGGGTCTAACCCGAAGTTCGGTCGCCACCAAATCCGGAGTCTAAGTACCCGGCCCCATTCAGATGACTGACATCTCCCCATGATTTGATGACCCATTTGTCAGGATCCGATAAGTGTAACACATTGACTGAAACATTCAGTATCCTTTGTGATCGGTGTCCTGTTCCTGAAGAAGCCCGCCGGTGAAGCTCTCTGATCACACCGCCATGAGTCACCACCACAACCCGCTCCCCTGTTTATCAGTATTTTGTATCATCACAACAATCATCAATCTAATGGAAACTGAAGAGGATAGTATCATAAAAATTTACCTCGGTGTTTATTGCCAATTGCTTGCAATGAATCCGTGCAACGGTTATAGAGTTGATTCAGACTTTCACCACCACCCTATATAAACAATAAAGTGGTGAATGATCCTTTTTCCTTTTCTTGGTAAAAAAAAACACACACGTAGTATTCGATAAATTTCTTTTGTTATAAAGTCATTCCTGACGATAGAACACGTTAACCATTTACAAAATCAACTGTTAACAAACATGACCTGGTGTTTAAGAACAAGAAACTTATTGAGACCAGACATTGAATTACTATTTTCAGTAGAAGTGATCATTTCAACCCATGCACCAAGAAACGGGTACCTTTAATTAGTCAAATTAGGTAATCTTTAAAAACATGCTTGGAAAATTGAACACATCTAGAGTGTGCTTAAAAGCTTACAACCCTTAACTCGCCTTATTTTAATAAAAGAAATAGACCGTTCTGACCCAGATATATACACATGTATGTCTTTAATGCAAAAGAATCCATTTTCCACCTCAAAGTCTCAATCTATTTACATGAAATGATATACCGGTTTCATAGTAATAATGACAAAAAGTATCTGCTTACTGGAATTTCAACGTCATTTCCATGAGACTGAAGAGCTTCATATGCCTTGGTTTTCATTCTGGGTGCGTCAGAATATACAAGGCCTTGAAGATCACCTAAATGTCTTTCTCTAAGGTTAGGATCTTGAATTACCTGATACAGGAAGATGGCAAAGTAGTAGCGTTTGAACATCATCGATCCAATTTGCTCTTTCTCATTCATGCATTTTTAGTATCAAATGCACTATCTAAATCTCAATCAACAATTTCTGGTGGCGATATTTTTGCTAGTAATTTAGTACATAGTAAAAGAACAGACCTTAAGTAGTAGCATTTGCTACACACTTCTTTTAAACACAAAGATAGGTTCTCTATTCTGCAAATCTCTTTTAGCCAACAAGGTTTTAGAAATGACATCACATGCTAAGTTGTGAAGCATATACCATCCTACCATGCTAGTCGCTCGCACTAATTTATATGGTTTATTCTTACTAATATGTTATTACCTTGGTATATGCTTTCATCGTTTTGTCATATGTCAATTTGTCTTGATTTCTTGGGAATGCCAGAATTTTACCAAAAAATACTCTCTACTGTATCTATCTACGGGATCACAAAACAAAAGGAGGTTCTTTGTGTGTTCTCTACCGCCTCGCTTTTCCATATGTCCCTATCACACTCTTCCATCTAGGGCTACATCGTTCCTTATTTACAGGTGAAAATGAACAAAAATGCATATCAAGAAGAAAAAGGACGTTTCATAATTGGAAAAGCCAACCTACCAGGCGCCCTCTAATACCCTTCTATTAGCCTAATGGACCGTATATGTGGATAAATTATAAGTGGTTATTGGAATCATACCTGAAGCCCTCCACATCTGCTTGCTATTGTCTCAGCAGTTTCAAGAGCTCTTTTCAGGTCAGAAGAATAAATGGCAGAAATTTTGGACTCTCCTGAGAGTCGTTCAGCCACCTCCAACAAGATTGCACATTTTCGGGTTACTACAGTTGCTGAATTTTCTAAAGGAAAGATAATTTCAAGTAATTTGTCGATAAAGGGTACTTCCTCCATCCCAAAATAAACGTCCACCTTTCTAGTTTAGTTTGTCTAAAAAAAAGTCTGCTTGAAAAGTAATTTACCAAGTTTGCTACTTTGCCATTCTACCCTCAATCCCTTTCACAAAACCACCTAAATTGTACATGCTAAAACTATATGTACTTTATAAAAGGGTATAAAATAGACATTTAACTTTTCGAAAATGCAATTATTGCACATTGCCTTTGTCTAGTGAACACTTATTTTGTTTTGGGACGGAGGGAGTAACAGAATGATGCAAGGAGGTGCAAACTACAACCCATGAACACTCAATACCAACACAAACTAAACCTAGCAGATTTTCTTTCCGAAGATAACAGATGTAACTTACTGCAACTGCTTGCTGTCTTCCGACATCATTCAGGTCAATATCTAAATGTCCCTGGTCATCATAAAGAAAAAGAACTCTTCAAATCAACATCAAAGCCTATAGGAAGTATGAAGTGACTATGAACTAACTATTGACATGAGAGGGATTTAAAAGGTTAAAAACTCATGGAAACACAAGTCAAGCAACTAGGATGCAATTCACAACAAAATTACTAGCAAACAATTTCAACAAGTTTCCTCCATCCTAAATTAGAAGCATTCACTTTTCTTGGATGAGCAAGCTGACATCATATGCTTCCTGACCTCGTGTTTATGTTTTTAAGGGGTTTTTAGTCTCCCGACTTTTGAAAATGAACAATATATGTTAGATGAATTGCTTGCGTAACTTCATTAACAAATTGCTTTCGAGTTGCATCATGTGATCAACGGTCAAAAGGTACATTGTTAATCTGTTGGAGCCTTGGAGGAAGGACGAGTAATGATGTAAGACCTCTTTCTTTGCCATTTGGGCATCATCATCAAATTATGTACTGTAGGCAGTGGTTTGCTATCTAGTCCTGCGGGAGTGGTATGTATAGTTATGCATGATCTTGCTTACTAAACCTAGGTCTTAACTCCTAAGTCAATCTATGGCAACACCCCAGAATTTCCACTTCTAATTCCATAACCGCCTATTCAAGCTCTTACATGTTTCACAACTTCCCGCAGCATAAGTTAATCATGGTTGTCAAGGATACTAAATATTTAATCAAGATCTTTCACAAAGGCAGATCCAGATCCATAAGTTAATTTAAGTGTTCTAAGATTTCATGCAAAATGTGCTAACTCTATAACCTATTCTTCATTACATAAGCTCATGTTTTCATACTAAGCCAAAAGACACTTATTTAAATCGTCATTGTGTGTAAATAATGTGCATCAAAGAATACTACATTGCTTTCATAGCTTTATTGGCAGATGTCTTCTTTATAGGTAAGAGTGATGTCCTCACTCGTCAATCAAGGATGCACTTTGCAACATTTTTGCCCCATAACTACTAGTAAGTGACAGTAAGGGGCTGCTTGGTTGATTAAGTGTTGAATCATTAAGAGGTCTGAATGGTTAAGTGCTTAATCATTAAGTTGGACCTCTTAATAGTTAGTTTTCTTGTCCCACATTGGTAGGAGAGTCTCATTAAGGTTCAGCCTAGTTCAGTGCTTAATGGTTCAGCAACATCCCAAGTCTTAATGGTTCAGCCTTAACCATTCCATTCAGAAGCTGAAACAAACGCGCTGAATGTTGAATGGTTCAGAGCCTCATTAAGAGGCTTACCAAACAGCCTCTAAGTCAGTAACAGTCGATGCACCAACTTACTTCTCTATCATCCGCATGACTCTTCGTAAATGTTACAAGGATCAAAAGAGTAACATAAGACCACTTACAATAGGTTCCACATGACACGTCCCCCATCCACGCAATTACACTAAAAATCACTACATTTTCTCTCTCATTTTCAATTAAATAATATTTTTCGTATCTTTATCATAACATTTTCTCTCTCCACAGCTCACTGACCATTTTAAAAAAAATATTAAAAAAAACTGTAGAAATTAAATCAAACCTGAATTCTTTTCTCAGCATTCCACTCTGTTTCACCATGACGAACAACAACAATTTCCGTAACACTCCGATCAACACAATCACGTTCAACAACACTAGCAAAACAAATAATAATAAAGTTATCAGTTATCAATCACACAGTTATAATTACACAGTTGAGAAACATTATCGCTATAGAACCTATCGATGACAACGATAAACACAAGGAGCTAATATTATTACAGCCTAAACAAGAGAACTCAACTCATAAAAAGACCAGTAACATTTAGCCGTTAAAAATAATAATATCGACAAAATGCTTGGTTAGTTGAAGTGCTGACCTGGAATTAGTTTGGGCCATCGGAGAGAAGACGGCCGTGACGGTGAGAGGAGGAGGTGGTTGAAGGTTGCCGGAAAGCTTACGTGTCGGTGGTGGAGTTGGTTAGGGTTAGAAGATTGTGACAACTGACGAGAGATGATTAATATTGACGGTTGTAGGGAGATGGTTGCTGCTGATTCTAATTGGAGCCAGGTGCGCAGTGCGCCCATTCCTTTTTCAACGGAATTAGGTACGTTTTGAACGGTTAGTTAAAGTCCCCAATCGTAATTTACAAATGACCTTGTTTGTTTTTGTTACCGGATGAGCGTTTGGTATCGGGTATCACTGTATTAGTACTAGTATGTTACGATAAAAGAAGAAGAACAGAACAGATAGGGAAAACTACTTCATTTCATCGATAAGCTTCCCTTTACAACTACTAACGGTATTTAACTACCAGTTAGTTACAAGTTCTAAAACTAACAGAACTAGTCCCTCAACTTTATTGACTCATACAATACAGACACAAACTTAACTTCTGACTTATTAACTATCTATAATTGTCATAATTGACCCTGCAACTATTATACTCGTGACAATACTCCCTCCATATAAGATTCTTGACCTCAAGAATCTATAGAAAAAGTTGGAAATTTTAGCATAAACTCATTTGCACTCATCCAGGTAGCATCATGTAATGGGTGATCTTTCCATTGAACCAAAAACTTCACCACACCTCTGTTGCCTTGTTTAGCTAGCTTTCTTTCCAAAATCTGTAGTGGCTGTAAGTCTGTCTGCACAGCAGTGGGAATGTGCAGCACTTCAGTTGGTGGACCAGCAGCTTTTTTCAGCAATGACACATGAAACGTATGATGAATCTGTGAATTAACAGGTAAATCCAGCTTGTAAGCAGCTGGACCAATCTTCTCCAATATCAAATAAGGGCCATAGTACTTAGGAGATAACTTTGAATACTTATGCTGCCTCAAGGTAGTCTGCACATAAGGATGTAACTTCAAATACACCCAATCACCAACTGAAAAAGATCTTTCAGATCTGTGAACATCAGCAAACTGTTTCATTCGGTTCCTTGCCCTCTCTAATGATTGCTTCAAAGTATTGATCATAGACTCCCTTTCTTGAAATAATTCTTCCACAGCAGCCACAGTAGTATCAAGAGGAATATGAGGCAAATGAATAGGAGGCTCCATTCCAAATAAGGCCTTAAAAGGAGACATAAGAATGGCAGAATGCCAAGTAGAATTATACCACCATTGAGCCAATGGAAGCCATTTGACCCATGTAGTTGGCTCATACATCACCATACACCTCAAATAAGTTTCCAAACACCTATTTAGGACTTCAGTTTGGCCATCTGTTTGGGGATGGTAGGCTGTGGATAAGGCCTGAGTAATTCCTTGCAACCTGAGGAATTCTTTCCAAAATTTACTAAGGAAGAGGGCATCTCTGTCAGAAACAACTGTTTGGGGACAACCATGAATTTTGAAAACATTATCCAATACCACTTGGGCCACTTTTGGTGCAGTATAAGGGTGTTTAAGGGGTAAAAAATGACCAAACTTTGTAAGTCTGTCAACTATAACCAGAATAGTATCAAAACCATGAGAATGAGGCAGTCCTCCAATGAAATCCATAGACACATCACTAAAAACAGATTTAGGAATAGGCAAAGGATTAAGTAGACCCGGAGTAGCCACAGTTTCATATTTTGCTTTCAAACAAATATCACAGCCCTTAATGAACTTCTTCATATCTTTTGTTGCCCCTTTCCAATAAAACATACTCTTAAATCTTTGTAAAGAAGCTTGTGTACCTGAATGGCCTGCTTGAGGAGAAGAATGACATAATAACAGAATATCCTTCCTCAAAGATTCATCTTTTGGAATCCACAACTTGGATTTCCTTCTGATCAGTCCATCAGACAAAGAAAAATGACCAGATTGCCCTTCAGTCTGCAACTTCAGAATTAACTCCTGAGCTGCATCATCTTTTTGCAACCCCTCTTTAATTCTTTCTAGAAGAAGTGGTTGATAAGAAGATACTGCCATTTGGAACAGTGCAGCCCCATGTATTCTGGACAAAGCATCAGCAGCATTGTTTTCAGTACCTTTTTTGTAAATGATGTCATAGTCATATCCCATCAACTTACTCAACCAAGTATGTTGTAAAGGAGTAGTGACTTTCTGTTCCAATAAATGTTTCAAGCTTCTTTGATCAGTTTTAATAGTAAAATGTTTCAAAATCAAGTATTGATGCCAATGTTTGACTGCCATCAAGATGGCCAACAGCTCCTTCTCATACACTGACAGAGCACATTGCCTGACAGATAAAGCTTTGCTTACAAAGGCTAATGGATGATTATCTTGCATCAGAACAGCTCCTAGGCCTTTTGAAGATGCATCTGTTTCAATTACAAACTCTTTTGACCAATTTGGGAGGGCCAAAACAGGAGCTGTAATAAGAGCTTGTTTCAACTGTATGAAGGATTCTTGAGCTTGTTCATTCCATTTGAAGGCATCCTTTCTTAATAAGGCAGTCAGTGGCTTAGCTATTGCACCATAAGAAGCAATGAATCTTCTATAATATCCTGTTAAACCTAAGAAACCTCTTAACTGTTTAACAGTAGTAGGAATGGGCCATTCTTTAATCACTGCAATTTTTGACTGATCAGTTGCCACCCCTTTTCTTGAAATTACATGACCAAGATACTCCACTTCAGTCCCAGCAAAACTACACTTACTTTTCTTTGCTAAGAGCTGATTCTTTCTGAACATTTCCAACACCTCTCTTAAATCAATCAAATGTTGTTCCCAACTCTTACTGTAAATCAGTATATCATCAAAGAATATTAACACTTTTTTCCTTAAAAATTCTTTAAAGACAGAATTCATGAGCCCCTGAAAAGTAGCAGGTGCATTGGTCAATCCAAAGGGTAAGACCAAGAACTCAAAAAGGCCTTGATGAGTTCGGAATGCAGTCTTATGCACATGCTCAGGATGCATTCTGATCTGGTGATAACCAGACCTGAGATCCAACTTTGAAAAATACTGAGCTCCCCCTAATTCCTCAATTAATTCTTCTATTAAAGGAATAGGAAACCTATTCTTAATGGTGTTTTCATTGAGTCTTCTGTAATCTACACAGAATCTCCAACTACCATCCTTCTTTTTGACTAACACCACAGGAGAAGCAAAAGAGCTCACACTATCCCTGATAATACCCATATCTTTCATTTCTTGAACCATTTTTTCAATAATATCCTTCTGCCCTACAGGATATCTATATGCCCTTTGGTTAATACTCACTGATTCATCAATCAACTCTATCTTATGGTCACAAGGCCTAGGTGGTGGAAGGGTCTTAGGTTCTTGAAATATATCATCAAATTCAGACAGTAATTCATCAATTTTCTCATCACTACTGCCCTGTTTAATTTTGGCCTGATGTTGAAAAGTTCCTTCAACATTTGTCTGTATACTAAACAATTGAGCACTTAATACTGATTCTTCCATTTCAACTATTGTATTCATTTTCTCAACAGAACACAAAGTCATACCTACATTATTAGTGCCTTTCAATTCAAACCTTTGATTGCCTACTGTAAAATTCATTGTAAGGGTCTTAAAGTTCCAAACAATATCATTCAGTGTTTGCAGCCACTGAACACCTAAGACCATATCATAATTTTCTAAGGGTAATAAAAGGACATCTGATTTAAACCAAATACCTTGCATGACCCATTGAAAATCTTGGCACAATTCCACACAAGCAAGTTTGTTCCCATCTGCTACTGCAACAGAGAGTGCAGGAACTGATTTTGTGGGACACTTCAATTTCAGAGCCAAACTTTTCTTCAAAAAATTGTGTGTTGATCCTGAATCAATCAGGATGTATAGAGTCTTTGTTCCAATTGTACCCACAATTCTCATGGTACTGAAAGAAGGTACACCCATTAATGCATTCAAGGAAATTTGAGGGTCTATTTTCAGCTCTTGTACCTCAAAATTATGGGTTGAAGAATATTTTTCTGGACACCAGAAACATTCTCCTCTTGCTCTTTTCTCTTCAGCCTCCTTAGTTGGTACTTTCCTCACTGGTTTAATCATTTTGTTGGCTGGTGGTGTAGGTAAAAGAGAAAGGTTGGCTGTAGTATTGGTAGTTTTGTATGGTGTAGTGGTAGTGATACTATTATTATTATTATAGCTATTATTATTATATTTTTGGGTACTTGTTTGAGTTGACAACAGTTTCTTGGTTTCTTTAGTACCAAATAGTGTATTATACACCACCTCCTGCTGTTTAGCCATGGATATTGCTTCTCTTAAAGTTCTTGGCTTAAAAATCTTTACCAAACACTTTATTTCTGGTTTCAGACCTGCTACAAACAACCCAGCAGCATATTCTTCACACAATTTCACCCTATTCAATAGAGCATCAAAGGCATCACAGTACTCTTGTAGGGTTCCAGTCTGTTGCAAATTCTTTATCTCCTCAATTGGTACTTCAGACAATCTTGTTGAAAACCTATTGAGTATTGATCTTGAGTAATCCTCCCATTCAATATCTTCCAACTGTCTATCTTGACTAGTCATGTAACCTTGATGCCATTGTAAAGCCACACTTTCAAGATTCACCACAGCATATTGCAATTTCATCTGATTTGGGGTTTTGTCCATAGCAAAGAAATGGTCACACTTATACAACCATCCCTCCACATCATCTCCATTGAACTTTGGGAAGTCCAATTTCCCCAATCTCACTAACCTTTGATCCTGTCCTCTATTTCCATGAGACAATAATCCTTTTAAATCTTTTAACTGATTACAAACCTCAACCATCTGACTTTGCAAATTCTGAACATGCAAAGAACTTTCTTCAATAAGAGTTTGTTGTTGTTGAATAGCTATTGAATTATCTTTAGCTATCTTCTCAACTCTCTCCATTTCTTGTTGTCTTGTTGCCATTCAGACAAGAACAATCACAGATCTTAGAACAAAATGAATGAATGTTAGTGAATTGAATGATTAACCGAACAATGATTAATCTGAATTGAAACGACGGAAATGATTAACCGAAAGATGATTAATCCAAATTGAATCGACGGAATTGATTAACCGAAAGAAGATTAATCAGATTGAATGAAAATGTTGATTAATCGAACAAGGATTAATCGAAATTGAAACAAAAAAAACGAGTACTGATGATTAAACGGTGAGTAATGGTGATTGATCGGAAAAAATGGTGGTCGCCGGAGCTCCGAGGAATCGAAAGCTCTGATACCAATGTTACGATAAAAGAAGAAGAACAGAACAGATAGGGAAAACTACTTCATTTCATCGATAAGCTTCCCTTTACAACTACTAACGGTATTTAACTACCAGTTAGTTACAAGTTCTAAAACTAACAGAACTAGTCCCTCAACTTTATTGACTCATACAATACAGACACAAACTTAACTTCTGACTTATTAACTATCTATAATTGTCATAATTGACCCTGCAACTATTATACTCGTGACATAGTATCATATCGGTAGATTCGATATGGTGTTTGGTACTCACTTTCTCAAAAATTCAATTCGGATTTCGATTACTGAATTTGAATACGAGTCTGATTCAAAATCCGAATACTGATTAAAATCAATTTTAAAAGTATAATGATTGTTGAACTCGAGTTGATTTTTATAAAATCTTAATAAACTTGAAATTGAATACGTAAACTTTAAATCAACTTATTGTTCTTCAATAATAGTTTTCGACTAGAGTGGGAATGTGCGCAACAGCCCAAATGTTAGCCATAGTGATTTGAGGGCATTTTGTTTATTGGTTTGATCATTGGATTTGATATTAAATATTAGGAGTTAGGAGGCTCAAATGTTAGAAGTCTTATTGTAGTTTTGTGTGTAAGTATACATACGCACAAATGCACAATTTATAATTAGGTGTATATGTAAAATAAAAAAAATGCATAATTGTAATTCAAATTTCAAATAGAATAAAATGACAAGTTCGTATTAAAATCAACATTTGAGTATTCAAAAACTGAACTCAAATCTTGATTTGAGTATCATCTGAATCGAATTTTGAGTTTTTTTAAGTCCGATTCATATATTGAATGCCCCTTATTACAGTCTTTAATATTTGATTATATAATCTTTTTTTTTCTTGCTATAAATAAATTATAATATTTTATATTGAGATCAGAAAAAAAAAAAAGACTATATGATCAAATATTAAGTTCTCAGAATCAATTGTAAACTTATAGAGTCATATGTGTGTCATTAATCAATAATTCTAACACACTACAAAGTTCAAACTCTAATAATCCAGATTATCTCCATTTGCAACCATGTGCATTGTGGACCCAATTAATGGATTAGAAATAACTTAATTCAAGAAATTAACAATTCACATCCCATCAAAGACTTGACATGTTTAGCAAGTCAAGAAACAAAAACATACATGAAATGTCTAACCAGACGTTCGGCCGCCACCAAAACCCGAATCTAAGTACCCGGTGCCACTCAGATGACTGACATCTCCCCATGATTTGATGACCCATTTGTTGGGATCCGATAAGTGTGTAGAAAAATACAGATCTAAACTATATCTAATAACAAAACTCAGAACAACATCAAACCAAGAACATCAACAACATAACAAGAGATATAGCGACAAAACGTGACCAAAATCTATTATTCACCCAAACCAGAAAAGTAACCAACCAAACCCAATAGTTTCAGTAAATCACTGAAACTATAATAAGAGTACAAAGTCTGATTGAGATCTGCTGATTATCAAGATCAGCAGATCACAACAACAAAACAATACAATGAAATACTTACAAACAGACGATTAGAACAGGTATAAACCCTAGAAGATATACAGACAATAAAGGAAGACGATAACAAAGACTGAGACTCTCAAACCCTAGAAAAGAGAATAAGCTTCTCTTATATAGGCAGCTCGAGATCTTTCCACAATAATCCAACGGATGATATTAACTTGATCCAACGGCTGTCATCTTATACGAAACAACTTGTAACAAACTCATTAAAATACCAACTGGGCCTCTAACCCACATTAATAACATGGATAAAACATAAGCCCAAACATCTTAGCCCATAACTTACACTCATAAGTCCAACAACCAAAGAGTCCAATAATGCTTGAACTACAACATATTTTAACATGCCCCCTTAGTTCAAGCACTGAACATATCCAACATTCCAAGTTTTTCACACAAATAATTATGTTGCTTAACATCCAGACCCTTAGTAAGAATGTCAGCAATCTGATTGCTGGAATCAATCTTAATTGCATTAATAATCCCATCTGAAATTTTCTCCCTGATAAAGTGGAGATCAATTTCAAAATGTTTTGTTCGGTCATGGAAAACCGGATTTTCTGCAATAGATATAGCAGCCTTGCTATCACTGTAAACATTTATGGGAACTTTTATACCCACTCTCAATTCAGTCAGAATGTTTTTCAACCAAATAACTTCACAAGTGGTTAAACATAAAGCACGGTATTCAGCTTTTGCTGAAGACCTTGAAATCGTGCTTTGTTTTTTACTCTTCCAAGACACAAGAGAATTACCCAAAAAAAATACAATAACCAGTTCTTGATTTTCTTGTAACAATACACTTAGCCCAATCAGCATCAGCATAGGCAGTAAGTCCAAACTGATCTGATTTGCTAAACAAGATGCCTTTACCTGGACACAACTTCAAGTAACTAAGTAGCCTTAAAGCTACTTGAAGATGAAATTGTGTAGGCTTGTGCATGAATTGACTAAGAAACTGAACAGTATAACTAATATCAGGTCTAGTTAATGACAAATAAATCAATTTGCCAATTAACTTTTGATAGCCAGTAATATTTTTTAACACAATTTCTTGTTTCTTATGTTTTCCAGACACAATGTAACTTTGCTCAATGGGAGTGCTAACTGGTTGCAACCAGTATAGCCAAACTCACTTAAGAGCTCTAGACAATATTTTCTCTGAGATAAGCAAACACCTTTCTCAAAATATAAAACCTCTATTCCTAAGAAATACTTCAACTTTCCTAGGTCTTTTATTTGAAAATTTGACCTTAAAACATTTTTAACATTATTAATTTCAGAATCTGAATTTCCTGTTATCACTATATCATCAACATACACAAGTAGTACTATAAACACTTTATTATCAGATTTGATAAACAAAGAATGATCACAAACACTTTGAACAAAACCCATTTTAATTAACACAGTTGTTAATTTTTCATTCATCCTCCTAGGTGCTTGTTTCAACCCATATAAAGACTTAACTAGTTTACAAACTTTAGTTTCATTTTCAGAGTAATACCCTTCAGGCAGTGACATGTAAACATCTTCAGTTATTGACCCATATAGAAAAGCATTATTTATGTCTAATTGAAATAATGGCCAATTATGTTGAACAATAATACTTAAAACACATCTCACATTAACCATTTTCACCATAGGTGAAAATGTTTCACCAAAATCTAGACCCTCTCTCTGACTATAACCTTTTGCAACTAGTCTAGCTTTATACCTCTCAACCTCTCCACTAGACTTATACTTAATTTTATACACCCACTTACAACCAATAGGTTTTCTTCCTAAAGGTAAATCAGTTAAAGTCCAGGTGTTGTTCCTATGTAGTGCCTCCATTTCAGAGTTCATAGCCTCAACCCATTTAGGGTCTTTGGCTGCCTCATAATAGGAAGTTGGTTCGACACCTTTATTTAGAACAGACACAAAACAGAAATTGTCACTAGACAACCTAGAATAGTTAACTACATTTTCAAGACCATACTTTACTTTTCCTTCAACCACATAATCAGTAAAATTTCTAGGCATATTAGACACTCTATAAGACCTTCTTACACTTCCCTCATATGGGTTTAACTCATCATTTGCAGATCCCACATCATGGTCAACCACATCAGGACTACTGCAACCTCGGCTACCAGGCTGCTGATCACCAAGAGAGTGATCTACCCCCCCAGCAGCCCTAGGAGTTGGTCCTGAATGCTGACTAGTAGAATCTACATGAGCATTATTGGGTCCCCTTTCATCATTGGGAAGATCATTAGTCATATCAGGATTTTTGATTTCATTTGTCTCAACACTGTCAAAAAAGTTCAGATTTGTTATACTACTATTTTTATCAAAATAATCACCATTTTGTAAAATTTTTTGTTTAAAAGGATACACATCCTCAGTTTCAGATCTAACAATGGTGCCATCAATAAAACCAAACTTGTTCTTAGCTTCAAGAGCAAGTTTCATAGAACTAGACCAGACAGAATAGTTTTCTGTCCCTTTCAACTTTATACTAATGATAGACTCAGAACTGGTATCACTTGGGTGTATGTACAGAGGATCACCAATATCAAGTTTACTGATCAAGGTATTGGGATTCTCTGGACCACCACCACCACTAGTAGGAGTAATGACAGCAGCATCACCCATGATAATACCAGATAATCAAACAACAATTAAGAGCAAAAAAAAGGTAAGACAGAAAGTAAACAACAAAGAACCTAAGAGGTCGAAGCTGTGTCAGGGGTCAGATAGTGGGTTCATCACTCATAGGTGCCCACACAGATCTTAACACAGGAGACCTTTATTAACTATATATAGTACCAATAGTAATCAATAAGACAAGTAAGACAAATAGAAAACTCAAACAAACCACAGAGATCAAACAGATACACCAAACAAGACACCAAGTAGTTGGCACAATACCGGTCCACCCTAAACCGGTCAGTTGCCTCTAGACACAAGATAGACAGAGATGAGAAGACTTACAGAGCTCCAGCAGCCAGCCAGCAACAATAACAACTACACTAGATAAAGAAGGGAACAGAACAGACTTACAAAGCGCACAGCTTTCCAGTCCAAACAAAACCAATAGTCCAGAGCCAAAGCTAACAATAGTTGACAAACCCTAGATCTACAATAATACCAGACAATAGATAATAGACAAGATCTATAAACAGATCAGATCTATTATAACAAGATCAAGGTCAAGATCTATTAACAAAGATCAAAACCCTAATAACCAGACACAGAAAACCAAGACAAAAATAGTGCATTGAATATGTAGCTGCGTAACAAGTTTTAGAGTGGATCCTAGAATATCAATCGAAGAGGCAATGATCTAGGCTCAAGGATGTATCAATCACCATAAACACCTAATCCTTCTCGACCTGAAGGAACCTGGATTGAACGTTGCAAGAGGTATTCTTAAGATTTAACATATGTTCCGTCACTTTAATGCCTCATGATGTCTTTAGATCAGTGTCAAAATCTTTGGATTGGTTCTGTAGCATTCTAATGCCGAGACGAGATATCAGTCTGAAACCTGTTAGAATTATATAGGTAGGCCCTAATGGGGGAGAGTGTATGCGATCGAAATAACTGTTATGAGAAGTAGTTGACAAGAATAAGAGAATAAAGTCGAAGTTAGTAGGGAAAATATTCATAGATGGAAATTCGACCATATGAGAAGCTAAGGTTTAAGATACACAAGGAATGTTGTACACCTTTATTTTGATTAAGAACAACATATTGTGTTTAGACGTCTAACCTTTTGGTGTTCCTCGACAATTGTCGCCATATCCTACACCACATGCCATAGAAGATAAATGACTCCTCCTCAACCATCTCCTCCACTTTAACCATCGGCATGATTAATCAACTATTCACAAACCCACACCTTTACTTAAAAAAAACACTACAATGTATTCCCTTGAGTTGACTAGCATTTAAGTCTTCAATGATCATTTACAATTCTCAAACATCACACAAATTCACCTAATCATAATCTTCAAGTACAATTACCAATTTTCCAATTACAACTCCGTTTAAAAAGAATTTGATTACGTAACCCGAATACTATAAAATAAGCTCAAAACGATCTTATCGAAACACACAATTCATTTAGTTACTTAGGCGACGTTTTCGCTCCTCGGAAAGCAATCTAGCGAAACGAGTCAAAGCTTCCGCATTCGTGCCTTCTCCATCTACTTCTTGAAATATGCCAGTCTCTATATCAACTCGCGACACCTTATCGTTCAACAATTTTCTTCCTATGTCCTCGAGTGCCTTCATGTTCTCATCGCTAGCGATATCCACCGATGATGTGTCCTCGACTAAATTGTCTTCCTGCCAGTGCCAAATCATAGCCCGTATTGGTCACATGTTTAGTCACAAGTTAACATGGCAAACCATAACTAAACATTTTGGTTATCAAGAACCATGAACATTATTCCAGTTAAATCGATAATCTTCTTTTGTTCTATACATCGGGAATTTTAAAGTTGTCAAAAAATTTTATTCGGTTAAACATGTAATTAAAGGGTGTCAGTCGTGACGGGTTGGTGAGTTAAATTGTTCAACCCCAAACACGACTATATTTTCAGTCTGTGTCAGAAACACCAACTAAAACCCGCAACATGCTTAAGTTCGTGTAACCCGAACACGGTCTGTTTAACCTATTTATCTAAACATGTCAAAATTGTTGGTGGATAATAATAAAATTGTAAACATATTAATTGAACTATCGGGTTGTAAAAAATGGCCGGGTTAAACGGGTTAAACATGCCGACCTAACACGACACATTTGATTAAACAAGTCAAACTGAACTTGATCCATTTTTTAGATGGGTAAGGCACTTGGAATTGACAACTAAACTTATGATTATTTTCGTGTAGTCTCAGAAATTGTCACGCGTAAACATTTTTATCTATATGTATGGATTAAATCCGTAGAAATATATGAATAAATAAAAACATATAACCAAAACCAAACCACCATAATCGGTTACCAAAAACCTTAAACAAAAAAATGGTTTTTCAACTAGTTGGTTATGGTTCGGTTATTCAGTTTTTCTGATCTACCATATGCTTACTTCTTTTTTTTTTTTTTTTTTTTTTTGAACGGCTAAATTTTTGTCACTATCATATGATGTGTAGTTTATGTTACCTGAATACGTAGATAATTCTTTTCTGCATTGAGGGATCGGAAGAGAGTAGTGACATGAATATCAACCATATCGGAGCTTGCATCACTATACATATCAAATATTGGAGAGGAACCATTTGTGAAGACCCAATTGAGCAAACCCCATTTGGAAGCTTTATGGGCGTTATATTTCTCGGAGCGTTTGGGTATACCGGTGCCAAGTGAAAGTACGAGCATTTGTCTACCGTTGATGGACTCCATTTCGGTAAACTTGTGATTTCCTATCAAGATCTCCTTCATTATATGTGTGATCGCCACTTGCGTCTGTAGAAAACCATTAACCGTACTTCAATTAGGGGTGTTCAGTGTCCGGTTTTGAGGAAGTTTTGAGCTATATTGGTAACTATGGTTTTAAGAAAATACAAAATAAATTGGTTGGGTTGATTGGGTTAACTAAACTAGCTAGCTTGCATGGTTTTACGGTTTTACAGTTCGGTTTCATGATTTTTGAACAAAGATAAATATTAAAAGAAAATTGTATTAAATCTTTTTTTTATGCATGGTTCGATTAGTTGCATTTTAATATTCATATTAAAACAACAAACTACAAATGGATGGCTGGTAAGCGGACATCTTTAAAAAGGTTTATAAGGATTGTTCATAAATGAAACATATATAAAAGACCTTATATTTTTAAAACAAGTAAATAATAATTGTTGAATGGTCGATTCAGTTTACACGGCCGGTTCAAAGTTCCAAAATGTAAACCGTCAAACTGTTAAAACCAAACTGTGAAACGAACTATATTTATTTCAAACTGGCCGAGTTTCTTTGGTTTCAACAGTTTATGAACCTTCCGACTTACAGGGTTGTTTGCCGCAACTCCACCGTCAACTAAGTTGAATTCCCGGATGGTTCCATCGGCGTTACTTGTCTCGAAATAATGAGGTGGAAAATATGTAGGAGCCGCAGAAGTGGCAATGCATACCTCCGATAAAGGAGCATCTTTCCAAACAAACTCTTTTGCCTAAACAAATAAACAATTTCGATATATAAACATGTTGCATATATATATGTAGAGAACAAAGACAAATGAGAGAGTACATCATCTGTGGTGAAGATCACTGGCTGAAGGTGTTTGATGTCAAAAGTTGGTATGATTACATCTGTTGTGGTCTCTTTGAGAGTTCGGTTTTGTAGTACCTCTCTGGCTATTGATCGAAGATAATCACCATCGTACTTTGGTCCGATAACCTCCCCAAAGAAATTTGCCACTTTGTTTAAAAACTCGATGCGGCTAATATCACAATCAAAGTTATGCATGCATTAAAGATAAAATTTATACATAATAATAACTTAGTGATTGTGTGTATATACACATAATATATGATATGATGATCAATTGGCTCTTTTATATGTTACAAATGCAATTTGTGGGTGTGCGTATGTGTGTGTGTTAAGTTAGAATATAGAATATTTGTAACGTCCGGTATATAGAAAGTCCCTAGGACGCGACACATTTATTAAGTGTTAGTTGTGTGTCGCTAAATATTAATGTTTTTGGTTCAGGTCAGCTCACTAAACATTTTTTAGATACAACCAATTTTTTTCAGCCTAAAAAATTTCAAGCCCAAATGACAACGTGGAGAAAACCAAACGGAATTCATCGTGAAATCGAAATAATAAACCTAAAAAATTTTTTAAACCAAAACCAAGCGGTTTTTAGTTACTCAAAAACCGAATTTACTGTTTTTTTTTGTTCGGTTTAATCCCACCCTAGAACCGACAACAGTAGGCATCTCGACAAAATCGACTTGTGGGTGTGGGCGGTTAATAAAAAATGCCGCTATCTTGTATTTTTCATTAGGTTACTTCTTTTCTAGTTATTAAAATGAGTGTGCAAAACAATGTTTGGGCTTAATTTTTGAAATGCATATTGGATTGGGTTTTAACGGTTAGTGGGTTTAGTTTAAAATGAGCTTACCTTTTTTTAATTGTATAGAATAAGCTTACTTGTTTTTACATGTGTTAATTAGTTGATAATAGGGTTTTTTTTTAAAAAAAATTTGAATAGGTTTATGCAATTATTTTTTTTTTTGAACGGCCAACAAATTGGAATCACTCATGGAACACTGGAGTATCATCGTGCCACCAGTGTTGCCACGCGATCATATTCCACCACCAAGTCACCAATTCAGGAGGAAACTCATAATTATGAGAAAACCCCCTTTCATGGGTCAGTTTTCAAGTTTCAAGAAGCATATGGTGGTCGTTTCAAAATTTCATAAAAGTTGGTTTAAAGTTTTCTTGAAAGTCACTCGAGATAAAATCACATATTATACTAAAAATAATTTCATAGGGTGTGGCCTCATCGCATACTCTAAACCTACCTGCGCCCCTGGAGACGGTATAAGCAACAATCTAAATCCACACCATAATTACACAACGTATATTAGTAAATTACGTATTAGAATGAGTCAATGACACATGTCTTATCATTACACAGTTTAATATAAACATCCAACTTTTTCACAAAAGTTAAAACTAAAGTTATATGCTGACTCCGTGATTGCACGAGCTGGCGGGAGTCTACTGCTCCACTTCAATAATTTAGCAATGCGACATTTGATATTCACGTGCATGCGTAAAATACAAACGCCTCTATCTCTAATTACCTAAAATATCGTACTAGTAAAGACTAAAGATAAGATAAAATTTTAATATTATATTTTATACATTAGTTATTTGATTCTTAATACAATTAAAATATCATGACCAAAAGACGTAGAAAAAGGGGTGAAAAGAATATTATTAATATTGTTTGTGTGTTAAATTAAAAAAAAAAAACAACTGCCACCTCACCTTCCCCCTCCCCACGCCATTGGAAGTTCTGCCGCCTCAAGAGCCTTTTCATGCCCCATGGGGCCGGTGTAGTACCCCCCCTCCCCCACACACACCTCCCCACACTCTTATGATGAGGTTTCGCTCGTTTCTATTTTTAGGCTCAGTTGATGAGGGTTGCTCGTTTCTAATTTTCGCTCGAGTTTGTTTTACTTTTGTGTATGCTTTTCAAGCAACAATTCACTATTTTTCCACTAAATTTTAATTACTTTATTTTTGTATTGATGTATAATTATTTTATTTACTTAAATTATATATATATATGTATATTGTTTAGTTATTTTTATTTAAGGGTTAAGATCAAATACACAATGAAAGAAAACTAGGAAGTCGTAGGAACGGTATCAAACGGACTCTGATTGAACTCATTCAAGCTACATTGGAACCGTTTCATCGAACCCCACGATCTAAGTTTTTAGGTTTTCGCTTTTTGGTTTTTTAGCTTGTAGTTTTTAGAATTTACGTTATATCATTGTGTCTTTTACGTAGCATTGTGTCTTTTTCTTAGTTTCATCATTGTGTCATTTTTGCGATTTATTATGTCTTTTTTTTCGGCATTGTGTTATATTTTGTGGCTCATTGTGTCTAATCTCGTGATCTATTGTGTTTTTTTGTATCGTTCTCACCCTATTCATTTTTGTTACGGATTTAAAACTTGTCGTCTATTTGAAGGAAAAGTTTGGAACAGGGAACTTACAATAATCCTGACTCTTAGGAGTTCTAACATTTCAATTTCTCTTACATTCTACGTTCCCGAAACGGATCATTGTGTAGGATAACTTGACCCATTTATTTAATACGTGATTATAATATTTCCCTAAAAGATAAAATTAAGCTACGTTTAAGCAAACTTGAACCACAAAAAGACCAACTCATAAACATAGTCAGTCATTCATGGCTTGTGAAAAAATAAACAATTCAGTACATGCCTAAATTATTTGATCTACTTTTAACCTATGCCAATTCTAAATATCTTAGCTTTTAGTTCAACAGAAATCAATTAGATAGTAGATCAATCAATAGAACACCATAGATCATGACTCATGAGTATCTGAATTTGTACCTCTTTTGAGGAAAAATCTTTGGAGCATGATAGAAGTAGAACTCCTTAACATCATTTGCAGTGTATAGCGGCCGATTATCGTCTCCAGGAACAGCAAGCATGCCCGTCATCAACCCTCCAGTACTCGTCCCAGCGATCACATCAAAATAATCCGAAATGCGTGCCGCAGGTCCATCTAGTTCCTGCCGTAGTAAACAAAATCAACGTCAGGTGAAATCGTTCGTAAATGCATCAAAAAACCAACACAACAATTACGTATACATAGGCCGGCTCAACCTTTTTGAGTCCCAAAACGGATTTTAAAATCAACGTCTTAATTTTTCCTAAAAAAAAATATTTATTGGCTTAAGCTTCCTGACACGTGGAAATATGATGATGCACATATTTAATATACGATTTCTAAAATGCATAAATTTACACATATTAAAGTTGTAGTGACTTTTATTGAATAGAAAACATATTTGTTTTTCTTGTCAAAACTGAAAATGAAACAAAGTTAAACTCTTTTCAAATATGGCAAAACCAAAACTTAAATAACCATATTCAAATAACCTAAAAACATGTACGATTTTAGTATATAATCAAGAAAACTGGGGCCCTATGTGACAACATATTTTTTATACAGTCGAGCCACCCCAACATGCTACACAATACGGATCTAATAAACGCGTACCTGAAGCTTGAACTCGAGAAATGAAAGTATGGTGGCTGGAATAATGCCACGAACACCGCCACCGTCGATGCTAAGAACCGTGACCACACTGGTTGTGGATAAACTGGCGGAGGCGTAGGTTGCAGTTGTCATGACAAGTGAAATGATCATAATAATGAGAATATTAGCATTCATTTGTTCAACAAGAAATTAGATTGTTTAGGAATAAATTAAAATAAAAAATAAAGAGGGGAAGGAGGGAAGTGGTGAGTTAGTTCACCGAGTTTGATGATGCACTTGGAATAATGTGTATATATTTGCATGAGATAAGGTCGGGCAAGTGGGCTAATGGGTTATATGTTTTTACCCTAAAAATCCACTTTTTATGTTTGTTTCTATTGTTATAAAAACTAGTATTGGGTACGCATTACGACGGGGCGTAAAACTGTGAAAAAAACTAACGTCGCATGTTGTTGTGGATCTGTTCTTTGAATACGTAACTTTATAAATAAGGGGAATTGGATTTTAATAATCCAAATTTTGCCTCATTGGCCGACAATAATCTGTACTTAGGAAATTGCTGACAACAGTCCCAACTTTCAAAGTATTGGCCGGCAATGAACTTTTGTTAAATGAAAACTAACCCATTTTCAAAACTGAAAGAGTTTGAAAGTTAAAAAGTTCACTGTCGGCCAATACATTGAAAGTTGGGACTGTTGTAGGAAATTTATTAAGTACAGATTATTGCCGGTCAATGAGGCAAAGTATGGATTATTAAAATCCAATTCCCCTATAAATAATAATAAAATTAAGGTTAGATGCCAGTCCGTCACAAATTCTTAGGGGCTGTTTGGTTGATTAAGTGCTGAATCATTAAGAGATCTGAATGGTTAAGAGGCTCTGAATGATTAAGGGGCTGTTTGGTAGCCTCTTAATCAGCCTCTTAACCATTCAGGTCTGAATCATTCAGCATTCAGCCTGTTTGTTTCAGCATCTGAATGGAATGATTAATTGCTGAACCATTAAGCTAATAAGGGATGCTAAATGATTAAGTTCTTAATCATTCAGAGCCTCTTAACCATTCAGACCATCTTAATGATTCAACATTTAATCAAACAAACAGCCCCTAAGTGTTGAATAGTTCAGCTATGTACCAAGTCTGAATAGTTCAGCTCTTAACCATTCCATTTAAAGCTTTTTTAGGTTGAAACAAACAGTCTGAATATTAAACCATTCAGAGCTGAATGGTTTAAAGCTTTATTAAGAGGCTACCAAACATGCGTTAGTTTTAATGAAAGTTTATGTAACGAATTGAGAAAATCATAAAAAACATTGAGTTAATAAACAACTACCTAATTAAATTAGAGGTTAAAGTTGTCACAAATCCTCAGTTTTAATCAAAATTTATGTAATGGAATTATGTGAACTAGAAACTATGAAATTCATTAGTTTAGATCGAAAATCATAAAAAAAAAATAGTTGATTTAATAAATAGCTACCTACTCGGAAATTTAAAAAAAAATAATTATGACAACATTACCTAGTCTTCTTTAAATAAATTGAATAATCATATAGATATATTTTGTTTACATTTTGGTCAAATCTTTGAATCAATTTATTATAAAAAGACTTCGTAAATTCAAATTTTGTTTTACACATAGACTTTTCAAAAGCATGTAAATGGCAAATTCCATATAAATATTATTTTTACCTTGTAAGTTGTAACTAAGTTTGGTGTTTTAGTTTTTTTTTAACATTGACTTTCATTAAAACACAGGGAGAAGCCCTCAAAACAAGGACTAACACCCAAAAACTAAAACATGTACAAGGGATTATTATACCAATCCTCCCAACGGAGATCTTTAAACTGAGACCTATTCTTTAGCCATAAAAACGAATTAGATTTTATACTACCAATCAAACAACTAATCTTAGGCTCCTTGTTGTTGAAGATTTTGTCGTTGGGAGTCTTCCATATCATCCACAATCCCACTAAAATAATACCGTGAACAATTGACTTTCCCCACTTACCACCCGGCGCTTGTTTATGTAACAAGAGAAGATCTCTCGTGGTTGAAACATAAACGGTATGCAGGCCGCACCATCTCCAAATACTTGACCACACGCCATAAGAAAATCCGCAACCAGCGAAGATGTGATCTGATGTCTCAAGGTCGACATCACAGAGTTTACACCGATCATTGGGAACAAACACATTCCTTTTACTAAGGGCTTCCACCGTCGGGATCTTATTCATCTCAGCCCTCCAAGCGAACACATGGCATTTTAAAGGAACCCACGCTACCCATTTTAAGTTAAAGTAATCATTGCTGGCCCAGCAAAGTAGATAGGTCACACCATTCTTGAACCTCTAGCGAATTCATGGGCTGAGCATAATCCATTGGGGCCCAAATACCGTTGACACAGCACTTGCTAACCAGATCTCTTTTGGTCGTTGCATTACGGTACAAGAGTGGGAACTTAGTCATGAGAGGAACGCTTATCAACCAAGCATCTTCCCAAAAACGCAGACTATTACCATCTCCTAAGCTTCCTTGTAGCAACTCAAGAAAATTTTTATCCCACATTTGAACTTTTCACAATTCTTCACTATCTCTGTCCAACACCCACTCTTACCTGAGACCCGCGGAAGGCCAAACCAACGACGTCTACCTTGATGACAAGCCAAAATGATAGTTTTCCACAACGCCCCTTCCTCCACTTTAAAACGCCACACCCATTTCGATAGAAGAGCATCATTGACAATTTTTAAACGACTAATCCCCAAACCACCATTTCTTCTATCACAAGTAACCCTCTCCCAAGAGACCCAATGAAGCTTGTTTTTTCCGCTTGTTGCCGACCAAAGAAAGCGTTTCATGAGACTTTCTAACTTGTTAACCACTCCAACCGGGGCTCTATAAAGGGAAAAGAAGTACATAGGGAGACTTTGTAGAACCGACTTTAGTAAAGTAAGCCTCCTCCGATTGATAAGAGTCTAGCCTTCCAAGAAGAAAGTCTCGATTCAAAAACTTCAACAATCTTCCGCCAGTTATTAACTCTATTCATGTTAGCCCATACCGACACTCCCAAGTAATCAAAAGGAAAGGAACCCACTCTACACCCCACGGCTTCAGCTAGGACTGCCACTTGGTCATCCGCCACCCCCTTACCATAGAGGAAAGATTTATTGATATTTATTTTGAGGCCCGAACAAAGGTAGAAGATCCTAAGAATCCTCGCCGCTGTCAAAACGTTATTAGTAGACCAACTCCCCATCAAAAGAGCATCATCCGCAAAAAACAAATGCGAAATATGCGGCCCTTTGTCAGAAAAAGAAACGTCTTCAAACACACCTATTTTAACAACTTTCTTGAACAAACAGGTGAGCGCTTCCATGGCAATCAAGAAGAGAAAAGGCGAAATCGGATCACCTTGGCGGAGACCTTTAAAACATTGAAACTCAAAAGTAGGAGACCCGTTTACCAAGACTGCTGATCTCGCGGAGACCAAAATACCCTTGATCCACAACCGCCACTTATCCGGGAACCCCATTTGCTCCATGATAAATAAAAGAAAACACCAATTGACGTTATCATACGCCTTTTCAAAGTCAATCTTCATGAAGAAAATACTTTTTTGCCTTCTTTTGCACCAAGATAAGATTTCATTGATCATAAGGGGACCGTCTAAGATACTCCTCTCGCTTAGAAAACCCGATTGATTTTCAGAGATAATGAAGCCAATCACCTTCTTGAGTCTAACGGACAACACTTTAGAGATAGTTTTACTAATAATGCCCACCAAGGTAATAGGTCTAAAATCTTTCAGACCAAGGGGATTAGTCACCTTGGGAATAAGCGTAATAAATGAAGAACCACACCCTTTACTGATCGAACCCGTTTCAAAAAATTCAGCCAATATCTTCATAAAATCAGCTTCGAGCAAGTGCCAAAAATGGTGCACAAAGTTGAAATTAAACCCGTCCGGACCCGGAGCTTTATCCTTACCACATTCAAAAACCACATGTTTAACGTCTTCAATGGTGAAAGGAACAGTAAGCGCATCCACCATGTTTGCTGGAATGCGCTTAATCTCCTCACAAATAAAACGAGGCCTGTTGGGCACCTTTTCTTTGAAATGGTTGCTAAAAAACCTCAAGACCTCCTTCTTGACAAGATTAGGTTTCGCGACCCACTCCCCATTGACCATTAAGCCTTGAATGGTATTCGACGCTTTCATACCATTGATAACACTATGAAAAAAGGCCGTATTATCATCCCCATTTTTTGCCCAATTAACACGAGACTTTTGCAACAAATCTTTAGCAACAAAAAATTCATTTTCCTCAATCCCCTTCTTACATTCCATCCAAGCCCATTCTTCCTCCTCGAGCAAATCTCTTTGTTCCATTTCGGATTCCAGTTTCTCTAGATCGGCTTTAAGAGATGACAGTTCCTCGCCTTCTTTCAAATCAATACTTTTCTTCCAATCTCTAAGGACCAATTTTAAATATCTCAATTTGGATGTCAAGACAACATCCGCTGCCCCTGTACCTTCGAAACTTTGAAGAGCATTTGACACCATTGCCTCACAACTCTCTCTGTCTAGCCAAGAGTTGAACCATCTAAAAGGCCGGGGACCGAAATTATCATTTACCAGAGTTAAGAGCAGCGGTCTATGATCAGACAAATGCCTCGGTAACGCCCTTAAACAAGCCTCTGGCCACCGATTCAAAAAATCCAGACAAGCCAAAACTCTATCAATTTTACTAAATCTGAAAATAGTACCTTTTTTGTTAAACAAGTATACAAACTCCCCTTCATACTGTATTCAAAGAGACCCGAGGAATCAATGAAAACATTAAACGCATCCGCATCGGTTTGGTCGAAAAAAGAGTTTTTACGGTCTTCACTACACCGAACAGAATTAAAATCCCCAAGCAAGCACCATAATCCTGTACTATTACTGAGAAAGTTTGCAATTAACTCCCATAAAGGACGCTTATCATTCAACTTATGTGGTGCATACATGTTTAGAATGTTAAGCTGAGAACCGTCCTCCTTCAAAAACCTTTGATAATTAGAAAATGCTGGTGCTTGTAAGAAGAAATAAACGTAAACTTGCTAGGGTCCGATAACGAAATTAAACCACCCGAGCAACCCCTAGATTCCACAAACTCCGACTCTACCCTTGAATTACCCCAAAACTTAGAAAAATCAATGCCAGACAGATCACTGCACTGAGTTTCCTGAAGTGCAATAAACGAAACCCCATTTTCCTTTTTTAGGCGTCTAACCCACGAGTCTTTGCCTTTCACTCTCAATCCCCTAATATTCAATGACAAGAAATTCATACCTTAACTTTTTGTAACCCTTCATCGATTAAAACACCAGTGACCAAATCTGTGCAATCTTGTAAATGTGCTCCCAAGGAAACACCTAAATTAATTGTCTTTTCCACTTCTGAAACTTCAAGATCTTGAGTCCCAAGGAAACACCTAAATTAATTGTCTTTTCCACTTCTGAAACTTCAAGATCTTGAGCCTGTGACTCGGCAATCTCCGGCACAAGGCTCCTTTCCACTGGGGGAACAACAACATTGGTCGCCTGAACAACTTCATCCTCCATCTCTCCTACCAACTGCTCGAAGGATAGGCGAGTTGAAGTTTGTCTGTCTACATTAATCCCCACGTTGATGTTCTCCTGAAAAGTGACCTCTTGCGCTGGAACATTCGAAGAATCAACAGGCAACCTCCTTTGCTCTAAGACTTGGGTTGGGTCCAAAGGCCCAATAAGGCTGTTGAGTTCAAACGGGTCCCCACTGCTGGACCTAGGTCTATTTCTTTTTTTAGATGGGCCTGAAGAGTTACTTGATCCACTGCCTTTTGTTCATTTAAAACGAAGCTTTTTCCTCTTTTTGGACAGTGCACAAGAAAAGCCCTTAAATTTTCGGTTATTTCCACATGCAGTCCCCATTCCGTTATTCACTCCTTTTCTAGAATACCTACCATTTGAATCATGGTCAACACTTAAATCCACAGAGCGGTTATCAACATCATTATGGCAAGCTGAAATCAAGGGATTCCCTTTAGTAATTTTGGGAGTTTCCAAAAAAACCTCCGAGTCATTAATTGTTTTTTCCGACCCCTCTCCGGTGACCTGTGTCACCTTCTCCAGTGAAGTAATCGGCGAGGAAGTATTAACCTCCCCTGCTGGATCTTCATTACTAATGTCCTCCTCCATCACCGATTCCGAACCACTACTAACTTGTACCTCATCAACCTTAATATAATCCGGTACCCAATCAGATTGTTCTTCCAGTACCCACACCCGATACTTCCTTGTCTTCCAAGTTAATGTAATTTCATCAGCAATCCTTTTACCGTCGTCGACTAGCACACCAACGTATTCAAACGAAAGATCACTATCCTTTTCAGAGATGTTCGCCTTGTGGACAATCTTGCCGAACATGCCTCCAATTGAATCAAAAACTTCATTAGAACAAAGATGCAAAGGGACTTCTTGTATCTTAAGCCATGCTATCCTTTCAAATCCTAATGAGATTCCCCCCCACAAAAAAATGGAGGAGAAACGCTCCTTCATTAGGGTTGCTGCTTCAAGAACCAACTTGGCCTGCTCGTTATCTTCGAAGGAGAGGAGAACTTCCAAACCTCCTAGATATTGAACACAACCATGTCCTGGGCAGATTGAATTCAGGGTCACGTAAATCCTCTTAATCTCCTCAACATTCACCATTTTAGCCACAAGTGCCTTCCCATGCACAGAAGAGAAGGCATTCACGTTGCTCTCCACCGTTACAGATCTCCCTACCAAGGAATCCTTGAACGATCTAGATCCAGACGCAAAGGATCCCATGTTGTGTCCCTGATTACTCTCTTTATTGTGTGTATTATTATCATTAGTAGTAAAAAATTTCTCACTCTCTTTAGTGTTTATATTATTATCATTATTATGAAAGTATCTCTCCCCATTCAGACCAATCTCTCCATCTTCTAACACAAAACGAGCAATGTTAAACCAGAGTTTATACTCTACCAAGCGAATGCCTCTAAGATTGCGAAGGAGTTCCATCTTATCTTTAACATCCAACACCGAGATAAAGCCAAAACGGTTACCGCTTTTATCACGTTTTCTTGCTATGTACAGATCGTAGATCTGTCCAAACGGTCTGACCTGAGCTGCTAAGTCGGCGCCGCTACAACCCTCAGGGAGATTAGAGACGAACAGTTTGGTAATGCGAGCTTGAATGTTTTCCGGGATGGGAACTCGGCGTCGGCGTTGCTCCATTTCCTTATTAGATCATGGATACATTGGATAAGGTGCAACCAATCTATTTGTTGGCCTTAAAGTAGGTTTTAGTCTTCCCGTGTAACAAGCACCGTAAATATCCAAAAAAAAATTGAAATACTAAAAAACTTGCACTTCCCATGATTTGAACTTGAGACCTTAAGGAATACAAATGCATCACAAACCACTCCACCACCAACTCATTTTGTAGTGTTTTAGTTCTGAATTTTAACTTTGAGTTAACATCTTGAATAGTAGTATTAGCGAATAAGTTATCTTGTGAAAAACCTACACATAATATTTAGTATCTAATATCTTAGATGAGCCCATTTATAACTAATGCAAAAAGGCAAATAAATGTTAACTGCCATCATTGTACGTTGTAGGGAAAACATATACATAGTTTCACTTGTCATAGTCTAGTATATATTATTAGTTGACATACTTCATGTGTATCTTCTTCTTAAGACCCCGGAACAGAATTCATTTTAGCAAGTTATGTGCCTTCTAAAACATGCTCATTTTCTCAAGAAGCGATATAAGCTGGAACCTTATAAAAGATTAATCGTAGTGTCCATGAAAATGTAGCACCTTTAATATTGTGTTGTCTCTTTTAAACAGAATATTCTACCGGAAACAACTCATCACTATGTAAAACAACATTTTTTTAACAATTAGAACACCAAACTTAGTTACAACTTACAAGGTTGGTAAAGATATGGAGTAGGTATTGCTTACAGTTAGGCAGGTAATCATTACTTAATTCGGTGTCGTTTATACATGGTTTTTAGAAATATAGTACTTAGATGTCGTGGTATTATGTTGTAATTATTAATGACTAATATAGGAAATAAATCCATGGGGGATCAATATAATTAAGATGGTAGTGTATTAGGTGGTTAGGGGATACGGTAACAGTCGAAATGATAGTTTTTCTTTGTAGCCGTATTTGGTTGAGTTTTTCGTGTGCAAATCATATATTAAAGATTTTATTTTTAACTCCGGAACGCTCCAGGGTATAAACTAGTAAAAATATATAATAGGACAATATGAATCTCTCTAAATAGAGGTCAATGGTGCTTCTATTTTTTCTCATTGTTGGTTTAAACAATCGTGTGATCATTCAACATTATGCCCCATGCAAAAAGAGAATCTACAGGCACCCTGAATTCCACAATGATACAACATAAACTATTCAAAGATTCAACATAAGTCAACAAAGACACAAAGATTTTGTTCATCGATCTTCCTCTTAATAACTTTATTCATGCGTTGGTATTTTCATTCAATCAATGAATATTGCCAATCTTGTAATAGTTTCTCTTGTAATCACGATTGTAGCCATCCAACCCCTTGCGCAAGAGCGAACGAATGTAGGCGAGGCAAATTTTGTCACTGTTCTTAGCATCGATGGTGGCGGTGTACGTGGCATTATTCCTGGCATCGTGCTTACTTTTCTTGAATCCAAACTTCAGGTACTTGCATTTTATATACGCATGCGCAAATTTCACGATGTAAGTTATTATTGAAACATCATGTGGTCTCTTCGGATAGGAAATAGATGGACCGGATGCAAGAATCGCGGATTATTTTGATGTAATAGCCGGGACAAGCACAGGAGGGTTCGTGACCATGATGCTTGCAGCTCCTAATCCGCAAAATCGCCCTATGTCATCTGCGAAAGACATTAGCCAATTCTACCTTGAACATTCGCCTAGGATCTTCCCTAAAATAGGGTAAGTAACAAGTTTCGGGGTCAGTGAGATTATGATTAAATACAAGTTTTCATTTTGTTTTTCGAATCAAATATAGACAAATGTTTGATGAGACATAAAATAACAAAACTTTTCCTCCTGAAACTAAGAGTGCAAAATGGGGTATTGTTATGTGTTTCCATTTACATATATCCACCTGCTAGATAATTAATTACATATTTACCCAACTTAAAAAGTCAATTACATATTCTCCGCTCCTAAAACATAAGCATGTAGACATTCAATTACATATTTCACCTTCGAATTCTTAGCCTTAGTAAGGGGAAAGAGTGTAAAAAAACCTATGATTTAAAAGATGTAATATTGGGTTTGGTTTAAATATACATTCTTTTAAAACTATGAAGTCGTAGGAAAGTATCGACGCTCTCCGATTGAACTTATTCTAGGAGCATTGAAACCGTGTCGTCAAACTCTACAATCTTAGAATTTAGGTTTTCCCTTTTCAATTTTTAATTTGTAGATTTTAGAATTTTTATTTTAGATCATTGTGTCCTTTTATTTATCAATGTGTTTTTTCTTCATTTTTGTCTTTTTTTGGGGGATTCTTTCTGTTTTTTTCCTCGGCATTGTAATATATTTTTGCGATCTATTGTGTTTCTACATACTTCCTAAATTTAGGAAGCTGTAGGATAACTCAACCCATTATTATAACTAGAGTTAACAACCAGTCATCACCACCGACTACCTCCATTCTGACCCACACAACAAACCCTAGCCAGACCACCTCTACTCTGATTCCCACCTACAACACGTCACCACCAGTACCACCACTCACCTCCATTTCAATTCCCGCCTGCAATTTGCAAACGAACATAACTTTCAGCGAACAGTTCATGAACCATTCGACGGGAAGTTCGTTTGTGTTTGTTTTTTTAATAAATGAACGAACACGAACAAAAAAATCGTTCGTTTAGTTAAACGAATGAACATGAACAAAGGCCGTGTTCGTTCGTTTATGTTCGTAAACGTTCGATAACGTGTTCGTTTATGTTCGTTTGTGCTCAATAGTTTAATGGAGTTTTTAATTTTTATAATTATATTTTATATTCTTTAATTTTTATTTATTTTACCCAAATAAATAAATAATTTATGTGAGGTAAATATATGGCTATATGAGATCGATCAATAAACCCTACTTTTAGTATAATCAGTATATAAATAACTAATGAAGACTTCAAGTTTAAGATGAGTCTTTAGTTTTTTAGACACTACTTTACTATGTTTAGCAATATTATGTTAGGTACTAAGTATGTTTGTATAATTAGGTTATATTTTGGATGGGTCTGGTTAGTTTCTTAATATATGTGAATGCAATCTTATTCGAAAGTTAATATATGTCCGTTTGTGTTTGTTTCCGTTCATGAACACTTCTTGGTGTTCATGAACACTTGTTTGTGTTCATTAATGTTCGTTTATATTCGTGTGCGTGCATGAACAAAATTAACAAACGAACACGAGTGTTTTCTTAACGAACGAACACGAACAAAAAATTTTGTTGGTAAGTGTTCATGAACTGTTCGTGAACACATAATTTTCTTAACAATCGAACACGAATAAGGCCTTGTTCGTGTTCGTTCGATTCGGTTATAGCCCTACCTGCAAACCCTAACATTTTGTATTTGATGTTCTTCAATACGTTGTGTAAAAATTATTGAATAAGGGTTTGGGATAGTTTAAAAAAGGTTAAAATTTAAAATGTAAGAGCATTCACGTTAGCTCCGTAATGATGTGAGTGTGATCTCTATTTTATATAGAGTGAGTATAAATGTTTGTGAGTAGAGCAGAGAGAAAATATTTGGAGTAGACACTGTTCCCCAGTAAATTTCGAGGAGACACTGTTCATCCTCTATATTTTTTAATATTTTTAAAAGTGGTTGTGAGTAGAGGAGAGAGAAAATGTAATGATAAAAGAATAGAATAAGTATTATTAAATAGAAAAGAAAAGAGAAATGTAGTGATTTTTAGTGTAATTATAGAGATGAAGATGAAGCAGCTATTGTGAATGCTCTAAACAAGGGGGCAGGTGGTGCAGTTGTCAAAAAGGATATAATAAGCAAAATGACCAAACATTCGAGATGAATTTGGCTGTTAACTCTTAGGGGGACAAGGCACAACCAGAAATGCTCACGGGTACTCCACTACCAGCACGGTAACACCGTCGCCGCCGGTGGTGCTGGTAGTGGATCCATGGAGGGTTTCCGTGAGATTGTTAACGGATGGGTACCCGTGAGTTTGTCTCTCCCCCTTTTGTCTTTTTTTCTATTTTATTTCCAGTGGAGTGCTGTCTTCAAAAAACTGTTTCAGTGAACTGAATTAGTGAAGTGATGTGGCAGTGCAGAATTTGTAGAAATCAGTGAAGTTGAAAAAACCAAGTGGAGCGCCCCGTCCCCCCTTATAACTAAATATACACATCCAAACACTATCTCGTATCATACCACATGATCACACAAGCCTATTGTTATTTGAACATGCTTAACGTTATCATACAATTAGTTTTAAAACACCACATCCAAAACCCTTAATCTGTGTAACTAAAACAGTGATTATAAATAAAACAAGCTCGATTTGAAATTCTAATAATTTGAAACAATTTAAACCATAATGTTGTTGAATATATCTCGTGTTTTTACTTTGTAGCCGGACCAAATTCATGAAATCAGTAGCAAGCATAGTTAGTGAGGTCGTCGGACCAAAATACGACGGTAAATATCTTCGGACCATGGCACATATGGTATTCCGAAACCTCACTATAAAACAGACGTTGACGGATGTTGTCATACCTGCTTTCGACATCAAGCAGTTTAAACCTGTTATCTTCTCCTCTACTCAAGTAATTATACTTGTGTTGTATTTATAGCAGTTGTCTACTTAAAATTGATTGTGTATTATAACAAATTGTGTTTGATACATATAGGCAAAAGAGATACCATGGAAAAATGCTCTTCTTGCAGATGTATGCATTAGTACATGCGCAGCGCCAACGTATTTCCCACCATACTATTTTGAGACTAAAGATGTCGATGGAACCAAGCACACCTTTGATCTTATCGATGGAGGTGTAGCCGCAAACAATCCGGTAGTTACATCTAAACAATATTGACCAAAAATCCCTTTCAGTTTGTGCTTTATTTTAGGACAACTAGACAGTAGACACACTAGAAAACTGAACATGTAATTTGGTTTAGTTCTAAATGATAATGCAGACACAAATGGCTATCACACATGTAACCAGAGAAGCATTGATGGGGAAATACAAGTTCTCTGGTCCAGAGGTTTTGGACGGTAGACGGATGCTTGTGCTTTCACTTGGCACTGGTACGCAGACGCACAATGACTTGTATACTGCACAAAAGGCTTCAAGATGGGGTTTGCTTAGTTGGATCTTTGCTAATGGTACTACACCACTCATTAACATTTTTTATGATGCCATATCAGATATGGTTGACATCCATGTGTCGACTATCTTCAAAGCGTTGCAAGTTGAAAAAAACTATCTGCGTATCCAGGTAACTCTAATCCCATTGATACTAAAACACCATCAACGTACAATAGCCGTTCTTGTTTAAACGTTTTAGGGAACATAAATCCAAGAAAATGTAAAAGTTACACTTGCACCTAGGGGTGTTAATCATGTCATGTTGACTAGGTTGTAATAAATGGGTTAAACCAGTTTAACCCAAACACGACCTGTTTAATTAAATAGGTTAAACAATTCAACCTGAACATGACATGTTTAATGAACGGATTACAGATATACGTTTGCATGGTTGACATGTTTAATATCAAGGAGTTTTATCGGCAGGAAGATAACTTGATTGGCGAAGCAACTCGATTGGATCTTTCAACACCCGAGAACATGAAGGTGCTAGAGGACATTGGCAAGAAATTGTTGAAGAAACCACTGTCAAGATTGAACTTGGTGACAGGCAAGTTTCTGCCTGTTCAAGGAGAAGGTACGAATGAGGATGCATTAGCACGTTTCGCCACTTTGCTTTGTGCTGAAAGAAAGCGCCGAAATCCAGCTAAAACGGTGTAACCAATATGTGCATAGTCAGGAGTACCCAACCCTGGGTTGTTTGTTTTCTTAGGGGCAGTTGTACATATCATAGGTTGAAAAATGTCCCTTTACCATGGCAGGTAAACAAGTGGACTAGTGTAAGTCAAATGGTTATGTGCTACAAAGACCAGACTTGTGGCTGGTAGAAAGATCTAGAAAACATGTTTTGAACACTTGAGTAGCTACTCTATTGGTTGAATGTTTAATCAGTCTGATCTCGCTTAGAAACTATCACCGCCTAACCATTACCTGGTACCATAACCAATCGGTTCAACCACAAAGAGTTCGACGTGCACCAAACCTATAAAGAGACCGGTTCCAGGTTTAAAGGATCTGATGGGCTGGTCCGATCCGGTTTACAAAACCATGCCCGGAACTGAAAATGGAAAACATATGAGGAAAGCCAATAAAGTACGAACCTTTCGTTACAAGATAAATATCCACTACCACTATAAATATAGGCAAACCCGAAACAAACATTATATAGGCAAGCGCAGGCAGCAGAAAAATGAACCGTCAAGCAAACAAAAATGATCCAAATCAAACAGCTCATGATTGCTAGTTAGTGATGGGTCAAGTAAAGACTTCGGGTTTCACACGACCATAGTAAATATAGGCAAATCCGAAACAAACATTATATGTTCATTATCATTAACTTCAAATCCCACAGCCTAAAAAATTGTTCTCTACTAACATCTAACACATTGTTTGTAACAGCACATACTCAAAACTTATTGCACAAAATATCTCATGACAAGACAAAATTACAAAAAAGTTACCTTTTAAAGACCCTGGGATGGTGCTGGTATTTGAGTTTCTTGAACCGTACTGGTTGATACGTTGCCTATTGTGAGCTATCTAGCTTAGCTGCGACGATCTTGCAAACAGGCAATGATTCATTTTTGCTTAGAAGTTCCAAAGATGGATGGACCTTGACTTCGTTCATGAACACCTTATCTCCAATGTCCAGATTGCTAATGTCGACTTCAATTTTCTGGGGAATATGCTCAGATGGGCAGTTGTATTTCAAACTAGCTCTTATCTTGTTCAGCAAGCCACCTGTTCTTGCCCAAGGATAAATAGTCAGATTACAAGACTGGGTTATCACAGTTTCATGATATCAGATGGTCAAACACTATCGCCTGCCGATAAGCTGTTTTATAACTGCTATTATTCAACTTTAATCATTTGGTATCTATCACATACGCACTTTTAAAATGTACATGCAAACACATCTTTACTAAATTAAAAAACATGCAAACATGTTAGCTTGAGTGAGTGTCCAGTTCATCGATGTGGGTCAAAAATACTTCCTGGAATCGATATTGTGCCACCCACACTAGAAAGTCATAAAAATACTGACCAATTTTGAAAATGGCATATGCCAAAGGTCTCACCATGAAAATGGGTAATCTGGTTTTGAAAGCGGTGTGTATACTTTGCTAATGTGTGGAGTATACTTTCAGATAATACATTCAAGTTGCTAAAGAAAAAAAGTAGCCTCCTGATAGATCATAGAATCCCCATGCGGGCATTATCTATACTTTTTTAACATGTCAAGCTAGTAAGCTACTTGAATCACGATTTTATTTACCAATCACACCTCACACTGTTATTGTATAACAAACGGATAAACATATTTTGTAAAAAAATATCAAGATACCCTTAAGTCATTTGGCTTCAGGTAACATTTATATTATTGATATAGGACTTGATTGAATGTTTAAATTAGTGTTCAAAAAGAGTTATTAAAAATACAAAAGTAACAAGTTCAGGCCGAAAAAACGCATCTCTAGTAATATAAAAAAACTATACACAAATTTCATGAACGTTACATATTCTGTATTCACACTCAAAATCTCCATCTAAAGATTTATTATGATGTGACACTTTATTTTCTAGCTCTTCAGGGTGTCACTAAACTTTGAATAGCATGTATTTTATCATTAATTATTCCCAACGACCCTTGACAATTTTACATTTCCATTTAGTTGTATAAACCAAAAACTCAAATTTTAGTTTCTCAATAAACTGAAAACCAAACCATACAACTTAAATACACAACCAACGCTTCCTAATTTATAGCATAAATCGTGCATCCGACGCAAGTAGCATATAGCTTTATCACAAGCACAACATAATTTGTATCAACACAGTATAAAGCATAAAATCAAATTCATAACTTGATATAATAGTATCAAGATCAAGTTTTTACGTTCATAACAATCACATAAGAGTGTCCGGAGTGGGGGCGGGGAAAGGGGCGGGAAGGGGGGGAACACCGCCGCCAAGGGGGGGGGGGGGGGGAGAGGGGCGGGAAGGGAGTGGCGTGGAGAAGAGGGCTGGCGTGGGGCTTCTTTTTGTGAATTTTCATTGGCTGAATTATTTTTTTTAACTTGACACACACAATAATAATAATATTCCTTCCCCCCCCCCCCCCCCCCCCCCCCCCCCCCCCCCCCCCCCCCCCCCGCGGCCACTCCCCACAATTTTCATCCCATCCACGTGGGACCCAAAAGTGCCACTTGGCGCTTCATCCCCCTCTTTCCCGCCCCACCACTCCGGATAGTCTAACAAAGTTAACAGAAAGAAAACAGACCTTTCTTGAGCCCAGGGCAAACATCTTCACCTTTGAACACAACCGGCACATCAACCTTCAGCTTCGTTCCTTCATCCGCCCAAACAAACACTAAATTAAAAGCTTTCCTGTCTCTGGGTCCCTATGCACCTACACCAGAATCCCTTTTACTTAAAAGTTTAATAATAAACAATCCAAATCCAAATCCAAATCCATCATCAGCATCACTAAATTCAAATTCATTTTTATGTCATTCAACCATGATATCACCCAAAATCCATCAAGATAAATATTTTAATGGGGTTGGTTACGGTACTGTCAGTACAACATGTCCTTAACCTAATAAACGTAGGAAACCAGGTCAAACGAACTCCGATTGAGCTCATTCCACCAGCGTTAGAACTGATGTGTCGAATGCTAAACCCTAAAACTAAACTCTAAACCCTAAAGCTAACCCCTAAACATGGTTGTTAATAGCACTCGCTACGCTTGCTATAGTGAATAGCGTAGCAAAGCATGAGCTTCCACCATAAGATCTTTAACGCCTAAAAAGTGATGAAATACCAATCAAATAGATTTTTCTTTTTTATTTTTTTATTATATACAAGTATATACCGAAAAATTAAAAATAAGCGTATTTAAGGATTTTTTTTTCACTTTTTGTTACATGATTGAAATAAGAACCGTATATTCTTCATAATCATATTTACCGGATATTTTTATATAAAATATGCACATAAAATATTTATAAAATTTTCTTCTAGTGCATCGCTATTTATAAAATAGCGTCCGCTAGTTCATCGCCATCACTAATTCACTACGTAGAGTATAGGTAGCTTGTCGCTAGTTACCGCTATTTGCTATTAACAACTATGACTCTAAAAGCTAAAGGTAAACCATCAAGCTAAAATCAGCAAACCCCTAGAAAAGTTAAACTCTAAACACTATATATACACACATTTAAACAGTCTTCAACGAGCCAATTCCAACGCGGTCACCGAGAGTTCGTTTGATCCAGTTTCCTACAATTCCTATATCAAAATCATTTTACATTATTCCCACCTCCTATTTTAATCACCACACCAACTCCCATCCTCATTCAGAACAAAAACTCCCATACCCACATCCCACAACCACTTAAACATTTCATCAAACACTTGGTGTGCATAAAAAACCAAGACAAACCAACCACCCATCACAACACAAAACAATGAAACACCCAAAACCCATTTCACTTACCTTAATGGGAAGCACATTTCCGGACTCAAGTAACGAACTTGAACCCGACCCGGCTCTGATCTGAAGAGGAAAAGTGGTAGAGCAAAAAAAGGGAAGGTCAATAGACTTAAGAATAGACTGAATCTGTTTTCTTTCAGTGGTTAATAAATGTTTTCGGGCAACAGACCTCACTGGACCACTATTAGGGTCGTTGGGTTGGGCGAATACAACAGTGGGTATACGGCCTTGTGCTCTGTCTTTGATGGAGGTTCTGGGACCCGTTATTTCTCTGGGTATGGCTTGGATTGTGTGGTATGGTCTTGATGGGTTTGTTGGTGTTCGAAGGAGGTGGACTACGGCGGTGCGCCGCCATGGAGACATGGTTTCCGGTGATGGGTCGGTAGTGAGGAATCAGGGATGGGTGAGTGGGTTAGTGGGTGTGGGTTAGCTTAAATGGGCTTTTTATGTTTGTGTTGATTGGGTTGGGCTATAAGAAGTTGTAAGATGGGCTGAGTTTTAATTAAAAATGGGAAAGTGGGCAAATTGGAATTTTTGACTCGATACGGAATACCTAACCTGGAACTGGTTTCTACCCTGACTGACCCGTGAGTACATACCGGTTCCAGACCCTTGATGATAAAATGGAGAGGTTCCACCTTTATCTGGCCAAAACCTGAAAAAACCCTGGAAAACCGGTCAAAACCTGATCAAAATCCCGAACGTACCCAGAACAAGTTCCTACCTGGTTCTGGGCTTTAAAAAACCTGATTTGTGCATCTCTAGTCTAGTTGATATAACTTTTATAATATTATGTATTATTATGTGTAGTCATATGAAAAATGGTTGTGAGAATATGTTTAGAGTGTTGTCACAACCTTGATGATAAGTTATTAATCAAAAAGATCGCATCAAATCTGGGAATTTTAGTCATTGTTATACATTTGATCCCGTAGTCCGTACGCATTTATTTCCGAATAAAATTCTTATACATGCTATGTTAACTTAATTTGATATTTCATTTTGGTTATAGTTGTAGCGTCAAGTTATTCTAAACAGTGTAACAAAAATGAGAATGGTGAGAATAATGCAAAAAACACAATAGATCACGAAATATGACACAATGAGTCACAAAGTATAACACAATGACGAAAAATATAACACATTCGGAAGAAAAAAGACACAATGAATCACAAAATGACACAATGAGAAAAATAAGAAAAAGACACAATGCTACATAAAATACACAATGATACAACGTAAATTCTAAAAACTACAAGTTAAAAATTCAAAAAAGCAAAAACCTAAAAACTAAGATGATAGGGTTCGATGAGACGGTTCCAATGCCGCTCGGATCAGGGGCGAAGGATGGTGAGGGCCAGGGGTGGCCTGGCCCCCCTGTCTTTTTGGCGTAGTGGTATAAATTTACGATTTTCGTAGGTAAATCGAGTTCGGGTTAAGTCCGGCCCCCGCCGATTTGCCACTACCGATCAAAAAAATTGAGTCCGGCCCCTCCGATTCGAGAACCAAGCTTCGCCCCTGGCTCGAATGAGTTTAATCGGGGTCCGTTTGATACCTTTCTTACAACTTCCTATTTTTCTTTCACCATGCATTTCATCTAACTCTATAGTGGTATTGGTCTAAATAAGGTCAGACACTTATCAAAACAAAGTGGTTTTATAGTTTATATTATATGATAACTAAATATTTATTATTATTGTGTTAGTCGTCTCTTATTATTTTTTAACCGTGTTTAGTGAGTGGTGTCAATTGTGAGAATATAATTTTCAAGATGATTCTCATTGATGAATAATCAAACCTATATAGGTGTACAACATAATCTCCTATTTTTGGGAGAAGATAATTACATTTAAACACTATATCTATTACTCAAATATATACAATCTATTACACCCCCGCAGTCGAAGCGGGAGGAGAACGGATGCTTAGACTGGAGCGAAAATCATCAAAGAGGACCCGGGGAAGACCTTTGGTGAAGATGTCAGCAACTTGAAACCGAGACGGGACATGTAAAATGCGAACAAGGCCTTTCTGAACATGCTCACGGACAAAATGTATATCGAGCTCGATGTGTTTAGTCCGTTGATGTTGAAACGGGTTGTTGGAGAGATAGATAGCACTGATGTTGTCACAGTAGACCAGAGAAGCTTTGGAGAGAGGCCGATGAAGTTCAAGAAGCAAATTCCGAAGCTAGCAGATCTCTGCAACAACATTGGCGACTCCGCGGTACTCAGCTTCCGCACTGGAATGAGAGATGGTAGACTGGCGTTTGGACGACCAGGAGACCAGGTTATCACCTAGATAGACACAGTAGCCGGAAGTAGAGCGGCGGGTGTCTGGGCATCCAGCCTAGTCTGCGTCGGTGTATGCCCGAAGAGTGAGATTGGGCGAGGCGCTAAGGTGAAGACCACAGTCCGAAGTTCCCTAAAGATACCGGATAACGCGTTTTAAGGCATTCCAATGTGTCGTACCCGGGGCATGCATATGCATACAAACCTGTTGGACAGCATATGTAATGTCAGGGCGTGTGAAGGTGAGATATTGCAAGGCTACGAAAAGTAGAAGGATCATCAAATAAAGAGTCAGGTTGACTGCCAAGTTTCTGCTGAGTATCGACTGGAGTTGTTGCAGGTTTGCATGAGTCCATCCCTGCTCGATGAATGATATCCTTGGCATAAGCTTGCTGAGAGAGAAATAAAGTATTGTCCTTACGCTGAACAGAGATGCCAAAGAAGTAGGTAAGGGGCCCCAAGTCTTTCATAGCGAATTCCCCTGCAAGAGTAGTCATAAGCGTCTGACGGGGAGCGTCAGAGGAGGTGGCCAGAATAATATCATCTACATAAAGAAGAAGGTAAGCAATGTCGCGGCCCTGATTATAAATAAATAAAGAGTTGTCCGATTTGCACTGAGTGAAGCCCTGTAATAACACAAAGTCAGTGAACCGTTGATACCAAGCTCTGGGTGCTTGTTTGAGGCCATAAAGAGACTTCTTTAGGCGACAAACATAATCAGGAAAGTCGCGATGACGAAAGCCCATAGGCTGATGCATGTACACCGTCTTCTGTAGATGACCATGAAGGAATGCATTTGTAACATCCAACTGGTGAATGGGCCATCCCTGAGAGATGGCCAAAGTAAGGACTGTCCGTATAGTGGTGGGTTTAACCACCGGGCTGAACGTTTCACCACAATCAATGCCAACCTGTTGACTGCGACCATCACAAACCAACCTCGCCTTGTACCGTTCAAGCGAGCCGTCAGACCTGAATTTATGTTTAAATAACCACATGCATCTAATAACGTTCATATCCGGGGAGCGAGGTACCAACTCCCAGGTCTCATTTTTAATTAAAGCACTAAACTCGTTGGTCATGGCAGCATGCCATTCGGGGTTGGACAAGGCAATATGAGGGGATTTTTGGTTTGGAGATGCCATCCATAGCGCGAGTACGCATGGTGCGGTTGTTGGACTGGTTCGGAACGGGTTGAGTTGGTGAGGAGGGGGCTGGAATGTTGGCGGTGACGCTGGTGGGGTGGGCCGGAACCGGTGACGGGTGTTGTTGGGCCGGGGGAACAGGTTGGGGTTGGGTGGTTTGTTTGGGCCGCCGGGTATAGGTATGTAGGATAGGTGTATTGGGCCTGTAGGTGGGAGGTTGTATTGGGCCGGGAGGGGAGACAGGAGGTGCTGGGCTGGTTGGATGTGGGTCGGTAGGCAGTGGGCTAGTGGGTGATTGGGCAGTGTCAGGAGGTAGCATCGGTGGGTTCGGTGGTGGAGTGGGTTGTGGTGAAGGCGTTTGGACAGAGGGCCAGAGGAGTGGAGACATATTTTGGAAAAGGAAATTGTAGGTAGAGGGTGTGGTTGGTTGTTGAATGGAGTAGGGGAAAATGGATTCCTCGAACTGAACATGTCGGGAAATAAATGTTTGTTTGGAGTTCAAATCATAACATTTATAACCGCGATGGTTCGTGGGATAGCCGAGGAAAACACATGGTCTTGACTGATGTGTTAGTTTGTGAATGGAAGTAGATGGGAGGAGAGGGTAGCAAAGGCAACCAAAGACCCGTAGGTGTTCGTAGGTCGGGTATGCGTGGTAGAGAAGAGTGGTGGAGGTGAGGAAGTTGTGAGTCTTTTTGGGTAAAATGTTGAGGAGGTAGGTGGCGGTTTCTAGGGCGTGATGCCAATAGGATGGTGGTAGGGAGGCTTGGGCTAGGAGGGTGCAGATCATATTGTTCAGGGTGCGGATGGTGCGTTCGGCTTTCCCGTTTTGTGGGGAGGTGTGAGGACAGGAGAAGCGAAATTGCATGCCATTTGAGTGACAAAATTGTTTAAAATTATTATTGGTGTATTCAGTGCCGTTGTCACATTGGAATTGTTTAATTTTTCTTTCAAATTAGGTATGAACAAGGTTGTAAAATGTGATAAAGGTGGAGAATAAATGGGATTTGTTGGCCAATTGGTAGGTCCATAAGAAATCGGTATGATCATCAACAAACAAAATATAATAGCGGTGTCCACCGGTACTAATTACTGGTGATGTCCACAAATCACTATGGATAATATCAAATGGCAACAAAGTTTTATTAATAGAATCAGAAAATGGAAACTTGACGCTTTTGCCAAAAACACATGACTGACAAAGCGTAGTAGTAGGTTTATTAAACTTAATAAAGGAACACTTTAACGAATGCAATAAATTGTTGCCCAGGTGCCCAAGGCGTTGGTGCCAACGATCTTGAGTGGTAGCACTGAATGCAACAGGTGACTGGGATGACTTGATAAAGTTGGTTGTCAAAGGGTAGAGGTCTCCCGAGCTATTGCATCGTAGGATAGGTGCCTTGGTCTTGAGATCCTTCACAAGAAAACCAAAAGGGTCAAATTCTATGGACAATAAGTTATCCGTTGTGAGGCGACGAACGGATATGAGATTTTTGATAAGGTTAGGGGCATATAGGACATTGTTAAGTTTGAAAGGTGGAAAGGGTGGGGGTAAGGTTTTATTGCCTTGACCAACGACCGGGATGGTCGTGCCATTTCCAACTATAATCTGTTTATTAGTGCTAGAATTAAAAACAGACGAGGAGAAATTACCTGGTTGCTCCATATGTCCGGATGCACCTGTGTCCATGTAACCCACCGGGTCAGTTGGCTGGTTCAGTGAGAGGGTGTAGAGCGCCTGAGCAATATCGGTGGGAGTGGGAGAGTAGGTAGCCATGTGGGCCTGAGCTGGGGCAGGCCCAAGTATGCTTTGTCCATTAGTGGGCCGGTTAGAAGGGTAGGGACAAGGGGGTGGGTATTGGGCCGGATGGGTGGTGTTTGGTTGTGTTTGATGTTGGGCTTGATTTAAGAGGGTAGTCCATTGATTGTGAGCCCAAGACTGAGGAAATACGATGTAGGGATGAGTCGTCTGTGGAGAAAAAGAAGGTGGCCGGTTTCTATTTTGGGAGGTGGAGCCAGGACGGCGGCGGCCCTATCCCTTGGGACGGCCGGTGGTCTGGTGTCGGGTGAAGTTTGATGGGGCGGTGGTGCTGGAGGGTGTGGATGGAGCGATTGAAGAGGTGGGTCGGCTCTGTGTGAGCAGGGCCGTAGCAGCCTGGTTAGCCGAGTGACTAGCCTGGTTCGCTTTCGTGGTCTCATTCATACACAATTGAGAGCGAACCTCAAAGAAGGAAGGTAAAGGCTTGGTGTTCTGAAGGATGGTACCTACGGTCTCGTATTGCTCGGTTAGGCCAGCGAGGGTTTGAAGGACAAGGTCTTGTTCATCGACGGTGGCATCAACCCCAGCAAGTTGGTCGGCTAAAACCTTGATTTCTTGACAGTAGGCAGTCATAGAGGAGAAATTCTCCAGACGAGTGTTTGAGAATTTCTGTTTGAGGTACAAGGCACGGGTGGCTTTGTTATGTTGAAACAGGGATTCAATGGCCTTCCACGCGTCATACGCAGTGGTGCGTTTGGTGATGACGGTTTTAAGAAGTCCTGGGGAGATTAAGCCATAAATCTATTGAAGGACTATGGCGTCCAACCTTTCCCAGGAGTCGGGAGCCGGAGGGGAAGCAGGTTGTTTGTCGGTTCTGGTTGTGGCGGCAGGGGGTGGAGGACGAGGAGCAAGGTGGTCAGAAACAAGAAAAGCTGTGCAGTGGATACGAAACAATTCGGACCATAGGTTATAGTCCGATGCTTCATTGTCAAGGATGACAGGTATGTAGGCTTTGATGTTGGTAACAGTGACTGCAGGGTGGAGCTTAGTATCGGCCATTGAGGAAAGGGGTATGAGGGCAGCCGGCTGATGACAAGTCGAAATAAGTCAGCGGCGGCAGAGTTGAGGGGCAGGGAAGCAGTAGGGTTTAGGGGATCAAGGATGATACCATGTGAGAATATAATTTCAAGATGATTCTCATTGATAAATAATCAAACCTATATAGGTGTACAACATAATCTCCTATTTTTGGGAGAAGATAATTACATTTAAACACTATATCTATTACTCAAATATATACGGTCTACTAGCTTTTATCCCGGGAGCGTCCCGGGTTGAAATATCTAATATGATATAAAAAAATATATTATTATTATTATTTATTTTGAACAAATCTCTGCCATAAGTTATCATATTCAAATATAAAAAAAACGAATCTCTGCGCCGGGGTATAAATCTAGTGCCATTACAAAATATTATATAATGTCAAATGAATTCGGAAGTTTATAATCGATCTTTCTAAAAAGAACTAACATGAAATAAGAAAAAAAAGTTAATTATTGAAATATCGAACGCATTAGTCTAAGGGTTATGTGATGCGTTAAAAAATTCATGAGTATATGATCGGGTATATAGTTCGGGTATTTGGGTATGTGGTTTCGGGTAATCGGGTCGGGTATCACCTAATCCCAAACCCGACCCAAACCCACAAATTTTTTTTAAACTAATCCCAAACCTGACACAACACTTGTCGGGCTACAAAAAATAGTCATTTTTTTCTCCGTTTTTTATATAGCACCATGGTACTCGTTGGAAAGATAATAAAACACTCGTTAATTTGGTGTAATTTTTTTCTTAAAAAAATCTCGTATATAAAAGATATTAACGTTTAAAAGTTATGGGAGGAAACATGAGAGAGAAAATAATAAAGGTTTAATATTTAGATTTAGTAGATTAGGTTTTAATATATTATTTGCTTTTTTTAATTGGTGTAATAGGTGCCATATATGATCCTACATGGCATCTCTCAAAGAAGAGAATGCCTAAATAAATGACATGTAGGATTTCTCCCTTTGCAATATATATATAGGGTTAGGATACTTTGAAAACCACCCTGAGTTGAGAGAACTTAAGAACCCCCCTACTCCAATAATATTGTGACACATAAGCATGATTAAGTTTTTATATTAAAGGGCACTAGTGTCATTTGCTTCTTATTAGTAATCAAGTGGCATATATTATACTTATTTTATTCATATAAGTACACTGGATGTTTCATAATCCCAAGACCTCCCTTGGACATTGTGTGAGTGATAATAATTCCCGCCCAAAACAATCAGATCATTGAAGCTTCATTTGGTATTTATTACCCCCATGCAAGTAATCTGATCATTCAACAATCCTCACCAAAAATAAAGAAACCCTAAGATATTTACTTAAATATGGAGAATTCAGAGGATGGTGACAACAACATCGACTCTTTGTCATCCCTCGTCGCGCAGGCGCATTTGTTGGGCCGCTGCTTGTCGTTGCTGAAGTCCCAATACCAGACAACTTTGAACCCGCCACATCCTTTCCCACGTTGATGGCTAAATCTTGTGCCATGTCTTCCTTGTGTTTTTCGCCTACACGGGTAAGGTAAATTAGTCTAAAAAAACAAACACCAGTGTAAATTAAGCATATAAGCTAACATGTGCAACCCAAACCTTCATCAGGGCTGCTCTTTCCGAGCTGGGTTAGACCCAAACTAAAACGGGGCTGGCTATCAGTAACAACCTCTCCTGTTGATCATAGAATCACAAAAACCAAAAAAAAAAAATATGAGCTATTTTTTCTTTTTTTACACTGATGTAAACAAATGGAAAGTATAATTAAATTTAAAAACAACAATAAAAAGCAAAACATATTTTTGTTGGCGATGGCTAACCTCCCACAAAGTTGGCTGCGGCGTCTCCACATTTAGGCGCAACGTCTTGCGTCAGCCCTAGGCTAAAACTTGGCTGGCTTGGGGCTTTCAATTGGCCACCTTTGAAACCTGCAACAAGATGTTTTATATTTTTATAAATCTTTTTCAACACTAAACGTTTGATTTTTGATTCGCATCCATACCTGCTTCGGGCTTCCATAGTGTGGATGCAAGACCTAACTTCATCCTATGTGCCGCCATCGCCACAGACAATGTGTTTTGCATTCCACCACACCACTGGACAACAGGAACCAATGCCTGTTTTAAACCCAAGCCCAACGAAGCAGGCGCCGCTGACTCAGTTGTTGTAGTGTTTACACCAGTCTTCGTTGCCACGTTTTCTGACGCCTTTATGTTCGTCACAGCATCTCCGGGTACGGGGTCACGCTTTTTAATAACTCCGGTAACTGGCACAGTTTGGTCGATTTCTGTGTGACCCCCGGACCATTCTCCAACTGGCTCGATCCTGCTTAATAACCAATCATTTGCGTCCCCCGAATCTGACGAATCTTCCTCATCCCCTGAAGCGTCTGGCTCGAGGGGAATGTCATGACTGTCTACATCAGCTGACTCAACACGCCCGTCCGCCCCTGGAAAACACAACATCGTTTTTTTAGTTACACTAGTGTATAAAAAAACAACTTACAAACAATTTATCAAACTGTGTTTGTTTTTTTTCACATACCTTGCACATCAACCAAAGTTTTTGACGCTGTCCCGATGCCATAGCGCTCACCCAACTCGGTCACCACATCCATGATCCTTTTAGTAGGCGTATCCAAGTTTTTCGACGGCTCACCAACATCCTCATCAGCAAACGTTAAAGATTTCTTGTAGTCGGCTGTCAATGAAACCACACGCATGTTATTTGGATGTTTTGACGATAATGACCTCAAAAGTTTCTCCACTCCCATCTTCAGCTGATTAAATTCTGCAACCTTCTCACGAGCCACACGCAAATCCACCTATGATACCAAAAAAACATTTTTCCAAAAACTCTTCAAAATTGTATAAAAACTATATACACTAAAACGTGGGGGGGGGGGGGGTGGTTTACCTCAATGTCCTGGCGCACAACGTTTAATTCCTTTCTCTCCGCTAACCCAAAACCACCATTTTTTATTTCAAGGTCCTGGCGCACAGTAAGCAACTCCTGTGTCCAGTAATGCATAGCACGCACACCAGGCTTAGTGTTCGCCCCGGTGACTGTAAAACTATCAACGTACAGGAGCTTTATGCAAAAAATTAAAAAAAAAACAAGTGTCACAACCAAAAAATATAGCAAAAAGGGGTTGTAAATCATGCGTATGCAGCTTAAAAAATACACCAAAAAATACCGTCAAGAAAGTTAGCGGACCGGCAAATGCACACGTTGGGTCCATACGTCGCCACTTATGCTTACAACCTTTAAGCGACTGCACCATGTAGTCGCACCAATCAATGTCCTCGAATCTGGTTTCATCAGTAAAGCACTTCGGGATCTCTTCCTTGCAAAGTCCATTTCTGTAAGAACTAATCATTGTAGTCACGAATAGCATAACGAAGTCAACCTTGAATGTAAACATATCCTCATAATCATCGTCCATGATTTTTTTTGCTATCAACGTCGGTGCAAGGTAACCTGTTGTGGGGTACCGATCACGCCAAATCTGCAGCGCCGGGTGTAAATGCTTGGACTCCGGAAGACTTGCAAATTTGATCTTGCCACGTGGAATCCCGAAAACCTTATGCACCACAGTACTATCTATGGGTAATTCGTGTCCCCCGCACTTCATGATCATCTTATCTGGATGGAAAGCATCAACCGCGTAGTGTGCTAGCTTGACTGGAATCCCGTCAACCACGAAACCCAAGATATCACCGAACCCCATCTCCCGGACTGCTTTTTGTTGCCTGTTACTAAGCTTAGAAACTGCCAAGAACAGCTGCCGGGGGGACGACCTGGTTTTTAGGCTTACCCAGGTTTGTGTTGTCCTTAACTTCCGTTTCGGGGCCACCTCTTCGCTGTCACCGATATTGTCCCCATCCGAGTCTAAGTTTATCTCAAAGGTCCTTTTACGCTTCTTAACTGCTTTAAACACCGGTGTAGATGAGCCAACATCAACAGGGGTGGCTGTCAAAACAATATTCAAAACAAAAAAATATAAATTACAGATTTTGTATACGTAACACAACACTGACGTACCGATTTTTTTACCAACCTCTAACGTCGTAAGGCAGGCAAACAAGTGCACCCGTTGCTGATAATTCTACATGCTGTCTCTTACTACTCCTTGTCCCAATAACCATGGTTCAAGGTAATTACCAACAACTCTGTTCATACAAAATAAACACAAAAAAATAAAAAAACTTTTTTTTATAAGAATGCATTCGATAACTGAGGAATGTAGCAATCACGTGACATGCATTTCATCCTTCGAATCAAACAACCCACAAAAACAAAAACTTTCTGATCAAAACCCCAAAATTAAAAAACCCCAAAAACATAAGAATGATGATTACTTCTGTTTCTCAACCCTAGATCAAAACCCCAAAATATAAAACCTTTATTATCAATTCATACTAGAGGTGTACAAAAAAACCGGTTTTGAAAACCGAACCGGAAAAAAACCGGAAAACCGGTTAGACAAAAACCGGTTTTTGTTCAAACCGGTCCCAAACCGACCCGAGTCACCGATTCTGTATAGGTTATAGGTTTTGGATATTAGACCGGGTTGAAAACCGGTTTTAGGAACAAACCGGTTTGGGAAAAAAAACAGTTTTTGAGGAAAAAACCGATTTAGGCAATGTATTTTGGATTTTGGATGACCGGTTTGGCAAAAAAAAACCGGTTTTGGAACCGGTCCTAATCGGTTTGGAAAACGGGGGTTTTGGGTCCTGAAAACCGGTTCTAAAACCAGACCGGTTTTAGAAAAAAACCGGTATCACCTTCAACACCAAGAACCGGTTCGGGTTAAAACCGGACCGGTTTGAGAAAAAAAACCGGTTTGTACATCTCTAATTCATACAACCAGATTATGTTTCTCTCCCCCCATTCCAAAGATGAAACCCATGCCGAACCATTACATCGAGGTAAGAAAAATGGACACCAACAGTTAATATAACAACAAACCCCCAATTCAGTCAAAGACAACACACACATTACACCGAAGTACAAAAAAAACAATACAAGCTACCAACAGATTAAAGGACGAACATGCATTGGAAAAAGAATCAACAAATCAAAAAGCCGAAATCAAAAGAATGACAGAGTTTTTACTTACATTTGTGTTGAAGGTGTTGTTTTTGCCGAGAATCGCCCTTAGATTCTTGCGAAGAAGATGGTGTTGAAGAAGAGAATTCTAGAGAGAGTGAAATTTTTTGAAAAAAAGGTTTGATGATAGACTGATGATGGATGACGGTCTTGTAACAGAGGAGTGATAATATTTTGGTTTTTGTATACCAAAATTACCCTTAAGTCTGATTATTATAATTAGAACTTAAAACAAATTGTTATTAATCCACAAAAAGACAAATCAATTGCAAGATGCAATCTCAACCATTGATTGCTCAAGATCAATGGTCAAAAAGTGGTTCCTATGGTTCTCTCAACTCAGAGGAGTTTTCAAATTATCCGGATCCTATATATATATATATATATATATATTATCAATAATCATATTAAATGTGTCATTCTATTCATGTTATTTTGAACATATTTTTTTGGATTATGGTGCTAATGAACTCCATTATCACGCTCTTGCTCATGATGGTTTTGAGCTCCTTAATTTGGATTATGTCATTTATTTATGAGGTCTAGTTATCTTCGAGTTGTACACCTACTATTTAGTGTGATAACAATGGTGCTACTCATTTGATAACTAATCTCATATTTCATCAATGCACCAAGCATCTATAGATCGATTTAAAATTTATTACCGATATGGTTTCTTGGCTCGATCTCTTATGGTTTGTTATTATGTTGCTACACACATCAACTTACATATTTCCTCACCTCACCAAAATCTTATGGTTCTATTGTTCGGCTAGCGAAATAATGTTAGACATAGTTATCTTTACATTAAGATTGTAGACATATATGCCAGGCTTTATTATGTATACAAGTATACTACAGACATACAACTTATGATACATTTTTCACTTAGTCAGTGCGTAGTCGCACGTTATTGTACTTGTGAAATGGTGTTTCAAGAGGGGAACACCACCCCTCAGTGTGAAATGGTTGGACGTGATATCACGAGACAAATGAGTTTGGTTTCCATAAGAGTCCGTTGTGGGGGTAATAATTAACGTCAAGTAAAATGGATTTGAACCACTACACAATTTTCAGATAAAAATTGTATACGCTAACGTGGACAACACATGACAAAAAAGTTCCGTTTCACTTGATCACCGTACACTTTGTCTTGGTGTAATGATTTAATTCGTTTTCGCTAAGTCAAAAAGTAGAGTGTCACGTTACTTACACAGTTACACGTAGTCATGACCACATACTCTTTTTCACATTTAGCATGTAACGGTTTCACAAGTTTTCACTAACCACCACCCATTAGAATATTATTTAAATGATATAAATTTAAAACTAAGAAAAATCTCACAGGTTTGTTCCATGGGCCCCACCACCCCTTCCCTCTCTCATGCTCGTTATCTATCTCATTCCATCCTCCTATGTGTTCCCGAGTTTAATAAATGAAGGAAAAAAAAGAGAAAGTGAATTAATGAGAAAAAACAAGGAAGAGGATAGAAAGGAAACATTTTATATAACTACTGTGTTCTCAAGTTCGAAGAAAATGAAATTAAACAAACTTTTTTATATCTAAAAAAATCATTTCCTATCAAATATCTCAAATTTGAAATGATGGGAAATGAAGGAAATACACCAAAACTTTCCTTCCATTTCCCTCTCTTTCACTGTGTTCCCGAGTTTCATTTAACGAAAGAGAAAGGATTTAGAAAGATGTTTGGAAAAATTGTGTTACAGAGTTTTTTAAAGAGAGAAAGGGAGGGAAATGGAAAGAAAATTTTGATTCATTTTCTTCATTTTTCATCCTTCCAAATTGGAGAGATTTGAAAGGAAATGCTATTTTAAACATAAAATCCTTACTTTCCTCTCCATTTCCTTCAAACTCGGGAACACATTAGTTAATTAAATCTTTTCCTTCCACTTTCTTTCTTTTCCCTCCTTAATTCTCTTTCCCTTCTCTTCCTTCATTTGTTAAACTTGGGAACATAGTATTTATCTCCATAAAAAACTGTATAATACGATTTTTTCTTGACATCTTTTCAAATTCTTTCTTTTCCGTTGTTAAATGAAACGCGGGAAAATAACCTTTTTCACACCTCATAGGACGGTGTTTCACACCTCGTTACCTTCAACATTAGCTAGGTGTTACACATAGCCTTATAATTTTCAAGTTTACCAAATTGACATTAATAAAATAAATATTAATTACCATGTTAAGTATTAAAATACATTCTTTGGTACTCTCTCTCTCTCTCTCATCTATAACAAACCTTGAATATTCAAACTCGAAGGTCAAAACAACCCCACGCTCCAAATCTAGACGGTGGAGAACAACCCACACGCTCACACACACACACACTCAACCTATCATCATCACTCATTTACAAACTCTCTTCATACACACATACACATGCTCTTATGTCTCATGGCGTCTTCCTTCTCCTATATGTTGTTTTGTCTAATTGAAGAAAGTTTATACTCAAAATCTTTTTCAATATATTTACAATATTTACATTTTTAAAGATCTCATCAAACCCTATTTTCAGTTCAAACCCTATTTGTAGCTGCATGTACGTGTGTATGTATGTTCCTCCATTTGGTACACATAATCCACCATTTTTTTAATTTACTCATAAATCGTTTGATGAATAATAATCCATTTATTCATTTTTCTTCCTTTTTTGCAGGTCATATATCTAAGGACGCGCGTTTTCAACCAAATCACACGTAAAATAGGTGAGATTTTTTTCGTTATTTATCGATCGTTTATAATAATACTATTTTGTTTTCTTTAAACGAAATCGGATCTAGAAAATATATATTATTTAATTAATTACCAGCAGTTTGTTGCAGCAGAATTTTTATCAAATTTGTTTACGAATTGTTTTCTTCTCATTTTTATTTCTCCGATCATATTGATAAATATGCAATTACATAATATAATCTATGAATTTGACCAAAAGGGCAGGGCTCTAGCGGTATCCTGGTTATTTTCTCTATGAAAGGTCGCAGATTAGAGTCGTGTTAGTGAGAACATGACGTGCGCTAGCCAAGGGTTTTACCACAATGGCCTTCAGGCGGTGGGTATTGTATCCCCCGGGAGTGATGACGAGCCAGGTCACAAGCGCTGTTTGCGCTCACAAGTAGGGGTAGATCTAGTGTATTAAGAGGGTAGCACCTGCTGCCCCTCAACTTTTCCGGAATGGTGTATTTTTTTTTCTTTTTACGTTTTTTGTATTACGTTAGCCCTGAAAATTATTTAATGTTACCCCTGAATTTTTGGTCTAGATATGTCGCTGATCGTAAACATGAGTGTCCTTTTGCCTATAAGTGCACCCGGGTGATCGGGCCACCCGAGCTTTCATTAGAGATTAAAAAATCTAAAAATTTGACTTGCAATTGTCGGTTTCGATGAGAGAAAGAAAAAAAAATGTTTAATGACCACCACCTTCTCCATAATCGATAAATGAACCCTAGTTGAATGCCACCTTTTCAATCCATTCAAACTAGTTAGATTCATGTGTACGTTTGTGTATTTTATTCACTATTATAAATTCTTTCATTTATGATTGCATTTATTTTATGCACTTATTAATAACCACAGTTTTATGCAATTGTGAAGGTCTAGAAAAGTGATCAAGAGATACAAAATGTCATCATCCAATTCACCCTGCGCCGCGTGTAAGTTCCTACGTCGAAAATGCACCCAAGAATGCGTGTTTGCACCTTACTTCCCACCAGACCAGCCTCAAAAATTTGCAAATGTACACAAAGTGTTTGGAGCCAGCAATGTTGCTAAAATCCTCAACGAGTTAAGTGCAGCCCAGAGAGAAGACGCGGTTAATTCCCTAGCATACGAGGCTGAGGCGCGTCTAAGGGACCCTGTTTACGGTTGTGTGGGCTTTATTTCCATTCTGCAGCAAAGGTTAAAGCAAATCCAGAATGATATACACACTGCAAAACAAGAGTTGGCTGGTTATATGGGTCCATCAGCCATGATGCCGGTTTTGAACACCGGGTATATGCAACAGTTTCCAAATCTGCAGCCGTCGTTGGGCCCGGTTATGCAGGGTTCTAATATGCAGCCTATGTTAAGTCTTCATGGGCCAGGAAGTACTCAAGAAGGTAGAAACAATCAACCATTGTATGAGGCTCAACAACAACAACTAGTTGAAGCTGCAAGAGAACAAGAGATGTTGAGGACTTTAGAGCAACAGCAGCAGATGCAACAGCAGCCGTCGATTGATCTAATGAGGTTTAATAGGGGTTTTGATGGTGCTGGGCCTTCGGGTCAGGTGACACATAGTGGGTTCACTCAATTGAATGGTCAAGCTGCAGCTATGTCTCCGGCTTTGGCTTTGGGTGGCTCTTATGATAGTAATGTGTATCAGATCCAGCAGCCGCAACAAGAACATCAGCATCAACAGCAGCTCATGCCTCAACAACTCTTGGTCCAACAGCAAACTCAGCCGCAGCCGAATAATGGAGATGGTAGTGAGGATGGTGCGTAGTGCTGATGACGAAGGGTGTGTCTAAACGTACCCTATTACCGAAGATGCCTCATGTGAGATGGAGAATATAGATATGGTGGGACCGAACTTCAAGTTTGTGACAGAGGGGTACGTTTAGCAACACCTAGAATCATATGTTTCTTCAGTGTAGGCATTTCTTTTTTTGGTATTTTCATAAATGCAATTTCATTCACATATATTTATTCGAATCTTTTTCTGTATATGGAGAGTTTTGGAAGGATTTTGACCAGATTGGCTCTTGTTTACATTTTTTTTATATATAAATTTTTTCTGAGAAAATTACCAAAATGACAATTGTTGACCATGAAATTTCAAAATAGATAAAACGCCGGTTAAGACCACTTAGCCGGCGTTGTTTGCACAGAAAATTGCCGGCTAACTTGGTTTAGCCGATGTTATGTCTGTTTTGGTAAATATGTTTGATCAAATGCTCATTTTGGTAAGGTTTTTTTTTTTAATGGAATTTAGTAGAGTATTACATAACTTGGACATTAAGATTTTGACTGAAAAAGTAGGTACAAGTACAACCATCCATCCATGGGGATTTGAGAAAAAAAAAAGGTTTTTAATTTGCTTCAAACACACAGAAAGGCAGACAGGAAGGATATCAACTTGTTAAAGTCGGTACACTATTATTGGTTTTGTAAAATTAAGAGAGAATCACAAAAAGAAATGGACCATGTTGCAATTTTAAGGAAATAAAGTTGGAACCTTTTATTACCCAATAACTCAATAAGAAATGGGAGTGGCTATATATACACACACCACTAACAAATTAGAGCATCTAAGGGGGTTTGGAATGGTTTCAGAATTCTGGACTAGTGAAACCGGATCAACTTTGTGTTAGCTATGAAAAGATAGAATAGAAACAGAGAAGGAGGATTCAATCCAAAACATAGCTAGATTATTATTGATCTTAACCTTGGTACTTATACAACTAAGTAACTAACTTCTTAACTAACATTGGACTACACTCTTAACCCTTCTATTATCTAACTATTACATCCTAGGTCCCTTTACTATTATTACTACTAACACTTTGTTGTAGGAGTTGGCTTGGAATAGGTTGGTCCGTACATCGGACTAGTCTGAAATCTGCATTATTATTATTTATTTATTTATTGTGTAAAAGTACGGCGTGATGTTGAGGTTTAGATTGGTTTATTGTTGGAGGAAAATGTGAGTATGGTTGTAGTTTGAAATGATGTTGCAAGTCTGGAATTTTGGAGCAGTCCAATGTTGTGGTTGCTCTTATTATGACACCAGTTTGATTGAATGGCAATCAAGAATTTTATATCGATCAAGATCGACTTTTTTTGGTCTATCATAAAAGCTTGACACACAAATTACATTGCCCCTAACCATCTATTTATGCTAAAATAACCATACTAATCCTACTCATCTAATCTCTTATAATTATAATCTAATACTAACTCATATCAGTATCTCTAAACATTATCTTTACAAACCAAATCAGTTAATTTTAAACAGTCAAATAATTAATTTAAAACTAATTAAATAAACCTTCAATATCAATACGCCCATTTAAAACCCTATATACACTGTTGTACGGTTTTTTAACAACATGCTAATATTTAACAATGCTATTTGACCGTTTAACCAACCAGGCAACCATACACATCGCTTTACGTCGGCTTAACTAGAATTTCCTATACTAAACACTAATACATAGTTACTAAGAACAATGTACTTATAAAAATACCTTAAATTTTTGCTTGTGAATACAAAATAATAAAGTTAGCTATAAGTATCTATAGGTGGAATAACTTAATGTATCTATATATAGTTACTAGCGTATAAAGCACTACTAGAAAAAAGCCCTTTCTTGACACGCATTGCATGTCAAGAAAGGGGTCTGATGACAGGGAAAAGAATGTCAAGGATGGCGGTGTCATAAATTTAACATGACATATTTTCGCGTGTCATCTGTTTATGACACACATTTATGACAGCATTTATTGACACGCGTTATGACACTTTTTAATGACACATTTTTATGACAGTTTTTAGCGACATATTTTATGACAGAATTTTATGACGTTCTTTACATGTCATAATTTTTTAATCTAAAAAAAATCCTGTAAAATTACAGATTTATCCTTCCGCATTTATACCTATTTTATTATATGCAAAATAATTAGCAAACTAATAACAAAAAACATTATTTCATTATATAATACATATTTATCAAATTACAAACCAATTCGAGACAACGTTTAACGTTTACAAAAATATTGTATTGACACAATACATTGCCTTCATCACTTGAACATATATGTCGCAGCATAGCTTGACCATTCTTCGCGAATGGCATCCATGTCCTCATCCGCGTAGTAATCCACTCCTCCCACAACATTATGTGATTCTCGGCTGGCATGGACACTACAAAAAAAAAATAAGCAAAATATTAAACTCTAAGAGCATAGGGAGCAGGGCAGACCTGTACAGAGATCAATTAGAACACATGCAGACTTGACCTGCACGAAATGTTGAAACTATATTAATTTTCTTTGAACAAGAATGCATATATAATTATGTAAATAATAAGGTAACTCGTAAGCATGATAACTAACATGTGATGGTGAAAAAGAGGACAAGTAGCCAGCACATCCATGAAGAAGTTGGCGATACAAGGGAGAAGTTGATGTTACCACAACCTGGTAAGAAAAATCAAGTAAAATGAGGCGGATATTTCTATATCGTAACTCTTTATCTTTGACTCAGCAGCCTGAAAATCAAAATATATAGCATTCATGCATTATAAACAAGCTTCTTGAAATTTTAATGGAGCAGGTGACATTTTGAAAATTATTTTGTACTTTACATTTTGTTTCAAGTCAGCGAAACACGATGTTGGCTTGCAACAATTAGTGAGTTCAAACGAGCCATCCAAAAATAAATTAGAAAAGGCGAGGTGGCAATATAAACCAATTATTTACGAACAGTTACTTGGCTTGCGTCTTTTTCTGAAACAGGTCAAGTAAAAAGAAATTGGCTAAAAGTATAGTCAAATGTGTTGAATGGGTTGAAAGTCGTCCAAAGTCTAATTTTAATGCATCCAACCTCGTAATCAATTTATTCAAATATTTGTAGTAGTGCTGTGGTAATAAATAACACAATCAAGTATTCATAAAAAATAGAAAATGAACAAAACGTATTTGTGGGTCAACCTAACCAGACCAGGCCTAGTTCAACCCATGCTAAACAGAAGTCCAAACTAATTTGTACACCACTTATGCCGTGCGTTGTGTCCTTTGCTTTTGATTTTGTAAGCTAGTGATCAAAAATCGATTTTAATAGTGTTGAAATTTTTTTTAAAAACGACCTGTTTCAACCAAATGATCCATTACCCATCCCCATATTTCCAATGTAGGTAATTATTTCAGAACTCTCACCTTCAACTCCAAGCTCAGAGTCATTACACGTTGCTCAGCCTGTTCAATCTTCAACGCCTTATCTTTTATTTCAGCTTCCTGCAATTCCAAAACCAATTGTAGGTAAATAAAAACTAAGCTCCAAAATCCAAAGTACTATAAAACACCAAGTAACAATTAAAAAAACGACCTTCTCAGCAATTGTGTTAGCAATCTCTGCTCGTAGAGCATCCTCCCGATGTTGTGTTTGTTTACTTGCACGGTCTTGTACAGCAGCTCCTTTTTCAAGTGCAATCTTTGCTTCTCTAACAACAATATCATACTTACGTTTCCACTCACCTGCTTCCTCTTGGGCAGACAAAGCATGTTCCTTTGCAGCAGCTAATCTTGCTTCTGCTGCACTGCTTCTAGCCTTAAGATTTGCTACTTCTGAGGATGCTTGCTCTTCCCCTGCTTTCTGTTTAGACAATGCCACGTCATACTTTCTTTTCCATTCTATGGATTCATGTTTGGAGGCTTCGAGAGCTTTTGATAAACTCGAGCATCTTTCATCTAATGAGCTGGAGTTCCTTTTAAGGTCAGCTATCCGAGTCATGTATTCCTCTGCTAGCTTATTTTTGTCATTGATAGCATCCTCATAGCGTTTCAATTGCTGGAGCACCAAACGCCCTTATCGAAGTAAACTGCTCTGCTGGTACTCGCATCAGTGAATCCTGAAAAAAAGTTGGTCTTTATCAATTCCAGATTGAGTCCTATAATGTGCAACTCAGTCATCTTTTAGGGGTATTTTGGACATTTATCACGTACAACATGTATACCCATGGCGTTCAATAAGAAACTAGAACTAAAAGAAAGTGCTATGGTCTCTGTAATGCCAAAGGCAGTAGCCATGGCCAAAGAAGTTGAAACTGATAGCAAAAACTTCTTGTTCGGTTGACCAACCATGTCATCTAAACAAACAAAATCAAGCAAAGCAAATCAATCATCATCTTAATTATACATATACAATAATAAACATGTAAATAACAAGGTTGACACACGTAGAACCATCACCAGCCTCGACCAATACCGCCTGTTCTTCAGCAACAAACGAGGTAGTGATCTTAAGCAGAGGAATATTCAACAATTTTGCTACTAGATTAAATATTGATATAGAAACTCCAACAACAGCCAATTCAGCAGAACCTACAACCACAAACAAAACTCTGAATCAGATGCATATATGAGAGCAGAGAGTAGCGCGATTTAAATCTTGGAAACAATGTACAGACTGAAGCATAACTACTACAGTTATAGCTCAAAAGCAAACTTAATAGGTTGGTTACTGCATTAATTATTGTTCTCCTTGCCTTTCCTATTTGCTGCATTAGTGGGTTTAAAATAACCATGTTCTTTTTGGTTATTATTTCGTTTGTAGGCCTCTAAAAACGGCTGAACTCCTTATTTGAAAAAGGCTGAACTCCTTATTTGAAGATTAGAATGAAAATTAGAAAATTGCTCCAAAAAGAGTGTCTTTGTTCTTCTCTTGCTTTCTTAGGAGATTAACACTCAATCCCAATCGACAATCAAACCGAACATAAAATTATGGCTAACTCCCACAAATATTATTAGATCAAGAAAACTATTCAAAAACTTGATTACAAATCCCTACCTACCCAATACTTGGTATATATAGCTAACTTAACGCGTTAGACTATAACTAGGATTTTTCACATAATTATCCTAAAACCATTCAATCCTAACTCTTTTAGGATGCAAGATAATTATCTAATCAATTAACTAGGACATGATAATTACAACTAATAATTAAATCACAAACACATTTAATTATTCATAACTATCCACACCTAAACCTCTCCTGAACCACTACACATTTGGATCAGTTTTATTATTCGGAATTCCCAAACACAACAGGTGTGGGAGAGTCACCATCTCAAACCGGTCTAACAGTTTCAAACAAAACGAAACATACATTAAAACAAGAATAAGTTTAGTTTACCCAAATGACCGACAAATGCGGTAACAACAAGTGAAGTAATCGGATCAGCAGCAAGAGCTACAGCTGCTGGCAATGCAATAGACATGATCTTTATTCCAAGTTCATCGAACCCAACCTTCTCTCTACACTCAACAAAATTATAACAAATAAATTATACCAATCAACAAAAGTTACTCTCACTTCCTATTCACACATCAATTATATATCATACCTGAAGCGTTTAAGTAACGAGACTAACGGATTGGATGGTGTCGAACTAGAAGGCAAGTAAGAGTCCGAATTATTATTATTATCATCATTTGAATTAATTTCTGAATCATTTTAGGGGTTTTGAACAGGGGGTTTTGGGGCTGAAGTGTTAGGGTTTTGCCTGGATGATGATATAGGTGGGATTTTAGGACTTACAGTGAAGTGCTCTTAGACGTTGATAGAAACCCTTCATAACCTATTAATACATTCCCACACTAGCTTGGAGGTCGTAAGTACAATGATGACAAAATTAAAGTTTGTAATGGAGAATAAGGAGGGAGAGGGACTACCTTGCTAGAGTGTTGTTTGTGTGGTGCTTAGACGGTAAAGGAGGACGACGGCGTGTATGTGTTTTATGTAGCTAGGGTTACGTTTTCTTAAGATTGGGAGAACGAGAGTGAAGAATGGAAAGCAGAGAGAGAGAGAGAGGTGGGGTTTATCCCAATATCCATGACACACAATTTTTTTGGGACAAGTGCGGGAGGGAATTTGTAATCTTATCTTATGACATAAAAACACGACATGCAGTTATGAATCCTGTCATGTTTTTAAATTTTTGACAGAAGATTCTTGACACGCAAAATATTCCATCATTAATATTTCAGATTTCACCAAATATGACACTTTTTTTATGACATACACTTTTGCATGTCATTAAATTAGTGTATGTCATAAAAATAATGTCAAGAAATGCCTTTTTTCTAGTAGTGAAGAATAAATAGTTACTAACATATACATATCCTTAAGTGGACATCCTTATGTAATGTGACGTACTTTACAACCAAAAGGTCAAGAGTTTAAACCATTCACGATGCAAGTAGTGATTATATATCCTAGAAAATCAATGAATTATTGTTCGAAAATTAAGATTTCCAAAGGAAATGCTATTGTTTAAAATATTAAAGAGTAACTAATGAGATAAATGGTCCATACGGTTTGATAAAAATAATATAGTTGAGATCTTACTTTAAAAAGTAACACACTTGGTATATGTGTTTTTTAAATTATTACATGTTCAGATTTGAAATATAGGCAAATGTTCAAATACAAGACAGCTTACGATACAATGTGTAGGAGAGAACATGAACATTTGATCAAGGTGGTACCAAAATCTATACATCACACAAGAGAAAACAAGTGAAACAAGTTGGGAAGGGTAAATTAGGAACATCTGTTGTTAAAATTTAGGAAAAATTACAGAAATCGTCCTTTATGTTTGCATCGTTTTTCAGTGGATGTCCTTTAACTTCAAAATTGACGAGAATCGTCCTTTATGTTGTAAAATCTTGCAGCTTTCGTCCTTTAGCACTAACCCAGTTAGTTTTCATGGTTAATTCTAACTAGATTGGACCCCACATAAGGGTAAATTGGTCTTACACCACCAGCCACCACCCAACCTCCGATAACCACCACCACCCAACCTTCGGCAACCACCACAGCCCCATCTTTGACCTGCAGCCACGATCTTCACTCAAGAAACCCCCAAATCCAAAAATCCCAAAACCCAACCACAATCTTCACCCAAAAACATCGATACCCATCGTCCCTCTCTCCCTGCCTTTTTTCCACCACCACCATCCAACCACCACCCCAACCTTAATAAACGATCTTTGACACAAAACAAAATTAACCCATGAAAATCAAAATACGATCTGTGACAAAACCTGAACCCTAAAAATTGAGAAACATCGAAAGGAGGTGAATCAGGGGGGTAGCACCTGAAGCTGATCGTGTTTGTGAAGTTGTTAATATTGGTTTCGATTAATGCTTTCGATGTTAGGGATTAAATGACGGTTGTTGAAGGAGGTTATAGGTTTGATTCAGATCTTGAAATGGGTTTGGGTGTTTGTAGTAGTTGTGGGTTTCAGTGGTGATGGTGGTTCACTTGGCGTCGGCGGTGGTTTCCTGTTGCTGTCAGTCGTGGTGGTTTGGTACAAACAGTCGTGATGATGTCGGTCGTGATGGTGGTTCGTTTGGTGTCAGTGGTGGTTTCCTGGTGCTGTCGGTGGTTTTGGTGGTTGTTGCAAAGATGGTGGTGGTGCTCGTCGTTGCCGGAGGTTGGGGCGGTGGTAGTCGGATGTTGGTGGTGGAGAAAAGGTAGAGAGGGGGAGTTGCAATAGGGAAAGAGAAGAGTTGTTGGTGGTGATAAAGATGATAGAGATGAGGTCAAAACTGTCATTTTACTCTCATGTGGGTCCACATGACCAAACTTAACAATAAAATCTAACCAAGTTAGGCCTAAAGGACGAGAACTGCAAGATTTTAAAACATAAAGGACGATTCTCGTCAATTTTGAAGTTAAAGGACATCTACTGAAAAACGATGCAAATATAAAGGACGATTTCTGTAATTTTTCCTAAAATTTAACTAATTCTCCCTCACGACTTTTAAACGACTCTAATTTTTAATACGATAATATTTATAAAAAAAACTATACCATATTAACAATCATTTCATTCTCTTTAATTTGAGTGACTATTACTATAGTTTTCTTATTTTACAAGCTACGTGATTACATGTTTTGTTTAACTTTGCGTTAATTTCTTTTATATAATGTTATGGGATTGTATACCAGTACGTAATTACGTAATAGACAATTTATTCTTGAAACAAGTATAATGTAAGGCCCATACTATAATTACCAAGGCTTCGTTTAATTACACAACAAAATGTCAGTTTCAGATTTAGTTAAGAACATGATGATTACACATAAACTCCTTTGCATTAATCTAGACAAAGATAATCATAATTATAAGTGTTTGGATGGCTAACAATGTTAAGCCAATGATATTGGAACCCAAAAATACAAGTGCGGAAGCGTTGAGATATGTATGTGTTTGATCTTCCAAAAGCGAGCTTAATCGTCCCCCAAGTCATTAACTAGCCATACCTAGGGTTGTCCATTCAAGAAAAACCAAATTAAGATTAGCAAAACATGTTAAAATGGAGCAAGAAACAAAACAAGGAGGGGTTTAAAACCCCACCGTAGCTTACGGCCTTCAAGCCGTAAGCTACGGCTTGGTTATGGTGATGGAGATGGTTTGACCGTAGCCTACGGCCACCAATCGTAGGTTACGACCTGGAGTTCCCGGTCTAGTTCAAGTTGTAGACCATAGCCTTCGGTCTAGAATCTTAGGTTACGGTCTGCACCTGCTTGGAACTTACCCGACAAGGAATTTCGCTACCTTTGGACCGGCGGGAAGAGGATTGTACCGTGAGGATTTGCCTCATTTCTCATGCTTTAACAAACCAAGTTTCCCCCATTTAACCCACGATGATTAGCCATTTCAAGGTCGTTTAACCGAGACCATTACGCCTTAATTTTTCCTTGTGTTCAAACACATCAAGGTCACCATAAATCGACTCATCATCCATAGCCTCATGATAAACCAACTTGTATAAATTCACTTGACCCGTTAAGCCCCATCCAAGCTAGAACATGAACCCGAATGGATTTCCCACAGACTATGTAGGTTACAAACTAGATTATTCGACCCGTTTTCCTTTCAACAAACTATGCTATCGCGCAAGGATCAATAAACAAGGAACTTGGCCATCCAACTATCACACGGTTAAAACTTTTAGGCGTCTAGTGAACCTATTATACAACGATTTATGATTCCCAACTTTATGTTGTTCATTACCCTTTCTCAACCAAGTTTTGATTCGAGAATAGGTGCATCCACCCAAATCATCCTACCGTTGAGGCAATGTCTTGCGTTCATGGCCACGTGTGCCACTTCTCTTGATCGATCCTTGCCCGGTCTGAATGAATTATGATACATTTCCCTTTTTGCAAATCACGAGTTATGTGGGAATCACATTATCATTCTAAATTATATGAACTCCTATCGATTACTGTAACATCCCGTTTTTTTTATATAAGTAAAAGGTGTTGGTTCATATTTATTAGTGTATAAAACGGGTCCTTAATTAGTAAAACGAACCAATAACATGTGATATGGGTACTCGTATATTTAAAGTTAGTTAACGAGCAAGTGACGAACAACATGATTATTTGAAAATGAGGTCCAGGCCAGTAATCAGTATTATAGGATACCGTTTAATAATAATATAATATATTATTATATCCTGCTCCATAGTTTTGAAACTTAGGTCAAAACGTAGAGAATAATAAGCTCGTCTGAACAGTATATTTAAAATTTTATACAACGTTATAGTTTAAAAGTTATACAAGAAAAACGAGTGAATCAACTGAATTAACAATAATAATATAATAATATCAAGTTGAAACTCATGTTTGAAGTCGTAATTATTCATGTCAAAACTTTGAAAAGGAATCATGAAGGAGCAGTACTGTCTCACATAGAAGCATTTGAAAATCCTAATTAACCAAGCAAGCACCTAGGACATAATTGTCCCACATCGGCCTAGCGTAAAATTTCACCGTCCAAACTCTTTTATAAATATAACTTCACAGTGTATTTAGAATATAAGTTTACTTTTGGGAAAACTCTAATATAGGAGGATCCCGAGCCTACGATACCCCGTTGGGTATTGTTATTAGTCATTTTAGAACACGAGTAGGAGCACGAGTAGGGGAGACTCTACATCAACTGGTCGTAGATAGTTTTGAGGTATGTTCCCATTTAAGTTATGTTTAGTTAATTATTATTAGTAGTAGTGTAATGTTATTATTTTTAGGTGTTATGATTATTATTAGGGGTGGGTATCGGGTAGCCTAGCCTTAGTTAGGCATGGACTGATCATCCATGCTTAAATAAGGTAGCGCTAACCAATATCCAACCTGTAATGATAATTAGTTAGGTGTACTGTTACCTAATCTAGGGGTGGTATAATTGTAGCAGGACCCTGAGATATTACCTGGTTGTATTAGCATTGTCAATTGCAAAAGGGTTGATAAAGAGGTGAGTTACTTAAACTATTTTCAAAACCTGATACTTGCTCATAAAATTGTTTTGATGGTGATTGATCATGTATATGCATCGAACCATAGGTGTGGCATCCAGGGTGTTATATATATTATAATGATCATTATATTTTCCATGCGTGGACATACACGTACGGCTATATGGGGTGTTTTTACGCCGTATGTGTGAATATATAATGCTTAGGCCGGATATATGATTATGGTGACGTGCAAGGAGCTCATACTTGATCAATAAAATTGTTTATGGGGTGTTTTACTGATGAGTCAGTTTATGTGACTCACCAGCTGTGTGCTGACGTATTTTTATTACTCGAGCATGTATCACAGGTTGGTGATGTAAGGAATGGGAGTTCCTAGCTGAGAGCTGGAATACTTTAGACGGTTCATCTTATTATAATTAAGCTTTGTTTAGCTTGGTGGTACTTGGATCGCACTGGCTTGTAATAAACACTCAAGTTATGTAATGAGATGACGTTTCCGCTTTAAGTTTGCGCCGACTGGTCACTGTAAGTACCCCGGCCTAGGCGGGGTGTGACAATTACTCATGATTTACACATATAATGAAAGTCATGGTAATAACTTACCTTACTCGTGCCCCTTTAACTTCAAGTCCTTCCCCGCGTGACTTCCCGACACCTCTTGCTTGGTACCTAGTTGTTTGATAGGTATTAGATGATTAGAATTTTATTAATGCAAGGGTTAAACACTTGATTCTTGGCTGGATTGAGCTAGTAGGTGATTAGGGCTTTTATATGTATGTGTTTGTGTGTGTGTTTATGTGAGAGATGATGACCAAGGAATGAAGTCCTGCTTGTTTTGCTTTGACTAAAAACTAGGTTTCATGAATGGCAGATTTAGCCCCTCAAGTTGCATTTTTCCAAGTTACACATTATATAACACTAAACAAGTTGGTTCACATAGTAGTTCTTATCCTTGTTTAGTTTATAAGTTTTAATCTTAGGCCCTTAAGTGTCGTTTAATAAGATATAATACGTTTATTGAATTTTGGGGCGTTGCATATAATGTTACAAAAACAAGCACCTGATTACGTAGTATGCATTTGATTCTTGAAACAAGTGTAACGTTATAGTTGTTCCTGAATAAAATGCATATTATGTATCTTGTAAATAAAAACTAAAAACATGTAACCACGTATCCTGTAAATAAAAATTAAAAAGTTAAGAAAAATATAACAATAGCCTACCAATAGCCTACTCAAATTACAAAGAATGAAATACTCGTTAATATGGTGATCGATGTCGTTGGGTCGGTCAAAAATAAGTAAAAGTATAGTATAGTGAAAGTGAGTCGTCTCCACAGGGAATTGGTGGAAAGTATAGTTTTGTAAATTAACTAATAAAATTAAAACCTAATTGTTTTGTTGTTTGCTTTGAAATTTAAGAAAACGGATTTGAAAAGTTGCGAACAATAATAATAAAGAAGTAACCCCCTCCGAGTTTCCGGTTCAATGATTCACCCAAACCTGGTTAAATGATAGGATACCACATAGACATGGCTTTGTTAAACGATTCAAATCAAGTGATAACCGAACACAAGTTTTTAATAATAACCTGTACAATTCAATTACCAACCCACAAGTATCAATTACCCTCCCAATTATCAAACTGCTCACGATGCAAGAAAACCGAATGCGAATGATAAAAAGATAAGCAATTGCAACACAAATGAATTATTTAAATGATTTAAACCACAAATATTCTTCAAACAAGTGAAAAACAATCCCAAGTACCAAATCAACAAAGTTTAAAGGTTTCGCAAACGAACCGTACACCCGGAGGTGGTTACAAAAGTGTTTAGCCGCTCATCTTCATCATATGATCTTCAATGGATGATTGGAATGATGATTGCATGAAAAGATTGATTGGATTGAGGTTTGGGATGATGAAAAGTGTGTTTGGGATGTGAAAATCGGCTAGGGTTCAGTCCTTTTTCGTTTTGGGGTTGAAGTTATCTTTAAATATGGTAAAAATCCTTCAAATTCGCAACTTTTCCGACCCCCGGCGCAGCCCCGCGCCCCACTCAGCGCAACCCTGCTCTGGGACCAAAAACTTGCTGACCTGCTCTAATTTTAGCGCATACCAGCGCTGATTATTGGAGTCTGGCGCAGCCCCGCTCCTCCCCCAGCGCAGCCCCGCGCTGGTTGCTGGTATGCATCCGTTTTTGCCATAAAATCTTCGTTAGAACTCCGTTTTCTTCGATTCTTGCGGCCACGTCTTCGTATTTCAGAGCTCTATCATGTTATCATTTAATATCTTCATTTAAAAGCCACTTGGTTTCTCCAAAATTGCATCCAATCCGCTCCAGCTACCTGTAATCCAAATCAAACTCAAAGTAACCATGTTTTATGATATAATTCACTTAAAAACACATAATTAACTACATCTTAACATGGTAAAACACCCTCTCATCAATATGGTGTATCTTATTTTTTAAATATGATCATATGAAAAAGTTATAGCCGTCTACAAATCGCGATGAAGTGGGTTTATGAGTCAACAACACCATTGAATTTGAATGTCTCCTGCACTTTGTATGAATTGAATGCCCCTTTAAATATTTACATTTCTTTATCATAAAACTATAACCTCAGCAGGAAGATAACTGTTATCCATACACCTTAAAGACCAATAGACCACAAACCTTTCGTGTTAGTGGTCAATTAACCAAAAAAAAATGATACTGCATCACTCACTTTCATGGACGGATCCAACCATGTTTTGTAGGTTTCAAAATAGAAAAAAAAATAGTGAGAACCTTATATAATTTGATCTAATAAAAGAAACCCATTATAATTCCCGAATCCAACACTACTCACTTTAGAAGTCTATTATATACGTTTCATTCTATCTTATGTTCAATCGTAAAGTTTAACTTTTCAGCAAAAAGAACATTGATATTTCGAAGAAATTGGTTTGTAAAGTGGGGAATGGGAGCAAGTGCAGGTTCTGGGAGGATTGTTGGTTACTTAATCAGAGCTTCAAGGAAGCCTATCCACTGGTATATAAGATGGCTGGAAACAAAAGCTCGCTCGTTACGGATAATTATTTTTGCATGGGTTCAGATATCGTTTGGTCTTGGCAGTGGAAGAATCGTCCAGCGGACAGCGAGGCTTGGCAGCAGAGTATTAACTTGATTCTGTTGCTAAGGTCTACGACTATGAAGACCGGTAATGATGCTTGGGTTTGGGCTGCAAATGATGGCGATTATTTCACGGTAAAACATGTCTCAAAGGAACTATTGGAAGCCGACGTTGCTGTACCAAATGATCTCAAAATGAGGTGGTGTAATTGGGCCTTGCCTAAGGCGAATATGTTGGTATGGAAATCACTAGCCGGGAAAATACCGACTAAACTCGAGCTCGTCAAACGTGGGGAAAACATCGGGAATACCTTGTGTCCGTGTTGTGGGAAGTTTGAGGAGTCCGTCGAGCACATACTCGTCTCATGTATAATGGCTAAATCCATTTGGTGGTCCATTGGCGCTTGGTTAAAGATCAAGACCCTAGTTAGCTCATCTTCTGTTGGCGAGCTGTTGCACCAAACGAAGCAGCTGCAGGCGACAAAGAAACAAAAGAAGGCTGCGCTCACAATTATTATGACGACTTTTGTGGAAAATTTGGCTGCACAGAAACGATCGTGTGTTCAGAGGCAAACCGCTATCATACTCAAAAATCGTGGAGGAGATAAAGGATGTCACATATTTATGGATGAAATATAGAACGAATGAGAAGACGCCGTCAATTCAAGATTGGTTCGGTAATAGTATTTTCAGTTTCTCAATGTAATGGCGATGATTGGGTGAGGGGATCTATAGGATTAAAAGTAACGGGTAACTAAGCGTAATTTGGCATGTGTGTGTTTTGGTGATATGCTAGCCGGGTGGGGTGGGAATGGATAGCGCCAGGTGTGCGTCTTGGTGTGTGTTTGTGAGCAAATGGGTCAAACCTGTGAATGGCGTTATTATCCCCGGCTACACATATTCTTTTCGTGTTTATTTCGTTCGTGGTGTGTGTTTGCTTCTTTTCTTGGGTATGTATTATAATGTAGCAATGATAATTTAAAGCAGCAAGTGTTTTGGTGAGGGAGATGTTGGAAAATTGATGAAATGCAGCAATGATAAGTTAAAGTAGCAAGTGTTTTGGTGAATGATATGTTGGGAAAATTGACGAAGTCTGCAATTTACAGCTGAAAGACCTAAAAGATTCAAGTTGTTACTTTGACAAATCAGGTGAGTGGGGAACGACAAAAAAAAAAAAAAAAAAAAAACTGGAAGGTCCTTGTATTATTGATGTAATAACTGAATGTGGTTTCTTCAAGCTCATCATGGTATAGTATTGATCCTCATTTACGGTAGAATAATCTCATGTGTTCAGGTGGAAAGGGTAGCGCCAAGTGTGAGTTTTGGCGTGATTTTTTTTAGTGTTGGGCAAATGGGTTAATATTGTGTAAACTTTTGATTAATAATCGATAGGCCGGATTAACCACCTTAAAGCATCTATCATGGTGAACAGTGGGATTGAAGAGTATATTGTTTGGTTTTGATCTTAATTTTCTACCTGGATGGTCCAGTCTTCAGATCTTGTATATCCTGGGTTTCGGGTTTTAGTCCAGGTTGGGTATATCGTTTCAGTTCGGTCTTAACCATATAACAAGTGGCGGACCCAAGATTATTTTTTTTAATTATTTTTTTGGGGGGGGGGGGGGGTGGGGGGACAGGTCACTTAACTGAACTTTTAAGAGGGGCCTCGATCAAAATTTGCGTGCCTAAAAATTATACTAATAATTTTTTATAGGCGTGGCACCCGCCACATACATATAGGTCTGCCACTGCATATGTGTTCAAAATAGTAAAAAATATATTTTTTTTTACTTAGCAAACAAAACCCATATTTTCACTCATTTTCTAAGGTTATGTGTAGTGGAAGGGGGTTATAGGGCGTTATGGAGATTAAAATATTAAAAAGTAATAGAAGGGGGGTTATGGGGCGTTATGGAAAAAGAAGGTGTAGTGGGAAAGGGGGTTATGGGGCTTTATAAATGATTGGGTAATTATTATTTTTATTGTTTTTATTATTATTATTATGATATTATATTATTATTTTATTATTATAATAAACCTTTCTCTCCCCTCCACCTTTCCCTTCCCCTTTTTCATCCCCAACTCAGATCTTCATCCCCACAAAACCACTAGATAGCGCCACCTTCCTCTCGCCATATTTATAACAGGCGCCACCAAAACGCCCCCATAGCGCCGGCGGGGGCGGTATTCCCGGCGGTATGGGGGTGCAAAACGCCCTATAACGAACCCACTACACATGTTCTAATAAATTATGCTCTATAGCCACGTACTATGAGGAACCTAAGAACATTCTTTTAAATCTTTTTTTTTTGAACGGCCAACGAATCAATTTCCGAGTACTCTCGGGCACCCTTTTGACGAATCAGGTATTCGAGAGTACCCGGGCCACCAATTGCCACCAATTCCCGGGAAAACCCGACCACTCACCTGCCCGAAGGCATGACAGTGAAATAATCGGTAAAACCGGTCGGGATCAGGACTCGAACCCAAGCCAATGGACGGGTAATCCCTCATTTCCCCTCCACCAATGTCCTCCAAATGTACCGGATCAGATCAATCGGTCGAATTCGAATGACCAAATATCAACTAACAACTTGATCGATCAGAGAAGAAAAATAATTCTTGGGGTTTTGTTAATTATGAGAAATATTCGAATGAGATATAGAAAGGGTATGTAAGTAGTTATTTCATATTTTCATTAGCTAATTAACATTTGGCTCCGGTTATATACACAACCTAGGGTTTTATTTGCACAACCCCTCCACGGGTCGTCGAGGCCTGGACGGCCCGTGGAGGGCCAAATGGGCAAAATGACGGGTCGTCCAGGCCCAGACGGCCCGTATAAGGGCTTAAACCCTAAAACAGACGGCCAGTCAAGGCCAGGACGACCCGTCCAAAAGCATCCAAATCCAAAACAATCATTGGTAATCATTGGCAATGATTAGGTGATGATTATTTGATTTTTTTATAAGTGTAGTGAGTGTGGATGTTTAAAATGGGTTTGAATGTTTGGTTTTTATAAATGTTTGGTTTTTTATAAATGTTTGGTTTTTTATAAATGTTATTTTTTTATTTGTATAATATGATCTTTTTTATATAATTGTGTATATGAATATGAACGAATATCGTTTATGTTGCCGAACTAAACAAAACCCAAGATACGAACAAGCTGAACAATAAAGCATAAATAAGCATAATATTCCAAAAATTTACATAAAACTAAGAGTTCAAATGTACAACCAAAATACCACCAACCCGTCTAACCCGACCCACCCGGCTGATCCGACCCACCCGGCTGACTGGTGGACGCCCCACCATGCTGACTGCTGGACGCCCAACCCGGAAGTGGACGCGGCTCCAAACCAGCTTCCCGCCGTCTCTCATTCTCGCTCTCTAACATCCACCGCATGTCGGCTCCCATCGTCTGCACATCAGCCCGCAACGACCCCAACTGATCCAGGATCTGCTGAAGTACCTGGGTCGTGCTATCATGCAACCTGACAGCATGATAAACGCGGGCAGGACGCTGTCGCTCATCAACGGGAGCATCTGGCATCTCTATATCCACCGGTGGGTCGCCGTCGGCAACGTGTGGCATCTGGACCTCAGGGGCATTCGGCCCATCGAGATGTACCAGCGGCTGTGGCACAAAATGCTCGCCACGGTCGCCAGCCTCACCGAAAGCACGCTGGTAATAAGCGGGTGTGTTGCTGCGCGGGACCCGTGCTGCCACCTTCATCTGCTGCATAGTGTTAATATTTAACGGCCTGAAATGCAAAACAACAATAATAATATTAAATAATAATATATAAAATTAAATAATAATAATAAATAATAATAAATAATAATAATAATAATAATATTAAATAATAATATATAATAATAATCTTACTTGGGTCTCATCGGAGCTGGTAAGTTGTTCTCCTCAACATGCGTCCACAAATCACCCGGGCAAATACGCAGCGCGATGGCGGTGATGATCCCACCAATCGGAATAGCCCCCGCCGGGTTCCTGTGAGGGTAGGTCGCGATGTACTCGGCAAAGCACCTGTGTAGCGCAACCGGCCTACCCCTCAGGATGCAGTAAAGGTAGAAAAGGTCAATCTGCTGGACCCTTTCGTTACAGTTACACCATCCGGCAATCGACCAGGTAACCAAACGGTGTATGTAACGGATCAGAGGGTCCCGGATGTTGCTGGCCCTATCCATCCTGCACAGAATAATACTAACATTAAAAAAATTTCGGCAGAGTTTCCTCTGTTTTTGTACGAACCAGACAACACAAGTCGTCTACAAAATCCAAAAACAAACAACCTAAACTAACTAAGTAACAATAATAATTAAGTAACTAAGCGAACTAAATAACAATAATAATAACGAACTAAATGAACTAAATAACAATAATAATACCTGTCGCCCTCCTCCCCATACTCTGGACCACCGATAGTGGGCCACCAGGCCATAAGCATGTCGTCTGGCAAGGTCGTGATGGCCGTGGTGTACATATCCTGGACAAGCTCCTCCTCTCTGTACCAGCAGCAAGTCGTAGCCCACTGGTCGATCGTATATGTGTAGAGGTGTCCGAATAATCGGAACTGTACCTCAGGCTCAGGCTCGTCGTCAGGACCTACTGGAGGCTCAACACCTGCTGGATGCGGCACGTAGCGGAATGTCGAGATGAACTCGAGCATCAGTGGCCGATACGCGTCATTCTGGAGGTCAGCTAACATCCGCTCCCAGGGGCTGTCGTCTGGGATCCACTCCTCAAACCTCTCCTCAGCACTGATCGCGCGTAATGCGGACCAGTCAACACTGCGCGATCCGTGTATCGGATGCAGCTCCATCTTCTCCCAACGCGCTATCTCGTAGTCGTCGTTATCGTGCCTGTACGGCCAATCTCTCATATCGCCCAGTGCAAGAGGATTCCCGTCGTCAGGCTGGATACGGCGTCTTCTGTTGTTTCTGTTTGCCATATCTGCAAAACAAAAACAAAACACTTTAGGCGCGCGTTTATATTAAAAGGAACTAAACAAACACAAGAACAATAACACTTTGTGCGCGCCTTTATATTTAGGCGCGCGTTTGTGTTTAGGCGCCTAAACCTAAACGCGCGCCTAAACATAAAGGCGCCTAAACCTAAACGCGCGCCTAAACATAAAGGCGCGCGTGCGTGTTTAGGCGCCTAAACCTAAACGCGCGCCTAAACATAAAGGCGCGCGTGCGTGTTTAGGCGCCTAAACCTAAACGCGCGTCTAAACATAAAGGCGCGCGTTTAGGTTTAGGCGCCTAAACACAAACGCGCGCCACTGACCACCCAACCACCATTGACCACCCCACCACCACAGCCCCACCACCACTGCCCCACCACCACTGCCCCACCCCACCACCACTGCCCCACCCCACCACCACAGCCCCACCACCACTGCCCCACCCCACCACCACAGCCCCACCATCACTGCCCCACCACCACAGCCCCACCCCACCACCACAGCCCCACCACCACTCACCACCACTGCCCCACCACCACAACCCCACCCCACCATCCCCTCCCCACCAACCACCACAACCCTCACCACCCAACCACCACCCAACCACCACTGCCACGACAAGAACCCCCAAAAAAACCCTAATAATTAAAAAAACCCTAAATAATATCACCCTAACAATAATAATAATGACAACAATAATAATACCTGTCCGGTGGAAAGAAGACTTCGGTGGTGGTTGTGGAGGGGTGGAGGAGGCTCGGTGGTGGTGGTGGAGGGGTGGAGGAGGCTCGGTGGTGGTGGTGGAAGGGTGTAGGAGGTTCGGTGGTGGTGGTGGAGGGAAGGTAGTGGTTGAAGGCGACGAGAGAGAGAGAGAGAGTGTGGTGGAGGTGGAGGAGTGGTTGTGTGTGGTGGTTTGAGAGACGAGAGAGAGAGAGAGTTGAGAGGGATAATGAAAAAATTTGAAACCGTCCCTGATTTGGGGGAAATCTGGGTTTCACTACGGGCCGTCTAGGCCTTGACGGTCCGTAGAAGTTTATTATTATTTTTTTTTTAAAAAAACAGAAGCTTCCAAGGGAAGCTTTGTGTTTCATACGGCCCGTTGAGGCCTGGACGGTCCGTCTAGGAGCTTGAGGACGGGTCGTTTGGGCTCAACGAGCCATTATTTTGGTGTTTTATTTTGTTTTTTTTTTTAATTTAAAATTAGTCAATCCTAGGACGGGCCGTTGAGGTCTAAACGGCCCGTTGAGGTCCACTAGGACGGGTCGTTGAGCTTGGACGAGCCTTTGTTTTGGTCCTTGGGACGGGCCGTTGAGGCCTGGACGGCCCGTTGAGGCCCACAAGGGACGGCCCATAGGGGCCTAGACGACCCGTCCTGGAGGGTTTTTGGGCCTTGGATGGCCCATAGGGGCCTAGACGACCCTTATGTTTTTATTTTATTTTTTTAATTTTAGTGTATTTTATATATTTTAAGCTTGGTATTTGTATTTTTTATAAAAAAAAGGAGTATATTTTTATAATAAGTATAAATGAACACATACAACAAATTTTTTCGTTCGTCCGGTCCGGTAACATACGATAAGCTAAGCTAAGTTAAGTCGCAGTATTGAGGTGATGGAATATCAACCCTTTGTATACGGTCCTCATATACCGTCTCCCACTCACTTGCCTCTTCATATCGCCACTTACGCCATGACGGATTCAGTTTTGGCATTGGGGCGCCTTCTGCTAACTCAATCTTGATGAAATGATTTTTGTTAACAAAAGCAAACGATACGAACGCATGTTCTTCGACGCTGTGTGGACCATCGAACATAGGGAAGTACGTCTCACTTAGATCATACGGAGAGAGAAATTGAACAACCACCCTAAATTTCTGAGCAATCAGTAATCCTGCGGCGGGCATCTCCATCCATTGGTCGCGCGTTGCTGGTCCCACTCCAATGTGATCGAATGAGTTGGAGACTCTGTCGTAAGTATCGTAATCTACTTCGTTTAAAATTGGCCTCCACCGGTCTTCATTCTCGCCGATCTCCTCCTTAAGCTGTGTGCGGATGAATCCCCACATATCCTGTTGCCACCCTAAGCACACAGCTACGGATCGAAACCCACAGTGACCGTCTCCATGGACATCCCGAATGTCTGTAATGTATCTATGATATGCAGGTGGAAGCCATTTCTTAAACCTTTCGATCTCCAGTTTGTACCTGTAACCATCAAAAAGTGAGATTTAATATGTGTATAAATATGTATGCATGTGTGAATTTATATATTAGTAGTTTGTACCTATCCCTTTCCAACAGTGGAAAATCTTCATCGTAAACAATCGGTTTGTCCCTTGATTGTTTACCTCTTCTAGAAGGCTTTTTGCCCTACGTTGAAAAAATTATATAACAACAACAACAACAACAATAATAATAATAATAATAATAATAATAATAATAATACTAACCGCAGCCTTATCTTCCTTTTTTTCCTTTTCACTTGTTGTTGGCCGACCCCGAGTATCGGTTTGTACCTCAGGAGGTTTATGTTTAGTCATAATCGGATTCAACACCTCCTTCATCTTCTGCAACATGCTTTTTTTCACTTGCACCGGTTGCGACCTTAGTTGCTCAGCGAATGCATTCATTTCGTGCTGAAAGTCAAACTCGGGATTCTCAGCTACTTCTGGCATAAAGTCAAGTCGTGTCCAGAAGACGTCGATATCAGCCAGTGACACTCGTGTATCTGATATATATATTCAATCACAACAACAACAATCAATAATCTACAAAAATTTTGGATTTTTATAAAAATTTCGGCAGAGTTTCCTCTGTTTTTGTACGAACCAGACAACACAAGTCATCTACAAAACGCTTCAAACATTTATAAATTTGACTATTATATCCTAAAAAAAATAATAAGTCTAAAAAATGATGTTACCTTTCGCATCATACAATTGCAATCCATAAGTCTTCTTGAGTCGGTGTTCACAAGACCTCTTTTTTTTCCATATAATAATTTATCTTGTTGACCCCTCCGAGCATCAAATTAAGCGCTAGATGGGAAACCCTACCGATTACGTCTTGAAACAACGGTAGTTCATGTTTCCACATTCTTGTTGATCGGCTGTGTTCGAAGGAGTGCTTTATCGCTACGCGCCGTGACTCCATAACTTTGTCTATTTCCATCACAAGCGCGTGGAGCGAGCTGTTCGGGCCTTTTATGTACCTCTTAATCAGAGCATGCTAACTCTCGACCCTGTTGGTCGTAGTCTGACCGAACGTAAGGTTTTTATCTGCCCATGCTTCCACAAACATTTCTTTATAATCTCGGAGCCAAACTGACTCCATGTACTCATAAACCTCTGTAAAAAACAGAATAGTGATGTCAATACAGAAAATATGTACGCTTGTAAAGCAAAATAAAAAATAAAATATATACCCGTTCGATCCTGCCCCCAAAGTCGTCTGTAGAGCGATGCCCGATTCGATTCGTAAGCCTCTTCGTCAGGAGATTTACACAGTCGACCAAATTACTGCAAAAATATTTCCCATTCTTCTTTTGGAAATCCTGCTTTATGATATTTTGCAATATTTCGTTGAATATGATACCTGCAAAACAACAACAATAATATTAATAATAATAATATTTTGTTGAATATGACACCTGCAAAGCAATTTCGTAGCATCCGGGAAAACTGTAGCACATGCATTCATCAGAGCCAGATCTCTATCTGTAACAATTACACGTGGCTCCATACTCTTCTCCAGCAATTCTTTGAGCCTCTCAAGCACCCATATGTAGTTACTCGTTTTCTCTTTAACGATAAATGCATGGCCGATACAAAACGACTGGTTTGTCGACGTCATACCCACAATTTGAACAAACGGGATTCTGTACTCGTTCGTTTTGTAGGTGGCGTCGATCAGCATCACATGTGGAAACGCACGCCAGAGATTGTAGGAGACCCGGTGTGAAAAGAAAATATTCTCAACAGCATCTGTCTCTGGATTCTGCTTGGTGAAGTAAGTAAATTTCTTTTCAACCAGGATACTCTCGAGTATCTGCATAACAATAATAATAACAATATTTAATATTTAACAACAACAAAATTAATAATAGTCTATGACAATAATAGTAATTAATAATAATACCTGCATTGGGGTTTTATCGCCGTAAATTCTATGTTTAATCTTGCTCACTGTATTGTGTATGTCTCGTAGAATACATACATTATTCGGGTTTTGTGCTCTGATGGCCAAATGTATGTTTGCCGGTTCCAGGCCTTGAAAATAAAGCGTTTCCACCATTTCTTCTTCTTGTGGTGTCAGCCGCCTAGCAAAAGCGTGACCCTCAACATGTATAAAAGGGTCGTGGTTATGATTCGCGTGTTTAACCTCCAACTTCCAACCCTCTTTGCGTAGCCTCCCTATTAACATAAACGGACAATTAATCTTTTTGCTACCCGTAGACCTTACTGTGGCTGTAGTATGGTATTCGCCAGCACGGTCGCATCTCAGGTCTATCCTAATTTTTCTTGCATTATTTCCACTGCCTTTTGAAACAGAACGTCCTGTCACTAGGACGTAACCGCTAGCAAGGGCTCTATCGTAAGCCCATTGTTTCATCTCTTCAACAGACCCGAATACCTGAAAATTTATACAAGAGTCTAGTCTAAATTCATACTACTCTAAATTATATACTACTGTAAATATATACTAGTTCAATCCAGCAAACCCTAAAACGTGTAAAGATATACTAGTGTAAATAAATAAACGCACCTGCTCGGTTTCATACGAAACATCCGGGTTAGGTTCAACTTTTATGTTAACATCTTCATAAGCATCTTCCTGGTTGTCATCATTCGGGTTAGAGCCGTTATAATCTTCCTCTAAGTCCTTAGCACGATTCCCGCGCGAATGGTAACTCCCGTACGTGTACTGCGGGTAGCTTGGTGGCACGAAAAATGACTCCTGTTCCTCTACATATTCCTCGTTGAGATCGGGCAGCATGTTCCCGTCATTACCACGAACCCCGGATTTAACCTCCTCTTCACCAAGTTGAACCCCGGGTTCATACCCTACGCTTTCAGAGACGTAAGACTCGTTCTCAGACAGGTCAACGGTTGAAAAGCTTTGTAAATATGTCATCGTGAGACCGGGAAGTCGAAATGGGTCGAGGGTTTTGGTGGTGGTGATGTTTTAAGGTTTTGTTCAAATGGGGAAGAAACTGATCGTGTAATGGTTAAATCTGGAAATCTCAACGGGCCGTCGAGGCCTAGATGGGCCGTCGAGGGATTAAATGCCCTAACCTAACACATCTCTACGGGCCGTCGGGGCCTGGACGGCCCGTCCTAATGTGCCTTTTTCAGACTTTTCGGTCTGAACTGCCTGCTTTTGCAGGAGTTCAGACTGATAACCTGTTACATCGTACTTATACGGGCCGTCTGGGCCTGGACGGCCCGTAGTTTTTGTCTTTTCTGCAAACAAACGACCCGTCAAGGCCAGGACGGGTAGTCCTGAAACCCTAATTTCCCTTAACGGCCCATCTAGGCCTCGACGGCCCGTCCTAAGGTTGTTTAGGGTTTTTTGTTGGTTGTGTAAATAATATCACCCTAACATTTTCCCTCTACATGTCTATGTATGGTCTACAATAACTACCAGTTATTAAACTAAGTTATTCAACTAAACAGTTTGGGATGCTAAGGCTGCCTCTTTCACTAGAACAACTAACCAACTATTTTCAAGAATTTTGCGAATCGGTTTTCTTCGACAACATCTATCTTTAAATCACACAGATCACTTTCATAATAACTCCATAATCATGTGAAATAAAGATAAAACAACAAGTGTACCCACTAAATCCCACAAATAACGAAGCTATTGTTATGGACAAATCTTACCTTTATCACTTGGGATAGTCGATAGAGAAGCTACAGCCAGAGATACCTAGGCACCAAAAAGCAAACAATAGACAAACAACCATATATACCTAAAAATATAGAAATCGAGAGCTACCAAATAATAAAAGAGAAGCATCACGTGAAATACAAATATATCCATAAAAAGTAAGTGATGCAAAAAAAAAAATCGATGTAGTCCTGAAAAATAGCTAAAAAATACAAGTAACATAGAAGATGTATCTACCGAGATAGAGTTACAATTTACAATTTGCCCTCATCTCACGCTCCTCGTCCTACTTTACGAGTGAGATATTACTCAGTACGTTGAGGAGTCCTACTTTACGAGTGAGATATTACTCGATACGTTTGCTTGTATAAAAACACAACTAAAGTATATCAAGATTCAAGATGCCATAGTATCAACTTCTTCAACAAACCTGATTCATTGGATCAAACAATAATATGAAAAGTTAATACCTTTAATCTCATCATCATGATTACAAAGCACCTGGATGTCATCTTTGAGCAGCATGTTTTTCAAATCTTTTAAGATAAAAATAAAAGGTAATGATCTTAAAGATTTGAAACGCATGCTGCACAAAGATGAAGATCCACTTGCTCTAATGTGACCTCAAATGGGTCAATGTTCATCAAAGATTTATCAATGCACTTGATCTAGTAGAGTTCTAAATGCTACAGATAAATAATCAAAGATGAGGGAAGTCATAGCCCTGACAATCAATCATCGGCTTAAAAGTCAAATTCTGACTAAGCAATGTGAAAACGTTGAAAATAACTTGAATTTGAAGTTCGTGGCGTGGGTAGGTACAGGGAAGCAGGGGGGATGGACCCATGTATAGATTCTTATTTTAGGAAAGATTGATGATCCTTTTGTCACAAAATATATTATTTTATTTTATTATATTTTAGCAATATTTTCAGAACCACCGGACCCAATATCGAATCGGAGTCCCCGACGGCTCATCGGTCCCACCTGTCCAATGAACCAGCCAAAAAAAAATTAATAAAACAACGGTCCAACCTCCCGGTCCGACCGGCCGGGTCGCCGGGTCAACTCCGGTCCAGCGCACTAGCAGTCCAATATAGCAAACCAGACCGGCCGAGAGTCCATTTCCAATTCCGGTCCAATTTTCAAAACAATGGTTTTTAGTTGATGCTCTGTGTTAGAGCACCAGAGCACCAGTGGGTTAGAATTGCAAACCGTCACACATCATTCCATGTCACAACTCTTTCAAACTCATTTTTTTCCTACTGTCATAAAATATTCCAAACATTCACGTCATCACCTATTTTTTTTCTTTATTTAATTTATACCCACACACAAAAAAAAACCTTCTTTTTTAATTTAGTGAAAAATCAGATTTGGACCCACCATATTCCAAACCAGACCCATCTGGTCCGCCAAACCAACCCCCAACGAAACACCCCTACATGGGGTGATCGTGCAATTGCCTTTGGTTCACTTCACCGGACACGTCCAAACCTACCCTATTGTGGGTGCTCTTATAGCAAGAGCCAATAGACGTTAATATAAAAAATTCTTTTAGATTTTATCATTTTCATATATTTTGAATTTGAACAATATATGTAACTAGGGGTGTTTATGAGCCGAGTCAAGCTGAGTCAGGCCAAGCTCGGGCTCGGCTTGGTTATAAACCGAGCTGAAAATCAAAGCTCAAGCTTCATCGGCTTGGTTTTAAACCGAGCCGGCTTGGCTTGGCTTCGTTTGACTCGAATTTAAAATGAAAAAAGAAAAATAGATTTCAAAATACAATAGTCTAAATTATTATTCAATTGTTCAAAATAACACATTTAAAATAAGTTCAACTTAATACATTACATACTAAAATCAAGTTTAACTAAATACAAAATAAGTCTCAAATTTCAACTAAATACAGTATAACATCAACATACGAATTAACCTCTAAATATGAAATAAAAGTCCGACTAAACTCCTAAATACTAACCTCTTTGAAATCAAAAGCATTACTGAGTTTGATAACTTGAATATTTGGACAATTATCATTATGTTACAGTTTATTGAAGATTGATTAGTTGTAGATTCAATAATAAGCACACAATCTATGCTACTATTAACAAATATTAAATATGTAACATGTTTGCCCCAATTTTGTTTAACATTTGTATACTATAGTATATGTATATATAAATAATATAGGTTAAAATTAGAATTATCCGATCCAAACCGAGTCGAGCTAGGCTCACTTTGTAACCGATCCAAGCCGGCTTGGCTCAGTTTCAAACCGTGTCATATCGAGCGAGCTTTTTTCGAGTTAAATCCGAGTGAGCTCCGAGCCACGAGCTTTTCGAACAACCCTACATGTAATACACGGGTTGAACATGATAAACTATATAATGAAGATGTTTGTAAATATATGTTTTAATTGGATTTGGATTAATCGCAATTTATAAATTTCACAAACAGTCCCTACTTTTTTATACATTTGGGTATCTTACCCTTGAAGCTGTCGGTTTTCTGAATAGAGTGTGGCAGTTTGTGCACACCAATTTCCAACGTTAAAAAACCGTAGCTTTGGGTTTCCTATTTAAAATAGGGTTGCGGCGCAGCTTATTGTCTGTTTAACTGCCACTATATTGTATATTTCCTATGGTTTTTCATTTATGAAAATGACTTGTTCATGAGGACATCGCATGAAACCCATCTCTTTTAGTGTTTATCAAGTTGCGCGTTCCAAGCCCCTACTGCTTGGTTCAACACACATAGAGTATGTTTGGTACAGGGTAATGGAATGTGTAAGATCGACCAGAACTGAACATCACGCGTGTATTAGATCAAGGGCGGAATCAACGATCCGGTTAGTTGGTATAGGTGAGTGTTTATGGATAAGATAATAATAATAATATGAGAGCACACACTCAAAAACACATACAAAGGGTTGCTAGTATTAGAATATGGCAAAAGTTCCAAAATGACTAAAGCATGGAGTATATATAGTGGCTCTCGTACACCTCCCTCTCTAGCACATGTATGGCCTTCATACATGTGGATGTCACATGTATGGCCCTCATACATGTGGGTGTCACATGTATGAGACTAATAAGAGGTGTATGGTACAATAATAATTCCCAAAATACCCCTAAGCCTATCATAACATCTAAACAACCCTAGAACGTGATTTAACGTGATCCGACTATCATATTCAAGCTAGGGACATACCCGAAGGGTGCATTTACAAAATGGATGAGTAAATGGAATAGACGAGGTAATGTAATGGAAAAGGGAATTGAATGGATCATTACCATTTCATGTCTTGTTTGGTTGCCATGTGGGAATGAAACAAAGTGTTACTTTATGTTATTTGGTAAACAGGAAAAGAAAAAGGAATAAAATCGATGGTAAGTGGTAGTGGCGGTTAGCGACGGTGATGGTGGGTGGTAATATGTGGTGATGGTGGAAGTGATGGTGGCTGCGGCGGTGGATGGCGACGATGGTCGGTGGTTGCAGCGGCGGTGGGTGGTGGTGGTGGTGGGTGGTCGTTAGTGGCGATGATGGGAGGTGGTGATGGTGGTGGGTGGTCATTGATGGCGGCAATGGTTGGTGGGTGACAATGGTGGGTGGCGGTGGCGGTAGGTGGAGGTTGATGGCGCCGGTGGTGGGTGGGTGACGGTGGTGTATGGTGGCGGTAAAGTGTGGCGGAAACGGTGGTAGGTGGTGATGGTTGGTAGCAGCGGGTGGTCGTTGATGGTGGGTGGCGGAAGCGGTGGTAGATGGAGGTGGGTGGGTGACGGTGGTGATTGGTGGCGGTGAAGGATGGCGGCGGCGGTGGTGGGAGGTAGTGGATGGCCACAGTGGTAGGTGGCAGCGGTGGTTGGTGGCGGCGATGGTAGGTGGTAGTGTCGGGTGGTGATGATGGTGGTGGGTTTTGGTGGTGTTAATGAAGGGTGAAAGTGGGGATTGTATGAAAAAAACATGGGGGTGGATGAAATGGTTTTGAGGGAATGGAATTCCTTGTGGAATTGGTGATTCCATTTCATTGACCAACCAAACACACAATCTTTCTTTACCTCGTAATGGTCCATTCCATTCCGTCTTCCATTCCAACATATCAAACACTATCATAGGGATTTTGTTTGACTTGTACACCATACCTTCATTTTATTTCATTACAAATCTATCCGGTTGAGATACGTAAACCTCCAACCCCCTTTATGAGGTCTCCGTTCAGAAAGGTTGACTTCTCATCTATATGATTATGATTCAACTATGAACTATCCCTCCTTCATTGCCATTGCCAATAGGAACTCAAATGTCTCCAACTGAGCCACTGGCGCAAATGTGTGATTAAAGTATATACATTTCCTTTGCAGATAGCCCTTTACGACTAAATGAAGCCTTGTGCTTTGTTACATTGTCAATTGCATCCCCCTTTTAATTTATAGACTCACTTCAAGCCAGTCGCTTTGTGACATGCTAGAACTTAAACTAGAGTCATGGTTTGATTCTTTTCAATGGACTAAATTTTGTCCTCATTGTCTCTAATCATTTTCATCAAAAGCAACTTATTTGTACGCGGTTGGTTCATATCTAACTAGTAATAATGCTTATGATTCATTTTCCAATGGCACTGTTTCACCATACACGTCACATAATGATTGAAAACCAGGAGGTGGTGTGTGATCAAAGAATGAACTATTCTTCGTCCCACCACTGTTCAAGACTTGTTGAGGACATGAACTACTATGTCTCTTTGAAACCATAGGGAATCAACAATGGCGCAAATATATTATTGTTAAATGGTGTCATAGGGTTACCTTATTCATTTTCGTTGATCTTTGAAGCTAACATGCTCCTTCCATTGTGCTATGAACTTTCACACTAACCCTATCCAGCTTTGACCTGGACTGTTCACTTTGGGCCACATTCCAAGCCTATTGTGTCTTTACTTCAAACACAATATCTGTAGGCACGGCTTTCTTTTGATTAGGCTTGTAAAGGTGGTGTGCCTTACTACTTGTCTCAACTCCCACATACATCATTGCTATACTTGTATCACTGAGTTTCGTGACTTGACTAGATAGCCTTTTAACTTGTGCAACACAATCGAACACTTTTAAATGATGAAGTGCTATTTTCCTTTCCAACCAATCATTATGTGGAGTCCTGATCTTGAAACCTTTTGTAGAGATTAAGTATATACAACATATCTCACAGAGTGTGGCATGAAGGAGTTCCATGAGTTTGCTTGCATGCCATTGCGCCTCACCTGGAAAGGATTGTCGTGTCTGTTTAGCAACTGTACATCATTCACAGACTTATTTTGAATGTTTTATACGTAGTACGCCATTCACCAACTCCTTTTCTATCATTGATTTCAATACCCTGAAGTTCAAGTGACTAAGCCTTGCATGCCAAATCAAAATTTCATCAAGTCTTGCACTTAAACAAACCAGTTGTATAGTCTTGAAAGTGATCTTGTATAACCTGTTATTTGATTGTTGAACCTTCATGATGAGTCGCTTATATTCATCATGCTTATTTAAGTTATTGCCCAGCATATCCACCTTGTACCTTTCTTCCATCTTCCCTAAACTCAATTTGTTGTACGTTATGCAATGCAGGAATAAAATACACATCCATGACCACTTGTTGTCCACGATTCTTGCATTCAAACATAATAATGCCCTTTCCTTATATTAGTGAACTCTCGAGCCATCATCAAAATTGCATGTTACCTTATCATCCAATTCTCCAAAAATAATTTTGTGACCTGTCGTATGATTACTTTACACATTATTTAAGTACCATATATCCCAATTTTCTATACTTTTCCTTCATTTTGACATGGGAATGTTTAATCTTCATTCAATATAATCTTTTAGGACATTTGTTCACAGTGGCGAAGCTTGGTTTCGGAATCGGCGGGGGCCGAACTCAATTTTTTTCGATTGGTAGTGGAAAATCGGCGGGGGCCGGACTCAAACCGGACTCAATTTACCTATGAAAATCACAAATTTCCACTATTGCGCCAAAAAACAGGGGGGGCCAGGGCCACCCCTGCCCCAACAATACTTCGCCCTTGTTTGTTCATCAAGCACACTCAAACAATAATGTATTTCCTCCTCATGTGTTTGTGGTAAATTAACCTTATCTCCCTGTTCTTTTTAATTCTTTCACACATAAGTATAATGCCAACCCAATCACAGTTGAAGCACTTTATATGCTTCTAGTCTCTTGGCTTTCGATTAGAGATGTGTCACCCAAACGAACACCTCTACCCCGACTGATCATTGGACCTGGTGATTAACAAACTATTCTCTCCACTTGAGTTTACTTGACGCAACTTCAACATGTGTTCAAACGCCTTTAAGCGACAAGTCGCTTCATCAAACGACATTGTATCTACATTGGAGTACTCTACTAGTCAACAAACAGGAGATATTTATCTAGCATCGTGTTAAGTAACTTGCATACCAATGCATTGCCTTCAAGAGCTGCTCCGTGGACACTGTGATTAGATATAATTCATGATACTATTCTTACATAATCTGATAATCATCTATGGACTCACCATCCTTCATCATGAGCGCTTTAAACTCACCTTTTAGTGTATAATCAGGCCTTCTATACCCTATCAGCCCCTGTTAGGATTCGATCTCTCAAACACACACACAAACACGGAGAGACAAAAAAACAAAAGATGAACATGTGAGATTTATGTGGTTCGGTCAACTGACCTATGTCCACGATCTGCAACCAGGATATTTTTGTTATTCTTTTCTGCCTCAATCGTGATGATTACAAATACAATGATTAGAATATATAAAGATCAAATTAGGGTTACTACCTAATCCCTAAGAAAACTAATAACGGGCTGCAACCATTATCCTTGAGCATCCATTAAAGCTTCCATTTTTGTTGCCCATGTGGTGGTAATTTGTTGATGTCAACATCTGGATTTGAGGGAATACCAAGCTAATTTTGCAAAAACTATAGACATGCTGTTGAATCGGGGTAGTTTGGCACATACTAACGATACCAAATGATGGAAATCAGAGGTATACATAACACAAATGGCACTCACATTGGGACAATTTTCATAGTTTTATTATATTACTCAATACCATAATAAGGAAAATACAAGTTGATGTTTCTTTATCTATTAATTAAAACCATACTAATTAAAACTTAAATGCATACTAAAAACAATGAAGTACATGGGTATCATGAGACCCATGGAATCCTTATTGGTATGTAACATCTAAAACCTTTAATTGCTCTTAGGCCACCTTTAGGTCTACGTCTTTCGTTGGAACAACTAACCAACTATTTTCATGAAGTTTGCAAATCGGTCCTCTTCGACAACATTTATCTTCAGATCACATAGATCACTTTCATAATAACTCCAAAGATACGATGTCTCTTCGTCACATATCACATCTTCTAACAAAGTCAAATTGGCCACAGAATCCGGTAACTCTTCTAATCCATGACAACCACTCATCTTGAGCACTCGCAGCCCCCTTAGGTCGCCAATCTGATCAGGCAGTGAGTCTAGACTCAAACAATCAGATATATCAAGAAAGACCAAACAATGAAGCTTCCCAATCGACTCAGGCAACTTGGATAATCTGGTACAAGAATTGAGTCTAAGCATTTCTAACTTCAATAAACTCCCCAACCCTTCGGGAAGGGCATTAACCTCATGGCAGTTGGTGATGCTAAGCTTCTCAAGACGAAGAAGATTGCATAGTCCTGCTGGTACTTCTTTCAAATCGTAACAGCTTTCAATCTCAAACTCAATAAGATTAGGTAGCATAGTAGGGTCAACAATGCAACTCTCTAACGCGTTACCAATTTCACACATTATCAAAGAAAGCTTCTCCAAGTTCTTCAATTCAAATACGGATTGAATTGATGGAGAAAGTGAGATGTGTTCAAGCCTTATTCTTCTTAAATTGGTTACAATACTAATCAATGAAAGCTCATGTAACTCAGTAGGATAAATCCCATAGCTTGTGATGTTTAAAACCATCAATTCATTAAGCTTTTTGATGAAATGGGGCAGTGTGTATTTTTTACTTCTAATGTTCAATACCAAAGCTTCAACTTGTGGTGCTTTTAGATCATACCAGACAGAAGAAAATGTTTCATCTGCAAAGACAAAGTTCAGGTACAGTTACTAAAATGAGTTACTAGAACGATCCTAGTAAATAGTTTTATTTCAACATCTGGATAAAGAAATTAAACCTGTTGAAATAGACAAGAAGCGGCTATCAATTGGTTGTGTTGTTTCTTCACTCCACCATGTGGGTATGACATTACCATGAATTTCTATGAATAACCTTTTTCTTTGTGCTATTGGCTCTTGGCTACTCAGATGGATGGCTAATTCTCTTAGCAAATCATGTTGCGTGACATAATGGTCGTTGCAATAGCCTTCTAGTTCACTAGCATCTTTCCTGAAAAGATCGAAAGAAAATAAGTTAATCATCTAGAAACAACATACTCGGCCATGCCTCTATCAACCAACGACCAACCCATTAAAAGTGTTAAAGCGCCAATACTTCAAGGGGTCACGTCACTTCATATCCTCTGGCTACAGGTTGGGAGTACCGCTATTTCACAGATGAGTTCATTGTGATAAAAGCTATTGAAATCAGGGAAAGATACATATATCCTTAAGGGAATTTTTACTTTCAAAAGCTTCAGACATTCTACTTCATGACCGCTTTTACCTTGCAAGATTAAGACTCAGAAGATTTCTTGAAGAAAGCTCTAGAAGATATTCACTGGTATACATTCCTTCTTTGTCTAGATTGTATAACTCGACCCACACGTCCATTAGAGCAGAAGCGGAAATCTTTTCATCTTCAGGAAATGCACCCAAATCAAGAAAACAGTCACGGGCAATTGGCAAATCTTCAAGTGCATCAACACTAGCCTGAAGGCTGAGCAATATCTGGTTGTTTAAATCAAATATAGATTGACCTTCAGACCATTTCTGCAGAGTTGTTTTCCATTTGAGCATATCTTGATTGCGTAATGATGCACCAATCACCGTGAGGGCCAATGGAAATCCCTTGCAGCACTTGACCATCTATAAACAAAACCAAAACAAAATTAAAGTTCATTACTGAGATAAGATTATGTTCAATACAGATGCAGTCCAGAAAATGATTTCGAAAGTTGAAATATTACCTTGCTCACAAGATCATCTGGCACGTTAATCTGGTCCTCGTTACAGGGAAATGCTGAATGGCAAAGAAGCGTTCTTGCATCTTCGTCATTTAACAAGCTCAATTCGTATGTAGAACCAATTCTTGAAAACAGGAACCTTGAAGTGACCAAGATAGTGTATCCTGGTATTGGGAATTTAAGATCTTGAATAATCGATTCAGATTCAGACCACACGTCATCTAAGACCAACAATATGTTTTGTGACCCCATTTGCCTCATCATTTTCTCTAGCTCGTTCTTCGCCTCCTCATCAGTCCGGAACTCACATTTGTTTACATTAAGATGATTTGTAAATAATTTCTGGACAACAGTTTTGAGGGAAGTAGTTCTTGAAACAGTAACATAAAAGATGTTGTCCCCAAAAATGCCTAAACAAATAGAAGTACATGACAATCAAGATGTAATGTAAGTCCCTTAGATGCCATATTGTCTACTTCTTTAACAATAAATACAAAAAAGAATAATATCATAAGTTTAATTATATATACCTTTGATTTCATTATCATGACAAAGCATCTTCGCCAACGTTGTCTTCCCACAACCTCCTGGAGCCGAAACAGTGAGCACCCGAATGTCATCTTTGAGCAGCATGCGTTTCACTTCTTTAAAATGAGAATCCAAACCAACAATGACATCCGGAAGCCCTGGAACAATGCAAGAACTTGAAAATCCACCTGCCCGGTTAGTAACCGATGAAACTAATTCACCTCCCAAATCAAGACCCCGAAATCTAGCACTCAGATTATCTTGCAACTCAATCTGGAAGAACCTCAAGAGCTCATGATCTAAGCGAATGAGCTTATTCGCGTGAACAAACTTCCTGTACACATTCCAACACTTGATGCTTGAGCACTTGAGGATTAATTCTTTACCATTCTCCAGATAAAAAACGAACATTTTGGTCTCTTTTTCGGGACGGTCCAACACTCTGGACAATCTTCCATTTGCATACAAAACTGGCTCAATGTTCCTCAAGGTTTTGTCAATGCGCTTGAGTAGAGTTCTAAATTTCGCAGTTCTTTTGGTTTGTGATGCTACTGCTTTCAGTAACTCCATCAATATTGTTTGTAAAGCTACCTCATACACGTTTTTTGTAACCATCTCTAGGAAAAAATAAAAAAAAGGAAATTAGAAGTAACCCAAACATTTGGAACAGTTATCACTCGACAGTCAAAGAAAAGAATCTAGAAAATAAACATACCTCAAAGACTTTTGAATTGATTGACTTAGTGATCTGTAAACCGTTGGCTAATGTTTTATAGGTTTCGTCGCTAAAGGCCAGGGTTAAGTTGCGACGAAGATACAATGAAGGCGGGACGCTTCTTCCTGTACTCTCAAAAACGTGTGAATTTTTATATTTTAGTTTGGTTTAAAATTTAATATTGGGGTTAAATAATCTCAACTATCAATTATTGGTCGTTGTCGGTCCCAACTAACGAAATGTGTGCTGGTGGCCCCACCTTTCAACATATTGTCCACCAATGGACTATGACTAATATATTGTCCAACTTTTAAGTATCAGTTATTGATCGCCACCGGTCACAACTGATGAGGCATGCTTCCATGTCAAATTCCCTTTTATGTGTCGAATTTCCTCTTAGTATTCTGTTTGTTATGGTCCGTTAATAGACAATATGTTTAAAGGTGGGATTGTCAACACACATTTCGTTAGTTGGGACCAATGACGACCAATAGCTGATAGTTAAAATTATTTAAATTCAATATTAATCCTTAAATTTATGAGTATTAATGCAGATTATTAGTAAATTTATCATTTTCGTTTTCTTTAATATAAATTTTGTTTTATAAAATAAAAGAACTTTAAATTTAGCAATAAGTTAAAGACATGTCATGATAATTACACACCCCCTTATATAGAGCGTATGGCATCATACGCCCCATACAGTTCAACTTTAAATATTAAATGCAGTCAACCTTGAAATGTGTGGTGGTCTATATGGGGCGTATGGTATCATACGCCCATATGGTTTAACTTTACACATTAAATGTAGTCAACCTTAGAATTTGGGGTCAAAAAAGGGTCTATATTCGGCGTATGACATCATACGCCCTATATGGTTGTCTATATGCATCATATGATATCATATGGGGCGTATAGAAGTACAAGGCGCAAGTTTCAATGTCAGACATATGACCTCGTACCTTTATACACCTCGTATGATACCATATGCGGGGCCCTGACTCGGACTCGGAGATGGACGAACCTGACCATCCTCGAGAGCCGGAGGTTCAGTTTTCTTTGTTTGGTGAGGTGCAGCGAATGTCGCTGGAGCGTTTTGCGATAGTATGCTGTTTGTTCTAGGATGCGGAGACCGTTACCGATCTTTACACTCTGGCGGTTACAAACATCACATATGATGAGTTGACTGCTTGGTGGCCGGCTATTGGTGACGATCCGTTCGAGTCGAACGTGAGGGTCTCCCGCATACAGGATCCACTAAACCGATATTTGCACCGCTGTATTGCCCGCTCAAACGCTCCGCATGGGAAGAGTTGCGAGTGGGTCACGCAGCTGGACCTCTTTTACTTGTTTTGCTTATTTACTGGTCGGTCGTGCGCTCTACATCAGTGTTTAGTGGTGTTTTTTTGTGGGGGCATACAAGCGAAAGAAGCAGGGTTATCTTTACAGTGGCGGGTACATCACGGTTATTGCACGGGTCTGCAGTCAATATTTTCCTTTTGCTACACAGGTGGTGCCACCGCTCACGTACCAGGTGATGGGTTCTAGCACGCTCTTTGGGATGAAGATCGTGAAGAAGTCTGCTGGTGTCGGTCTTCGTTTTATAGATAGGGATGACCAGATCTTCGTCCCTCAGTCGCTTTCGTAGCCGATACCGTTTGTGGCTGCTGAGATTGAGTTTGTTCTCGATGTGGAGACTGCTTCCCCTCCCGATCCCGACCCACATGAGCCGCCTCAGCCTCCTCGACGCCTTTACCGAGCTCTTAGGTTGCCTGCTCGAACACAGCAGCAGATCCGATCCACTGCCCGTCGGTTCTCCCATGTCGAGCAATTATGTGGGTGGGTGGATGGTTGACTGGGAGATGGACGGGATGTGGCGGGAGGCTGTCCGCCTGTTACCAACAGGGGCGCAGCTTCCTTAGGGCCTGAGGGGGCCGGCGCCGATTTTTGGCTCAGTGGTGGAATTTTACAGTTTTTGTAGGTAAACTGAGTCTGGATTGAGTCTAACCCCCACCGATCTGATCTTCCGGCCACTACCGATCGAAAAAAATTAAGTCCGGCCCCCACTGATTCAAATCATCCAACTATATTATGCCTACTACGAAGGAGTCTTACTTCGTATAAACGGATGAAGTTATGTGATATAAATTTGATCCATATGCCTAACCCCTAATCATTTTGTCATGATTTTCTATCTAAAAATACTAACATGTGACTTTCTATCTAAAATTACCAACGTGTGACAGAAGTTATATCCGATTACGATTAACTATGTGATTGCGTAACTATACACAATCCACCAAAACAAGATATGATTTCATATAATATGTACGATCAACACTTACATATAAAGTACTTTTATGTTACCTTTTTCTCAACTTTACGGGTTTGGGAATGATCCAAGCTTCAATCTTAACGTATAAGTAGTGTATAACTGATACCACTTGAACAAATCTGTTCACCGTGATGAAATTATTTTCAAGATGACTATTGTTAATTTTTTCAGACTGTGCAACAGTGCAACTCTACAAAAATTCTATATGTTTGGTGGTGATATGAAATGACATCCTGATCACTTTATATAGAAGACATTGTATCACGAATATGCTACATTATTTCCATGTAAAACTCAAACTACATGCACTAACTAATATAGACTTAGGTACATACACATACGCATACGCATACGCATACGCATACGCATACGCATACGCATACGCATACGCATACGCATATACATTACACATACACATATAAAACTCAATAAAATTATTAAGTTCTACACTTTGTTTTTCCTATTATTACAGGATTATTTCCTTCACATTTTTTTTATTATTTCGACAAAGCTAGGAGTACAAATTTTCTTTTATTACTTTCAAATAATTATGATTAGTGACGGAACCATATATTATTTTTTTTCTGAGTGTCATGAAGTTTTGGTATTCAGATTTGTGTCAACTGGTCAGAGCTTTCTATTAGGTTCGGACTCATAATGAAAATTGCTACATGCATGATTATCACATTACTCTTCCAATGTGATTGTAGAGTTCAAATTCATTGGACCCTCACTTGTATAATAGTAAGTATAACTATCGTTATCGATAATTGGACAGAAATCAAATTCATCTCTTAATGATCTTTTTGGGTTATGAAAAGCTATCGATGATGAAAGTCAAAACCCATGGACCAATTTGTCCAAATACTTGAAGAATAATGATTCAAAGTTATGTGTTTCATTCCCTCCTTGAAAGTTTTATCAAATGACATTTTGCAAATTACTACTAGTTTCATAACTACTGGATACAAGACTGCAGACGTGAAAACTGAAGAGCTGGTATGACTAGTCAACTGATTGGACTAGTCAACAGCTAAACATTGAAAACCAAAACTGTTGGATTGAAGATATGTTGTGTTTTGTAATACTGTTTTGACAATGGCTGGTTTACATCAATTGTTTGTCAAAACCAGTTATTCCTTTAGTTTTATGAGTCTAGACTTTTGTAACTAACTGTCCAGTTGTTAATTATAAACTATTGGAAGCCACATTTTTCTTAGTTGTTAGATGTCACTCTCATGATAACATCACCAACTGTTTTCATTCTCCCTATAAATAGAACAGTACATTCAGTACTTGTTCACCACTAACACTCATGGAGTCAGAGCTTTTGATTCAGATCATCAAATCCAACAGGAGAAATCATGAATAGTGAGTGAGAGCAATTGGTGAGAGATAGTGAACTTAGTGTACTTTGATTCTAATAATATTGAATCTGTGTTGACATCACCCTATCTTAAACCTACTCTGTTTTATCTAATTGATGTGTGAAGATAATTATTGATGTTATCATGATTACTTAGATTAATTTGTTCAAACAAAAGTCAATTAATCAATCACTAAACACACACAATTCACGGTCAAGAATCCAACATACCTACCATTATAGTCCCACAGTTTCAATAAGTTCACGCGTCACTATGGTCTCAATGATAATTAAAACCCATGACGGAATCAAAGGGGGTTCTATAGGGTTTCGCGGAGATGTTGGATAGACGGCAACCTCTGTAATCGAGCACCATAGTGTCTCTACCTAGAAAACCCAACCTAAAATTATAGGTAAAAAAGCCAAACAAAAAAGAGAGGTACATGATTCAGTCCCAGCTCTCCCATGTCGTTTCAATGAGTGGGCAATTAGGTTTTCCAATCTAACAATATGCTCTATATGTTTAAATGCAAATTATTTATAGGGTTTATCATCCGAAAACCTACTGGGCTTCTTTACTTTCGGTATTACAAACACAATAAGAATACTAGGGAATCACTTTGATGCTATATTTTTGTTGCATTTATATTCATAACAAATATTAATAATTTGCATACGTATACATCATCCATGATGATGGATGATTTCACACATCTATTGTATATTAGGAAATTAATTTGATATGGGTCTTTAATCATGATTCACGTTTTGGAAAGAAAAAAAAGGTAATGTCACTATGAAAAGCAGCATCTATATCCAATCAACAGCAATAACATGCCAATGATCTCCAGTCCAGCTGGTTTGAAATGAGAGGGTTTACCTCTTTAGAGGGTTATCGCCCGGGTTGGTCACAGGTCCGATTCTTGTCCATCGAAAAATCATACCCATTAAGGTTGAAAGGGCCAAGCGTGTGGGAGGACTCGAACTTGTGACCGGAGGTTGTTAGAATTATGATTTCACCATTGAACTACGCCTTTCAAAAAAACTGCAATAAGATAAAGCCAAAACAGACTATAATGTATTAGACAGAAAAGTTTTGATCAAGAAGAAAAGGAGAATTAATAGGAACATATGTTTTCCATTTCATAAAGGACAATTTACATTAGGATAGCAGGCAGACGGGCGACAAGCTACATTATTATCTATTTCTGAATAGCGAAACTTAATTTATTGAAAACAAACCATTGCCCGTACGGGGTCAAAATGTATTTCGTGCTGATTAACGCGACATCCCTTCAAGTCAGTATCCTTACATTTTTCGCCTAAAATTTTGGTAATATCCACTTCCTCCATTACACCGGTAATGTACTTATATGCACGTATGTGAATGGGGATTCAAACTTGGGACCTCTAGGTTAGGGTTCTACAATGATTTCCACTGAACTAAGCCTTTAAAAAAATGTCAAATAAATGACTAATTTATTGAAACCCACCAAAACTAGTTAAATAAATGAAACTCATTATTCATTTCCAAATATATTCTTCAAAATCAAACCTAATTTAAAGTGAAAGATAAGTTCGACATGGTATAGGTTGGATTTCTATGTGTTGGATAAACGTATGATAATTTTGATATGTGTAAGATAAACGTATGATAATATCGATATATGTAGGATAAATTTAGATATGTGTAAGATAAAATGTTAATGACTAATTACATTAGAAATAGAATAATTAATGTGAGAAGTGTTAAAATATTGAATGTTTTACTATTATGCAATTTCTTCTTTCTCTTGTTCCCCTTCTATGCATGCCCTCTAATTATTATCATCCAAATACATGATTAGATTATAGATTAAGGTAGCGTTTGGTATGCAAGAATGGAGACAAAATTGAATAGACCATTGTGAGAGAATGAAAAACAGGGCAACTGGTTAGTCAATGGAATGGAATCAACATTATACAAAACATTCATTTCCCTCAAAATCATTCTATCCTCCCCATATGTTTTGTTTTTCCATTCCATTCCCCCCATTCACTCTTCATTACAACACCACAACCACTACCATCATCACCACCCACCACGTACCGTTGCCACCACAACCCACCACCGACGTCGCCACCCACCACTGCCACCATCGTCGCCGCCACAGTCACCCACCACTACCGCAGTCGCCACCCACCACTATTACCACCCCCGTTACATACCACTACCGACGCTGCCACCATTTCCACCCATCGTCACAGCCACGGTCACCCACCCACCACATCATCGCCGCCACCCACTGACACCACCACTGCCGCCCCCTTCACCAACCATCGTCGACACTGTCACCTGCCACCGCCGTCACAAATGACCGCTGCCACCACCGCCACCCACAGTTGTTGCCGCCCGTCACTGCCGCCACCACCCACCACCTCCCAACACTGGCACCACCAATCACCACCACCACCGCCACCACCCACCACTGCCGCCACCAACCATCGCCTCCGCCACTATCACCGCCACATATCAGCACCAACCATCACCGCCACCAGTTATTTGTTCGTCTTTTCCTGCCTACCTAACAACACAAAATGATAATTTATTTCATTCTCACATGGCAACCAAATAAGAAGAATGGTAATGTTTCATTCTACTAACTCGTCTATTTCATTCCCTCGTCTATTCCATTACGTTTCTTTATTAAGGCAACTCCTTAATTTAGTATAACTGCACCTAAAAGATGAACATATACTTTACATTCTTTCACTGTTTTATATTTGTGACAGACCAAATTTGTAAAGTCTCATTGTGGACACTTAGACGTATTACAACAACTTTGGTTATTTCTTAGAATTAAGTTGAAATAGGAAGATTGATTTTTGGATTCAACACGCTAAAGTAGTCAGTTATTTGATAATCTATGCAATCCTTATACGCTAAAGTATTAAAAGGAACGGTTCAAAACCAATCACTTTCTATGCGGAAGTCTTTATAAAAGAACAATGAAAATTTAGTGGTCAGTAAATTAATCAAGTCAAAGAAACAAAATATTGTAGAATAATCAATGATACGTAACAAGCATTTCTTTCCCCTCCACTCCACATTCCCCTTGTTATAGTTAGGAGAAACCACCAACAATTTTTTTTATAAAAAAACTACAAAGGATATAACTTTCTACTACAAAATAGAGGGTTATTTTTTTTAACAAAAATTCCAACATTTCAAGTAAACTATACAAATAGACATTTTAACACAAAAATTTTAAAAACGAAGTGATTTTTAAAAAAGAAAAAAAAATAGTCTCATAAATGTTTCTGGCACGTGATTGGATCAAAATTTTAGATGATAAGTCAGTTTTCAAAAATAATAATTAATATTGATTGTTTAATATTTAGTAAAATGCATTAAAAATTTTAAAAAATAATTTTTTTCCCAAACTAGTGTGGTTATAAAAAAATATTTACCCTTTTGGGTACTTGGAAAAATAATCCATACTTTTCTTTTATGTTTTTCATATAAAACTAGTCAAAGGGGATTGGAAGTCATCATCTGGGTCTATAACACAACAAATTCACCATATTTAATTAAACGCAAACACATTAAATTTTATACGCAAGAACAAAATTATTTAAACGCAAAAGAATATAATTTTAGACGCAAGTACTGAATTTACTCATGCAACTGAAAATTATAATAGTAGATGAAACAGTAACTTAGCCATGCAGTATTGGAATCGTCTCATTGAACTTTACAATTTTAAAATTTAGGTTTTCGATTTTGAATTTTTAGCTTGTAGATTTTATAATTTTTATTAGATCATTGTTTTTTATAGATGGTATTGTGTCCTTTATTTATTTTCATTATTGTGTCTTTTTCCGATTTATTGTTTTTTTTTCACCGGCATTTTGTTATATTTCTTGGCATTGTGTTATATTTTGTGATTTATTGTGTCTTTTGTATCATTCTAATCCTTCTCAGTTATTTTATATTTTGTAGGATATAACTTAACCAAAAAAAGTAAATAAGTTAGTAAACTGTTGTACATGCATGGGTAATTTAAACCAGTATATTTCCCGTCTCGCGTTGTGGCGGCGCATGGCAGGTCGAACCGTGCAGTTACACATGAAGTGTAAAACACAATGCGCAAGACACCATACGCCACACACAATTCGTAAAACAAAATGCGCAATTAATAAAAAGTGTGAGACACGATGCTTTTAACTCGGTTCAGAACAAACTATACGTTGAAATGTGGACTAACTGGAAACACACATAAATAAGTACAAAACGTATTATATTTGACATTAGTCGTTTTTCAAAAGAAAAAAAACAAGTCAAAATGTAGACCAACTCGTATTTATACGGTTATACCGATACATATATAAAAATGTGCACGTAAAAATAGTGTTTTTTCCAAGTAAAGGTTCAAAATTTTCCAAAAGGTAAAAAAACTTTAAGTCAAAACACAGACTAACTCATTTTAAGTAAATACGAAAATATAAACATTTGCACGTAAAAAAACTTTTTTTAAGTAAATACGAAAATAGGTAAACTCAAAATTTTGCAAAAGAAAAAAAAGGTTTAACTAGAAATAATGTAGACGAACTCGTATTTATACCGACACATATATAAAAATTTATATGTAAACAAATAGTGTTTTCAACTAAAGAGGCTAAAAATGACAAATGATAAAGTTAAGGGGTTGGAACTTGAAATACACAAAAAATAGTTTTTCAGAGTAAAGAAGCTAAAAATAATAAATGGTTGAGACTAAGTTGTCAGTGGGTGATAAAACCCAACTCACACTTCTGTTTAAGATAGAGTAAATAAATAAATTAGGAATAAATATAAAACTTTAGGTTAGAGTATCAACTTCGGGGTAATTTACTATATCGAAAATCGTTTTCAATCACTTAAGACACGCGTGGGATAACGCGTCTTAAGTCAATGCTAGACAAAACTATATACGGGGTAAGTCTAAACTCATTTAACCGATAACCAATAACCGAACCGAACCCGAAGTGACCCGACCCGAGAAACTGCCTTACCCGATTAACCCGAACCCGATTAAGTGCATACCCGAACCCGACTAGAGTCTTTAGGGTCGGTCTTTGGATTAGTTTTGTATAATTCGGATTGACCCGAATAACCCGAATATTTTAAAAACAAATAAATGATCCAGTTTTCTCATTTTTATGTATATCGGAGTAGTGCTTTAGTAGCCAAATTTGCAACTAAATATTATAGCCTATGTTGCGGTTTTATTTTACACATATTGTAGCCCAAATTGATAGAAATGCGCAACCCAAATAGTTGGAAATTTGTAACTTAAACACCCGAACCATTAAACCGATAACCATTTAACCCGACCCGAAAAACCCGAACCCAATTAACCCCGTAACTGATAACCATTTAACTAGATTGGGTCGGTTATCGGGTAATATTTTCACAACTAAAAACCCGAATAACCCGACCCGATTAACCCGATAACCGAAAACCAAACCCGATGAACACCCCTAGCAGGGACGTGGGGTAAGAGCATTATTAGCCTGTCTATTAAAAGATATTCTTTCAAATTATATAGGATTGGTCATTGGTGTGAGTAGTTGTGAGGGGAGAAAAAATATTTGGTAAAAGCATTGTTCATCTGTATATTTGAAAAGCTACTGTGCATCCTTATATACATTTTAATATTTTTGTAAGTGGTTGTGACTGAGGAAAGAAAAAATATAATGATAAAAGTACGGAAAAACTATTATTATTTAATTAGGAGAGAGAATATTTAGGGATGGAATAATAATTTTCATTGTAATTTGATGGAGAGGATTTGATGGACGGGCTGTGATTGTTCTAACACGCCTTTTTTATATTTGTAATACAACATATATTGATTTATAGAATGAATATTGGGATCATCCACACTACACGTTTGGGAATTTGTTCGATATCAGTTTAGCTTTTTGGTTTTTTACAGCTTGATACTCGTTATAGCAATCGAAAGAGAATCAAAACCCATAAAATGTATATCGTTACCACTTTCAATGACACCGAGTGAAATTCACATTAACATGTAGCTAAAAATTAATACGTCAAAATGTCATAGACATAATTTTATAAAACATCGTGTTTTGAAAGTGATGGGATTGGGTGCTCACTACTGCGCAGAACGTACCCAAACCCGGAACGTAACCCGCGGAGGAACAACCCGCGGACAATAGAAACTTCCCCAACAAGTTAAGGAATAACGGCTCTCCTACAATCATGGAGCGATACTTGTGCGCGTAAGCGGTAAAAGCGGTATCCGTTCCAACCTTTCCTTATTTATAGCTATTCCATAACTACTTTACTAATATAGTCTTCGGGTAGTGGAGACAACCCTAATCGGGCCTGGCCCATTACGATTAGGGTTTCGGGTAATGGTGGCATACGTCCATACCTATATAAGGGATCACGTCCCTAATAGGAGGACACTTTTGGCTAACCCTAAGAGCTATCACACTTGATAGTATCCCCATTCACCCACGTTTTTGTTATAAACTACTACCTAGTGTAGTCGTCTCCCTACCCACTCAATCTTTACTTGCAGGTTACTCCAATCCAGGAAGTGCTAGTGAAGGATCAATCCTGTGGTTGCATCTAGTCTATCATCCCCCCAAGGAGGTTAGACTACTTGTTTCTTCATTGGCGCCATCACTTACGGTCTTCTAATCTTTCAAACTAGTGCTAATGGATTCTGGAGCCGAACAACGTCAAGACCCCATCGATGTTGATGAGGGAGTTCAAGTGAATCAAGATGCTGGAGCACCAACAACGGTGACAAAGAATGTACATCAGAAGCAGGCTGCTCCAAATTTTCAACTATTTTCTTCAAGAAGGCCGGCACCATCATCACAAAAGAAGACAGTTGAAGGGCCTTTGGATGATCCAGAAGAGTGGCTGGCTCAAGAAAGTGCCAGAACAATCGCAGAGTACCAAAAGAAATTAATGGCAAAGGCTCGTTTGGAATCAAAGAAAGCTCTATCTTTCGATACTGAAGACGACTCACTTCCAGAGGATGAACAGCCTGTTGTTCGCCCTACAGCCAAACCCCGGCAGGCGGTACGTGGTGGAGAACGTGGTAAAGGTACTCACGTTCAGGACCACGTCACCCTGACTGGGGAACCTGATGGCTATGAGTCTGAGAATGAGATCACTTCTGATCCCACTTATAGACCAAAAACAAAGTCTATAGCAAGTAACCAACCTAAGCCAGATGACGATCTCAATAAGCCGTATCGTCCTAAGTCATTTGCTGAAAGATCAAAATTTTGTGCAAGAATTGCACTGGCTCCTATGCCAATCGAATGTAAACTGCCAAACACGATTGGCAAATATGATGGCTTGCGCGATCCTGATGATCACCTACATGCATTTGACTGCGCAGGAAGCTCTAAACCATGGCCGGTCCAAGCTTGGTGCCACCTGTTTGTTCAAACCCTAACGGGCGCGGCGCGGGTTTGGTACGAAAGCTTGCCGGTAGGAAGTCTTGTAGACTTCGATGATTTAATCAAAAAGTTCAAGAACCATTTCTCCCACCTTCGGAAACACAAAAAAGACAAGGCTCAAATCTTGTTGTGTTCCCGGAAGGACAATGAAAGTCTGGAAGACTACATCATTCGCTACAACAAGGAGGCCCTACAGTTGGGGTGTGGCGAAGAACTTACCAGAGCCGCATTCATCCACGGAGTGCGGAATGATGATCTCATGCGATGTCTGACGGGAAAAGAGGGTGTTCCCGAAGCATGGGATGAACTTATTGAGGCAGCAAAGGTCTATGCATCATCTGAACGCTCGTTTACGCGTTCGAAAAATTTCCATCACAATGGTAATCAGGGTGCATACACGCATGAAAAGGGGAAGGGAAAGCAGTCAGTGTGGTCTCGAATCTCGGGGGCTACAGATGAAGGAAAATATTCTTTAGGGCAAGACGCGCGGCAGTATCTTAACAACAAACACTCGCGCGATTCAAAGCCACCAAGCAAGAAGAATTATGACTGGACCCCATTGTCAAAGACCCCCTCAGAAGTTCTGAAAACGGAACAGATTCAGTTTCCGAAACCAAGAGAGTTAAGGCAAGACAGAAGAAACATCGACACGTCCAAGTACTGCGAGTACCATGAAGATTATGGCCATCTAACAGACAACTGCTATAGTCTAAAGATGGAAATAGAGAATGCAATCAAGTCAGGGCAGCTATCCCACCTGGTAAAGAATATGCGGAAGAAACCTCGAGATCCGCAAGGAGATGTTGACACTAATAACAAGAAGATCAAGAATCTAAATGCGCATCACGTGCAGCGCTCAAATAGGCACAACTGCTACATGGTCCATAGCAGGAATTACAAGAAAAGAGCCTATTCTACAGCACAAGATGACGCCTGGAAAGAGGCACCCGTTGTTATGCCACGCGTCAAAGGAGGAGCATCTTCCACAACACCGTTAATCATAACGGGAGTCATTGGACATTACCGCACAAGATACATGTTCCTTGACAACGGGAGCAGCACAGACATCATGTACCAGCAGTGCTTCGACCAATTAGATGCGGAAGATAAAGAAAAACTCGTTCCAACCGCGGAGCCGATATCCGGATTTATTCACGAAGTGATAATCCCATTGGGCATACTCACTCTACCTGTCACCTGGACAGACGGACAGCTCTCGCGCACAGAGATCTGTGATTTCATGGTTCTACCGGTGAACTCGTCGCATGATGTTCTCATCGGACGAGAGGGATTGGCAAAATTCAACTGCAACGCGTCTACTCCGCATCAAATGGTTGGATTCCCAACGCGCGGAGGTGTAGCTTTCATACGCGGAAACAAAAATTGCCATGCAACAGATGCATGCAAGCCTCCAAAAATCATGAAGCCATCAAACCGCACTGATCCCGAGAAATGGGTGATTAACCCTAAATTCCCGGATCAGACGGTTGTCATTGGCCCAGTAATCTCCGACACCATACGCGTTCATTTAAAACAGTTACTCACTAAGAACATGGATGTCTTTGCCTTCCAACCCGCGGACATGGTCGGCGTTCCTCGCGACATCGCAGAACACAAACTGAATGTTTACAAGTCTGTGGAACCGGTGGTTCAGAAGAAGCGTAGTATGGGGCCGGAGAAAACAAAGGCCATGAATGAGCAAGTCGCTGAACTTTTAGCCGCAGGCATCCTGCGAAGAACAAGATACCAAACTTGGGTTGCTAACCCAGTGATGGTCGGAAAATCAAACGGGGGCTGGAGAATGTGCGTGGATTACAAAGATATAAACAAAGCATGCCCGAAGGATTGTTACCCACTTCCGGAAATTGACTTGAAGGTCGATTCGTTGGCACCGTTCAGATTCAAGTGCTTCCTCGACGCCTACAAAGGGTACCATCAAATCCAGATGGCCAAAGAAGATGAAGACAAAACATCTTTCCGCACAGAAACCGGCACTTATTGTTACACAAAGATGCCGTTTGGGTTGAAGAACGCAGGAGCAACGTACCAGCGCCTCATGGATACAGCATTCAATGCACAGATCGGGGTTAATCTCGAAGTGTACGTTGATGATTTGGTTATCAAAAGCACAGAGGAAGACCAAATGCTTGCGGACATCCAAAAGACTTTTGATCAACTCCGCAAGGTACGAATGAAGCTCAATCCGAGTAAATGTTCTTTTGGAATGGAAGAAGGGAAGTTTTTGGGAGTGATTGTCACTAAAGATGGCTTCCGTGCGAATCCCGATAAAGTACAAGCAATCGAGCGCATGCCATCTCCGTCTTCTGTGCGGGAGGTTCAGACACTGATGGGACGTCTTGTCGCCCTAAACCGTTTTCTCTCAAATTATGCTTCGAAGTCGTTTCCCTTCGTAAACACCTTGAAGAATTGCCTCAAAAAGTCAAACTTCAAATGGACAGACGAGGCCGAGGTCGCATTCAAGGAAATGAAAGAATGCTTGAGCCGCTTGCCGACGCTCACAGCACCACTTCCCAAAGAACCACTAACTTTGTACTTATCAGTTAAGGAAAAATCAATCGGCGCCGTTCTCCTGGTTGATCGCAAAGGCGTCCAAACCCCAGTGTACTACGTAAGTCGAACTTTACTTGATGCAGAGACCCGGTACTCCACAATGGAAAAGCTGGTATTAGCATTGGTACACGCATCAAGAAGGTTGCGGAGGTACTTCCAAGGACACCCCATAAATGTCCTCACAGACTTTCGTATTAACGACATCCTGCGCAAGCCGGAGTTGTCAGGGCGTCTGGCCAAATGGGCCATTGAGCTGGGAGAACACACAATTGAGTACAAGACCAGAACATCATTCAAAGGACAAGTCCTAGCAGACTTTGCCGCAGAAGTCCCTCCCGAAAGTGTAACTGAATGCCAGCAAGCACATCTCACTCTGCCAAACCCCGAATCCGCAGAGAAGTGGGAATTATACACAGACGGAGCGTGCAATGACGATGGTGCGGGGGCAGGCCTGCGCCTGATCACACCAGAGGGGAAGGATTTCACCTATGCAATTCGCCTCAATTTTCCAACTACAAATAATGAAGCAGAATACGAGGCATTGCTCGCAGGTTTGCGCATTGCAAAGAAAATGGGTGTACAACACTTAGATGCTCACGTCGACTCTCAGTTGGTAGCCAACCACATTGATGGCTCATACGAAGCACGAGAGGCATCCATGATCTTATACTTAGAGCAGGCCAAAGCCCTCATGCGCGACTTCGCATATTGCAAAGTCCATCATATCAAGCGCAGTCAAAACAAGCCCGCAGATGCGTTAAGCAAGATGGCATCAACGGTTTTCGATCATTTGGCCAAGGATGTGCGGGTGGAAGTCTTGGACAACCCATCAGTGTCACAAAAACAAGTCAATGTGGTCCAGACTGGCAAGTCCTCATGGATCACCCCAATTATGACTTATCTCCTCAAGGGAACGCTCCCAGACAATAAAGCGGAGGCGCGAAAACTCCAGAACAAGGCATTGCATTACCAAGTCATTGACGGAGTACTGTATCGACGTTCGTATTTGGGCCCCTTGCTACGTTGCGTTGACTCCGCAGAGGCGACATACCTTATCAAAGACATACATGAAGGGTCCTGCGGCCTACATGCCGGCCCAAGGATGGTAGTCGCCAAACTAATGAACGCCGGGTATTATTGGCCCGGAATGCACGTAGACGCCATGACGGAGTTGCGCAAATGCAAGTCCTGTCAACGCCATGCGCCGGGAACACTGCGGCCAAAGAATAACCTGATACCAGTCACCGCGGCATGGCCATTCCAGAAATGGGCCATTGATCTTGTGGGACCATTTCCCACAGCTCCGGGAAACGTCAAATACTTGGTGGTGGCCATCGATTACTTTACTAAATGGGTGGAGGCAAAGACTTTGTCATCCATCGATGGGAAGAGTATCAAAAAGTTTATCTGGGAGTTTATCATTTGTCGTTTCGGCTTACCAATGGAAATCGTAAGTGACAATGGCACGCAGTTTGCAGATCAGCACTTACAAGAATGGTTGTCTTCTATGGGCGTCAAACAGATATTTACTTCCGTTGCGCATCCACAAGGTAATGGACAAGTAGAACGCGCAAATAGAAGCATCGTCGAAGGAATAAAGGCCAGACTTGGCACAAGACGCACTGGTTGGGTAGACGAGCTTCCACATGTTTTATGGGCTCATCGCACACTGTCCAAGACAAGTAACGGAGAAACACCATTTAGCCTCACATATGGCACTGAGGCTGTCATACCGGCGGAAATGCATTGCGCATCGCCAAGGATTTTGTTGGCAAATCATCGGGTCAACGATACGGAGCTAAAAATCAACCTGGACCTATTGGATGAGCGCAGAGATATGGCAGCCATCAAAGAGGCTAACTACAAAAGACAACTCGAGAAGTATTATAACTCAAAGGTCAAGGCAGAGGCCTTCCGCGTTGGGGATTATGTCTTCCGTAACAATGAAGCATCCAACGCAGAAAAGCCAGGCAAACTTGCGCCAAATTGGGAAGGGCCATACAAGGTGCAAGAGGTTTTGGGGAAAGGCGCTTATGCTTTAGAACGTTTGGATGGTACCCCAATACCGCGCACATGGAACGCTGCCCAGTTGCGCATTTGTTACATGTAAGAAATTCTCTAGCAATGTAATAAACAGCTTATAGCTATTATCATTTCAATTTCAATAAAGAGAATTTCCATTATCATTTGCAATTCTTTTCAATATGGAGTACATACAGATTCATTTCTAATCAAAAAAGATAGGGCAATACACAAGACATCAACAACTTACAATTTAGCCCTAGCATCATACTTGTACCACTGATCAAAAAAGAACAAACAAGAAAAACAGTGGCAACATACAGACCTAATCTATACACCATTGATACCATTAGCTACCTAACATTAACCCCCATGCATGGTGGTCCATTAATTTGCATGCTCCCAACCAGTGGGGGTTCGACGAAGCCTAAGCTTTGGAGTCTTTGGTGCATCACTAAGCTTGTTCACCTTCCTAACCTTCACTGGGGGGATGGAAGAACCTTGCTCCTTTGGCTGGAAAGCTTGATCTTCTGTCAGAATCAAGTACCCACAATAGGTAGCAAGTTCATGCATAGCAGTCGGAGGTACCTTGATTACAGGGGGATGGTTTGGCAACATCAGCATCCCTTGAATTGCTTCAATCTCATCACTTGTAAATCTTAATGGAGAAGCCATTGAAATGGTAAAAGAGAAGAAGGAAGAAGGGATGAGGAAAATTTTAATCAGTCATTACCCTTTTATAGGCATGACGAGACAGCCTATTAATTACCATTAATGGTTAATACTTGAGTATGGATGCCAACAGTCACATCAATCAGTGGAAGCGCCGTCAAACCTGTCAGATGACATCAGCAGGCTGACACAGGTGGCTCCCTTTTTCAAAAGTGACGTCAGACAACAATTATGACAAAAATCCAAGAGTCACAACACATGGTTCAATAGAATTCTAAAAGGCAAAGTGCAACATATCATACCATTGTTCAACATAAAATGAAAGAGTTTAAAAACAAACACAAGACGACTAAGCTACATCTACTCATAATCTATGAGATCTATGTAGGCATCGTCTTCTACTCCTTCATTCAACGCGCTGGAACTTGCGCCAACAGCGGAGGATTCCCCTCCTCCTTGCGCAGCAGCCTTCCGCGCTTCCTCTTCCTTCCTTTCCTTCTCCTCCATTTCAGCTCCGAGGCGATCAGACTCCTCAAAGTACTCACGCAGCTGACCAATGGGATCCTCAGTCTTCAAACACTGATCCACAACATCAAACACATCAAATGTGAGCGTCTCAAACTCCTCCTGCGCAGCTATGGCTTCATCTTCATATGGCTTGCCAAAATGTTCCCCATCTTCAAGCGCCAAGCCAGCAGCGTGGTGATGATAACCTTCAGTAAACCCTTGCTGCATGCCATGACGCATGGATGTAGCTCCAATCTTCGCCACCGCATCGCCAAACTTTGGCTCATTCCAGATGCGCTTGAAGACCTGCGGAACACACAAGCACAAGTTAACAATCACACATTCTATTTGAATATACAACAAACAAACAAAGGGGATCTTACTCCTTGGAGACCATACTGCATCATCCAGGTTAAACGCTCACGAGAGCCTAAGGAGGTTTGCACAGCTGCCTGAAGTTCATTTTGTGTTTGCTGAAGGCTGACTTCCAGTTGCACACGAGACGAATCCAACAAGGCATTCGTTTCTTCAAGTTGAGCTTTCTGACCAGCAAGCCCCTTCATCTGCTCCTCCAACTCTGACATGCGCGTTGTAGCAGTTACAAGGGCTTCATGCTGATCCTTCAATTTACTCACAGTGTCCGCCAACTCAGCCTGCTTTGCGTCAAGCGCTTTTTGCTTCTCCTCAGCCTCAAGCACAACGCGGGCAAGCTCATTCTTCAAACTCTCAGCAGCCTTCCGACCGCGCTCAAGCTCCATGTTGGTGCGCTCACAAGAGTCTTTCCAATGTTTGGATGCCTCCGCCCTCTCACTTTTCAGCTTTTGAATTTCGCCTTCCGCAGCTCGCAATTGACCCCTCAATTGGTCAACTTCCCCGCGGGCATCAGCACGGAATCGTCGAAACTCTTCTTCCCTTTTTGTTTGAGCTTCTTCTGCACTTTTCAAAGCTTGCCAAGAACGCTGATGCTCTTCTTCCCGACGCATAAAGGAACCAAAGTTGCTGACACACAGAGCCAGGTTCAGGCTCATGTCAGACATCAAGGAGCGACGATCAACACCATCTTGATAATCTCGTTCACTAGGCGGCATAGCATAGGAGATAAACTCCTCCGCATCCAGTGGATTGGTCAAACGAGTTGTTTGCCTTATATCCCAAAGTGGTTGATATGGCCTGCTAGGATCATAATCGGGGCGAGCCACTCTCCTTCCACTACCGCCTAAGTCCCTTCCACTCCGACCTGCTCCTGTTGAGCTCTTCTTGGGAGTTTGAGATGACTGCAACACATTCGCGGATACCTTCTCCGCAGTACTCTCGGTGCGAGCAGGATTGCTTGACTCGGGAAGTTGCTCAATATGCAAATCTTTCCCTTCAAGCGATACATCCGCAGACACCTTTGTAACTTCCACATCTGACTGCAATGGCTCAAGCACGGGACGCTTCTCCGCGTTCTTACCAGCTTCCGAAGATAGCGTCTGGACTTTATCATGTGTAGACACCTGAGTCTCTAACACAGCCACGTTCGTTTCTTCCACATTCTCCATCACAGGCTCAAGAACTTTCTTCGCAGGCATAAGTGGTTTCTTCAAGGTCCCCTGCGGTGCAGGACCTTTACCTAAAAGATTAAATCAACAGGGACGTTACTCCATGTCCTATGTCAATTCCGAACAATCAGGTAAAGACAAGAAATCTTACCAGAACTATGCTTCACAGATTTCACAAACAAGGGTTGTCGTCTAGGAGGAGGCTTGACAACCATCTTTCCATGGGTAGACACAGAACTTGCTTCTCCACCAGTGGTCAAGTCCACATCAACCGTCGATGACGTCGCCTTTACAGTCTCCGCGACTGGTTTCGGAACTTGAACTTGTTTCTGGGCAAGATCTTCCAAACGCTTGTGATACAACTCCGTCGACACCTCAACGGAATCATCAGCAGGCGTTGACTCACGGGTACGACGTCGCTTGACCTCATCGTCCGACTCTGTATCTTCGTCATCATCTTGGGAAACGGTGGAGCTAGATGCCACCTTTTTCCCCTTCCGTGATCCCTTTCGCTGACGCTTCGGGCCAGTCCCTACGGTCACACAAAACAAGGGATAAAGATAAAACCATCGATATGGCTATGAGCATAACACTTACCAGTACATGATATCTTTTTACGACCCGGGGAAGTTTCCCCCGAGTCAACCCCAGCCTTCTTCACAAGATGGATTCCTGCGCCTGAAATAAAGGGCACGTTGGATCAGTGCATGCGTTACGCGGATTACAACGCACCCTTTCAGCGCAGGAACTCTCCGCAGGGTGATCAAAATCAACATCTATAACGTAACAAAATATACAAAGCTCACCTGTGCGCGCATAATGACGCGGAGCATCTTTCAGTTGAGGCATCAGAAAGTTGCGCTCCAATCGCTCAAGTACGGAAGGCGCTCCGGGAGGCACAGCTGTATAACTGAGTTTCGCCGCACCCCGAGCGTCGAACAAGTCGAACTTTGTCATTCCTACAAACACGACAGTTTAAGAAGAAACACAAGATGGAAATTGGGACTGAAAGTTAACAAAGAAAACCAGTCGCTTACTTTGATCAGATGCAGTAGGCTCATAGCCTTCAGGATTTCCCAAGCGACTGATACCCAACATCACCAACACACCCTCGGGGCACTTCTCCATAGATAATGGAGTAGAGTGCGAACACAGGGTTTCGTACCACGGTTGGTTCTTGTAATCTTTCATGGGCGGAAACTCCGCAATCCTCTCCTTTACCCCAACACTCATCCACTGCAGCGCAGCAGGGATCACTCCCCTGTGAATATAGAAAAATTTCTCCTTCCAATCGTACATCGACTTTGGACTCTCAGAAACGATTTGAGTCCGATTCCTCCTAGGTGACACACTATACCAACCAGGCCCCCCACGTGCTTCTTCAAGAACATAAAAAACATTTAACATGTCGAAAGTCGGCTCCAAGTCCAACGATCGACAAGTTGCCTCAAAGTGCACTAGCCTGGATAACCCAAAGGGTGTCATTTGTGTTGGATGCACCCCATACTTCATCAGAACAGTCACCAAGAACTTGGTAACAGGAAGACGAAAACAACAACGAGTGAAAAAAGCTTCATACAACGCAATCTTCCCAGGAGAGGCCTCCAATGCCGTTTTACCAGCAGCTGGTAATTCAGGCTCCCAATCGGCCTCAATCCCAAATTGATCAAGAAATGAGGAGAATGAGGAGGCGTCCCACTTGATAAGGGTGGTGTTGATACCCTTTTCAGTCTTCTCTGCCTTCTCAACAACTTTCGATTGATCCACAGGGCAAGAAGTTTCTTGAGACATATTTTGGATGAGTAAAAGAATAACGAAGATTAAGCAAGGAGAACTAGGAATTTGAAGAGTTTTGGAATACAAAGAGTGGGTGAAGTGAAATTTAAAATAATTTGAAATGATTATATAGGATGTGCAGTAACTGCCAATGACGTCAGCATTGGTAAAGGAAACGACTTTATACATGACGCGTGGCACTGGACAGCTATATAGGCCGCACACGCGCCGTACACGCGCCTGACTCAGCCGTCTGTCATAACTGATTGGACGCGTGCTGACACAAATGTAGCTTGTGGCAGACGCCACCTACCATTCTTTGCTTACGCAGACGTCATTTGTCTTCCACCACAGCAACACGCAACACGGCCGCGGAGTGTTAACGTCAAACATAATTACCGTTCTCCGCATTCCGCCATCTCAGAACTCCGCGACTCCAACAAAACGCATTGAATTGTAGATAACTCAACACCAACATCCCAGTTCCCACTACCAGAGACGGATGAGCTATCATCCTAAAAATGACTCATATAAGTCCAGCATCCACCCTCTTCCCTCACATGCTCGAGAAAAGGGTACACACTGGACTAGGGGGACTTGATGGGATTGGGTGCTCACTACTGCGCAGAACGTACCCAAACCCGGAACGTAACCCGCGGAGGAACAACCCGCGGACAATAGAAACTTCCCCAACAAGTTAAGGAATAACGGCTCTCCTACAATCATGGAGCGATACTTGTGCGCGTAAGCGGTAAAAGCGGTATCCGTTCCAACCTTTCCTTATTTATAGCTATTCCATAACTACTTTACTAATATAGTCTTCGGGTAGTGGAGACAACCCTAATCGGGCCTGGCCCATTACGATTAGGGTTTCGGGTAATGGTGGCATACGTCCATACCTATATAAGGGATCACGTCCCTAATAGGAGGACACTTTTGGCTAACCCTAAGAGCTATCACACTTGATAGTATCCCCATTCACCCACGTTTTTGTTATAAACTACTACCTAGTGTAGTCGTCTCCCTACCCACTCAATCTTTACTTGCAGGTTACTCCAATCCAGGAAGTGCTAGTGAAGGATCAATCCTGTGGTTGCATCTAGTCTATCATCCCCCCAAGGAGGTTAGACTACTTGTTTCTTCAGAAAGTTATAAGAGAAAAACAATATATGCTAAAAATTAATTATAATAAGACAAAATTGCATTTTACGTACTTTAAGTTTTAGCAAAATTATAGGCGATGTATTTTAGCTCACGAAATTACAACGAAAGTCCTCTATATTCAAAGTTCAATGCATGGTACATCCTTTTACCCTAACCTAGTTGTGCGTTGCACATGAGGTAACTTTAACTTTTTTTTTTACCCATTTAACTTGTGTTTATTAATCTTATAAAAAATCAAAACTTACTTATCATTAAAAATCAAACCCTCTCCCTCTTCCATCTCTACCCTCTCTTCATCCCTACTCTTATCTCTACTTTCTCTTTCATCTTCTACATAGGTAAGAAAACCATAAGCCTACAAACCAAATTTTAAAATCAAAAAACCCAAATTAATCTATTTTAACCCAAAATTTCAGACTCTTGATCTTTGAAGGGATATGGTCCCAAATCATTGCGCGGATGAGGTTAGCCCATATCCCAAAAACCCTAAAAATACAAGCAACGAATACGTAACTGTGCACGCCTTACATCATGCGCACCGCGGAGGCTACCCTGCGCATGACCACAACTGCGTATTAGCACTTGTCAACTTGACTTTGGTAAAACCCATGCAAGTCATGATGCACATCCTTACCCATGCACAAGCCTAGGGAGACACATAGTACAAAATGATGATCTTGTACGAACCAATCATAGTCAAGGGACGTGTGGCAAAGAAGGAGGCGCATGTCCAGCCAATTAGTGTTCGCCAACAAGAAGATCCTAACATATCTCTCTGTACTGAGGAGACCAAGGGTACACATGACATCGACATGTGGCGAATCAGAGCACGCCAGCACTGGTAACAGGCAACGCCCCACAATCGTGCACATCACAAAGGGGACAACAAGTACAGTACCAGTGCGGCTCAATTAATTAGATACCATGAAGCCACGTCATCAATAATCTCCACTAACGGTCAGCGCCAGATAAGACAATAGTACAATGGGAAAAAGACAAACATCCAATCAGGTGTCATGGAGTGTGGCCACCCCTGTGACGCTACGTGTCCGCCGCATAGTAGATACCAATAAAATCTCGCCATGTGGAGAAGGTTGGCGGTAACCTGTTTCTCTCTCTCATTGGTTAATATTCTTATTTGTCTTATACTAATATTGGGTTTGAGGTAGTAGAGGTACCCCCTAACTGGGCTCGGCCCATTTTAGGATAGAAGTTGATAATGGCGGCCTATGTGAGTCCTATTTAAGAAGAATTTCTTATCCTAGAATGGACACTTTTGGAGTCATTCCGAAAACGCATGCTCAGTGCATCACCACCATTTTTGTGTCTGTAACGAAGAAGCATTTCTTAGCAGTCACCTCTATACTACATTTCTTTCTTTTCAGGTCACATTCACCAACCAGCCGTAGACATTTATCAAAGGATTAACTCTGCAGACCCATTAGTTTAATCATCCTTAACGGGAGTTTAGGCTAGTGTTTCTTTATTGGCGCCATCCCATTCGGCTAGAGCAACCTTTTTCTTATCTTTTAGCTAAACTCCATGGCTGAAAACAACCCTTGACCTACTTTCAACAACACTTTGACGTCAAACGACAGGAACCGAGGTCACACGCATGTTGACGACGAACAAACCACATATGACAAAACCCTGGTACTTTTACCAAGGATGTTGCTCAAAGGATGTCAAACTAGTCCTTTGAATTTGAAACAGGGACGGCGTGGTCACCTTAGGCCATTGGCCAAACGGAACCTCCCACAGACCCCAACGAGTGGTTGGCCCGAGAACAAGCCAAAATTGTGGTCAGGTATCAACACATGATGCTTGAACAAGCCCATCACACGACCAGAACTCTGAGTTATGGTTCCCCAACCCATGAACGAGGACCAAATGATAAAAAAACCAAGGCCCTAACCATTAACACAGGGGCGCCTTCAGGGCGACCGAAGTGGAGACTGAGGTAGATATACACACGGTCAGGAGTACGTCGCCACTAATGAGATGTCAAGTGGGTATGAATCCTCAAATGATGGTAAGCAGAACACCTAGACTTATCACCACAACTCTAAGTCCGTCTCCAATGCACAGTTCCATAACTCGGAAAAAGACCTGACCAAACCGTACAAGCCAAAAGCCTTTGCGGCGAAGTCTAAGTTTACTCTACATATTGCTATGGCGCCCCTGCCCACTAAGTCCAAACTTCCCAGCAACGTAGTTAAAATCGACGGAATTGTGGACCCAGATGACCACCTACATGGTCGGAAGAAGCACTCTATCTTGGTCCATGCCAGTATGTTTCCATGTGTTCGTCCAAACTTTATCCGGCGCTGCTCGGGGTTGGTTTGACAACTTTCCCGAAGGCAAGATTGACAACTTCGACAAGCTGTTGGACAAGTTCTCTTTACACTTTAGCCAAAAAATGCGGCATAGGAAGGATAAGGCGCACATCATGGTGTGCCAGCGCCGTGATAATGAATCCGCGGAGGACTATATTGTTCGTTACAATAAAGAAGTCATGCAGATTGGTTGCGGAGAAGAACTCACTCGAATAGGCTTTTCACAGGGAATCGATAGCACAACGACCTTGAGGCCCAGGATTCACCATCTTCATCATCATCAATTCCTTAAACGCCACATAACCGTCACTATCAACAACCATCATGTAACCTATCCCTATATCATGTTTCTCTACAGCGCAATCACCCTCATTTTTTTGCAACTTTACAACCTCTTTTCACAGACCCTAAGGACCATCTCCTCCAAGTCAGAAACCATACCTCATCATTATCTCCATCGTAGTCATTCTGGTTTACCCTTGTTATAACATCTGCGTCTTTGTTGTTGGAAACCATAGTAGTCGTTCTAATCCTGAGCTGATCAAATCCTGAAAGCATTGCAACCATCATATACCTATGTTGTTTTCGAATTGGGCTGGCTGGAAACCCAACCCCAGCTATCAGAAACCACCCGTGTGTGTGTGGTTTACACTTAAGTTATTTATTTGTCGGAAAATGAGTGTAGTTTGGTCATTTTATATGGATTTAATAGACTTAATAGACGATGGTTAGGCTAGGGACCAGTGGGGTTATGAAATACATACCACCATGAGCCTTTATGTAATTTGGAACGTTTGAGGACCAACGGTGCAATTTGTGTATACTACAGGGACCGTCCGTATAATTAACTCTATATTTTTACTGATGTTTCGTCGCAAATTTGTGATGTAGATTTAGTCGTAAAGAGAGCGAATGAAATTAATTGCTGCTAATTTTGCAACACGCAAAGTTTGTCACAACTAGCCACAAATTTAATTTCGTCATAATATTAGCAATGGAATTTATTCTCATCGTTATTGTTGCGAAGGTTTTAATGTATATGATTAAAATCCTTGTATCGAATGTGTTTAACTGTAACTTCATATGTATTTAATTTCCCTAGTGTACTTGTCGTTCATTGTATCTTGTTTGGGTTAGCATCATAGGGTTGACAAGTTGAAACATGTAGATGATTGAAGGCCACGAGCTTTGTCCCGTTATACACGTTTTCCAAGTCTTTTAGAGTGTTATTTGGTTCTTCGTTATTTTCCACAACAAGTGTGTTTTAAATGATAATTATTTCAAGAGGATACGATAGACTATGCTAATAGTAGTGAAAGATAAGTTACAAATATAGCCAGGACTTACATGACACAATGGACACGTATCAACTTTGACTCAGCATATCCATATTATCTATACATATAATAAACCAAAGCCATTTTAATGGCATGGCACTTAAAGAGGCATTCTCCTCATTGAGTGTGTCATGTGTCATCCCATGTGGCATTGAGATATTTTAGGAAAAAAATAATTTAAAAACAAAATTAGATTTTTCTCTCTTATGTTTCCTCTTATAATTTTTAAACGTTAATATCTTTTATATACGAGATTTTTTAAAGAAACAAATTACACCAAATTAACGAGCGTTTTGTTATCTTTCCAACGAGTACCATAGTGCTATATAAAAAAACGGAGGAAAAAAACGACTATTTTTTGTTGGGTTTTGTTCAAACAGGAAAACAAAAACATAAAGTGTTCAGGTAAATCATTAATCATGTATAGGCAAGTCACTAATTATGTTCAAATCAGTAAATATGAATTCTATTTTCAATATGCGTTAGTATTGGAGTTATACATTGTTTTAGGTTAGATATTAATATTAGAGTTATACATTGTTTAAGGTTATGCGCTAACATTGGAGATATATTTTTAATTGTTTTAGGTTAGCTGCTACCCGAAGCTTTCATTCATGTAACTGTAAAGCGCATCATTCTATTTCATATGTAAAATTAATATGTCATATTAGATTTTTCAACCCCGGGACGTTCCCGGGGTATAATCTAGTGCCCTAATATAATTATACATGTCTTACTAGCTTTTATCCCGGGAGCGTCCCGAGGTTGAAATATCTAATATGACATAATAAAATATCTAATATGACAACATAATTAATGATTAATAATTCAAATATAAAAATATTATTATTATTTATTTTGAACAAATCTCTGCCATAAGTTATCATATTCAAATATAAAAAAAACGAATTTCTGCGTCGGGATATAAATTTAGTGCCATTACAAAATATTATATAATGTCAAATGAATTCAACGATCATTCTAAAAAGAACTAACATGAAATAAGAAAAAAAATTATTTATTGAAATAGTATTATAATAACCATACATATATTTTAGTTACATACTATAAAGTTTTTAGTTTATGTTGGTGCACGTATATTGCAAATATCGAACGCATTAGTCTAAGGTTATGTGATGCGTTAAAAAATTCATGGGTATATGATCGGGTATGTAGTTCGGGTATTTTGGTATGTGGTTTCGGGTAATCAGGTCGGGTATCACCAGTAATCGTTTTTTTTCTCCGTTTTTTGTATAACACTATGGTACTCGTTGGAAAGATAATAAAATACTCGTTAATTTGGTGTATTTTTTTCCTTTAAAAAATCTCGTATCTAAAAGATATTAGCGTTTAAAAGTTATGGGAGGAAACATGAGATAAAAAATAATAAAGGTTTAATATTCATTTTAGTAGATTAGATTTTAGTATATTTTTATGTTATTTTATTTCCTTTTAAATAAATTATAATATTAAGTTTTTTTTATTAATGATTAATTAAAAATAGATTAAAATAATAAATTCAATACTATCACCTCATAGTGCCACATGGCACATTCAATGAGGGTTGAGGCCTTCATTGAATGCCACATCATACAAACTCAATTCTTTTATTATAAGCTAGATTATACCTCGGGAACGTCCCGGGGTTGAGAAATCTAATATGACATATTAATTTTACATATGAAATAGAATGATTCACTTTACAGTTAAATGCAAGAAAGCTTTGGGTAGCACCTAACCTAAAACAATTAAAAATGTATCTCCAATGTTAACGCCTAACCTTAAACAATGTATAACTCTAATATTAATATCTAACCTAAAACAATGTATAACTTCAATGGTAACGCATGTTGAAAATAGAATTCATATTTACTGATTTGAACATAATTAGTGACTTGCCTATACATGATTAATGATTTACCTTAACACTTTGTTTTTTTTTTTCCTGTATGAACAAAACCCCACAAAAAATAGTCGTTTTTTTCTCCGTTTTTTATATAGCACTATGGTACTCGTTGGAAAGATAAAAAAACGCTCGTTAATTTGGTGTAATTTTTTTCTTTAAAAAATCTCGTATATAAAAGATATTAATGTTTAAAAATTATGGGAGGAAACATAACAAAGAAAAATCCAATTTTATTTTTAAATTGTTTTTTCCTAAAATATCTCAATGCCACATGGGATGACACATGGCACACTCAAAGAGGAGAATGCCTCTTTAAGTGTCATGTCATTAAAATGGCTTTGGTTTATTATATGTATAGATTATAGATATGTGGAACCGCACTCGTGTATCAACTTTTGCTCACGTACATAAGAAAATTATACATGGTAAACTTTATATCATAATAGCCTATAAAATTTTACTTTTGTTCGATAAGTGATTAAACAATTAATGTTAAATGAGCATAATATAGCATTGATGAATTGTAATCATGTTATAATGTTGAATTATAAGATAACTAGAAGTACTACAAAATATAAATATGTACCATACTGAAGTATTATATAGGAAGTGGGAATTGTCAAAGTTTACATAACATTAAGTTTGTTGAAATTACACATTCCTTATGTTAGGTTTATTGGCAATAGCTCTATAGTTAAACTAACTTTATTAACTTGGTGCATGAGTGGTTTAATCAAAATAAGGTTATCTTATTAGCACAATATGATGAACACAATATACATACGTTGTCAACCTTGCAAAAGGCGAGAACGTAAGGTATCATTAAAAAAAAAAAACATATGGCTAATGGTACGTTATTACAAAAAATGTAAACAATACAAAATAGATCAAGTTAGTAACAAACAAAACTTATATATGTTGAACTAGATTATACCTCGGGAGCGTTCCGGGGTTGAGAAATCTAATATGACACATCAATTTTACATATGAAATAGACTGATACGCTTTACAGTTACATGCAGGAAAGCTTTATGTAGCACCTAACCTAAAACAATTAACAATGTATCTTCAATATTAACATCTAACCTTAAACAATGTATAATCTAATGTTGACATCTAACCTAAAACAGTGTATAACTCTAATATTAATACCTAACCTAAAACAATGTACAACTCCAATGCTACCCCGGGGACGTCCCGGGGTTGAGAAATCTAATATGAAATATCAATTTTACATATAAAATAGAATTATGCGCTTTACAGTTATATGCAGGAAAGTTTCGGGTAGCACCTAACCTAAAACAATTAACAATGTATCTCCAATCTTAACGTCTATCCTTAAACAATGTATAACTCTAATATTAAACCTAATCTAAAACAATTTACAACTCCAATGCTAACACATGTTGAAAATAGAATTCATATTTACTGATTTGAACATAATTAGTGACTTGCCATACATGATCAATGAATTACTTGAACATTTTATGTTTTTTTTTCTGTATGAACAAAACCCCACAAAAAAATTGTCGTTTTTTTCTCCGTTTTTATATAGCATCATGGTACTCGTTGGAAAGATAATAAAACGCTCGTTAATTTGGTGTAGTTTTTTTTCTTTAAAAAATCTCGTATATAAAATATATTAACATTTAAAAATTATGGGAGGAAATATGAGAGGGAAAAATCTAATTTTGTGTTTAATTTTTTTTTTCGTAAAATCAATTAATGTCACATGGTATGTTACATGGCACACTCAAGGAGAAGGATGCCTCAGTGACACAAGTAGTAAATTCATTCGTTGACAGGAGCGAGCAGCCTCTTTAAATTAGGGGTGATCAGAAAAACCGAAAACCAAATGAAAACCGAACCGTAACCAAATAAACCAATCCGAACAACGAATTTAGTGTTTGGTTTGGTTTTAACCAAAACCGAATTGCTAATTCGGTGTTTGGTTTGGTTTTTGGTTCTACATTTTTTTATTTGATTTATTTGGATAACCGAATAAACCATTAAAATAATTAATTATTAAATAAAAATAATAATATTTAATAAGCCATATATAATATATAAGCCCAAAATATTAAAGGAAAGCCAAACCCAAATAAAAGCCCACCAATTTATAGGTAATAATCTGAGTATAAACTACTAAACTAGGGTTCATTTCACACAATACACACAACATAGACTGCCGACCGTCACTGTTGACGTCTTTCACAACTAGGGCGCTACTGGTAACAACCAAACTCATATTTTCACTAGAGTTGGAGAAAGATTTAAGTTTGAAGTTTATTTATATTTTGTGGAATTGGCAAAGACTTATTTATTATTTCTAATTTCTATGATGTTTATCTTTGCGTGGTTTGATTTTTTGGTTTATATTGATTGCTAACTTTCTATTCGGATTTCGAAGCACAGAGGTAGATAAGTTAGAGAAAAAAAAACTTCGTTTCAATTCGGTTGAATTTGGTTTTAAACCGAAACCAAACCGAATTCAATTTGGTTGAATTTGGTTTGGTTTTCATATTTCTAATTTGGTTTGGTTTGGTTTTTGGTTTGAGGTACAAAATTTTGAAAACCGAATAAACCGAATCGAATAAACCAAATAAACTGTAAACTGAAATGATAAACACCCCTACTTTAAATGCCATATATGATTTATTGCTTTCAATTATATAATAGATATTGCATAATACATTGTAGCATATTTAACCGTTTGTTTGTTTGTATAGTATATTATTGACTTCTATAACAAACACATATGCATTGGATTAACAACAAATACACATAGTTCTACAATATCAAAAGTTTATACCTTTTATATATCTCTATCATCATGACAAAGCATCAACCTCATGGAGTTGAAACTGCAAGCAACTGATTTTCATCTTTTAGTAACATGCGTTTCACTTCTGTATTTAAGATGAAAATCCAAGAAGTTACGATATATAAAGAATTGAAACGCATGCTACTCAAAAGATGAAAATTCACATGCGTTTGTTGAAACTGTTAAAGAGCCTCAATAGCTCAATGTGCTTGATTAGAGCTCAAAATTCGACAGATAAATTAGCAAATTAAAAGTCAGATTCGGATTTAATAATATTATAACGTTGATAACAACATGAATATGAATATTTCATTGGAGGTAAACGGAAGCAAGTGGGTGTGGGATGGTTCGTGTATAGATTCTTATTTTTGGAACATATGGTGTTTAGCGATAATCCCAAGATATATTATTTTATTTTTGTCAATGCATATACTTCTTGAGTTGGTGGTTGTAGATTGGTTGGCAAAAACTTGTCTTTCTTGTGACTAATGTTCAATTCTCACTCTTTTAATTATTTTCAGTGGCATTCGGATAAAAATTGAATACGGATGGTGCCGGTTCAATTTGGATGGGAGACAAGGTTTTACTGAGTATTCCACTGTCGTGTCCTCGGGAGGGTGAAGGCTGGGTTTCCGCGCATCTGGGAGAGCCAGAGGCTGGCGGCGGTCGAGTAGTTGACCTTAGCCATAGCGCCCGGTATCACGCTGGTTGACACGTCGTTCCTTACTATTAAAAAAAACCAAGAGTTGTTAATATATAAAAATTCTTTTAAATTTTTACATATTGTATTAACTTTTTGGCCATGTGTTTTTAACTCCAAAAGCTTTGGGGAAAATCTTAATTAACGTAATTAAAATTACTTAGTAACTAGTCATTTAAATAGGGATGGTAATGACTCGGGAAATAGACATGTTTTGGTAATCACAGTCTCATATTTAATTTTAAAATCAAATGACATTTTTTTAACAGCAACAATTCTATAAAATATATAGAAAATCGGGCAAGCAAGAAGTTAAAACCCATTACACAAGTACATTACATTATTACATCCCGCATATGAGACTCCCGATATCTAAAAACATTACATTATAACATCCCACAAATTAAACTCCCTCCATCTAACCCAATTAAAGTGTCTGTATTATGATCTTCCTCTAATCCAGAGAAAAGATGACTCCTTTATTTTATCTACCGTTCTCATGAATGGGATGAACCGATTGTTGAAGTTCTTCTCGTTTCTTGATTTCCATATCTCTCACGTTGTGATCAACCATAGCCCGAATCATTTTCTTCCAATTTTTTGATCCTTTCATCTTATAAAACCTAATTACCTGCTAGTCAAATACTTGTCACGCATCATCCATTGCTTTTGCGCCAGTCTAGGGGCGACAATTCCTAACAAGATATCTTTTCTAAACACGTCAACTCAAAAACGACCAATTTATAAATGGGTGAACTTGAACACAGCCCCCTCAAAGCCATATCATCAATGTTATTCTTTTATTTAAAATAACTACGGTTCATGAACTTATATAGGATAATTGGTCACCTCTTGACAACCAAACCCAATCCAATATAAAAATAGAAGTTGTCAATTATTATTTTCCTCTACAATAATTTGTGCTCTCAAAGTGATTTTTAAGAGAGGACGGGACACCCATCGGCTTGGGCATGAGGCTTGTAAAGCCAGTTGGCTACACCGCCCCCACCTAAGGGGCTTTGATTTGAGGCTTCCCCTAGTGCGCTCGGATTAGGCATTCTCTCTCTTCCACCTCTCTTTCTCTCTCTCTCTCTCTCTCTCTCTCTCTCTCTCTTCCACGCCTCTCTCTCTCTTCCATTTTTTTAAAAAATCTTTAAGCTAGTTTAGGCTAAGGCATTTCAAATATTGGGGCTACTTGAGGATAAAAATGACGTGACACTGTGTGATTTATTAGGATAGGGCTACACGGGGCCTATGCCCTAAGTCAAAATCTAAGTCAAATAATAAGTCAAACTTGGTCAAGAAAGTTTGAGGGGCCATTTGTGACAAGATTCAAAGTATATTTCCTGCTTTATTAAGTTTCGGGTTAATAATGTGAAGTCTGGTAACTTAAGGGACAATTTGTGTTCGATCTGAAAGTTATAACAGATTTTAACGACTGAATTAGGGGTTAGGGTTATAAGTAGGTGATTGATTCACAAGCTTAATTAGTCGATTTCTTTTCAATTCAATTGTATTTTCTTCTTTCGTTCTTATCAATAATAAAACCCGAAGCATTTGATTGTTGTTCTTGATTCAATTTCATAATTTATTTACAATAATTGGTATCAGAGCCTCGTTGCTCGAATCTGTGAAATTGGTTAGTGTTATCCGTTTGTAAAGATCAAGAATGGTGACGACAAAGTTCGAGTTGGAGAAATTTGATGGAAGAAACGATTTTAGTCTGTGGAGGATGAAGATGAGGGCCCTGCTAGTGCATAATGGTGTTGTTGATGCATTGAGGGGTGAGGATCATCTTCCTGGTGATCTCACAGATAAGGAGAAGAAGGAGATGTTAGAAAAGGCCCACAGTTCGATAATCTTGAGTCTAGGTGACAGGGTGTTGAGGGAAGTTTCAAAAGAAACGTCTGCAGCAGGAATTTGGGCAAAGTTTGAGACCCTGTACATGACCAAGTCATTAGCCAACATGTTGTATCTCAAGAAGATGTTGTATACGTTTCAGATGAGTCCTGGTAAGACATTAGATAAACACACAGATGAGTTTAATAAACTTATCTTGGATCTGGAGAATATTGAGGTTGAATTGGATGGTGAGGATCAGGCCATTATATTTCTCACATCATTGCCATCTTCGTATGAGCATTTTGTGGACAACTTGATGTATGGAAGGGAGACCTTGACTATGGATGAAGTCTTGGCTGCCCTGAACTCAAAAGAATTGAAAAGGAGGTCAGATGTGATAGAAGAAGGTGGAGATGGTTTGCTTGTGAGAGGAAAGGTTGATCAGAAAAGTTCAATATTCAAGAGGAGATGTTTTGTGTGTCACTCGGAAGATCATTTGAAGAGAGATTGTCCTGAATTGAAGAAAAGGAAAGGTGAACATAGTTTGATAATCATAGGCAACAAGATGGTGATTCATCAGAGGATTGTGATGAATCTGATGTTTTTATGGTGTTCAGTGAAGAAGTCTGTTCAAAAAGGTGGATTATGGATTCAGGAGGGTCATTTGGAATGACATATGATCAGGGGTATTTCAGGGATTTGAAATATGGGAATCTTGGTAAAGTCAAGATGGGAGATGGACGAACTTGTGAGATTCAAGGGAGTGGGACTGTTACATTCATGATGGACAATGGTGTTATTATTGATGTACATGATGTAACGTATGTTCCTGACTTGAATAGGAGTTTATTGTCATTGGGTTGTTTAGATAAAAAGGGTTACCATGTATGGTTAAAGGATGGTTAAGGCTTTGGTCATGAAAGATCAAGTGGTTGTGATGACTGGAACAAGACAAGTGAATAATGTCTATGTTCTGGATGGTCATGTTATGCCTAGTGTGAAAGAGTTCACATATCACACATTTGGACAGGAGTTGATTGAAAGTTATAGTCATGGTGTTATACATGGAAATGGTTTAGAGATGTGTAAAACTGTGGAAGAGATGAGTCACAGGGTAATAGTCTCTGATGAGGGTCAATCAAAGGTTCATGGTAGTGTGTGTGATAGGGTAGTGGGCTGGTTTCTAGGTGGAGTTGATGATAATTTTTTGGTTAATAAAGATGTGTTTCCAAGAGGGTAGTTTTGGAAATGTTTGGCTCAGATGAATGTGAGTATTCTAGTCAGGTTGAGTACACATATCACACATTTGGACAGGAGTTGATTGAAAGTTATAGTCATGGTGTTATACATGAAAATGGTTTAGAGATGTGTAAAACTGTGGAAGAGATGAGTCACAGGGTAATAGTCTCCGATAAGGGTCAATCAAAGGTTCATGGTAGTGTGTGTGATAGGGTAGTGGGCTGGTTTCTAGGTGGAGTTGATGATAATTTGGTTAATAAAGATGTGTTTCCAAGAGGGATAGTTTTGGAAATGTTTGGCTCAGATGAATGTGAGTATTCTAGTCAGGTTGAGTGTGAATCAAGTATAGAAAGAAAGGTGTTCTTGTGTTATTCTGATGTTTTAAAGATGATCAGGATAGAAGGTCTAGGTGTTTTGAAGTCAGTTGTAAAAAATAGCAGGTTGATGCTATGGAGAGGTAAGCTTTTGACTGAGGTGGAGTTTGCACATGGTAGTATCCAGGTTAAGGTAGAGGTGTCTGGTGGGTGTGCAGGAAAAGATGCTCACTTGTGCAGTGATATGTTTTGTGAAAAACATGACTGTTGTGATAGTGACAGGACCAGGAAGAAAGCAGCTGTGACTTGTTTGGCCTTTTGTGAAGAATCTAGATTAACAGCAGAATTAATCAAGTGTTTGGAGATAATGAGTGTTGAATTAGGTTCATTATGGAATGATAGTGCTTGGTTAACAATGGTCAGGTCTGAAATGGTTGTAGAGGTCAAAAATGGCTTCAGGGGTAAAATTGTCATGTTTTGTGATGATTCTGTGTGTGCAGAGTTAGTTGATTGGGAATGGGTCAAAACTGTTGGTGTTTCTCAGGTCTCGGAGTGTTGTTTGAGTTTAGAAAACAATGTGCAATATGGTCCAAAATGAATTTGCTGAGAATTCAGCTGATTGATGTGTTCAAGTCAGTGATGAATTGGTACTTGATTCATGTTTGGATGGTTGAAAAGATGGCTGGATTTTGACTGTTGACTTAAGGTGGAGATTGTTAGATATTAAGTCAAAATCTAAGTCAAACTTGGTCAAGAAAGTTTGAGGGGCCATTTGTGACAAGATTCAAAGTATATTTCCTGCTTTATTAAGTTTCGGGTTAATAATGTGAAGTCTGGTAACTTGAGGGACAATTTGTGTTCGATCTGAAAGTTATAACAGACTTTAACGACTGATTTAGGGGTTAGGGTTATAAGTAGGTGATTGATTCACAAGCTTAATTAGTCGATTTCTTTTCAATTCAATTGTATTTTCTTCTTTCGTTCTTATCAATAATAAAACCCGAAACATTTGATTGTTGTTCTTGATTCAATTTCTTAGTTTATTTACAACAGTTCTTATAGAACGAGTAAACTTGTTGCAAGTCTATAAAACTAAATTTATTATTAACACCACTAAAATACAATTATACTCTAGTTTTATTTGTTCAGTTTTTTCCCGACAATAGATGGTCTGTCCAACGAGTAAGCGCTCAGACATTATTATTAACAGAAGTCAAGATCGAAAAATTCACGTCAATTGCAGCATCAACGTAGCGACGCCATATGTGGCGTTGGTTTGATCAAATCTTTTGGTACTTCATCAGGGAACTGAAGCGGAGTGTACGGTAAAATAGAGATTGAAGTCTTAAGTCACTTGATGTAGTAAATGACCTAATGTAGCATACTGTAATAATTGTAGGATCTCTAATATAAGACTGTAACACTTAATGGAATTATTATGCCTTCCGGGTTGGGGTGTTACAGTTAACACACATTCAGAAGCGCACACGATAATGAAATTCTGGGCACTCAAGGGAAAGTATGCATATGAGGGACCTCCACGAACAAACTTAAGGTTTGTTTTCAGGGTCACGTAAGGCTTTTTCCGTCCTGCACTGCTGGTTGATGTCAATGAAGGTCCAAAGACACATCCGATAACAGGACATTATTCAGATGGTTGATGTCAATGCTGACATGGAAACCATAGTTTTTGGTTTAGTGATGTTTGGAACAAGTCTTGAAAGGAAAAACCATGCATTAAAAGTTAAAAGAAACCAAATTAATAGTACAGAATTACATATTTACATTCTATTTTTAAATGATTGAGACATCCTTAACTAGGACAGGTTTGGATTATTCTTGTTTTTGCTTAATGGATTCATTTGATTTTACTCAAAAGGGTCAAAATGGATTACTCTTATAAGCTTGTTAAATTCGTATGGGTCTAAATGGGCTGACGGCACCACTCACCGCCACGTTACCTGTTGATGCCCACCGCTGACGCTGCATCCTCCACTGCATCCCACGCATCTTCCCGTTGCTGCATCCTCCTGCATCTTTGGCTGTCGGGGCTGCATACTCTGTCGCCGTCCTTGCGCCATCTGCTGCCGACGACACATCATCTGCGGCCACCGCTATCTCCCTTAGGCGCCATATAAAGCGATTTAATGGATGAACCCGCTATGATTCAGCCCACTTGACCCAAACCAATTTGACATGTTTTTTTAAGCTATCCATTTTGACCCGAACCTAATTTGACCTAAACCCGTTCCCAACCCAACCAACCAACCAACGAACCTGCCCGTTTTTCCATAATCAGAGGGTGTACAAGGACCATCTACACCGGCTGGCTTCCCATTTGCGCATCTTTAAAGTTCTCATTTGCAAACTCCCATTTGTCTGTAAGGTTTTCCGAAACCCATGGTATATATAATAAAATAATATTAAAAAAATGAATCTTCCAAGGCCTGGCCTGGCCTGGCCTGCCCTCTGTACCACTCAAACAACTAACCAACTATTTTCATGAAGTTCGCAAATCGGTCTTCTTCGACAACATTAATCTTTAAATCACATAGATCACTTTCATAATAACTCCATAGATAAGATGTCTCTTCATCACATATCACATCTTCCAACAAAGTCAAATTGGTCACAGAATCCGGTAACTCTTCTAATCCATGACAACCACTCATCTTGAGCACTCTCAGCGCGTTTAGCTCGCCAATCTGATCAGGCAGTGAGCTTATACTCAAACAATCGGATATATCAAGAAATACCAAACTATAAAGCTTCCCAATCGACTCAGGCAATCTAGATAACCTGGTGCAAGAATGGAGTCTCAGTATTTCCAAATTTGACAGACACCCCAACCCTTCCGGAAGAGCATCGAGCTCATGGCAATTAGTTATGCTAAGTTTCTTAAGACGATCAAGACTACATAGTCCCGGTGGGACTTCTTTCAAATCGTAACAACTTTCGATCTCAAGCTCAATAAGATTAGATAACATAGGAGGGTCAACAGTACAACTTTCTAATGCGCGACCAATCTCACACATTATCATAGAAAGCTTCTCTAAGTTCTTCAATTCAAAGATGGAGTGAATTGAGGGAAAAAGTGAGACATGTTCGAGTCTCAGTCTTCTTAAGTTGGATAGAGAACTAACCGACGCAAGTTCATGTAACTCAGTAGGATAAATCCCGTAGCTTGTGATGTTTAAAACTCTTAACTCATTGAAATCTCTAATGAAGTGAGGCAGCGTGTATATTTTACTTCTTACGTTCAATATCAAAGCTTGAACTTTTGGTGCTTTTAGATCATACCATACAGAGGAGAATGTTTCATCTGCATACAGAAAGTTCAGGTACAGTTACTAAAACAATCCTAGAAACTGCATCTACTACATGATCTGGATAAAGAATTGAAACCTGTTGAGATAGACAAGAGACGGGTATCAATCGGTTGTTGTGTCTGGCCAATCCACCATGCAGGTATGTCATTCCCATGAATTTCTATCAATAATCTTTTTCGTTGAGCTATTGGCTCTTGGCTACTCAGATGGATGGCTAATTCTCTTAGCAAGTCATGTTGCGTGACATGATGCTCGTTACAGTAACCTTCTAGTTCACTAGCATCTTTCCTGCAATAACCAGACAGAAAATTATTATATAGTAAACACCATTATGACACGCCTACTTTTATTTACGTCTCGATTAAAAAAAAATTGAAACCGAGTTGTGTGTAGTAATGCAAAAGTAATCGAAGCAAAAACGTACATGTTATCAAAGCTGACAAAAATTTATTTTTATTTTATTTTTTATAAATTGATATCGTTTACCATTTTCGTTTTTTTATAATATAATGCAATGCTTTATACAAATATTGTTCAAAGTCGAATGGGTCAAATACATTGATTTTTTTGTTCTTTTACTGTAAACTGTGTGAAAAAACGAACCAATCCCGTTGGAACTTCGGTAGCGCTACCATATGGTTTCAAGAATTCCTATGTAAATTCATTGAAAACAAAGGTGTGTAACCGTGTTCACAATTAAGTATTTTTATATCATAAGCTATAGCAAGAACCGGTACCCTGAAAAACCAAACTAATATTGTTCCAACCATATCGATACCACTTCAATTCAAGTAAATATCAGTAACTGTATCGATACTGTCGGAAGTGTTACCGGTAGTTGATTATATGGTTTTTGATCAATGTGAAACACGTGCTAATATCATTTTGAGAAATATCACGAGTTCACGACTTTATTTTTATAAGTTTATCTTTCGGTTGTGATACACCATTAACGTAGTGACACCGTAATGACCCAAACCAATACCGACCAAAGTCTCGCCACAACACACAGGGGAAATTTCAATAGTTGGTTATAACCGGAGAAAGAACAAATGAAACAATTTATATATTATTTAACGGTAATGACAATGGTTACCTTGCAAGAACAAGACACAAAAGATTTCTTGAAGAAAGCTCGAGAAGGTATTCAATGGTATACATTCCTTCTTTGTCAAGGTTGTATAACACAACCCACAAATCCATTAGAGCAGAAGCGGAAATCTTTTCATCCTCGGGAAATGAACCCAAATCAAGAAAACAGTCGCGGGCTATTGGCGAATCTTCAAGTGCATCAAAACTCGCACGAAGACTTAGCAATAACGAACTATTTAACTCAAAGATTGATTGACCTTCAGACAATTTTTGTAAAGTTGTTTTCCATTTTAGCACACCTTGATCTCGTAATGATGCACCAATCACCGTGAGGGCTAATGGAAATCCCTTGCAGCACTTAACCATCTATAAGAAAACCACAACCAAGTTTCATTACTGATATGTAACTGTGACATCCCAATTTTCAGTGATATGAGGTTGGAACATTTAATTTAATTATTGTAATTGATATTCCATATGATATGCTAGTATATATTTGTTTCGTTATTTCGTTGAATTTGACATTTTGACCTGATTTGATAGACTTACACATCTCTGAAGACATGGTCAAGAGGATAGGAGTTCATGGAGACGACCGACATAGGTCTAAGTTATAGGAATTTTAGAGAATGATACAGTTTGGTATTAGATTCTTGCCTTAGGAGATCAGATTTTGTAGGTTGCGATTAGACTAGCTTTTATATATAGAACCTATTGCTAGCCTGTCAAGAAGACCCAAGCATAAAAGCTGGATGTAGCAGAGATGAGGATGTTGAAGTGGATGTGTGACTACATAAGGGTAAACCGGATAGAAATTGAGGTTTTTTAGAGAGAAACTGGGGGAGGCATGTATCTTGGATAAGATAACGGAGAAGAGATTGAGGTGGTTGGGCATGTGATGAGGACACAACTCCAGAGTCCAGTAAGAATCATATAAACCTTGACATTGGAGGGGAGGACAAAAGGCAGACCAAACTAACATGGGATGAGCGTTTAAGTAGGATTTTTTAGACTTGCACCTCTCCGAGGATATGATGGTGATATGACTTCTTAAAGATATTGAATTAAGTTATAGACTTTTAGGGGAGTGTATAAAATCATCTTAGACTTGTCTTGGGGACATGGACATACACATAACATGTGCCTTAGCCTTAGAAAGCCGTAGCCTTTTGTCGCGTTAAAAAGCCTTAGGTACTTTTAAGGAGGTTATTGCTACTTTTTCATGTTTGGTGATACTATAGTTTACTAACTATAAATATTACTACTTTTGTATGGATATTGCTTAGATTCCTTATGACACATTTTATGTTAAATATTGTAGACGTAAAAAATTGTTTTTAAGTCAGAGTCTAACTAGAAGCAGCCTCTCTATCCTCCTAGGATAAGGAAAAAGGCTTACCCTTATCTCACCGTCCCCATACAGTAATACACTACTAATAGTTCAGCTATGAGTGGGATTTATTGGGTATATTTGTTTCTTTGCTTAGGGTAAAAATGGATGAATGCCTAACTTTGGGGTTAAAGAGAGCATTGAGCTAGGCTTGAGAGGCTTATTAAAACTTGTTAAAAGTTGGATGCACATTCTTGATGCCACATATCCAAGCCTCAAAAGAAAAACCTAACACAGTATGTGTTTGGTGTGTGTCGATGATGTTGAGAAAAAAACGATCATGAAGATTCAACCAAAACAGACACTCCAAAAGTATTTCAAAGGCTTAATATCCCTAATCATGAATGTTAATCAATATGTGAGACCTAGGTCAAATTCATAAGATTTATTGAATCTTTATCCATGTAATGGCTAGGGCTATCACTAATGATGATAATAAAGTATAGACCTTTGGAACTTGTTGATCACAATTTTATGACGAAACCTTAAAGATAAGTATTTTAGGGTTTCTAATGAACTTTAACTCAATGAAAAAACTGGAAATTAATAGATTCCATGGTGTTTAAAGAATTAAAGATAAAGAGACATCACATATGTTGTTTAAAAACAATTGGAATTGATTTATTATTGGTAGAGCTTAAAGTATGGATTAGCTATATGTGTTCTTAGTAAAGTTGACCTAATTTGACCACAAAGAAGGATGTTTCACAAAATTATGTTTCAGTCATCATCAATTGATGAGAATGATCTAAAATCAGCAAGGTACTGTGTTTAAATCCAAAGATTTGGTTTGAAAGATGAAATTGGTGAAAATAGTGTTTTATGCAAGTCTTAGGTTTTTTAACACGTCGAATAAGGACCAAGGGGTTCGTATCCTTCCATAAGTAATGATATCGGGTCAAACGAATCCCAACACCATAGAAAACATAACTAGAGTGTGCTTAGATGTTAAAAGTAGTAAAAGGCGCCACCGCGCCATATGGTTGATGGTTATGCAATTGTGTACAAGATACACACTAATGACAAATTCGACTTTTAGGAAATCAACAAAAGGGTACAAGGATTAAGAAGTAAGAACTTCTTCAAATCAAGGTGAGTTCTATCTAGTATATAGGGTGTGCGGAGACAACAGACCCTGCATTTTTTTTTCTTTTTATATCTAAAGTCTATTATGTGTTTTCAAACAGCCCTGATATTTTTGCACTTGTTTAAGAAAAAGATCAATTTATACATGTTGCATTTAAATAACATTGTGAAGCAATAAAAAGGGTATCGAATTTGATTAAGTATGTAAGTTATTATTTATTAATGGTTATTGAACTTGACATTGCTTTTTGGTGATCATGAACCACCACAAAATCCCCATTGTAGCTCCCTAGCTTTACTGGTTATAACAGCAAGTTATCATTTTTACGCGACCAACCCTACCAAACTGAAAATTTGGACGTCGGGTTAAGATACATCCAAGCACAACAAAAACTGGCCTGCCATTGCCCATGATTAATTTACTGTGCCTCGGTTTTAGATCATGTTGCCTTGGTGCGCTTCCCACTTTTTAAATCCAAGATCTTCATTTGAGACTAGTCCTTAACAAATTAAGCTTCATAGGGGTTTAAATAAAAAAAAAACTCACAATGTGTTTAATAGGTGTATGTGTGAATAACCTTTACAAACACAAGGGATTTTGATGCACAGATGTGCTAATCTATTGTGGACATGGTTTAGAAAACGTTGAGGCGTGTGCCTTGAGGCGACAAACAAGGCGCTAAGATAACAAGTCTGAGGCATGCCTCATGGGGTTCAGTTTGTACATACGCCTTAAGAAAATGTGCACCTTAGGTGCTCCTCAGGTAGTTTAGGGTGTGTTTTATGTGTTTTTTTTTATGTTTTAGACTTTTTGGGTATCATTTTATTTTTTATGTGTTTTTTATGTTTTAGACTTTTCTAGGTCAATTATTTTATTTTTTATCAGATATATAATTTTTATATTTATTTTTTGATTCCGCCTCGGGCTTACACCTAGTGACCAAAGGAAAAACCCTTCGAGGCTTATTTCCGTTCTTTTAAACTTTGATTGTGGATTGAATTGGAATAAAACGACAAGTTTAAAACACTAGATTTACTAGATATATAGATCTTTACTGCCATGGGGGTGTACCAATACGCCAAATGGCGTATCAATATGCCACCTCTACAGGCTTAATGCAATGATCACTATAAAATTGTTTTATATAGCCATTTTAAGAAGTGGGTGTTGCAATGATCATATGAAATAAAGTGCAGTCCATAACATGTTTTCGAAGTTGAAATTTGAAGTGTTACCTTGCTCACAAGATCATCTGGCACGTCAATCCGATTCCCCTCACAAGGAAATGCTGAATGGCAAAGAAGAGTTCTAGCGTCTTCATCATTTAACATGCTCAATTCATACGTCGAGCCAATGCTTGAAAACCTGAACCTTGAAGTAACCAAGATACTGTATCCAGGTACCGAGAACTTAAGATCCTGAATAAGCGATTCAGATTCAGACCACACGTCATCTAGGACCAACAACATCTTTTGTGACCCCATCTGCCTCATCATATTCTCTAATTCGTTCTTTGCCTCTTCATCATTCCGGAACTCACAATTGTTTACATTAAGATGATGCGTAAATAGTTTCTGGACAACGGTTTTGACGGAACTAGTTCTAGAAACAGTAACATAAAAGATATTGTCCCCAAAGATGCCTGAACAAATACAAGCACATGAGTCATGACAGTCAACCATATGACCGAATTCTTTAACAAACACATATTCATTGTACTAAAGTTTATACCTTTAATCTCATCGTCCTGACAAAGCATCTTCGCCAACGTAGTCTTCCCACAACCACCAGGAGCCGAAACTACAACCACCTTAGTTTCCTCTTTAAGCAGCATGCATTTCACTTCCTTAACATGAAAATCCAATCCCACAATAACATCCGGAAGCTCTTGAAATCCACCTGCACGTTTAGCAACCGACAAAACCACTTGACCTGCTTGACCCACTTGACCCACTTCATCTACCAAATCAAGACCTCTAAACCTAACACTCAACTTATCCTGCAACTCAACCTGAAAGAACCTAACCAGCTCACGATCCAACCGAATGAGCTTATTCGCGTGAACAAACTTCTTGTACACATTCCAACACTTGATCTTCGAGCACTTGAGGACAGTTAGTTTACCATTCTCCAAATAATAAATAAACATTTTGGTCTCTTTTTCGGGGCGGTCCAACACTCGGGCCAATCTACCACATTCACACATTATTAACTCAATGCTGCTTAAAGTTTTATCAAGGCGGTTGAGTAAAGTTCTAAACTTGATTGTTGTTTTGGCTTGTGATGCTACTGATTTATGTAAATCCAATAACACAGACTGTAAAGGTAGCTCATACATGTTTTTGTTAACCATCTTTAAATTCTGCAACAAAATTAACAAAATAAAAAAAGCCCAAATTAAAACATTAACAATCAAATGATCCCAAGTCAAATTTGGATTCAATAATATGAAAAGATTTAAAATGGTTAAGCATGTGGGTGTCTGAATAATCAAGATTTATAGATAAATAATATATAATTAATGTAGATGACAGATAACATAATCTACAAAAATGGGAATACCTCGGACTTTGATTTGGATGAAACTAGGTTTCGATTTGTGCATAAGTAAGTCCGTTAGATTGTGTTTTTATACCCGTTAGTGTTTTGTTTCGAGGGGTGGATGAAGGTGAGGATGATGCTGCTGGGACCGTTCATCGATCGGAGCTTTGGTGTATATACAAACAATTTGGAGGAAATAGAGAGGCAACGTCTAAATAAAAGAGTCAATTGGTTTTGTGGGACAGTTGAAATGTAAGGTTGTTTCGGATTGCCCATGGCATTATAGCCTAGTGGAATCTTGATGGTGAGATAAGACTTAGGGGCCATAAGGTCCTGAGTTCGAATCTTACAAAAGGGATTTTCTCATAATTATGAGTTTCCTCCTGAATTGGTGACTTGGTGGTGGAATATAATCGCGTGGTAACATTGGAGACACGATGATACTCCAGTGTTTCGTGAGTGATTCCAATTTGTTGGCCGTTCAAAAACAAAAGTTAATAAGTTGTTTGTGCTAAGATGATGACAACTACAGGAAATGAAGCAAAAGTTGATGTGACAATTATGTGTCACCTTGAGAAATTTGGGGAGTCTTCGTATTTGTTAGTTACAAAAATAAAAGTTGGTTTTACTAGTTATTTTTTTTTTTTAAATAATCTTTTCATTCATACCAAGACAAAACAAGTTACATTTAGATGGTGGGTAAACGAGCAACCCTAGTTATTAGGGATATAAAAATCCAAGCTGGATGGGTATACTCGAAACATATGGGGCGGGTATAGCCGAACCCTGATCGGTATGGGGCGGGTATTGGATTAATTTTAAAACAAAAAAGTTCGCGGGTTTATTTATAATTTTATTTTATTGATATACTATGTGAAAAGACAAACTTTCTTTATGAATATATATTTGACAATATTATTTAAATTTTGTAAGTTGTGATGTATATACATGAAAGTATATAAAAATTATAAATTTGTTATTTTTTTACAATAAGACTTATATATGTAATATATATTTTTGTGTATAACAGTTATATAAATAAAAATTATATAATAACTATAATAGTAAAACAATGTATTTGAAAATCTCAGTGGGTATCTTTTAACAAACTAATGATATACTCGATACCCAATGGCTAATTACCCGACAAATATCTGAAATGAGCCATGTATGAGACATAATTTTACAACCAGGTATGGGTAATGGTTTACCAATACCCGACTCATTATCATCCATACTAGATATAGAAATGATGTGCTAAATTTGAAAATAAATTGTTAGGTGAGTGAACCAATACCCAATCTGAACCGACTCATTGTAATCCTACTAGATATAGAAATGATGTGCTGAATTCATAAAGAAATTCTTAGGTGGGTGAAGATGATATCTAAAGAAAAAAATAAATATTTAAAATGAACTAGTATTTTGCCCGCCGAGCATTGTGGTGGCGCGCGACGAGTCGAACCGTGCAGTAACACATCTAATGTAAAACATAATGCGATAAACACTGTGCGTAAACGACAATTATAAAGATTGTAAAACACACTGCTAAAGGCGAAAACGCGGAATGCAACTAACGTGGGAGTTGGACGTTGAAACGGGTGGTTTTAACCGTAATTGAACTTTCGGAATATTTATTTAGTATAAATAATGTTCTTTCTCAACTTTCGTAAGTTGACAAATCATTCCAATTGAAGGAAAGAACGACCGAATCAATTAACGTGATTTAAAAACGTGTTTTGAAAGCACGCGTCGGGTGACAGAAATAATATTAAAATAGCTCGCTTTAGTCGTGATTTAAATTACGAACGTAACCGACTAATTTTTGGAATTAATTGTTGAACCGAAACTAAAACCAAAGCATATTACGTTAAAACAGGTTCGAAAACGCGGTGTCCACCTACCACACCTAACCCTATGTATAAAGCTCTTCTATCTCTCTCCTCCCTCATTTTCTTGCAGCCCCTACCAACCACCACCGCCTCTACGTCCTTTCTCACTCGTAGATTACTTTTGCATTGATTTATATGCTTTCTTCAACATCATTAGCTTCCTCATCAATTAGCAGGTAGTCTTCATCGTCATTAACATCTTTATATATATAAAGTGCAAAACCCTACGTTTACAGTTCACCGCCCAAAACCGCGTTTCAATAATAAACCTAACTACTGATTCAAGAGTACGGTGGCAGTGACAGAAAACGGCCACCGGCAAGGACAGAGGGAGATAAGAAGCGGACAAAGTTGCACATCCGCCGGCGGCAAGGCTGGCTAGAGAGCCATCGGCGAAGACAGGGTACCAGTCGGCTTGTCGATGGTGGTTTCGGGGACGGCTATAATTTTGTTTCAAACGAAGGGCAGGCCGGTCATTTCACGTCATGTAAAACGGGCATAATAGTAATTTTGTCGTCTACCGATGTTGACGCTGCAGCTGCCTGTTATTGACACCGACTTTCATCTTTAATAGTATGTATAATATTCTTTAAATATGCATACATGAACGCTTAAGACCAAGGGGTGTGGAAGCGGGGAATGGTTCGGGGTGCTGAGGTGGAGACCTCCCCCGACGGTGAACACCTCCCCTGGACCTCCCTTCGGTGCAAACGGCAGAAATTCCTCGTCCTCCTCGACCCCCTTTTTCTTTTTTCTTGATTTTTCGAGTGTAGTGTGTGTCTGGTTTAGAATGTGTCTATGTGTGTATATGGATCTGGTACTACCATCGGAGCACGTCACCGGAGTACGGAGCAAGGAAGATGGGTGTGTGTGTCTGGTTTTAAAGGGAAGAGAGGTAGAGAGAGAGAGAGAGAGAGAAAGAGTTGTTTTAGAGAGTGTGTGTTTTTTTTGGAGAAGATGAGTTTAAATGTGTGTGTGTAAAATTTTTTTTTTATTAAAAAAATGAAAGGGGGAAGAAGGGTGAACCATTACCCTTAAAAGGGGGAGGGGAAGGGGAGAAATGATGTGGCGCTGATGTGGACAAGGGGGGAGGAAAGGGGGAAGGGTTCCACCAAGGTTTTGAAACCCGGACCAGATCGGCTGGTTCGACCGGTCGCACCGGGTTCTGGAGGCGAAGACGGGCCGGGTCGATACAAAGGACCATGCTTGCACTGACCCGCCGGATTGGACCGGGGACCGGGTGGTCGGACCGGGAACTGCTCTGTTTGGACTGGATCGGCTCTTTTTTTTTAATAAAAATATTTCAAAACAAAACCCTACTTTACCAAACCTCTGTTACACTTCTGTATCTTCACAGCCACCAGACCAAACCTCCAAACCCTCTTCATCATCATCGACCTAATGTCCTCGTTAATCATCTCCATCTGATTTCGAGGTTGAAGGGTGATGGTGAAGATGAAGTAGCAAAAAGAACATTATCGAAGATATTATGCAGAGAATAGTAGATGCGCTACCATGGATTTGAGTTTTAAAGCTTTATAGAAGACATTGTACTTGAAGATGAAGGTAAAAAAAGAAAGAGAAAGAGAGAGCACCTCATAAAACACCTTGATTGAATATGATTTCGTGTATACAACTAGTGACACAAAGGTTTCTTGAATGTTTTTTCATGTTTATGCCTTGTAGAATGAATGCTTTTCATGTTTGACACCTCATAAAAAACAAGAAGCTAAATAGGTTCATTCTAGTTTTAGTTTTATACATTGTAAGTTACAAATTAATTATCCGATTCTTAAATCCGGTCCGACCAGTTGGACTGATCCGACCAGTGAACCGGTAAGGAGACCGGTTCGACATCCGGTCCGGTTCTGAAAACATTAGGTTCCACACCTATAGCCTAAGTTGTGGTGTACTGGTAAATTCGAGTTAGTTACAATTAATAATTATATATTTTTTACAAGTTCTTGCATGATTAAAAATATTAACAAAGTGTTAAATATGTGATCTGACACATACATAAGAAACGTATAAAAAACATAAAACATGAATAAAGGGTAAAATCACAACAACGGTTAAAATTTTACACCTACGAAACGTAGAACTAAAAATGTACATAAAATAAGCACAAAAAAACGTATAATATTTAATTTGACTTGCTTCCAACAAAAGGTTTACGTAAAAATGTAGACCAGCTCGAATTTAAACCGACACCTAAAAAACATGCATGTAAAAAAAAGATTTTTTAGGTAAAAGAACAAAAAGAATAAACTCGAAACTCTAGAAACTCGAGTGGGTCAAAAAGATATTTTACAAAGTTCTTAAATATATCGACAAATTAGTTTTTTAAAATAGAAATTAGTGAAGGAATAATTAGCTAAATGCAAAAGCGTAGGGAATAAGAAATGCGATTTCAGGAATTGAGAGGTTCTAAGATGGGTGGAAAATGAGGGACCGTCTTTTGTAAATGTTGCGTACTTTTGAGGGAGTTGTAAGTAATATGACCTGACTTTTACGACCTGCAGGCGATGCGTCGTGGCCAGTTCCAAACATCGAATGGATTAGTGCAAGCATAGGAAAGCGCATGTCTTGACATGCTTAATTCAACTCAATGTACAATTGAATCGGAATGTAACTTAACTTGAATTTAGACCAATTAGTTCTTAGAAAAGAAATTAGCAAATGAAAACCATTAAAGGAAATAATAGGTTAAACACGCATATTATATGGCACATGAGTAAAATTAGAACATTAGAAACTTTAGATATTAAAACTTGAGAGTAGCAAAGTTTAAGAGACAAAAATTACAATGTGGTAAAAGTTTAGGCTGGAAATGCAAGAAACCAAAGGCAAGGGAATAAAAATGCAATTTGATCTAACAAGGAGAAAAGATGGAAAAGCCACCGACATTCTCATTTCAGGCTTTAAAAAAAAGTAACTAAAACATAATAAATTAGAGTTTTACCTCAACTTATTTCAGGATGATGACTGCTAATTCTCTTTCTCGTTTTTATATGTATGGTGTGGATTGCACCATCTATATATATAGAGCCGCGTCAGTGGATATGAATTTCCAAGATTTTTCAACAATAATGTTTTGTTGACTTTATAACTTTTCTTTTACGGCCAACAAAGGAGTAACCTACCGGATAAAGGAGTACTTCGAGAGTAACCTAGGTCCATCAGTAATTTCATACCGATTTCTGGGAAAAACCCGTCGCCCGAAGGCCCATTGCGGTAAAACCCGGCTCACCAGCAGAATTTTGGTGACGGTAGGACTCGAACTCCCCACCTTCTATAAGGAAAGCAAGGAGGGTGTCACTCCACTATAAGGGGATTGGCTTGACTTTATAACTTAAGAAGCTTTTTTATATATTTTTTATACTTGTTCACATTTAACGGTTAAAGTTCATGACTTTACGCGTTTATATAACCCATAATTATTCATTTCACGTATCTATTGTATGGTATAAAGTTTTATAATGACTCGTGTAAGAATAGCATTCAAAATTCAAAATAATAAACAAAATATAATGTAAAACTTAGAACTAGCCAAGTACAAGTTACAATTGAATATAAAAATGAGGTAATTACACGGATCATCTATGTGGTATCATATTGTATTATAATTTTGTTACCTAAGATTTATTTATTACACTTTTATTCTTTCATTGTTTGTGGGCCACATTTGATAGAATGACTCAACTCTTTTGTTTGACAATGTTCAGTGAACACCAATTTTGCGTGTCTATTTTGAGGATGCGAATGTTCATATAAGAAATGTATTTTAAATTTGTTGGAAAATACTTGGTGTATGTATCTCAATTTCAGTTTTTTGGCATGTTTTTGTATGTTAAAGTGGTCCCAAGATTTGTGTTTCCTTTTAAAGAAAACTTAATGGTATCTTAGTCATGTTATAAATTTAACATTTCTTTAGGCATGTTATGGCCAATGACAAAACAGTTTTTTTTAACGGCCAACAAACACTTCTGCCCAACTACACGGGAGAGTCCCCACACTATAGACACACCCCACGACCAACCCAATGGAGGGCCCATACGTACCTCGGGCGGCTGGCATAGTCAGGCCCGCCCATGCAGTTCCCGAAACCTGGGAAAACCCAACCCCTCACTTGCCCGTAGGCACGACGGTGAAGGATTGGTAAAACCCAAGCGAGATCAGGACTCGAACTCATGACCATAGGCCATGAGTCATCCATCATTTCTCATTATGTCCTTCGTGGGAATTGAACATGGACCTCCAAGAGGGATCATACGTCCATTCACCAACTGAGCTACCCGTGAAGGACTAATGACCAAACAGTTGTGCACAAAAAAAAGGTTCATGATCCGAAACCGGTTTGAAACTGAAGGGGTAGGGTACCGCTTCTCAGCGCTCTCAAGCGCACCCTACCCAGCGCCCAATAAACTCCGCCTACAAAAGGCCAACACAACACTAAGGGAGGAAAAAGCAGCAGCGCCTAAACTGCGCTGCTCACTCCGCGCAGTGTCACCAGTTGACAACGCCGGATTCATCCCCCTTAGGGTTCAACTTGCCACCTCCTGTCAGGTGTCAGCTGACAACCGGTCAGCCGCCTGACACAGCCTGACAGCAGGAGAAAAGAGACCTTTTGCAGACCCAGCCAGAAAGCGCCACGTGCACCAATGGCAGAGCACCGCCCAGCCATCCAATCATGTAGCGCCACGTGGCCCAATCAAAAGAAAGCCTCTCCAACTTGGATCACTTTACCCAACTAGGGATTGAGATCCAACTAAGTGGACTCCAAAAGCTCCCGGGCCCAAGCCCGTCAACACCCGAAGTGGGCCTGGCTATCTAGGCCCACTTACCCCCTATAAAAGGAGGAATTCACCCCCTTTCTTAGGGTAATCAATTCTTGACCAATTAGAAACAATACACTTGTATCATTACTTGTACTTTGTATTTATAAAAGATCATCTCTTGTTAGTGGACGTAGATCTTACGAGATCGAACCACTTATATCGTTGTCTCTTGTGTTATTCCGCTTACTATCTGTGCACATAGCCATAGATCAACCATCGTTGTGAGCCAAGGATTATACCCTGCAGCGAACACGAGTCGTACCACACACCTACTACCCCCTGCATATACTCGTTGTTTCTTCATTGGCGCCATCCGTGGGAAGAAACACCGCCCCAGGCGGTCTCCTGCTCAGACTCATCCGAGTCCGACATACCCACTACACCAGTGGATCCAGACGAGTGGCTTTTTCGCAAACAACTAAAGAACACAAAAATTTATCAAAACATGTTAGCCAAACTTCAAACCGATAAATCCAAAGCTTCCCCATCGGCAAAACACAGCCGTAGGGGGAAAGAAAAACAAGCCACACGTCCCAAGTCTTGGGGTGGAGATCGCAGCAAGCATGCGCGCGATCAGGACCCCGCAGGCACCACATCAGAATCTGATAGCTACCAGCCAACCAGCGATTCAGATAACACAAAGATCTCCAAACACAAGAAGCGAAAGGTGACAAAGACCCACTCCGCCTCCTCACACAGGAAGGAGGACGACGACTTGAACAAGCCATACAGGCCTAAGTCGTTCGCCCTCAGCTCTAAGTTTTGCCAGCGGATAGCCACCGCACCCATTGAAAAACAAGCAAAACTCCCAAGCAGCATCGGTCGATACGATGGCCTGCGAGACCCCACTGATCACCTACACGACTTCGAATGCGCAGGAACCACAGTCCTCTGGCCTGTGCAAGTCTGGTGCCACCTATTCGCACAGACCCTCACGGGCGCAGCCAGAGTCTGGTTCGACAACCTCCTAGTGGGAAGTATCCTAGATTTCGACGACCTCATCCAGAAATTCAAAGATCACTTCTCTCACCTCATGCGCCACAAACGAGATAAATCCCACATCCTCCTATGTCAGCGCACGGACAATGAATCGATCGAAGATTTCATTGTGCGCTACAACAAGGAGGCACTACAAATCGGTTGCGGAGAAGAGCTCATGCGCGCAGGCTTCATTAACGGGGTGCGCAGTGAGGACTTGATGAAAACACTGTCCGGGAAAACGGGCATCCCAGATTCCTGGGAGGAAGTCATCAAAGCCTCGAAAATATACGCATCCTCAGAACGCTCCATCAAACAGCAGCGCGGCTACAGCCAAGCCAACAACTCCAACAGAATCAAAGGCAAACAATCCGTCTGGTCGCGAATCTCAGGACCAACGGACGAAGGAAAGTACTTGCCCGCCCACGATGCTCGACAGACAATCAGCAACAAACAACAAAGGGACCAGAGACCCCAACCAAAAAAGAATACCGACTGGACCCAACTCACAAAAACTCCGTCACAAGTGCTGAAGACGGAACAAATCACTTTCAAGGAGCCCAAAGTGCTGGGCAAAAGAAAGAACGTCGACCACACCAAGTTTTGTGAGTTCCACAACGACTATGGCCACTGGACGGACAATTGCTATAGCCTGAAACTAGAGATCGAGGCGGCACTAAAGACAGGCCAGCTAGGTCACCTCGTCAAAAACGTCAACAAGGGCGGGCGCAACACCACCCAAGACGTCAAGCGAGAAGACACCGGAGGCAAACAAATCCGGAACCTCCAAACAAGCTATGTACAGCATGCCCCGCGCCATCATTGTAACATGATCTCCACCGCGGGAACACGCCAATACACTGGTAAGCGCCCAAGACAAACTGACGACTCCTGGAAGGAGGTGGACGTCCTCCTCCCCCGAGTACGAGGCGGACCGTCCGCAACAGCGCCTCTAATCATCACTGCCGTTCTAGGACATTATCGAACGCAATCCATGTTCCTAGACGGCGGAAGCAGCACTGACATAATCTATGATCAGTGTTTTCAACAAGTGGACGAGGATGACAAAGCCCGCCTCGTTCCAGTCAATGCACCAATCTCGGGCTTCATCGATGAAGTCATCATGCCCCGCGGCATAATCACCTTCCCGGTCACCTTGACAGATGGCACCCATGAGCGCACAGAAATGTGCGATTTCATGGTTCTACCGGTAACTTCACACCACGACGTCCTGTTAGGGCGGGAAGGCTTGGCAAAATTCAATGCCAACGCCTCCACTCCTCACCAGATGGTAGGCTTCCCTACCCGCACCGGCGTCGCCATAATTCGAGGGAACAAACAATGCCACGCAATAGAGGTGGCAAAACCACAAAAAGCGCAAGCCCGTTCGGAACCGGAAAACTGGGTCCTGAACCCAAAATTCCCGGACCAAACGGTAATCATCGGCCATGAAATCTCCAACACCATAACAGCGCACCTCAAGCAACTCCTGGTCAAAAACATAGACATATTCGCCTGGCAACCATCCGACATGATCGGTGTTCCAAGAGAAATCGCGGAACATAAACTGAACACTTACAAATCCGTGGAGCCAGTCGCCCAAAAGATGCGCAAAATGGGGCCGGAGAAAACAAAGGCGATGAACGAACAGGTCAACGAGCTCCTCAACGCAGGCATCATCCGCCCAATCCGATACCAAACCTGGGTAGCCAACCCAGTCATGGTAGGGAAAGCAACCGGCGGATGGCGCATGTGCGTCGACTACAAGGACCTAAACAAAGCCTGCCCGAAAGATTGTTACCCTCTACCAGAAATCGACTTAAAAGTGGATTCCCTCGCGCCATATCGCTTCAAATGCTTCCTTGACGCCTACAAAGGCTATCATCAAATCCAAATGGCAAAGGAAGACGAAGACAAAACAGCTTTCCGCACGGATACAGGGATTTTTTGCTACACCAAAATGCCCTTTGGCCTCAAAAATGCGGGGGCCACATACCAGCGACTCATGGACAGCGCTTTCGTTGACGAGATAGGCGTACGCTTGGAAGTGTATGTTGACGACCTCGTCATCAAAAGCAAAGACGAAGACCACATGTTAGAAGACATCCAGAAAACATTCAACCAGCTTCGAAAGGTACGCATGAAGCTCAACCCCAGCAAATGCTCCTTCGGCATGGAAGAAGGAAAATTCCTGGGAGTTATTGTTACGAGAGACGGATTCCGCGCAAATCCAGACAAGGTCCTAGCCATTGAAAGAATGCCTTCACCAACATCCATAAAGGACGTTCAGACACTAATGGGACGCCTTGTCGCTCTCAATCGCTTCCTTTCAAATTATGCTTCTAAGTCATTCCCTTTTGTAGACACTCTAAAAAACTGTCTGAAAAAAAGCAATTTCCGCTGGACCCCTGAGGCGGAGAAAGCTTTTCAAGAAATGAAAAAATGTCTTATGAATTTACCTACTCTCACCGCACCACTTCCCAAGGAACCGTTAACATTGTACCTCTCCGTCACAGAAAGGGCAATCGGCGCGATACTCCTTGTAGACCGCAAAGGTGTCCAAACACCCATCTACTACATCAGCAGAACCCTGCTAGATGCGGAGACTAGGTACTCCACAATGGAAAAACTAGTACTAGCTCTCATTCACGCATCGCGCAGACTGCGCAGGTATTTCCACGGTCACCCAATAAACGTCCTAACGGACTACAGAATCAGCGACGTACTACGAAAGCCTGAGACCTCTGGGCGGCTAGCAAAATGGGCAATCGAATTGGGGGAACACACCATCAATTACAAACCCAGACCAGCAGTCAAGGGACAAGTCCTCGCCGACTTCGCCACCAAAATACCAACGGATAAAATCGCGGAATGCCTCGCCGAGCAAGATCCCGCGCCACCAACCTCCGATGAAAGTTGGAAACTCTACACCGACGGCGCCTCAAACAGCGACGGCGCAGGTGCGGGGTTGCGCCTAATCAGCCCCAACAAAAAAGAACACACATACGCCATTCGCCTAGATTTTGCCGCAACAAACAATGAGGCAGAGTATGAAGCGCTACTAGCAGGCCTGCGCATCGCACACCAACTGGGAGCCTCTCACCTCGAAGCACACGTCGATTCGCTGTTAGTAGCCGGCCACATCAACGGCACATACGACGCCAGGGACGCGACAATGGCTCTATACTTGCAACAAGCCAAGTTACTCATGCGCAAATTTGCCTCATGCACCATCACCCACATCAACCGGAGTGAAAACAAACCTGCAGATGCGTTAAGTAAAATGGCCTCAACAGTTTTCGACCACATGGCCAAGAATGTTCGCATTGAGCTACAAGAAAGACCATCGGTCCCGCCAAGACAAGTAAACGTCATCCAAACCGGTACAATATCTTGGATGGCACCGCTAAAGGCATACTTGACATCCGGATCCTTACCCGACGACAAGGCTGAAGCAAGGAAACTACAACACAAGGCCCTTCACTATGAACTAACAGAGGGAATCCTCTACCGCCGATCATACCTGGGCCCCTTACTGCGGTGCGTCGACAAAGAGGAAGCCGCCTTCCTCATCAGAGATATTCACCAAGGCATTTGCGGACTACATGCCGGTCCTAGAATGGTGGTGGCCAAGTTAATGAGCGCAGGTTATTATTGGCCTGGTATGCACCCAGACGCGGTGGCAGAATTACGCAAATGTGAATCCTGCCAACGCCATGCGCCAAATACTCTGCGCCCCAAAAACAACTTGGTACCCGTCACAGCGGCATGGCCATTCCAAAAGTGGGCGATAGACCTCGTTGGTCCATTTCCCACAGCTCCAGGAAACGTCAAGTTCTTAATAGTGGCCATCGACTACTTCACAAAATGGATCGAAGCAAAGCCACTAGCAAAGATAGACGGCCCCCACATCAAGAAATTCATATGGGAATTTATCATATGCAGATTCGGCCTACCGTACCAGATCATAAGCGACAACGGAACCCAATTCACAGACCAACACTTACAAGAGTGGTTGGCACAAATGGGGGTCCAACAGATCTTTACATCAGTCGCTCACCCCCAAGGGAACGGTCAGGTCGAAAGAGCAAATCGAAGCATGATCGAAGGGATCAAAAAACGACTCGGAACCAAAAGAACCGGATGGGTGGATGAGGTCCCCCATGTCCTATGGGCAAACCGCATCCTCGAAAAAACCAGCAATGGCGAAACACCATTCAGCCTAACTTACGGATCCGAAGCCGTCATCCCAGCAGAAATTGGATGCCCTTCCGCCAGAGTACTCATGGCGGACAAAGGGCAAAACAACCAAGAGCTGCGCCTGAACCTAGACCTACTTGAAGAGCGCCGAGAGCTCGCCGCCATCAAGGAGGCTAGATACAAAAACCAGTTGGAACGCTATTACAACAAGAAAGTCAAACTCCACGAGTTTGACATTGGCGACTACGTTCTACGAAACAACAGCGCTTCCAACGCAGAAAAGCCGGGCAAACTTGCCCCAACCTGGGAAGGGCCTTACAGAATCCAAGAGATCCTAGGCAAAGGCGCTTATGCGCTGGAAAAGATTGATGGCACACCTGTTCCGCGCTCATGGAACGCGGCTCAGTTACGCTTTTGTTACATGTAATATACTTGTAAAACACTTGGGCTACACATGCCTAAGTCTTTTTCTAAAGAGTTTTCTACAAAGTTGCTAAACGCTTATCTTTATGTGTGCGCTATCGGATCCTTGGGTCTTCAAGGCATAGATTTTAAACATAACTATCGCCGGACTCAATACTCAAATCCAAATACATCACACTACAAGATTAGACAATATATAGAAAACAAACTTAGAAAATTTTCATATCAACCAAAAAGAGGTGTTCAAGCTGCCCCAAGCTTTACAAGTAAATAAAAACAAACATACAAAACACTCAATCTCCACCAGACCCCTCAAAGTCAACAAGCTGCTCCTCCATACCCTCCGGACTCGTCCCAGATGTCCCTTCACCGGTTGCCTGCTTCGCTGTCTTCTGCGCCTCCGCACCCAAGCGGTCTGATTCTTCCATAAAGTAACGGAGGGCGCCAGCAGGGTCAGCATACTCGTTACAGTCCTCCACCGTCTTGAGTATAGGGAATTTGATCTGCTCAAACTTGAGAAGTTCAGCTTCGTACTCCTTCTCCCTGGGCTTACCATGATGCGCACCTTCAGTTATACGCCCTTGATTCAGCGCATGGTAGAACCCAGTCTCAAACCCCTCAGCCTCCCCAGCAGCGCGCGCAGCGCCAGCAATAGCAGCAACCTGATCGCCGAGATTTGGCTCATTCCAGAACCTCTTAAAAATCTGCAAGCAAAGGGACACAACAGTCAGAAAAATAGCCTACACAAACAAATTAAACAAAGGAGAATACTTACCCCGGCGATTCCCTGGGTCATCACCCAACGAATAGAGTCCTGGGCCTTCTGCTCCGCAACGGCGGCTTCGTCCAGCAGAGTCTTTGCATTCTCAGCCTCTGTCTGCGACACAGTTAAGGACTCCTCTAAGGAAGCCCTCTCCGCCGTTAACGCCGCCTTCTCCTTCAACCAACCCTCTTTCTCACCCACCAGCTCAGACAACTGGGTAGACGCGCTCAAAAGCTCCTGATCTTTCGCGTTCAAATCAGAGCGCAAGCCTGCCACCACCGAATCCCTTTCGGCTAACACCTTCTGATGACCTTCAGCAGTCTCTTGCAACTTGGAATTTTCATTCTTCAGCACTTGGATCTGCTCTTCCAGCCTCATCATTTTTTTGGTTGGTGACTTGGCAGGCTTCAGTCCACCTCTTCTGAGCTAGCGCATGATCGCGCTCCAGCGCCTTCACCTTGTCCTCAGACTTCTACGCCCTCTCCCGGTACCTCTCCATGTCAGCTTTCAGCTTCTCCTCCCTCTGCGCCTGCGCAGACCGCCGGGAGTTAAACTCAGCAATGTCACGGGCAAACGCTTCATCACGTCGCTTTAGCGACTCCACAGCAGCAATTTGAAGCGCCTGCCCAACACATATGTCAGTGATAAGCTGAGCGCGCGGCAAGCTATCTTGGTACAACTTCTCTCTGGGAGGTACCACCTGGGACACAAACTCCTCTGCAGTAAGAGGATTTGCAAATCGGGAGTTCTCCCGAATACTCCAGTGCGGGCGCCAGATTACATCGCCCGCGGAGTAACTCGAGTCACCCCGTTCAGCACTAACCCTTCCACCAGAAGGGTTATCACCCACCACCCAGTATCACCACCACCACCTGGTGAACCTTCAAACGCCACCTGTTTTGAGGCGGCCTTGGCAGCCTCAACAGCCTTTGCTTTGGCTTCCGCCTCCGCCTTCTCTTTCTCCAAACCCAGCTTTTCAGCTGCCGCCTCCTCTTCGGCCTTCCTGGCCAACTCCTCAATACGCAGCCTTTCGGCTGCAACCCTCTCCTCCTCTAACTTCTTGGCAGCGGCCTTTTCGGCCCGCTTCTTGGCGGCAGCCTCCTCGGCCTGCTTCTTGGCCTTAGCTGCCTCTTTCTCCAAACGCACCCTCTCCGCCTCCGCCGCCACCCTCTCCTCTTCCTGCCTTTTCTGAGCGGCCTCCACCTCGGAAGGGGTAGGACCGGCGGAGCCTTGGGCCTGCGGAGAAACAACTGCAGAAAAACAAAATATCAGTCACCCACATTACAACAAAAATAACAGAGAGAAAAGCCAACTTACTGGTAACTTTCTTCACAGTCTTCTGGAAAAGTGGACGGCGCTCCGGCGGAGGACTGATCTCCAAAGAAAATGGCCCCGCTCCACTTCCACCCTCACCACCAGCCTTTGAAGACACCGCCTTTTTGCCCTGAGTCTTCCCAAGCTTCCGTTTCTTTTTCAATGGGCTCTCCGGCGTCTCCACATCTTCAGGGGCGGAGGACGAAGACTCCAACGTCTTGTCGCGTTGCCCATAATAAGGCCCTTCACCACCTGCACTCAAAGGCGCAGATTTTACTTCGGTTTGCACCTTATGCTTATGCATTACCGGCGCACTCTTCTTACGACCACGAGGTGGCGGCGGATGCACCAGTTCCACAGAAGACCCAGTTGATTCCTCATCAGAAGAAACAACAAAATAAGGGGTCGCTTCATGTGGAACTGAACATAAAGGATCAGGATTTATAGGGTGCTCACGTGAGATAATCATACCAGAAGGCTTGAACTCCAGGTATGGGAAATAGAACCTATCAACCATCTGGTCAATAACAGACACCCTACCCTCCGCAGGATCCCTCCACTCCAACGGCGCTTTATCGCGCAAAAGAAACGCAGCAAACTTCGTCATCCCTGCGCCAAGCAAGATAAAACTCAGTCAACAGGAGTTAGCACAAAAATCAAAGCAACACAAGATCAAAAAACCTTACCAGAAACGGCAACCACAGGCTCTTTCCCTTCCACCAGCTGTACACGACTCATACCCAGCAGAGCCAGCATGGCCTCCGAACAGCTGCCTGTGTCAAAAGGGGAAGCATGAGCCACCAAGTCTTTGAACCACGCCTGCTCTCGGAAACCCTCCATCACTGGATGATCTGGCACCTTCTGCCGTTCGGCAATAACCTTCCAAGCAAAGTCCACAGGTATGACCCCCCTCTTCACATAGAAAAACTTCTCCTTCCAGTCATGAAGGGACTTTGGAGGGGTGGTTCCAACCGGTGGTATATGTGGCATGGGGACAAAGCTGAACCAGGACTGCTCCATGGTCATCATATAAAACACATTGAACCGTTCAAACGACGGTTCAATATCCAAAGCCCTACAACAGGCCTCGAAGTGCACCAGACGAAGCATCCCAAACCCACTCACCTGGGTAACATGAACACCGTGCTTCACCAACGTGTCCACCTGGAACTTGGTGGCAGGAAGACGGAACCCACAAAGAGCAAAGTGGGCCCAGTACAGGCTCATCTTCCCCGGAGGAGGAGCCAAAGCAGTGTTCTTCCCAGTGGGAAGTTCCACCTCCCATGAAGGATCAAACTCCATGGTCTTGACAAACTTCGCAAAAGTCTTCTCACTCCATTTGCAGGGAGTGTTGTGTATCAACTTCTTTGATTTTTCCACAGCCTTCTCTGGGTTGCCTCCCACAGTGGATCCCTCAGACATGATGACAAGAAAAATAAAAAATTTTTTTTCTTTGAAGACTCGCCGAAGAACTTAAAGAACTGCCGGAGAAGATGAAGATTTGAAGAAAAGAAGTTGAGAGAATTTTTATCAACGATGAGATAAAAGAAAAATGAAGGGTTCTCTTCAACTATATATACCCATTGCATTTAATGCAATGGGCACAGCTGGCAAGAAACTGTTCAGACTCCCAGACGAAGGCAGATCTGGACGCTACACGTGGCACACAGCTGGAACCAAACAGCCGTCTGGAAGCACGTGATTACACGCGTCTGATAGAAGGACAACCCTTCACCTGCCAAATGTCAGCAGTCACCCTGACACTGCCCCACTCGCGCGCGTGAGCGGCTACTCGCCTGACACACGACGAAAAAACTGCCCACCCACGTGCTGACATGACTGACAACTGTGCAGACATCCCTTCTGTACCCTGACACGTCCACCAACCGTCTCAGCTTCTCCTGCACGTATCCTAATTTCAAGGAAACCTCTTCATCTTTCAAATTCCACATTAAACACCTGGGACTGCCACGTCAGCACTCGGCGCAAGGTTGACGTAAAATCTGAAAGGACGTTCTCCGCCAGGTTTTACTCTTACACCTGGGACTGCCACGTCAGCACTCGGCGCAAGGTTGACGTAAAATCTGAAAGGACGTTCTCCGCCAGATTTTACTCTTACACCTGCTACTGCCAAGTTTTCACTTGGCGCCAGGTTGACGTAAATTCTGAAAAGACGTTCTCCGCCAGATTTTACTCTTTACACCTGGAATTGTCAAGTTTTCACTTGGCGCTAGGTTGACGTAAATTCAGAAAAGACGTTCTCCGCCAGATTTTACTCCTTACACCTAGACTTGCCAAGTTTTCACTTGGCGCTAGGTTGACGTAAATTCTGAAAAGACGTTCTCCGCCAGATTTCACTCTTTACACCTGGAATTGTCAAGTTTTCACTTGGCGCTAGGTCGACGTAAATTCTGAAAAGACGTTCTCCGCCAGATTTTACCCTTTACACCTAGAATCACCAAGTTTCCCCTTGGCGCTAGGTTGACGTAAAATCTAAAGGACGCTCTCCACCAGATTTTACTATCTCATAAACCCTGGCTATCCACAACAGGTGCAATGTATAAAGATAAAGGGACGCTTTTATCTTTCCACATGGCACCAAAGTGGCCAAGCCCACACTGTACCTAAGTTATCTTACAAGGGTACCTCCAGCAAGCAATACAGGACACATTTTAGTCCAGCGCCCCACCAGCCCTCTAAGCAAGCACAGGAGACACCCTGGACTTGGGGGACTTGAAGGGGTAGGGTACCGCTTCTCAGCGCTCTCAAGCGCACCCTACCCAGCGCCCAATAAACTCCGCCTACAAAAGGCCAACACAACACTAAGGGAGGAAAAAGCAGCAGCGCCTAAACTGCGCTGCTCACTCCGCGCAGTGTCACCAGTTGACAGCGCCGGATTCATCCCCCTTAGGGTTCAACTTGCCACCTCCTGTCATGTGTCAGCTGACAACCGGTCAGCCGCCTGACACAGCCTGACAGCAGGAGAAAAGAGACCTTCTGCAGACCCAGCCAGAAGGCGCCACGTGCACCAATGGCAGAGCACCGCCCAGCCATCCAATCATGTAGCGCCACGTGGCCCAATCAAAAGAAAGCCTCTCCAACTTGGATCACTTTACCCAACTAGGGATTGAGATCCAACTAAGTGGACTCCAAAAGCTCCCGGGCCCAAGCCCGTCAACACCCGAAGTGGGCCTGGCTATCTAGGCCCATTTACCCCCTATAAAAGGAGGAATTCACCCCTTTCTTAGGGTAATCAATTCTTGACCAATTAGAAACAATACACTTGTATCATTACTTGTACTTTGTATTTATAAAAGATCATCTCTTGTTAGTGGACGTAGATCTTACGAGATCGAACCACTTATATCGTTGTCTCTTGTGTTATTCCGCTTACTATCTGTGCACATAGCCATAGATCAACCATCGTTGTGAGCCAAGGATTATACCCTGCAGCGAACACGAGTCGTACCACACACCTACTACCCCCTGCATATACTCGTTGTTTCTTTAGAAACCAATCAGATTCAATAGCAAAAACAGTCAGTTTAGCTAAATGCGCTTCATTTTGAAACCTAATCCAACCGTTCATAGAAGTTCGGGAGAAACTGGTTTAGATCTGGTTTTTCAACATACTTCCCCCATTGAATGCCAACATGTGAGAATCAAAGCTAGAAGCAACGGAATTGTCAGTCACACTTGCCATGCAAGAACTCACTTACAAAGAACTACGCAACGTTAACAAGGGCTAAATTCCAAACAATAGTGATCAATGAACGACCAAAAGGACCACTAAAACCACGACGCTAACAACATTCTTGATTATAAATGCTTTATTTTCTATATCTGAGTTAACTATACGGATGATTCCACTCATGTAGTGTTCCATTATTTTTTGTTTGGCTCTCACCTTTCTAACTACACTGATAACCTTTATTATTCACTCAAACGTAACACATATAATCCATGAATTAGATGAATGTTAACTTTTGTTGTTAAGTGTAACAAACATACCCCTTAATATAAAAAATAAATAAATATAAAAAAAACTAACACTAAAATAAAACTAAAAGAGAAAGCATATACCCCATTAAAAAAAAATAAAAAAAAATATAAAACAGGAAAAAACAATTACAATACAATTCAGAGCAACCTGCAACTTACTTGTTTCCCTGAAGGAGCAATCGGCGGCCATGGTGCACGGGTAACATCTTATCGATCTCATTAATAAAGCACACGAATGGATTGCTCAATGAACCATTAAACCATTTTTTAAACATTAAATGTGAGACTATCGATCTCTACGGTGTTGTTCTCCTTTGCATTTGTTGTATCATGGTTTATTCTCTTAAACAAAGCTTTAACAGTTGTTAACTACATAAAGACACTATCAATAAAAGCATAGTTACAAACAAAATTCATATTCGTGTATAATCATGCATGAAGCTTGTAGAACAACTATACGTACCTCGTGTTTAGTTCGATTGACACAGACCCATGATTTCCGTTCACTTTTGAAAAGGTGAATGCACATCGATCATCAAAATCCAGATCTTGTGTTTTATGTGTCGTATGGTGGTGTTCTTGTAGTTGTAGATGACACAGCCCATTAAGACTTTGTTTTAGGTGGTCATGAATTTTGTATACGAGTTTTTATTTTTATTTTACTTCTTAACGAAGAAAATATATTAGTGTCTCAACATCTATCGATACCAAGTAATAAATCGTAACATATGTGACTTCAAGATCTTTTTTCTTGTTTCTTTTGTTTCATCCCTTCATATTATACTTTTTAGTTAAAAAAAAGTTAATTAGAAAACATTTTTTTATTTTGTATAATATTCATTTATTATTCTACTAGATTATATCCGGGAGCTTCTAAAGATAGACAAATCTAGTATTAAGTGATAAAATGTGTGTTATGATGTAGCTATAAATCAACCATTTTAATCATGTGGATAAGAATAAAAATATATATTAAAGGGAGAATTATGTTTGGATGAGCAACAGAGCCAGAAATAATCATTAAAGAGCGTGATTAGGTAGCCGTTTCTAAAGAAAACTACATATTCAATACCACCGCCTCAATCACTTCATGTGAGGGTTGTTTTTGCCTCTACTCCTCATCCAAACATATATTTTCTATTTAATATACATTTTCATTCTTATTCACATGATTAAAATTGTTGTTTTTTCATATTAGTTATGGTACATCAATTTTTATGTTATATCGGAACACACTTTATAGTTTTTAATAAGTTTATTCTCATTTTTTATCAAATCTTTCATTTATATAACTATTAAGTGTTAAACTATATTTACTATTTACTAAAATATATTATTAAGGTCTTTCATAATTGGAACGGAAGCTAAAACCTCATATGATGTTAGGGCTGTTCAAATCGCTCGCCGCTCGTGGCTCGCTTGGCACTCGTTCGGAAAATGCTCGAAAAATGCTCGCTCGGTCTTCCGCTCGGTTTTATATGAGCCGATCGGCTCGGTTCGTTTTGTAAATGAGCCAAGCAGGAGCATAGATACGCTCTGCTCGGTTCGGCTCGAATAAATTTTTATTTATTTAATAATAGATATATACTCAATTTATAGATAAATTTATGGCTTTTTATATAACATTATATTGGATTTGGCTCAATATATGCAAACAAAATATAACTAGCCCACTTAAATAAATAGAAATTTAACACTAAATTTAATAGTAAAACAATAAGTCATGAGGTGACAGCCTTGACTTCTTTATGTTATTAGTCGTTCATCGCTAATTGTTGCTTGATATCACACCTACGTCATAATGCAACAACTGTTCTCTGACGTATACTCATCATCTCACCAGCCTCAATCTAAGCCTCATCATTGGACACTAGGAACTCAATATTAGTGTTATCATCGGACATTTCGACCTTAGTTGTCACCCGACAATGAAAACATCGAAGGAAACATCGCAATTTTATGATTGTACATATTACTCTCCGCTCGATTCTCGCTCGGCGCTCGCTCAAAAAATTTGCGCTCGAAGAATGCTCGTTCGGTTTTACACTCGATTGTAAACGAGCCGCTCCGCTCGGTTCGGTTTGTAAACGAGCCAAGCACGAGCAAAGCTTCGCTCGGATCGGCTCGGCTCGTGAACACCCCTATATGATGTTCGCAGTTCGTTCAGGATTCAGTAATCAGGATGGTGCGTTCATATGCATCCCTTATCCATTTTGAGTGGATATATACAATTTACGCGTATATGAGGATATTATATGAAGAAAAGTGGAAACCACTTTGCAATTGTGTTTCATCTGGTTTTCATATTAATGCAAATTAACCTAAAAGTTCTACAATATTAAATAGAGGCTAAATAATAATCAAGTATTAAAATTATCGTTGGTATGCACGGGTTAGGATCCATAAATCTTACCCAAGGCATTATAGCCTAGCGGTATCTTGGTGGTGAGATAAGACTTAGGGGCTATAAGGTCCTGGGTTCGAATCTCACAAAGGGAGTTTTCTCATAATTATGAGTTTCCTCCTGAATTGGTGACTTGGTGGTGGAATATGATCGCGTGGCAACACTGGTGGCACGATGATACTCCAGTGTTCCGTGAGTGATTCCAATTTGTTGGCCGTTCAAAAAAAAAAGGATCCATAAATCTTAAATTATTGTTTCGAAAACTCTCATAATTATGCGGATTATTCACACAAACAGTGAATGATAAAATGACATTCTTCATATTTTACTCTAATCATCGATTAATTTTTAGTTATCTATCTATATAATAATTGAGGTTAGCTCGGGTCGAATGAAGCCCTCAGAGAGAGCCTGAAGGATCCAATACCAATATGGAGCTCCAACTTGATATCTATAAAATCCGTTTTGTTTTTTTTTTTTCTTTTTTCATTCTTCTTTGACTCAAAACCCTAATTCCAACTCTACTCCGCCTCTGCCATCGTTCCTTCCCTTCTACTCTTCATCTTCATCATTACAACGTGTTGGTTGTTCCTCTTCTGTATCTACCTCTACGATTCAAACATCGAAGCTACATATTGCAGGTATAATGAAACATGTTGCTTATCTCTTTTTAGTTTCTGAAACCTGTTTCACCTAAAACCCTAGGGGTGTTACGATTAGGTTTAGGCCTTTAAGGTAATTCAAATGTTATCGTCGTATTTACAGATGACGATTCAAATGGTCAACTACAGTCACGTGTTGCGGTTTTTACATATGTGGTTTAAATCGATGAAGAAATTTTAAATCAAATGGTCAACTACAGTCACGTGTTGCGGTGTTGGATCATTTTTCTTCTGCATTTGACCAGGTTCAAAACTCATTGGTAGATATATTATTGTATGGATTGTATATTAGCGGGTATGTTCTTTCTCATTAAATAATAAGCCAATTCTTAACCGGCCACAAGTTTTACGGGCCCTTAATTTTTCAGTCTTTGAACGTGTGGGGTTTTTAATGTGAGGATGGTGTTTTATTTGCAGAGACAAAAGAGGCTTCTCTAGATGTTGGGACTGCCATGTACAACTTGGTGGTGGAGGAAAATAGTAAGTATAATATGATTGCATTCGAAGGTTTATCTTGGTCGCTTCATTTTATATGGTTGTTGTTGATTCCGGTTAATTGAGAGCTTTAATGGTTTTAATTTTATGCTAATCACTTAGCTTACTAAACTTCAACATGCCTTATTGGAACCATCAATCTTATTACTTTGTTTTCATATATCCATCATTGTATAAAACGTATGAGGATAAAAATAATAAAACTTTTGAGTAGGGATTTATTCCATTTCCTATATGTCTGTTCTTTTTAGGCGATGGAAATTACTTTCAGTTTTCGAAGAATTTTGTGAATGCTTATGTCGTTTGAAGTTGATTCTATGTATGAAAGATGTTAACAGTGTAGATTTTCATATGTATTCTTATTTATTTTGTAGACATTTCATGATTTATTTCGAGTTCCTACTAAAGATGTTATGTAATTAATGATTTTATTTAAACAAAAAATCTGGTACACTCGTATCAACATCTGTAGTAAAATTAATATTCATAGCTTTAGATAAGGGAATGAACAAGCCTAAGTATGTAAATTTGTTTGTGCATTTCTTTGATTTTGGTTATTAATTGCTAGGTTCGTCACATTGGACTTCTTTAAAAATAAATGCTTTTCATTGTTGAATAGAAGTTAGGCTTGGTTTCTCAATTTTTTTCCTACATAGTTAGGCTGGGTTTCTCAATTTTTTTCCAACATTGTTCTTTGCATATTTGCATTTAAATTGACTTTACCATTTGCTGCTTATTTTGATTCAGTTAAAAGCATTGGTTTTGCAATTTAAGGTTTGTGCTTCAACTCAGATTGTAGTGTGTTTAGTTGAATGTTTATTTCACCTGTCAGATCATACATTTCAGTTGTGAGATCATACTCCTTAATGTATTATGATAATATTGCAATTAAAAAACGCCAGCTCAACCAGATTGTTGGAATGGTATTAGAAGTTTTCGTATTTGTTAATTAACTTGGGTATTTACGATAGGCGAAATCATGTGTATATCTGGAATTGTTGTAGCCCTGTAGGATGTGATACGAAAATGGTATACTTCTATGTCATCCGACCTTTATTTGTTGTTATTACCGCCACGTTTCTGTCAGTTTTCCTCTTCGTTAAAGTGTTTTGTATCTCTTACTGTTGCAGATTTCCATTGCCAGCTTGTGTTCCAACCAGGTCTTCTCTTTGTCGACGTGAGTTTAAGTTTCCTTCTTTTTGGTTTGTAGGTTTAAGGTTTGTTTGTTTTCGGTGTACTATCAGATCTGAGGCTTTCTTCTTTGTCTGTTGTTGTGCATGTCTGCATTGGTGTCCTTATACTTTGATCTTTAATGTTAGAATGTAACCTAATTATTGCATATTTTGATCTTTAATGTTACATAGGATTTTTATAAAACCGTATTTATAGAATTTTAAAAATTATTGCAAGTATGATGATACTGGCATTTGTTTTGAGTCATATTTGTATAATTCATATATATGTGATACTTTGCTTTTGGCAAATTGGAGCATAATTTTTTCATGTAACCAGTTAATGAAGTCATGAACTTATGTTTAATGATTTTTTTTTTCAAACTATGCAGAATACTTGTATGTTCTTTGATTTTTTTGTCGATGATTCAGATTCAATTTTGGTTATTTCTTATCAAGTCGTTTTCCATTTTCTTTGTTATCATATAATGCATCTTTTATGGTCTTTGAGTTAAATGTTTCCCAAACCTAGGCTTTGTGCATCTTTGAGGAAGCTTGTGCTCATAAGCAATCGACAATCCTATACGGTCTCTTAGAAGCTTTGAATTGCTGCTTTGGTTTGTTCGATCTGATCTGGATATATGTTCGCGAAGGAAGCCACTTTCAACAAATATCATGTTGTTAGGGCCCACTCCTGCATTGCTGAGGTTTCTTTTAAAGTATAGGATACGAGTGTTATTACAAAAGTCGATATCACAAGCAACTCAATTGAAGATCTACCCGTTCAACTTTATTCATGTGCTTTTCATGAGGTTAGTGTTTTTTCCTAATATTTGGCATCGATTTTTTAAAAAGATGGTACTATTTTTATAATCATTCTTCTTGCAGACTTCAATTATAACAAGGAACATGAAAAAAGAAATGTGAGCCCATTCCTGTAGTCACTTCATAAACATGTGTGCTTGAAGCTTGACAATAATTCACTTACCAGGTAAATGAATCTTGGAGTTACTAATGTTGTCATTAAAGATTATTCGAGCAATTAGTTTGTGATTTAAAATTTTTAAATATGCATCTCATTTTTCCATCATTTTTAGATTACAGCAAATGGTTTCAAGCAATTCCATGCTCCAGGTTTTGGATCTAAGTGGCAATGCAGGCTGTTTACCCAAAAATCCTCAATTTTTTTATGCAATTACTCAGGTCAGCAATTTAACTATTTGTTTCTCTGTAAACTGAGATTTTATTCACTTTTTAGAATTTATCCACTTGGAATTGTATAGCTTTACTATATTCAAACTTAATTTTTATGCAGTTATTCACTTTTTAGAATTTGTCTCTATTTAATTTTTTTTTTCGAACGGCCAACGAGATTTTTATTAATATACCGGCCAACAATTAGTTAGCCCCAACCTACAAAAGACACCAGATTACATACACCCAAGATTCATTTCAATTTCTATAAGAGCACCAAAACAAATTGTATAGGACTCCCAAAATTACATCCACCCATTCATGTAGATCAAAAGAACACCAATGCAACCATGTCATTGTTCCTGCCTTTTCCTGGTTACGGATCCACTAAAACGCCAGCACCTTTACCCTTTTACCACCCTTCTACCATTTTGTCGACCCCTGGCGATGTGCATGAAGCTTTAAAACATCCTTTGCCCCAAGAAGAAATAAGGATGAAGCTTTTCTGCACTCGCATCAGCCCCGTAGCGTTTTAACATTGCAACCAGTGATCTCCCAGCAGCCTCAAAATTGATTCCACAACACATAACGCACCAGCACCGGTTTGGACCAAAGAAACTAAAAACGTGCAGCCTCTCTTTTAAAACATCAGGCCCTTCCCCTATTCAATGTTGCAATTGCATTTTGCAGCGAATCCATGTTTTAAAGAATCCCTTTGCTGAAATATATCAAAATGACTATTCCTCTCCATATTCTTCCCATCTGTGCATTATGAGTTGGATGTATTGTGGTGGTTTATTTTCCAGGTAAGGTTCTTCTATTATCTTGGGTGCATGTTAAAAACATGACACTTGCTATATAAATATTATATGAATCAACTATCGGTGTATTTTTCCATGTCATTTAAACAGAGGAAAAGGTTAAAGATATTGAAATGGTTTATTTCTTACATTTGTGAATGCGCATACGTGCTCAATTTATGGGCAAAATGGTAGATATTTGGGATGGTGACCACATAGAATATGGTGCAATATAATTTTACATCTTTAGTATAGGATTTTTCATTTCAATAAAAAAAGGTAGTAGTGATTTGAAGAAAATATAACACGACTTAAGCTGATATAAGCATATAAACAATAATATGCCACATATGAATGTAAAGATATATTATTATAGTAGTAACATAAATGTACACACTGTTGACAGGGATGTGGAGATGGTGAAGCCGTGATGGTGCTGGTAGGCTGTGGTTATTTCCTTATGGTTTTTATTTATTTGTTTTGTTTTATTTTAGCTCAATATGCTACATCTAAAAAGCGCTGCTATTACGATGGTGAAGAGTTAAGACGCTGTTGCAGCAAGCCAACAACCATTTAAGGATGATACAATTTGGAATGCCAATCAGCGACCATCGACCATTAGCGTCGATCGACCCAACACTGCAGGATCAGTTCCGGTTTTCCCTATTCCGATTGGTAAGTTTCTTCCCTGCATCGAGGTAACCCTTTGGTTTTCTGGTGTATAATGTTAACAATATGGATTGTACACCAAATGTTTGATATAAAGTTCACGATTCTAATATACATATTCAATGCATTTGGGATTGAAACGTGTTACACATGTGTATGTAACAGTTTATACTAAGGCGACCACTTGATCAACTATTATAATCAACTATTAGGTTGTAGTGTTTATTAACTTGTGCCTAAACCTATTTCAGTTGTCGCTAAAGTCTTTTAGGTTATACGTGAAACTTTTTTTAAGCGTCGTATAGGTAAACGCTGGTAATATTTCTACACACACAATTACTACAAATTAATTTGTTATGCACATAATTGCATCTATCAAGATATATGCTTCTATATAATCTTATAAATTGATGTGGCCATTTTCATACATTTAGTTTTTAAATAGGTTGATTTGGTTTGTGTTTTTAGCTTCAATGGGTTGGAAGTCCACCAAAAATTTATTTTAGCGCATATTACCCCCAAAATCGATTATTCATAGATTTATATTATTGTTGTAATAACATGTTTTTTTTGTTGCAATCATAATTAGCACATTTATAATTTTATTCAATATTGGACAAAACAGTGTTAACAGGTCAATTAGAGCTTACTGGTTTCAACCAGGACCTGTTTTGAGTTTTGACCTGTTAAGACTCTTATTTGATTGTTACTTCTTAATTTCGGACAAATCTTTGTAAACGAACAACAAATAGCAGCTTGAAAACTAACTCTTTATATATGATATAATTGAATTTTAATTCCCATCCTTTCAGGATTGAATCAAGGTGTTACTGCTCTTCCATTAAAGGGTTGGCCTCTGACTGTAAGAAACATTATTTTTGTTCCTTCCATCTTATGTTTCATTTGATTTTAAGGTATTTTGATGGCTGGTGTAAATGTGCTCACAGGTAATCGACAATTTACGCCCCAATATGGGTTTGCAAGTACAAAAGCCCAGTATGTACATAATGATGCTTAACAAGAAAATGCTCTATGTTTTAATATTACTGGAATTTTACTTGATCCAGAACCTTTCAAATCATGTTTCTGTTAGTTTTATTATGTGATTTTGCATTAACTGTAAACAAGATATCATAACGTGAAACAAATAATCCTAAAGTTAGGCATTGAAGTTAAACATTTGAGCATTCTTAGAAACTAGGTAATGTTTTAATGATTTAATCTATTGTTGAATCCTTTTATAGTTTCAAATGCATCGTTATTTATAAGTGAATATGGATGTGCGATATTTAGTTTTAAGGTTCCTTAGTCATTTGTTTTTTAATGCATTTTAAATAATGTATCTTTTTTACGTGAGAATTTCGCAGCATGACTCCGTACCATACCAAAGTACAAAGATAAAAGTCACCCAATTATTTCACATTTGTTTACCATTATCAATAACTTTCTAAATTCTAAAATAATATAATGGTTGTACTACATTGCCATGAATTCTATCCAATCTTTTTCCGTGGTGTGAATGAAACGATTGCCGAGAATTCTTTGTTGATATTAGACCATTGAAGGTAATACGAAAGTCAAAGTCAAATTGATTACTGTTATTCGTTTTTTACCATCTATGGTCTATTCAACAGTATACATTATGTCCATTTATATGCATTATAGTTACTCAGTTAGCAATTATGAATGAGATGATTTGAGTTAATTTATTTTCCAAACAGGTCAAATATAATAGCTTAAAAAAAGATATGTTAAGATACATTATGTTGACAGAATTAAATAATTGTCTGGTAGGCTTTGCTATTAGGTATTTGGGTGTAATTCAGCAGTTCTTTCATTTAGAAATATTATTTACAATTTCTTATTTATATATTTTATATTGTATAAATATTATTTACAACTTATCATTTGTACATTCAAAATTGCGTAACCCGTGGAACAATGATGCTATTCTACATTTGATATTGTGTCCAAACTATGTGGAACGATGATGCTATTGTAGATTATAAATTTCAAGAATTATTTTATGCCTAGACAGTGAAAAAAATCAACATTAAGAGATCATCGTTTTTCTTGATGCATTTTTCTATACTATAACATGCTATTCAAGCGTTTGAATGAAGTCGAATATGAAGATTTGGTGTTTACCCTCAAGACGGTTGTTGACAAGTTTGCGGAAGTTTTAGTGTTCATGTATAGAGAGAAGCTGCCTCTGTTTATGCCCGACTCTAATTTTTGACACTTACTACTAGCATTTGATTATACAAATATACAATTGTTCATATACATATTTTTCAAGTTACAAATAAAGAATTTTATACTGTTCGTTGTCATCTAACATATTAAGTACTACTATCGAAAATATAGGTGTATATATGCTATAATCTGGCATGTAATGACATGTTTTATGGTTTTTCATTTTACTTGTGGATCTTCCGGGTGTACACCCGGGACTCTAACCTAGTATTAATATATAATTCTTTGGTTTACCATTTGTTGGTGCCATACCAATTTAATCCCGTCGCAACACGTGGGTGACGTGAACTCATTTCTTTTACGATTAGAAACCAAAGATGGCGAAAAAAAAAAAAAACTCTAATATATTCCATGTTAAGGAGAAGTTTTCCAAGCTATAGTTTAAATGGATGGGAATCCGATAGTTAACCTAGAAGCTAATTGTGTTGAATCAGTATTCAATAATCAAATAAAGTGTATTGAAAAATATTGTTTTACTAGTACAAAAACTTATTTGACTTTGGTATAGAAAATTATATAGTTGAAATTCAAATTTTAGCCCTTTTAAAGAATAGGTGTATTATGTTGATATCATAACCTTAAGTCATAACTATAAATAACAATATTTATTATTTAATTATTTATTTGTTATATTTAATAGAAAAGTTAATCTAAACTTTTAACAAGTTAATCTTAACTAGCCCACGAGTAGTATAACTCATACGTACACCTTATTTTGTGTAACATGATTGAAACCTACTTGTCCTTGGTTGAACATACTTCACTATAACTTAATTGTAATTTCCCTCTAATGCGTCTTTCAGAATATTCATTTGTGTTGCACCATCTTAGAACTTGTAATGACCGAAAACTGTGTGCTTACAAAAATTCCATCCCGTTGTACATGTTTTCAGTTTAAAATAGCTTTTTTTTATTCTTTATTACATTCTACTAGGTTGTTTTAAACGTAGTATCTTAAGGAGAAAAAGATCGAAACTACTAGCAATGTATATTGATAGAGAATAAACCTTGCCTCATTCTATTGATTTACATCTCTATATATACAATACATTAGAGTCTCTATTTATGGATAGAGATTATCACAAATTACATTCAAATTTACAATTCAAATTATTCTAGATAGTCTATCTATTACACCCCCGCAGTCGAAGCGGGAGGAGACCGGATGCTGAGACTGTCTCTGAAATCTTCAAATAACACACGAGGGAGGCCTTTAGTAAAAATGTCTGCAACCTGAAACCGAGTTGGAACATGGAGAATGCGCACGTGACCCCGTTGTACCTGTTCTCGAACAAAGTGAATATCCAGTTCAATATGTTTGGTGCGTTGATGTTGCACCGGGTTCCCAGAGAGGTAAATCGCACTGACGTTGTCACAGTAGACCAGGGTGGCACGAGTCAGTGGGTGACGCAGCTCAAGCAGCAAATTTCGTAACCAGCATATTTCAGCGACAACATTGGCGACCCCCCGATATTCGGCTTCAGCACTGGAGCGGGAAACTGTGCTCTGGCGTTTGGACGACCAGGAGATAAGAGAGTCCCCGAAATAAACGCAGTAACCGCTGGTGGAGCGTCTAGTTTCGGGACAGCCGGCCCAGTCGGCGTCAGTGTAGGATACAAGAGTCTGTGATGAAGAACCGCGAAGTGTGATGCCGTAGGTGGACGTGCCCTTGATATATCTGATAATTCGTTTAAGTGCATTCCAATGGTCGAGCCTGGGAGAGTGCATGTGCATGCATACCTGCTGGACGGCATATGAGATGTCTGGTCGAGTGAAGGTAAGGTACTGTAGTGCCCCGGCCAGACTGCGGTATAATGTGGGGTCGTGAAACGGTGCACTAACGGTTGCACTGAGCTTGCTGTTGGTGTCGACCGGGGGTAGCAACAGGGTTACAGGATTGCATACCTGCACGTGTGATAATCTCGCTGGCATAGGACTGTTGTGAGAGAAACATGGTGTCCTTGATGCGAGATACGGAGATGCCCAAGAAGTAGCTGAGAGGACCGAGGTCCTTCATGGCAAATTCACTAGCAAGCTTAGCCATGAGAGAGTGGCGTAGCTGGTCAGAGGATGTGACGAGAAGAATATCATCCACATATAAAAGAAGATAAGCAGTGTGGGTGCCCTGATGAAGAGTGAATAGAGAAGCATCGCTCTTGCTATGTTGAAACCCAATAGAGAGAACAAAGTCGGTGAACCGCTGGTACCAGGCCCGGGGAGCCTGCTTTAGACCATATAGGGATTTCTTGAGCGAGCAAACATAATCAGGAAACCGTTTGTCGCGAAAACCCATAGGTTGATACATGTAGACCGTTTCATGGAGATTCCCATGAAGGAAGGCATTGGTGACGTCCAACTGATGAACGGACCAACCCTTCGATAGAGCAATGGACAGAACCGTCCGAATAGTAGCCGGTTTTACAACCGGGCTGAAAGTCTCGCCACAATCCACACCGACCTGTTGAAGTCGACCATCACACACCAAACGAGCTTTATAACGCTCCAAGGATCCATCCGACCTGAACTTATGCTTAAATAACCACATACTGCGTATGACATTCATATCAGAGGTATGGGGCACTAATTCCCACGTCCCATTTCTAACTAGTGCATTGTACTCTGTAGTCATGGCGGAGAACCATTCCGGTATAGTCAAGGCATCGGTTGGGTTTTTGGGTATGGGAATAATAGTGGTCGTAGTGGTGTTTAGGTTAAAGGGTTGTTTAGGTTTGAAAATACCGCTCATGGAGCGGGTATGGACGGTTCTAGGTGGTGGGGCAGTAATCGTGGGTTGGGTTGAGGGTGTTGGGTTGGGTGTGGTAGTGTTCCGGGTGGGTTGTGGTTCGGCAGTGGGTAGAGGGGATGATTGCTGGGCCGTGTGGTTGGATGAGGTATTTTGGGCCGTAGAGTGGGAGGAGGGCTTTTGGGCCGTAGGATGTGAGGGGGTCTGTTGGGCCGTAGGAGTGTGAGGGTGTGGAGTGGAGTTTGGGCCTGGGGTAGGGTCAGTAGGAGTGCGGGTGGTAGTCTGTGGGTAGTGAGGGGAGAGGTGGTGTGGGAATGGTGTGGGGTCGAGGTCTAAGGAGGTATAGTCCGGGTTAGGTGTGATGGTGTGTTTGAAGGGAAATATCGTTTCATCAAAAATTACGTGTCTAGAGATAAAAATCTGTTTGGTATTCAAGTCGAGACAACGGTACCCCCTATGTGTAGGAGGATAACCTAAAAAGACGCAAAGGTGGGCACGGTGATCGAGCTTGTGAATGGTGGGTGAGGGGGAGAGAGGGTAGCAAAGACAACCGAAGACACGAAGGTGGTCATATGTGGGAGTTGTGCGGTAAAGAATTTCGGTGGGTGTTTTATTTTTGGTGATAGGGGAAGGGAGAATGTTGAGGAGATAGGTGGCGGTTTCTAAGGCAAAGTGCCAGAAATTGGTGGGGAGGGAGGCATGTGATAAGATGGTGCGAATGAGGTTATTAATTGTCCGAATTTTACGTCCGGCTTTACCATTTTGTGACGAAGTATAGGGACATGACAAACGGTATAGAATGCCGTTGGTGGTAAAGAAAGTTTGAAAAGTATTGTTAACATATTCACGACCATTATCACATTGAAACGTTTTAATAGTGTGGTTAAATTGAGTTTTTTATGTTGGAGGCAAATTGAGAAAAGGCAGAGAAGACGTTTGATTTATGTGTTAACGGAAAAGTCCACAAAAAATTAGAGTAGTCATCCAAAAATAAAACATAAAATTTGTGACCCGAAGAACTAACGATGGGAGAGGTCCATACATCACTATGAATAATATCAAACGGTAAAGTAGTGCATGTCATAGAAGCAAAAAATGGAAGTCTAATACTTTTTCCCAAAACACAGGAATCACAAACATTATTAGAAAATTTATCAAAATGAATAGAACTAGAATTTTTAATGGAATGTAGAGGTTGACGTCCTGGGTGGCCAAGACGTTGGTGCCAGAGGTCAGCGGAGATGGCGGCAAGGGCGGTTGGTGAAGTGGAGGAGGAGGACCCTAGCACCAGAGGGTAAAGATCACCGCTGCTGTTGCATCGCAGGAGTGGTGCCCGCGTCTTGAGGTCCTTCACAAGAAAACCAAACGGATCAAATTCAATAGACACTAAATTATCCCTAGTGAAACGACGAACGGATATAAGGTTTTTAACTAGTCTAGGTGAGTATAGGACATTTTTGAGGATAAAGGGTGGGAATGGTTTGGGTAGGTATTTGGTACCTTGGCCTATAACCGGAATTGTGTCACCATTTCCTACAATAATATTTTTAGCAATGCAAGAGTTAGAAAAGGAGTGAAAATCACCTTGAGTAATTGTCATTGTGGAGGACGCGCCAGTGTCCATGTATGGTGTCAGGTCGGGTTGTTGCAGGTACATCGTGTACATTGCTTGCTCGATGTCAGTCGGGGTGTACGCTGCATAGTGGTTCTGCGCAGGTCTTGGGCCGAGGATTCCAGGCTGCTGGGCTGAGTTGGTGTTCCCTGTGGGCCGGTTAGTATTAGGGTAAGGGCATGGTGGGCTTGCCCAAGGGAAGGGGTAAGGGGTAAATTGGGCCGGCCCAAAAGATTGAGGTTGTGACCAATTTTGTTGCCAGGGAGTAAAGCTGTTCGGCCAGAAAGGTGAGTGGAACTGCTGGGACCGACCGGAGCCACCCCTGCCTTTGCCCCGACGTCCGAAACGTCCGCCGCGGCCACGGCTGTAAGAGGGTGGTGGGCGGTTGTTGTCTTGGGCGATGGGAGGGGTATTTTGGGTGTTTTGGGTGGTGGCAGAGAGAGCGGAAGAGGCGGTTTTGGCGGTGGCTAAAGCACGTTCGTTTTTATCTGTTTCTGTTTGGAGTAGTTTTGACCGAGCAGCATAAAAGGAGGGTAGCGGGTGGGTGTTTTTGATGATGGTGGAGATGCCCTCATAATCAGCGTTGAGACCTGCGAGAAGTTGAAGAACCAACCGATCCCCTTCCACCGGAGCATCGACATTGGCAAGCTGATCTGCGATAACTTTAATTGCCTGACAATACGCGGTCATGTTTGGAAAGCCATCCAGACGAGTATTAGAGAATTTGTGCATTAGGTGAATTGCACGAGCCGCCTTGTTGTCATGAAAAAGCTCTTCGATGGCAACCCATGCCTCGTGAGCCGTAGACACGTTGTTGATAATTGTGTGTAGAAGGTCATTAGAGATCGTACTGAATATCCATTGTAAAACAATGGCATCAATACGATCCCAATCATCAGAGGCTGTGGAGGATTCGGTTTCGGTGGGTGGTGGTTTTGGTTTGAGGTGGTTGTCTACGGCAAGGGCACGGCAGTGAAGTTTAAACAATGTTGCCCAAGAACTATACTGAGACGACTCGATTTCCAGGGTGATGTTTATGTAATTCTTGATGTTGGTAATGGTGGTTGCGGGGTGGAGCTTGGACTGAAGGGTGACCGTAGGGATTAGGGTGTTGTTGTTGTCGGGTGGGGAAGTCATGGTGGGAGAGTGTGAGATAGAAGCAGAAGGTTAATACAGGAGGTATAGGATCGGAAGAGGGTTCTGCCGGAAAAGAATGAGGCGACCAGAGGAAGAAGATGACGGCAGAATTAGGTTTAGGTATTCTAGTCTGATACCATGATAGAGAATAAACCTTGCCTCATTCTATTGATTTACATCTCTATATATACAATACATTAGAGTCTCTATTTATGGATAGAGATTATCACAAATTACATTCAAATTTACAATTCAAATTATTCTAGATAGTCTATCTATTATATATCACAAACATACAATATGGTTGAACAGTTCACAAATCAAACCATTTTGTAAATAAACTAAAGAGCAAAGTATCATTTCGTCCATGTGGTTTGATCACTTTTCTCACTTTCATCCGAAAAGTTTTTTTTTTTTTTTTTTTCATTTGGATCCCCATGGTTTGAAAATCTTGCTGTTTTCATCCGCTTTGTTAACTATGTCCACTTATTATGTTAAAATACATGTGATTTAGCAAAACTACCCTTTTAATAAATAACAAAAATTAAAACATAAAATTAACTGAAAATATAATTATAAATTCAGCACCCTTCTTCTTTGTAGCATATTGTTATCACATATCAGATGTAACGTTGCCACTAGCAATATAGGAAAGCTCCCGGAAAATATGGTTTATTCATTTTATGATACACACATTTTGTCACTTTCTATTAAATTATGAGAGCTCCCGGAAAATAAACTAGTCATAGCATAAAGTGAAGGACCCGCTCAACTTTAGACGTGATTGCCGGGTAGGTCACTTAGAGCACACAACGTGCCGTGTGGACCTATGAGAATATGAAATGATCGATGGAAACAATCATTATCATTATAGTATAATGAATGAATCATACTTAAAAAACTAGTGTGGTGCCCGCGCGACGCGACGGGGACACAATAGCTATGTTAATGTTAGTGATTTTAATGAAGTGCGCATGATGGTTCGATTAAGTTATGATCCATATCCATAACCATTACCCAAACCAAATTATGTCGTCTGGGTTCAGTATTGAATGAAGAAAAAAAATTTAAAGTAAATAAACCAAAAGATCCATTAGCGCAATAAATTAAACAAAGTCGTTAAGAAACTTTATTACCGATTAAAAAGTATAATAAAATATATTTGTTAAATAAAAAGTAAATGCATATGGTAACCAAAGAGTATATAGCTTTTGCATCCCTTGTGAGTTTTGTTTTCAATTCAATCCAACAGTAAACATCTTCACGGGTATTAGTGTTCAGCGTGGAAACACTTGAAAAGAACCTAATTGAAATCTTGCTCTTTCAACATTTCTTTTGATCAGTCACAGTTGACTGTACATGAACAACACATAAGAAAGTGAGATTTGATTATATGAAGCATCAGTGTGTAAATTATTTGGAAAAATATAATACTTGGGAGACGAATCATTTTTTTAACAGCCAAACGAACCATTTTATTAAAATCGAAAAGGACCAGCAGGTCGCTGGCCACCTATTTACAATCCACCAACAAGAAAAATCTATTTACCACCCTATAGCGTTACACTCCCACGAATACCCAAAGAACACCCTATCTGATTCACATAAATTCCAATACTTCAACTCCAATATGGCAACAAATATCATGTTAGATCTGCAAATCATACGTATACGATATACCCCCTAGAAACAAAACAACACAAATAGAACTCATAACGTGAAACGACCATGCAACATCAGGACAGTTAGCACCACACCATATTTTAACCCAATTGACTCATTTTAACACACACCAAACAAACACAAGGAACTACCCCCACCCTCCCGATGCGCATACATCACCAAAACACACTCACACCAAGTAAATATTTCAACCCTGCCCCCCACTCTATTATTCGAAGACGATCTTTATTCCAACACCCCTTCTCATAGAGAACCTCTTTTTTTTTATCTTTCTGTCTTTCTATCTTTTTTTCCTTTTTTTTTCGCTGATCTCTTCATTAATCATCAATGATGAATTGGTAACCGACGACGCTTCACGGGAGAGATTCTTTTATAGATAGTATAGATAAAGTGTGTATTACACATGTACTATTGGCATTACATGTTGTACATGAGGGGTATAAAGGGAAGAAAATGGCTAAAGATTAAATATTTGTTAAGGAACCTTTCAACTCCCTTCTTAAAATAGTGGTAAAGTGACTATCTTATCCATCTCTCCTCCTTAATAAGGTAACATAGATAGACTTAGAATGCAAAAAATGATAGAAAATATGTAAAATTAAAGGGACGTGGTTTACAAAAAAAAAAAAAAAAAAGTTCGTAACACCGTAGCGCAAAATTTTCAATATTTTTTTACAAGATCTTTACGTGTTAGATTAGGGAGAAACTTGCAAGTATCATGAAATTTCTACGAAACGTTATACGAATACAAGGGAGCCAATTTACATACAAGTACAAAACGACCATGACGCGTTTTTAGGTGAGGTTAATTTCGAACGCGGCACAATATACACACGAAATCATACGGGTATACTGTATATACATTATTACACATGTATTTATAGTTACCGCAATGTATATAACTAATTACGCACACATATTACACAACTTATACATGCATACACACATATATAGGTACGCAATGTATGTGATAATTACCCTACCGATCTATATTTTACCTTATTAAGGAGGAGAGATGGCTAAGATAGTCACTTTACCACTATTTTAAGATGGGAGTTGAAAGGTTCCTTAACAAATATTTAATCTTTAGCCATTTTCTTCCTTTTATACCCCTCATGTACAACATGTAATGCCAATAGTACATGTGTAATACACACGTTATCTATACTATCTATAAAAGAATCAAAGCGTCGTCGGTTACCTATGTGATAATTACCCTACCTATCTATACAACTATAATATATATAATACCTTTTAAAAGGGCATTTTAAAATACTAAAAAATTAAGAACTTGTTTTTCATTTAATGCATCATCTTCAACCTAATCCCCCACCACCAACCAATAACCGATAATTATGGTTATTTAAATCCAAAAAAAAAAAACACTGGGTAAAACACAAGAACTAAGCATATCTAGTTATAAGTTATAACACAAAACATATTTCTCTAAAAGAATATAAATATTAACAATTCAACCCGCAAATTCACTAGGCCGGCCAAGCACAACCCGTTTGGATAAATGTGTTCATAAGTTCGACTTAAACTTATTTAGACTAAACTCAAACCCGTAAACTATGCATTAGCTTCCTGTTGTATTTTCCTTTTATGTAAAAAGTTCAGAGTGGTAGTTGTTATCGACCTAATCGAATCTCATTTTTGTAAATACTTTACTAATTAATTTATTTATTTCTAAAGGTCATGTTCGGTCCCGGGCCTAGAACCGAAACCGGTTCTTTCAGTACACAGTAGAAGTGATGCCCGAATATACCCGGAACCGGTTTTATAACCGGAATCGGCTATTGAAAAAACCCAGTTTGTGAATAATTTATTTGTAAAGGTAACGTTAGGTCCCGGGCCTCCAGAAACAACAACCACTAGGCTGGCAGGCCTTAAAAATCTTTAAAAAAAAGTGAACTATCTGTCTTTTGATTATCAGCCCAAATCTCAGCCCACCAAATACTAGGCCACAACCTAAAGATATAGATAGTTATAATTGCGCATTAATCAACATGGCCAAGATGACTTCTTGTATTTGAAATATCGTAAGGTCATTGTGTAGGAACAATATCATGCATCGGTCTTGTGCAAATATCTCTTGATAAAAGTATTTATAATAAACTTTGATGCATTCTATAAAACATTAGCTTAGTTTATAAAGATTTACTGTATGAGCTTTATAGAAGATATTGTAATTTCAAATAATTTTAAACTCAATTTTAAACATACACTAATTATTATTTTTAAAAATGATGTGTCTTGTATACCGAAAGGTTTGTTAGCATGATGTTGACTTGAGTGTCCATAGTAAACGGTAATTCTTGTCATTGTTCAAGAAAATTTTGAGTGTCCATAGTAAATGGAGAGTGTCGTCTGAGAACTGGATTGTGGTCAAAAGTGTCGTTGAGCTAGTGTTGCTCAGTTTGAACTCGTGTTACTGAGTCTCTGAGTGTGAGTAATAGGGATGTCGCATGAAATTCCCAGACAAGAGTGTCGTCTGACAAATGTTACCAGTAACAGTTTGAACTTGTTTTCAAAGACTGTCGCTTAAGAACTAAGTGTCGTCTAGGAATTGTGCCTGGCATTTTTGTGATGATGGCTTGGCTCTGATACAAAGTAAAATATTGTTAAGTGTGTAATTGTGATTTGTATTGAAATGTTGTAAATGATAGGATTACAATAGAGGGGAATTTATACACATAATACTACCTCTAATATTTACACAATGAATCTCTAACTATTCATAATTACTATGTTGTCTAATATTCAACGACATGTAGGATCGATATTGACTTGAGAAATTGCAGTTCAACTTGTAATGAAGACATGATAACGTAATAACACCAACATAAGCTACTTAAATAACATGCAGTTTATCTTTGGCTATATGTAACAACCCGACCCGGTGGGGGCTGGTCGAAATGTCAGTTTGGTAACAGACTTGCACAACGGAAGCAACGATAACAAATATTTAGTATTTTTACAATTTCTAATTCAAAAAAATATAATTACATAACTTAAATAAATAAACTAATATTCATGCAGGGACGTGACGCGGCGGTCGTCGAAGCAGCTGGCGGGTTGTTATCCACTAATCAATCCGATCTCAACAAGTCCACTACTCTAGAAGCTCTAATCCGCGATGTTCATAACTCAATCTCCTATCCCGATAATCTCTATTCCACACAAGCAAATATATACCTCGTGTTACCATCCATCCGTCTGCAGTACCTGAACACATGCTTAAAAGAGTTTGGGTCAGCAATTATGCTGGTGAGTCCGTGTAAATAGTTAAGTAAATCCAAAACAAGTTTGTTATCTCAAAAACAAGTTCAGAAGTTCACATAACACAACATATGGTGATGTACAAGTCACACCTCAATCCTAACACTGAATCCATCTACTGCCATTATGGATTCCTATGGCAAAATATATGCCACAACGGTCCGCAGACCTCAGTGGAGGGGTTTTCGGGCTTCCGGATCCACTGTGCGTGGGGGATTCCCCAAGTAGTACTACCCATATATTAAGTGGCCCAACTCCCTTGGGTTAATGAGTGTGCATCTGGTTTCGGGAGCCCTTGTCACATCAAGTAGGTTTACACACAGAAGCATGCATTCACCCCAAAACATTTATAAAAACAAAAAGAGGGGATGGTACACGGAACTCACCTTAGCAACGTGTCACGTCACGTCACACAATATCCCCCATCGAGAGCCCATCTGTTCTTGGCACACAAGGTCCTATGGTAATTATAAACCGTCAGTGGGTGTAACTGAACATCGCGGTTACACGTGTGGGTACTAGGACCTTTAGTCGTTTATGTTGATACGTTCCAATTGTCAATTCTCTACTTCCTAGGTGTTTTATTATCATAGTCGTTATTCCAATTTGTCGATTGTTTAAATATCCATTGGCTTAAGATCTTAAAGGTCACATGTCCGTTTATGTCATTAGGTTATCTAGGTCTGAAACAGTTAGTTATATTCAAGTGTTCGTATAATTATACATTATACATTTATATTTATTTGTCACATCTATCGTACAAAGTTCCAATCACTATTATGAGGTTGTGCTTCATGTCCTATGCTCATGTTTCTATATCTTCTTTCATCATCAGTACTATAACCGTTTAGTATTCCTACATCCAAGTCCCCCATGCATAATATCTCACATCTAGTTTATTGTTTTATGCCTCAATTTCGTATAGTATCCATATTATACTTGATGCTCAATATTCCACTTAAATGGTTCTATAGTCCGATATCTCATCTTGTACAATATCCACTTATACATTATGTGCTATTTAATTATACACAATCATCAAATTATATATTGTCTCTTTCGCCAAACAACATGTCCAAGGTTCAAAGTCTTAATTGTCCATCTTATATCTTAATCGCCAACAAGAACAAATTATCCGCATACAATCAGCATCTTAACTCGTATCATTATTAGTTTGCCAAAATATAAATTCGTCATGTAGCTTATATCGTCAGGTCGGGTCGGGTCCAATGAATTATTCAAGTCCCACACGTGCACGTACGACATATACTACTTATTTTAAAATAGTTCAGGTTATTGTTCATACCTCTCGGATCTCCAGTAGTTGATTGAACCTACTGTCCTTTGACCTTTGTTGACCCATATTGATTTTACTTGAACCATCATCACTAATAATCACCACTGTTATTGAGGTTGCCAATAATATTCACAATCCTCAACCCAATATTCACCTAAATCCATAATAATATTTCAGTTAACATCCAACAGTAATGGAAAGGGAAGTATTCGGAGATTATCGGAACTCACCTACAAGCCGGACCCCTCCCTGATCACACTACCGACCACAATCCATCTAAACAAAGTGACCGAGACCACTGTCATCGCCTTTGGTCCTCTTTCACTACTCAATCCCTTAATCGCTCTATTAAACCAACCGTACAGCCACTGTTAACCACCCTAACACCCTCGACCATTGTTTATTATCATCATAACCACCAGTCAGTCATCATCGAGCCACCGCCGTCGCCCCTTTCCCTTCTTTCTTTGTCATCGGAGCAAGTTCGACCGGCCAAAGGCCATAGTCAGTTCCCATCTACCTTTTCCGATTCCTCTCTCTCTCTTTCTAAATCTCAGATCCTAGTGTGTGTGAGTTTTTGTAAGCTAACTAGAGGATGGGGTGGTTGTTGTCAATTGTTAGCTGCACCGGGCAGAAGAGGAGAAGCCACCGTGGCTCCGTCGTGTGCCGTCCTCTCCTATTTTATTTCCACCGCTGTTGCTTTCTCTTCTACTATCTCTCTCTCTTTAGTTTCTCAGGATGTTTGTGGAGTGTGTTTTATGGGAGAAGAAACAAAAGTAACATATAAAAGAGAGGATGTGAGTATAGGAGAAGCTATACAGATGACAAGGATGAGTTTTGTTAAGCAAGGGTGGGGACAAGTGTCCCCCTAGTAATGACTAATCAAATTAGTCATGGGTGGGTTTGTTATCGGGTATTAATTTGGTTACGTAACGTACGCTTACGTATAATACTTATTTACAATAGTTCGGGTTTCCGTTTCGTACCAAAACATGTGGTTTATTATTCATCTTTAGTCGTTAATAATTATATATTAATTATATTGTGCGAAAAATTTCTGGGCCCTAATACCGGGGTGTTACACTATATGTGCTATTTATTTAAGTATTAATGTTGCAAACAATGAATATAACATATCACCTTTGGGCAGAAGTGAAACCTTATAAAAAATTATGTGAACCAAGCTATAATGCCTAACTAGACTTAAATAACATCATTAGTGTAACACATCACCTTGGGCAGAAGTAAAACATAAATGTGTTATTCAAGTTAGGCAAATTAGGTTTTGAAAACTTGAAATGTTAAGGTTTATCAAAACTGTTTAATTAGTTAACGACAAACCTCCTATTAGCGCAGATTGAAACCCACGAAATCTCTCTGAGGGGTGCGAGGGGCATGACCCCCTGCTAGGGGTTTGGCGGGCAGCCCCCCGAAGCAAAATTTTACCCCCAAAATTTTTTAGAGGTTTCCGAATTAGTAGGTTCAAGTTTACGAAAAAAAATGAGTTTTTTTTGGAAAAGTTCCCGATAAAAAGGTTAGTTCTCGATTTAATATTGTTCTCGGAAAAAGTAATAGGTTCTCGAAACACATAAGGAGTTCTCGGAAAATTAGTTCTCGAATGATATAACAGGTTCTCGAAAGTTGTAAATGTGGTTCTCGGTAGTTAGTTATGGTTCTCGAATTCCATAATGTTCTCAACAAATTTTATGAGGTTTTCGAAGTTGTTTATGGTTCTCAAAAAACATAAATGGTTCTCAGATGAATGATTGTTCTCAAAATTGGCGGGTTCTAAAAAAATGACGGTACTCGAAAACTGATGGGTTCTCGAAAATTTTGGTTTCTAAAAGAAAACAAACAAAAAACGAGAACTCATATTTGAAAACCTACTTGATATCCTAAGCTTCGAGAACTGATTAACCATGTTACATTATCATGAACCTGATTCGAGAACTGATTTCGTGAACTTAACTGAGAACCTTGTATTCGAGATCTTGTTATTGTTAACCATTTAAACGAGATCCTTATCGAGAACTAATACCTACTAAGGATTTGATTTGAAATCTTAGGGATTCTCCTAATATCTTATTTCCAGTTTTAGAAGATTGAGATTATCTCTGAAAAATTGATTTCAAAATCCATCTTTTTTCGGTTATGATTTCAAAAGATTTTGAGATAATAATTATAATCCCCATAATTTCGGAAACATGATTTGATTCCGAATTCAAACCAAAACAATAAAGAAAATTTTGGAATTTTATGATGTTCTTTGAAGAACATCATCCGAAAAACTTAAAACTAATAAACATAATTTATCAATCTGGATTCGAAGTCTGATAACATGAAGGTTTATATCCATATTTCAAAACAAATAATAACCATCAAGATTTCGGTTTCGTTATAAGATCAAAACAAAAATTCATAAACGGATTTTATGTATAAACTTATTACACCCGTGAGGGTGGGGTTTAGAACCCGTAAACACCATTATTACGTATAATAAAACTGTTTTCCGATCTAAATTTCAAAACTAATGGAAGCAAGCAGAACTGATTGAGCAACATCGCTCTGATACCACATGTTGATCAGTTTTGAATGTATATAATGGAAAACATGATAATAATAAATAAATAAATACCTGATTAGCCAGTGAATCCAGTAACCGTGAGAGAGATAGAAGACGACACTTTGTCAGTATGGCCGGGTTCCCTTTAGGGTGTATCATTCTGATGGAGTTATGTGTTCTTGAGTTATGAACACGTTTGAGAGAGAGGGGGAGAGAGAGAGAGAATGAAGGAGAGAGAGATGAGTGGGATAATTTCGTGAGTCATAAGGTGCCATGTTGTGTCAACTCTAATCTTATAATAAGTGCGCTCTCTCTCTCTCTATATATATATATATGTGTGTGTGTGTGTGTGTGTACACCCAGGGGACACCCAAATAATGTTATTAAGGGTAATTTCGTCTATCAAAGAATCACATATTGTTAACTTAGGAATATTATAGTAATTGATCAACACAGTATAATATAAATGATAATGATGGTAACAAATCTATATATATAATAAAAGAAAGCAATTTTAATGACATGGCATTCAAGGAGGCATTCTCCTTTTTTTGTATGCCATGTGTCATGTGTCATGTCATGTGACAAATTAAAAAAAAACAAATAATAATATAAAACATAATATACTAAAATTAAATTGAGTTATTTTAGGAAAAAAAAATTTAAAAACAAATTTAATTTTTTCTCTCTTATGTTTCCTTTCATAATTTTTAAACATTAATATTTTTTATATACGAGATTTTCTAAAGAAAAAAATTACACCAAATTAACGAGCGTTTTATTATCTTTCCGACGAGTACCATAATGCTATATAAAAACGGACAAAAAACGACTATTTTTGTGGGGTTTCGTTCATACGGGAAAAAAAACACAAAGTGTTCAGTTATTCATTAATCATGTTTTTTCTTTTAAACCAGGTTCTTATCTATGATGTTGAAATTCAGCCCATTCGCCATGTTATCATTGGAATTTTACTCTTCTAAAGATGCATAGGTATACTTAATCAAGAGAAGTTTTAGTATTAGTATTATTAGAATCGTTATATTTTTCAACTCCGGGACGCTCCGGGATAAAATCTAGTAAATATAATAAACTTAAATTATTCTAAGACTATGATTATGTTCAAGCTTTAACTTGTGGTAATTGATCAAGTTTGTTGGAGCTACCTTAATTTTCACGGTCGATTTACATAATTATCCCGTGGCTTGAGCATTATTTCATTGTTCAATGATGTGTCCTTTTCTTTTACATGTTTGATCATTTGGATATATATTTTTTTATGTATTTAAGAACACAGACCATATACATGTAATGTAACTAGTTTTATTCAACATTTTTATAATATATTTAATTGCTTACTATTTATTATAAAGTTAGAAATACATATTTAATATCTTCATTGTATATGCATGGTTGCATTCATATAACCCACACCTCACATGGGATTTGCGACATTATCAACCTTAGTTTTTCTATTTTATAAGGCTATGGGGTATGGTTTCTTTTTCCGCCTTCTTTCCCCTGTGTATCTCAGCGCCACATCACTCTCCCTTTTAGGGCTGCAAACGAACTGAACCTACATCGAAAAGTGCATGAACCGTTCGGCGAGAAGTTCATTTGTGTTCGTTCGTTTAAACGAACGAACATGAACAGAGGCCGCGTTCGTTCGTTTATGTTCGTGAACGTTCAATAACGTGTTCGCTTGTGTTCAATAGTTTAATATGGTTTTTAATTTTTATAATGTTTTTCACTTCTTTAACTTTTTGTTATTTTACCCAAATAAATAAATTATTTTGTGTGACATAAGTATATGGTTATATGAGATCAATAAACCATACTTTTAGTATAATCATTAAATAAATAATCAATTTCATGTGCGTGTTGCAACACGCACATGATTTTTTTTTTAACGACCAACACAAAAACTTAATCATTCGGGTAAAACCCAATGGCGAAAGACACCCATGCTCGCAAACACAGACGATGCTGGTGACTGGCCGACTACCATTCCAGAGGAAACCCACAGCCTGAAGGTCCACGGTGATAAAACTGATTCCTTAACCTAGAAATTTTTTACAGACTCCAACCTATAACATCTACATTAGAAGATCATAGGATTGTCACTGCACCGAAGGTTATCCGCACACGCGGATGGATTTGTGTAAGTGTTTTGAAGGCACAAACAGCAGTTATTTATTAAAATGTAGAACATGGTAATAGGAAATGAAGATTTATCTGCTTTGTTACTTGAAATGGCAGACTAGCATAGAGATGGCCCCGCATTCCAATTGCAGAGGCTGGTAATGGGAGTGCCAGCAATGATCCAGTGGATAATGTTTTTTATTTATATTTTTTTACAATGACGACTTGGGATCGGTTTGAGAATACATAGGGTTTCTTTATAGATGGCATAACATCTGCTTAGTGGGTCCAAATCGTGTTCTTGGAGAAACCATAACCTCAGATACCATTTGATTTCAGTTGAGCCACCACAAATGTCGAAACTCTATGGGACGCAGGTTGGACAAAACCCCGTGTGACTCGGATTTGAACTCATGAGCACCAAATGATCCAGTGGATAATCTATACATCTAATAAAACAAAGTCCATGAGGACACTTGGCACTCCCTCATTTCACCTCAGTTTCTCTCTCTTCCCACATTGTGCCATGTGTCCTTCTCTTGTAATTTATAAAATTTATCTTTTTTAAAAAATAAAAATTAGACTCAAAATACATAAATATGGTTTGAATTTGTGAGTTAATAGTTTCCTAAAATCAATAACCTACCCAATCAATACCCTTAATCATTCCCACATACGTTTCTCTCTCATCATACACATCCCTCTTCGCCGCTCTCTCTCTCTCATTCTCTGCGATCTTGGCGATTTTCTTCATCAATCCACACAGACGATCTTTCCTGGTAACGATTCATTGTTTCTTTTTCATACGATTACATTACATATTGTTGTTTGTTATAATTTTTAAGAATTAATCGGTTCTTTTATTTTTATCTGTTTTTTTTATGTTTTCATCTGCTTTGCAACACCGTCCGTCGGCGATTATTCATCTTCATCGTGTGTCTCCTTCAAGGTAACCTATTTTTTTTGGTATTTTTGATTGGTGTTAAATAATGGTTCAGATTTGGGGGTTTAGGGTTCATGTTTGTTTTTTGTCTACTGACATAATTGATTCACATATTAACCTGTTTTTTTATGTATTTTTTTATTCTAATATCATGTTTGTTATTTCTCTACTGGTAGATTTAGTGGTTTAGGGTTCATGTATAGATTGTTAGATAGTCTTTAGATTTAGGGTTTTATGTTTGTTTCTAATTAGGTTTATCTTTTTTAGATTTCGTTTTAGGTTTTCAGTGATGTTTTAATAGATATTTGAATAAATTCTTATGATTTAGGATTCCATAAGTGGTTTATGTTTTAGGTATCGTTTTAGGTGTTTCTAGGGTTCACATGATGATATAATGTTTGATTAATGTTTTAAGAAATCTACTCATCAGTAGATATCAGTTTCTATTTGAGGTTTATCTTTTAGGTATCAATTTATTAGGTTTCAATCTTCAAGTATTTCATAAGTTTTAAATCATTGTTCTATTGGTTTTCATTGATGTTTTAACAAAAATTTTACATGGTTGCTTATGATTTAGGATTCGATTAGTGGTTTTTGTTTTAGGTATCGTTTTAGGTGTTTATAGGGTTCAAATGATGTTATAAGATTTGATTGATGTTTTAGTAAAGCTACTGATGACAAATACTGATTTATGTTTCTATTGGAGGTTTATGTTTTAGGTATCGATAAATTAGCTTTCAGGTTTCAACTGATGTTATAATAAGGTTTGAATCATTGTTCTTTAGTTTTCGTTTATTATTATTCAGAATTTTAACCATGGGTTGATGTTTAGGTACTAATTGATGTTAAAAGAAAAATGGATAATTGTTTATTATGATTTCGGGTTCGATTAGTGGTTTATGTTTTAGGTATCGTCAACCAGTTTATAGGTTTCAATGATTCAATAAGGTTTGATTGATGTTTTAGTAAAGCTACTGTTGAGTACTACTGATTTAGGTTTGTATTAGAGGTTTATGTTTTAGGTATCCATTCATTAGGTTTAAGGCTTCAAACACATGATGTTATATTATTACAAATCATTGTTCTTTACTTTTCGTTTATTATTATTCAGAATGATGCAATTGTAGTAATATGAATGATGTTTTAATTTGTTTTTAAATTTAATGATGCAACAGGTTCTTTTAGGTATGCATTCATTAGGTTTCAGGCTTCAACTGATGTTATAAGCTTTGTATCATTGTTCTTTACTTTTCGTTTATTATTATTCACAATGATTATGGGTTTATGTTTAGGTTTACATTGATGTTTTAATAAAAATTTTAATGGTTTCTTATGATTTAGGGTTCGATTAGTGGTTTATGTTTTAGGTATTGTTTTAGGTGTTTATAGGGTTCAATTGATGTTATAATGTTTGATTAATGTTTTAGTAAAGCTACTGCTGAGTATATCTGTTTTAGGTTTCTATTAGAGGTTTATGTTTTAGTTATCGATTCAGTTTTTAAACCCTGTTTTAAGAAAGGTACTTGAATATGTTTCAATTCAATGCTTCTTTATTTGTAAGGTGTATCATCATCTTTGTTTTGGTCATTTATGTATTACAATAAATCATTAAATTGTAGTAATATGAATGATGTATTAATATGTTTTTTAATTTAATGATACTACAGGTTGTTCATAAGCCAATTCATAATGGTGCACGGATTTTGGCTGAAGTCTGAGGGCAACAACAGTGTATGTCAGGTAAGCAAGCTTTCTTATTCGAACACTAATTTCATTATATCTTAATATATATTCATGGGTGAGTGATGTGTTTGAAACTGTTGCATCATTAAGAAATACATTATAATTAGGTTTTTTTTGCTCATTATGTGAACACTAATTTCATTAGATGTATAGATTTGCTGATATGTGTCATTCAAAACTATTAACATAGTTTTACATTATAACCAAATCTGCTTTTTGCTCATTATGTGTAGGCATTGCCTAAGGAATATGATGACTGGATTAAGAAGTATAACTTCCCTACCGGCACGACCCATATTCACACTTTAGACGAGAGATCGTTTGAAGTTAAGGTTATGAAACTCGGTCGCAAATGGTTTTTTTACAATGGCTGGAAGCATATGATTACCACTCTCAATTACCCAGGTGGTTGCAACTTTGTTTTTGAGTACGAAGACATGCTGCATTCTTTCCGGATGATCACTTTTCACCAGGATGCCATATCTGCACCAGGCAAATTTTTCTACTGCAAACTTGATGACCCACTCAATGATGAGAATCGGCTGGTAAGTCTTTTTAACCGTCGTTTATCTTGATTACTTATCTCATAATTCAGAGTTATTTGTAGTCATGTTTCAACATTGTTTTCAACTTTTCAGCATATAAGTTGCTTTGTTCATCATGGTCTGTACAACCGACAGCCTCCAATGGAACCCATTATGGTCAGCTCATTTCCAGGTCGTGTGTTGTGTATATTATGTATACACAAGATGGTTTACCATTAAATTACAGTTTTTATATGTTACTAGATCTCTATTTGTCTGATTAACATTAATATTTATCTATCTTTGTTCAGGGCATGTTTTCCACATTCAGCTACAAGACGATGGTGATGATGTTTTCATTAGTCAAGGATGGCCGTACATGAAAGAAACCTTTGAGATAACAAAAGATCATCTGATCGTCATTGAAATTTACCAACAGGTTTGTTTCTCAACTTATAAGTATCAATAACTATCATTATTCAACCCATGAGTATACTACTGATGTTCTTCTTTGTTATACGCAACAGAGATCATACGAGCTGTCCTTCTTTAAGGAATACAAGCTAACTCTTGCTCCCGATGAGTGGGAAGACGATGACCAGCATGATGATAAGGTGAAAGATGAGGATATAATTGTTGTTTCTGATGGAGGTGGAGAAGAAGAATCCCAGGGAGATGAGGATTCAGATGGAGATGAGGATTCAGAGGGAGATGAGGATTCAGAGGGAGACGATGAAACAGATGGAGATGATATGGAAGTTCAGGATGATGAAGTTCCTTCACTTGAGGATGTGTGGAATTCAGAGGGTTGGCCCGTTCCAGTTGCGTTTGTGGTTGACAATAAGTTTGTAAGTCTTATATGTTTTATTCCATAATTATAGTAATATTGCTGGTACATAGACCCTTTTTAATAAACTGTAAATTATTTATATTGTTTTAGCGAATGAAGGCAACGTGGGCTAGGGAAAATGGATTGAACAGGTCCAGGGGATTGACAATTAAGGACGGTGAGGGTTATACTTGGGGTGTTTCTGTTGGTATTGAAGACAGGGGAACCAGTAAACGTTACAGCCTCAAAGGTATGGCACCGTTTGTTGCTGATAAAGGTTTGCAGAAAGGTGATCACATTCATTTCCTGTGGTTTGAAAAACAAGGTCTGTTTAAGCTCTCTAAAGTAGTTAGGGTTGATGGTAGTTAGTTATCTTGGTGGTGGTAGTTTTTTGGTAGTTCACATACTTTGGCATCTAACTGGTGGTAGTTTGTTGGTGAACATAGTGGTGGTGGGTAACTTTTAGCACCTTGGTTATGGTGTTTTTTTGGAACATGATTAACGATTAGTGGTCACATACATTTACACGTTTTACTACTGATGTGGTAAATTGTGTGTTTTTTGGGTTGTCATGTGTTTTAAACGATACATTTGTGGTATGCTTTGTGTAGAAAACATATAACCTTCTATGGCTTGATAGTTGTGGTATGCTTTGTGTTGAAAACAATGATTTGAATGTGGATGTTATTCTAGAATTAGGTCAATATGGATAATATGATTTAGATTGGTATATAGATGCTTAAAATTTAGACAAGTTTAAATGTTAACCTTTGACTTTGTTAATAGTGTTTATACAAGTTAAATTTTGGTAAATTATTAATACTTATCATTAAGCATTCTCAATATTAAAAATTTAAATTTCGTATAACAATTTTTGTTACATTGCTTAACAGACTAAACACGATCCATGTATAAATGCTTATGTAAAATTTTACCATTTATTAGTATCCACCTATTTGTTTAGATTCCATTTTTTAAAAAAATATATTTTTAAATATTTGAATCCTAATATTAGTCAAACATAATTAATAAGTATAATTATCTACAAACACCTCAATTTGCAAATAAAACCGTTTTTAGGAGGCAATGTAACAATGTAAGTTATTACTTTTTAATGATGTTTAATCAAAGCTATAATTCGCCCAATTTGTCAACCTTTTAAACTCATTGACTTTTTTTTCATTCAATTTGTCGGATTGTATTTATCAAAAGTTTAAATTTATTTTTTCAAAATGTAAACAATAACGTTAGATGTTAGTTAGTCAACATACCAGACGATTAATATAACATTAACATATATTTTTTTCACAAATTCTTATTGGTATAAAAAAACTTTGGTTTTCTATGATAAACTAAAATGAATCAGCTTGCAAACTTAATATTTACTTCTTTTAAATGTTTTTGTACAAACAAATTTTACGTTTTTTTAATAACCCGAATAAAAAAAAAATACATAAAACTTCATTTTGGCGGTAAGGTGAATTATAGTATGATTTGACCATAATGTTTTTTTAAATTTACTAAATATATGCTTGATTTACATAATAAAGGAAAGTTTTATCATTTTTATTGATTGAAAATCGTGATTGGAAACATTTAAACATAATCAATTAGATTGCCATTTCATATCCTGTTTCCTATTTGTATAATGTATACTAAAAATACAAAAAAGCTCCCTTATGTAATACAGATGGCATCATTATAAGTACATGTAAGATTTCAATCCATAATCATTCAATCTTTTTCTTCTACACTTGCTCAGGTAGCATCTAATACTTATCCTTCTTACATTCTTTATTCATATGTCACTATAATACTAACATTGTTTGTATCTCGGTTATTTGTGATACATATTACAAACGTGCAGGATTATGGATCCAAATAATGTAACCTTTTTGAATGACATAACATGGCGGCTGAGTCAGTACACAATCAAAGTTAAGGTACTTAGACTTTGGAAGAGAGCAAATCGTAAGATACCAGGTGAAACTCTTGCTATTGATATGGTTGTTATGGATGAACAGGTTAGTTTTGCTATCGTCATTTCCTATATCGTTTATATGTTACATGACTTTTTTGTATATTATTTCTGATCAAACTTTCTTTTATCTCTCATAATTAAAAAACAGGGTTCCAAAATGCAAGCGATTGTGTGGAATAGATACATGAAGAAGCATGAAAAATTTTTACGTGAAAACGAAGCTTATTATATCTATAGACCACAACTAGCTGATAACAAATCTGTTAAACATTTTGATAAAAATGACATACTTTCGTTTACTTTTGACACAAATCTTACGAAGTGTAGCAGGTTTGAGGGAAGCCAATATGGTTTTAATTTCTCTTCTTTTGAGTCAATTAAGTCTGGTAACCTGTCTCAAGAACAGAGGATTGGTCTGTTTGCTAATCCTTAATCTTTTATATATGTTTACTCTTTTAATTTTGATTCTTATATTAGTTTAAATAACTTTTTAAATCTTTTAGATTTCATTGGGTTTGTTGAAGAATGGAGTCCACCGGAGCCAACAGAAACAAAAGCGGGTTTGAAAATGAAAATGAACCTTATCTTGATTGATCTGGAGTATGTCTTTCATGTGTTCGAATCATTATTTATTATTTTCATAATCTGTAACGTTATATTTATGTGTCCTTTATACGATCAATGCTTACGAAGACATATTTGAAACATATTTGTATGTAGGGGGTAAAGATGTCCTGTTCTTTGTGGGATGAATATAGTGAGCAGATGTTCGAGTACATCAAGCTGAATGAAGCCGAAGTCCATGTTGTTCTCATTGTTCAATTTGGTAGCTTTACCAATTATAAAGGTTTGTTATTTCTTACACTTGGTATTACATTTTACATATTTCAAATATGTTTTTAAAAGAAATAACAGTTGCTTATGTTTTATACGTAAAGGTAATATAAGCGTTCAAAATGGATTCAATATAACTCGGCTGTTTATCAATGAAGACATTGAGGATATTCGTGCTTTTAAGAAAAGGTGATATACCTTAATTTCTCCTGTTATTATTTACATATATATTTTAAAAATATCATAGATAAGTTGTAGACTTTTTTTTTCCTTACAGTTATATTGAAAAGTTTATTTCTAAGGAATCATCTTCTGTTCAACGATCTCTTGGATCGTCTGGTAGCATGAATATTACTGATGAATTCTTGAATAAAACACCTTTCAGCACTATTCGTGATCTTCCTTTGATAACAGAGGTAAGAATGACTTGATTTATCATATCATTACATACAAGTAATATTTTTATTACCTTTTTAACCGATTCCGGTTTCTTTTGTAGGTTAACAAACAGGTCATTGTTGTTGGAACCGTTAAGGGTGTCGATGATAAGGATGAGTGGTATTATCTGGGATGTGAGCATTGTAACCACAAGGTCGAGCCTACTTTAAGTTTACCTGATGAAAATGAAGAAACAGATGTTACTTCATTTAAACAGGTCTTGGTTTGCGTCAATAAAGATTGTCCAAAGCACATCGTCTCTGCTGATCCAGTGTATGCTTTTTTCTTAAATATACAAACCTTAAAGTAAAACAACAATGACATTTTTTTTACTAATATTTTGTAATTTGTAAATTTAGGTTTAGAATTCCAATCAGGGTGCAGGATTGTACTGGTATAACATCCCTTACGTTGTTTGATCGTGAAGCCAAAAAATTGCTAGGAATGTCAGCAATGCAAATGTTAGAAAAATCTAAACAGGTAAGTTGTTTAAATTCAGTCCTTAAGAAGTTATGTATTTTAGTTTATAATACCTATGTCATTTGTTATTAAGGTTTCTGGTGAAGAAAAAACAACTCCTGCTGAGTTTCATGCTTTTGAGGACAAAAAGTTTGCGTTCAAAATTAAAGTTGGTCGATTCAACATTGATAAGCACCTAGATGGATATGGTATACGTAAACTTACAAATGAGTCATCGATAGTTGCTTCACTCGAAGAAAGGTTCTCTGATATTCAGGTTTCCTTTCTCTTCCTATATTCCTTTATAAGATGTTTTTATAAATACTTATTATTGTTTTACTTTAATATGTTTCACATACATATCGTTTTATTTTTTAGGTGGATCAACCTGGATTTGAAAACTTGGATGTAGGTGAATCGTCTACACAAAATGCAGTCTCTCTTAAGGTTGTTTTGACCTCTTTAATCATTCACCCAATTTAAATTTAATGTCTGTTAAACTCAAATTTTTTACCTTTCATTTACTTTTGTAGGATTCTGTTGGAGATAACAACACTCCAGAATCATCTTGCAGAGTTAGTTTCATAAATGACGAGCAGGAAGTGAAGCGTAGCCTCGACAAAGTGTACGAGCTGGACGATGATGCAAACGAGTCTACAACTAAAGTGCTTAAGACTGATAAGAAAGTTTACACTGACAAGTCACCTGAGACTCCCCTTTTGACCCCTAAGGTTGAAAAATAGAAACAATGATATGTTTGTTTACTGTTTTTTTATTTTCCGGATGTTTTTTTATGGTGTGAGACAATTTGTTTTTAACTATGGTTTGTTTGGTGTTTGATACTATTTTCAATTGAATAAATGGTGTGTTTGAAATTTATGTTTTTTGTCTTACTTTTGACAAATAACTATTGCATTGTTGATTCATTTTTTATGATTTATACATTATGTTCATGTCTTTATAAGAATAAAAACGTTATAAATATGTACACCAATATGTAAATGACATTTTTTGATCATATCTATACATCTAATAAAAACAGGATACCAAACAAAAAAATTCTAATACATTCAATAACATTAACCAACAAAATCTTTCAAAGTTAATAAAAATGGTAACTAATCAAACGAAATATTACCTTAAATTTACAAAGTTGCTATAATACAATTCTATTAAACAAATTTATTGTAATTACATAGTTACTAAAAATAAAGTAAATAAAAATGTAAATAAATTCAAATTTTCGAAAAATTTAAATTTAAAATACACCAAAAATTTAAATATTTCGATTTCTTTAATATATGGTAAGTAATTAAGCATATTAATTAATATTTTTAATTACAAATTTAATTTGAAGGTTCTATAAAACCCATACTACTCATTACACATTTTCACAAATTTCTCCTAACTTAATCCACAATCAAACAAACAAATCAGAAGACTCAAAGCTTCAAGAGTTCATCGTTGGTTTTTTCTGCTCGGTCGCATCTTCTATCATACAAGTTGCACGTATGTCCTTTTTTTTCAATTTTACATATTTTCGCATAAAATGATTATCTACATTTTTTTTTTATTTTGATGTATTCTATATTTGTAAATAGTAGTTGATTATTTGTAGTTTACGTTGATTTATAATCTATTGTTAGTTAAGTATTATGTATCGTTGAATGTTTACATAATACTTACATATTATCATCCATAGTTTTAAGTTTGTTTATATTGTGTTACACTCTTATGATGCATTTTATGTAGAATTGCCTCCTTTTAGGTTAAATGGGACGTAAAAGACTATCTAGCAGTTCAAATGGTAAATTTTTTTGGATATATATACAATGTATTTGTATTTGTATTATTTTTGGTTTGTCATCTAATTTTTCGAATTTTTTTTAAGGTCATGACAAACGAACGCCGTTATCTAATATCTCAAACGGTACACATATTTCATACTTATATATGTCTTTATTTATATTAGCGTTTACTTACGTAACTAATACATAATTCTTCACAGTTCTCTCCCATGAAGAAAAAGTTAAGAACGCGGCCGAGTGTCGTAAATATAGAAAATTACAACTGGATGCAAAGAGATGCAAGGTGAACAATCATAATAATGGAATTCAAAATGTGCCGCCAACTGCAATATTTAACCGTGACTCCGTTGAATGTTCCAACCATTATATTCAGCAAAGCTCAACTTTCCAAAGTACATTGAATTTTTCGACACCCGGTAACATCAGTTAATAACGCTTTTTACTTTTATATCTTTGTATAAAGTCTGAACTTCCAATCCATTGGTGGTAAGGTTATGGTTTTGGGTGGTGATTTTAGACAGATCCTTCCTGTTGTTCCAAATGGGAGTAGAAGAGATATTTTAAATGCATCAATAACTTCGTCTCCTATTTGGAATAGTTGCAAAGTCCTTACATCAACCAAAAACATGAGGTTAACGTTGGGTAACAACACGTCTGAATCCGAAGAAACAAAGGCATTTGCAAACTGGCTTCTTGAATTAGGTGAGGGTAAAGTTGGTGAGTCAATTTATGATGATGAGTTTGATGTGGACATTCCAGATGATCTTCTTATTAAGGGTACATCAGATCCGATTTCTCGATTAATTGACTTCGTCTACCCTTCACTTCTTGAACTTTACAAAGATAAAGATTACTTTGGAGAACGAGCAATACTTGCACCTACTAATGAAGTCGTACATGATATAAATGAAAGGCTTCTTGCATTGTTTCCTGGAGATGAAGTCGAGTATCTGAGCTCTGATAGTATATGTCAGATTGAGAATGGTAATAACCGTTCACAGGAAGACTTATACTCTCCTGATGTCCTTAATGGTTTAAAAATTTCTGGCTTACCTAATCATCGTTTAGCACTAAAAGTCGGTGTACCCGTTATGTTGTTGAGAAACATAGATCAACAAAATGGTTTGTGCAATGGAACGAGATTACGAATCACCAGACTTGCAAAGCGTGTTATTGAAGCCGAGATCATATCAGGGGGAAACATTGGTACCAAAACTCTTATTCCTAGAATAAATTTGATACCATCTGATATCAAGATTCCAGTAAAGTTCCAAAGGCGTCAATTCCCAATAAGCGTATGTTTTGCAATGACCATCAATAAAAGCCAAGGACAATCTTTATCGAAAGTTGGATTGTATTTAAGAAACCTTGTATTCTCACATGGCCAGCTTTATGTCGCATTGTCAAGAGTTAAAAGCAGGGCAGGCGTGAAGTTACTTATACTTGATGCTGATGGGAAAGTGATGACCAAAACAAAGAATGTAGTTTATAAGGAAATTTTCAGCGATATTTGAATAACTGTGTATTCGTTGCTTTTAAATTTTAATAAAATTTGTCTACTTTATTTTTCTTATACGTTATACTACTCCAAATAATCGTACGTTGGTGAACTGCGTGTCCACGCGGGCAAATATCTAGTGTTTTATATAATTCATTCGTCTTCATATAAATTTTATTATGAACGTAGAGCAATCATATAATATTTCAAATGGTTTAGTTTGTCATAAAGTTCGTATCAAAATATATATAAAAATAAACTATAGTGACGCCATATTTAAATTTACATAAATTTAATATATTAAAATTATAATATATAAGAAATAAAATATAAAAGTCTAATTTAAAATTAAAATAGTGTAAATCAAATAAATAGTCAAGTTAAGGGTGTATTAGTAATTCAATCAGTGTAAATAGTAGGACCAGGCGAAAACTACTAAAGTTTAGTTACAAATAATTTCAACAAAGCATCCTTGTTCTTTTCATACCACGCATATCATGCCTTTGATTACCACTTTTGTACCAAATCAATATAATAAATATGAGAATAATATATCTTTTATAAAATGTTCTTATTAGTCTTTTATTAAATAAACTATCTTTTTCAAAAAGTTGAAGCACAACTTTCTTTAGCGAATGTACTAGTAAAAAATATCATATAAATATGTTAAGGGTGTTAAATGGACCATGGTCGTTGGTTGAACCTAACATGAGCTTGGAAATCTGACACGAACCCAAAATCATCTTAGACACATGGACCTAAATACGACACGAGTTTTCATAGGTTAACAAAAACACAACTAATTTGACCTTAAAATCACAAATGTATAATTAAAAAAAAACGCAATTGTATATCAAACAATTAATTTTAAAACATTACACTCGTTATGCATTCACATTTATATATGAAATTTTGTCATAAAATACCCAGACACTTCAGATCAAAACCGAAACCACATAAAACTTATAAAAAATAAATGGTGTTACAAAACATAACCCTTATACTAAACAAAAACCCGTAAATTTAACGTTAAATTATCACAAGAAAAGCTTATGTCTTTTAACTCTAGTAACAAAAACCATAGGGGTCACTATTATCTAAATCCAAACAAAGAGGGATTAATTCTAAAAATAAAAAAACATAAACTCATGGGATTAATAAATACGTACTAATTTATTAAACACAATCTAAACAACTAATCTATTCATGATTACAGTCAAGCAAAGAGAGAGAGAGAGACAAGAATCCCCTGTTTTAATTACAAGACAAAATCAATGATTACTAAAAAACCGCGTAAAATCTGTCTAATGTAGACAGCCTGACACCTCTCTTTATGTTATTAAACCATACCTTCCCTATTAAAGTAACCCTTGCAAGTTGTCACTCAACATATGTGCAACTCCTATTTATACAACTTTACAGAGAGATTGGATAGAGATCATTCACATTTTGTTCTGTCCTTTGAAATTTCATCAGTTTCTCTTGTTTGGTATGTACCCTTTTCATCTTTTTGTTACAAGATTTTGTATAATGTAGATTGTGGAATGCTCTGTTTTTGCTCTGTTTTGTGTTGGGATCTAGATATTTAGTCTAAAATCTAGATGGTCTCTTGAAATTATGTTTTAGATTGTGTGTGTGTATTTTTTTTTTCATTATTTTCATAGGTTAGTGAAAGCCTGATAGAAGGAATAATATGGGATGAAATGTGAATTATGGAGATTTATTTTATGTTTTTATGTGATGTAGAAAATTCTGTTTTTGTTGAATTTTTGTGTTTTTAATGATTATTTAACATTTGTTTTACAAATGTGGTTTCACATTCATAATTAAAGTTGGGTAATTTGTTGGGTTATTTAAGTGTCGGCTGAGTTTTGCGCATATAGTGTATATATGTGTGGGCCTTGGGGAGTGAAATAGCACTAATTTTAACATTATTTTACTAATTTCTCGAAAATAACGATAAAAGAGGCAAATGGTTAATCATGCATCATATGGTGGCGTTGATAGCCGAAAGACAGGGTACATGCACCACTCGACCTGTGTCCTGAGCGCCAAGTGTTATGTGCCTTATGTCCAAGGCTTGATGCAAAACTACTATCGAGCCGGGGGTCTCACTGGAAGTAGCCTCTCTATTCCTACGGGGTAGAGGTAAGGCTGTGTATATCTTACCCTCGAAAAACCTTACATTAGTTTTGCTCTTGGTAGGATTTACTAAGTACGATGATGATGAATTTGCATGATTGTTAATATCCACAATGTACAATTTTAATGAATAAAGTTTGAACCTTTGCAGGTATTTAGCTACATTTTGGTGAAATGGAGAAGAAACTTTTGTTAAATTTATTGATATTTATTTTGGGCACATTTAGTGTTTCTTTGGTAAAAGCAGAGGACCCTTATAAGTTTTACACATGGACTGTTACATATGGAACTGTTTCTCCTCTTGGTGTGCCTCAACAGGTTCTTGATTATTTAATCTTTTGAATGTTTCATAGTTGTGATTTTTGGTTTTAGTTTGTGATATTTGAAGATGGTCTTGTTAATCGACGATCGGCTTTTTGCAGGTTATTTTAATCAATGGTCAGTTTCCTGGTCCTAGGCTTGATGTTGTCACAAATGATAATATTATCCTTAACCTTATTAATAAACTCGACCAGCCCTTCCTCTTGACATGGTGAGTCTTTTGCTCGATTCAACTCGACTATTTGTAACATTTTGGATTTAGTATATTATTTGCTTATGTGTATATGTGTAGCTTTAAAGTAATGCAAGTTTTAACTTGATATTTATAAATGTTGCGTTTTTAGGAACGGGATTAAACAAAGAAAGAACTCATGGCAAGACGGAGTTTTGGGTACAAACTGTCCAATTCCGCCGAACTCCAACTTTACATACAAATTCCAACCAAAAGATCAAATTGGAGGTTACACATACTTCCCATCAACTGCAATGCATAAGGCTGCTGGTGGCTTTGGGGCTATCAATGTATACGCCAGACCTCGTATCCCTGTCCCGTATGCACCTCCTGCAGGCGATTTTAGTCTACTTATTGGTGACTGGTACAATGCAAACCATAAGGTGAGGATCATGTTCAAAGTCAGAGTCAAATTAAATCTTGGAGTCTTATATTCTAGTTTGAATAATCTGTTTTTTTTTTTTTTTTTTTTTTTTTTGGGATCAATTTTGATTTTCATTTCTTAAAACTTGCCAAGTTACATCAATTTTTTTAATGATAAAAATACCTTTTATTGTTCCAGGGGTTGCAGCAGTCTCTCGATTTAGGAAGTTCGCTTCCATTCCCAGACGGTATTCTTGTAAATGGACAAACCGCAAACACCTTCACTGGCGATCAAGGTTTATCCTCATTCTCAATCTTTAATGTGCTCACCAAATTTATTTATTTATTTAGTTTTTTTTTTGCAAGTTTTTCAATATTAAACTACAGATTGTGTTAAGTGTGTTACTGATATGGTACCAGATTATGTTTGACTTTATAAGTCAAAGGTAATAATCCTGTATAACTCTGCTGTTTGTTTGATTTTTCAGGTAAAACATACATGTTCAGAGTATCAAATGTGGGTTTGTCAACTTCCTTCAACTTTAGGATTCAAGGACACAAAATGAAGTTGGTCGAGTGTGAAGGGTCGAATGTGGTTCAAAACTTGTACGATTCACTAGACGTGCACGTTGGTCAATCTGTTTCTGTCGTTGTTACACTGGATCAAGCTCCAAAAGACTATTACATTGTTGCGTCGACACGGTTTACAACAAAAATCCTTACAACAGTTTCAGTATTACACTATACCGGTTCACAAACACCAGTCTCTGGCCCGATCCCTGCTGGCCCGACAACCCAAGTTGACTGGTCTATGCAACAAGCTAGAACATTCAGGTATAATAGTATAAAGAGTTAATTGCTAATTTATTCCCCGAGGTTTGTCAAAAATTGCTACTTTCATCCAAATCTTTTTTTTGTCAATTTAGTCCCTGTGGTTTCATTTTTTGTCATTTTAGTCCCTGCGGTTTGTCAAAAATTGTCACTTTCATCCGAATCTTGTTAGTCCACAGGGACTAAAATGACAAAAAAATGAAACCACGGGGACTAAAATGATAAAAAAAAGATTTTGATGAAAGTGGCAATTTTTGACAAACCTCAGGGACTAAATTAGCAATTAACTCTCACTATATAAACAGTATTGTATTAGGCCCATAAAGCACGGTTAGCATTTTTGGGCTGCACTTGTGGCCCGTGAAGCTGAAAATGCTGAGGTTTGGGCCTTAGGCCCATACTCGCTTTTAAACTTCGGTTGTGATTCATTTTTTTGTCTTGTTTTTAGATGGAACTTGACATCAAATGCAGCCAGGCCCAACCCACAAGGCTCATTCCACTATGGAACAATCACACCAACAAGGACAATGGTATTCGGTAACTCGGAAAACATAATTAACGGAAAGAAACGGTACATTGTGAATGGGGTGTCGTACATTAACGCAGACACTCCATTGAAGTTGGCCGATTACTTTAACATCCCTGGTGTTTATTCCACAAACATCATTCAAGCCTCTCCAAACGGCGCTGCCCCACGTGTGGCTACATTCGTTATGGAAGCCTCACTACATGACTTCCTTGAAATCGTTTTCCAAAACAACGAAGACATTGTGCAGTCTTGGCATCTTGATGGTTATGATTTCTGGCCCGTCGCGTAAGTTTCTATAAATAGCCAATATAACATTGAAAATTAGTCGGGCTATATTCGGGGGGGGGGGGGGGGGTGGATGACGACACAACATAACCTGATTTTTACAATAAGCTAAATATTCGGCCATGGCAACAAATGCAGGTTTGGATCAGGGCAATGGTCCGAAGCAAGTAGAAAGAGCTACAATTTGGTCGATGCTCTCACAAGACACACGGTACAGGTATACCCGAAGTCATGGAGTGTGATTTACGTGTCATTGGACAACCAAGGCATGTGGAACCTAAGGTCCACGACGTGGGAACGACAGTACCTTGGCCAACAGTTCTACCTTAGAGTTTACAATCCGGTTAAAAGTCTTGCGAATGAATATGACATTCCTTCAAATGTTCTTCTTTGTGGTAGAGCCGTAGGGCGACACATATAAAGAATATCGTCATTGACTTCCTAGAAGGTCATCCATCATGAAGGGTCGACAACTCTACCTTAGAGTTTCATCCTACCTTAGAGTTTCATCCTACCTTAGAGTTTCATCATTTTTTATATATGTACACCAATATTAGAACTTTTTTGAATTATGCATTATTATTCTTTTATCATTTATTTATTATTATTATTTAAATTAATATACCATGAAATGCTGAAATTAGGCTGCATTGTCTCATTTTCTCCATTTAAGGTCTTGTTATGCATATGGACATCCTTCTGGCTCCCTAACGCCAGAAGCTATTCGTTTCTTGACCAGGGTGCAACGGGTCGTCCAAAGTAATAGTTCATCTCCAGGGGGCAAGGATTTGTCTTTAGTAGATTAGGATTCGAAATTCAGAAAAGGGGTGGCGGCGCAGCTTGTTGCTCGTCTACCTTCTATTGTGATGTAAATTTCGTATTTTGTTTTAATGAATTCTGTACTGGAATTAATCTTAAAAAAAAAGTTATTGTTATGAGGAAAAAAAAAAATTCAATCTTTATCATGTGACATGATAAGACATTTTTTTTTTGGGTTTTATACTTTCATGTATACAACACATGAACCACTAATAAAACTTAAAAAATTTATGTTTCTTGTCGCTCTTCTCACACTAAAACCATCTTATGACAACATGCGTAAAACCATCTTATAACAACATAATGTGAGAAAAGCAAGAAGAAAATAAAAACTTCAACTTTTTTAATCTAAAAATATAAGAAAACAAAACGTGGAAGAAAGCCACGCGTCACACGGATCTTCGTCTAATTTTTTATACACAAAACCTAAAGAAACCACGTGTCTAATGAAGAAGATGGCCCTTGTAAATATAAAAAGAAGCAACTTGTACCAGCCAGCTGTAAACCTTTCAATAAAAAAATGGGTGTATAACTATAATGCACAAAGAAACAATCAAAGAAGCACAATACATTTTTCTAATTAGAACTATTTCAGTTGTTGAATAACATGACCCTTTTTTGTATGGAACCCACTCAATTGAAGTAAATAATGATCTTATGACAGATATTTAAACACCACATGCAGTTTCACAAAAATAAAAACAAGACAAAAAATAAACAAACACCATATAGAACTCAGATAACAAAACAGAAAACTCAACTGTTTGTTCTTCAAGTATAAAAGGTTCCCTCTGTTCCTGCATATACATTGTTTCTGTGTGAAAAAAATAAAAAAAAAATAACCAATTGTATGGGAAATACTTGAGGAAACTTCGGGCACAAAACTCGATATGAAACTAGCAAAAAACACTTCAATTTTTACAAAATTTGGGAAACAACCATCATTCTCTATAAGCTCATCATCCTCTTCATAATCATGATCCTCTTTTTCTGAAACGAATCTTCTATCCGCTTAAAACTAGTCATGGATATAATCAAAAACCTTGAATTCATCATATATGAGTTTATTGTCCGAGTAATGAAGCATGTAATAGCAAACGCCACAGAAATAGCAAGGATTCTCTGGAGCCCATTTGTCATCCACCGTCACTTTTACTGCTTTGAAAATCTTACAACACGAGCACTTTTGGAAACGCAGTTTTGATTGGAACACGATTAAGGGATAAGCAGCTCGATTTTGTACATCCTCTGGATGAACTAGTCTCATGTCTCTAATCACCATTATATGCTTGCAATCACCCTAAGTCACCAATAAGATACCACATTAGCTGCGTTTGGAGAACATTTTTTTGTTCGACATAACACTAGGGGTAAAATACACAGGGAAAAGATCACAAAGTTTAGGTCCATCTTGGAACTCGGACGAACTTACCTTTTTTTTATGAATAATAGGTTGATTAAGGGGGTAGTGTGTTATCTCAAAAGAGCTGCAATGAACGGGTAACATGGGTTGAAACTTGAAAGTCGTCGAAAAGTCTATTTATATCACAAACACATCTTCCTAAATCTCAAAAAATGTTAAATTATTATAATAATGTTGCAAAACCAGGCCGAGTTGAGCGATTACTCCCCGAGTACTCGCTCCAGGGTAGGTCGCCAAGTTGGCCGATTACTCTGAGTACTCCCTGCATAGGCCGATTTGACCCCCGAGTACTCCCCCGATTAATCCGAGTACTCGCTCCAGGGTGGGTTCCCGAGTACAAGCCCAAACCGAGTTTTGCAACACTGTAATAATAATAATAATAATAATAATAATAATAATAATAATAATAACAAAAAATTTCGTAATCATAAGTTTTTAGCTAAGAAATTAGTTTAAATGAAAAAAAGTGTGTTTGCGGTGGGTCAACACGCAACATAACCACACACAGTTCGTTTCAACTTTCAACCCGCAATAGCAATGACATGTTTCAACCCCAACTTGTTCCAGTCCCTTGACCTGCCCGCCCTACCCATCTTTCCAACTCCAAGTAAAATAAAATATTAAAACCATATAAACTTTAGGTTGGTTTTAATTTTTAGTACACAAAATAAAAGGACAAGTTCAAACCAGGAAACAAAGATGTAATAACAGGAGCTTTACCTGATGACAGTAAAGATACCCTGCCCCAAGTCGGAAACTTATTTCACAAAAACGTGTGGCCTGCATTGGACGAGCTTTAAGTTGAGGTAACTTCGGTCCACTTCCACTACCTAGAACTTTTTTCTGTTTCTGCTGCAGTTCACCAGATAAAATGCATTCCCACTTTTCAAGTGCGGTTTCTTTCGATTCTGTAAGCCAAGCAAGTATGGGTTTACTGTAGTCTGTAGCGTCGGCTTCCCTCAAATCATTGTAAAATATATCCTACACAAACATAATTTTGATACATGGATCAGAAACTAAAAGAACACAATAACTGAACAACACAACAGAGATTTAGCAAATTACTTCTATAAGAAAGTATCCAGATGGATCATGCTTTTTAGATAGCTTCATGATTTCGTCCGTCAAACAATATAATTTCTCTCTTAGTGCAGTTAATAATTGCTGTCCAAGAACCAAGATTTCTTGAGTCTACAAAAAAGCCCATAAGAAAATAAGCTGCTATATAAAGATAACATTTTGGGTTCTAAGAAATGTTGGGTTCTAAGAAGAGATTTACCTTGACCCGTACTGAATGTCGGTTAATGTTATAAACCTCTACAAAAAGAAGGATATCACTACCGTGTAGTGGTATGTGTTCACGAGTACTAGATGATTTCACCTCCTAAGAGGAAAAAAAGGTTACCATATAAAAAAAAACAAAGTAACAATAATTTAAGCATATAAAATATATAAAAAAATTGGGTTGAATAAAAATGCAAACCTGGGTTGAAGAGCTTGTAAAATTAAAGGATGACATATGTTCTTTCTTCTCTGAAGTCGTCACACATGCAATGGGTCCAGACGCACCACTGGGTCAAATCAACATAGAAGATTAAAAACCATACGAACTCTTTTTAGCACAAAGTGTGAGAACATATATACCTAAAAGAATGCAATCTTGCAGCTTTTTTATCTTCTTCTTGTTTTTGTTTAATTTCAGCGACTTTCTCCACCTCAACCATATAATCTTCCTGAAAATGCATAACAAATAACATAACATTTGTAACAAGTCATTGATATGGATTCTAATAGATCATAAAACTCAAAGCCAATAAAAAAGAGACTGTTCAAAAACTATGTGAACAGAAACAATACACACAAATGCGACATAACATCAACATCTAAAAGTTAATCAAACCAGCATGTAGAATTTTTTTTTTTTTTTTAAAAAAAGAAACTACTGAACAAGGAAATTAAACTACAACCAATAGTCAAAGAGACATTGAATTGAAGATGCAATTTAAATCTATTACTCCTAAATGATTGGTTCAGTTCTCCACCTTAACGACAAAAAAAAGGATTGATCAAATTTTATTGAGTCTGACTCATAGTTATCATTTATCAAAGAATGACTCTGGTTATCAAATGATTGAACAACCGGGAGCAATTTACTTACGAGACTTAGTTGACATTCATAAAAAGTATCTAATGAATTATGAGTTCAATACATCCTCTTTAGCAGAAAGACGGGAAGAACTTGTATCAGTATCTCAATTTCAATTCAAACATGGGTTTGATTCACACTTACTACAAAGGTACAAAATATGAGTGGTACTGTGTAACAAAGCATGTGATTTCGCATAACATTGTAGCTAAGATGCTGTGAAAATGAAAGAATAAAGAAAACAAGAGCCTTACTTCGTGGGTTGTATCCTTCTGTGTCACTCTTTTGCTCTTCTTAGTTACATTCTGAGTCAACTTCCCATTATTGCAGGTTCTCCTAGATCTCTTTGGAAGATTGTTTGAAGGTACATAATCCTCATCTGTTCCTGATTTTACAATGGCAAGATTTGCATCAACGGTGCTACTAGAATTCGTTGCCCTAAAACAGAATAAAATAATTTACTCAGTTAGCAGGTAAGAAAAAACTGAGAAAGCCAGTTGTCTAGGTCGTAGGAACTCATGTATCGATTTCTTTCAATGTTACAATTAATGTTGCAAAAGTCGCTAGGCGCTCTCTAGTCAGAGTCGGGAGTACTCGGGGAGTTCTCGGCCTAGTCGGAGCCCGGAGGGCTAGGTTTTAAAAGCGTGCCACAGGCGCGCTTAAGCGCGAGGCGACCTGAGGCGCAGATCCATGCGCCTTATGTCACTCAAGGCGCGCAGTGTACAAAAAGCGCAGGAAAAGCGCAAGAAAAGCGCGCTTTTTGTAAAAAAAAAAAGCGCAGAAAAGCGCGCTTTTTCGTATGCGGGGTGTTTTTGTGCTTCAAAGTGTTGTACATATAGCTAAAAAGGTTATACATTTAAGTTAAATCATATATAAACCTTATTTATATCTATATTTTGGGGTAAGGATGCTAAAAACCTATAGGATATATAGAAAAAATTATATAATCGTCTTGCGCTTCGCGTACGAAAAGCCCACCGCTTTTGCGCTCTGCGCCTCGGTTTTAGACCTCGTCGCTTTTGTGCGCTTCGCGCTTTTTAAAACCAAGCCGGAGGGTACCCAGGGAGTACTCGGCCTAGGCCTAGAGTACTCGGGCCTCGGCAACCTACCTTGTAGCGATTACTCGGGGAGTTACTTACCCGTCAGAGCACTCTTCTGAAGATAGTGAGGAATCCCTTGTGAAGTTACCACCCTTGAATGATGCTTGGAATGCTTTATCTACCAACTCCTCCTCGCTGAGGATTTTAAGTTCATCGACCCTGTAAAAGACATCACAAAATCACAACAAGTCAACAAGTGCAAAGAGAATAAATAATATATATTATTAAATACGACTTACATGTACCAATACTTGTATAATACTTTGAATTATCACAAAAAAGGCAATTGTAATACGTTATACGTCTGTTTAGTTGAAAGAAAGGGCAGCTAAATATTGAAATAAAATTAATCTAGCCCCTCATTTATAGGCTAATCACCAACCGGGTCCTAAAATTTTAGAGAAATGGCTACAATTTAGATGATGGCAATAGGTCCTCTTAACAACATCCTGCATACCACACCAGGCCTTTGACTCCTCAGGACTTTTATACACTCTTTCTATGTAGTTACGATCCAACTTCAAAGAACATACCTTTATATGTATTCTTGTTCTCTTTCTTTTTAGAAAAAAAATTAAGAATAATACCATGTTCATGAATGGAAGGACATATCTACATAAAGAATACCAAAACAGGTTCTGATATTTACTTCTTACTAAATTGAATCTCCATTGACTTGGTTTACTTTAATAAGTATGTTGTTCACTAGGCCTGCCACAAACTCCATTATCATTTATCGTTGAATTGTGGAAAACTAAAAATTGGAAGCATAGTAAATTCTAGCATCTATCCAAATTCCAACCACCTTTGAAGCCGTCCCTCTTATCTTTTACCAAGATTCTAATCTGTTCTTATTTTTTTTCTTTTGTTCGGTCAAATATGAATTGTCATAAAAATTGGAATGTATGCTCTTTTTCTTAACATGCTCCTCCTTTGACATAAGAGATATATGATAAACAAAAGCTATAAATGTTAAAGAGACCAAGCAGACAGATAGATTCAACTTAACGGTGAATCTCATAACAAATCAAATCTATGTAACTTACGAAATTTCATGATCATATTGTTCAGTCAAATCCAAGCACAACTCCTCCCTGAGACCCTGCATTGAACCAATAGAGGTTGGTCAAAAACAGAACAAGCTCCAAAAAGAAATTATAAATGGGATCAATCAATCACTACAAACATGGTCAGTATTGCTGCTGTAGTTTTGGCATCAGAGTTTTAGTTCACAAATTTGTGACAAATGAAAGAACTTCACAATTTCATCTTTCTTTACCATTATCGTACTATATAAATCAGCTGAGTCTCTGCAAGAATTTGATGTTCAAAAGTTGAACTTAAAATTTTTAATAATAACTATGCATAACAAGCATTTTAAGGTCATGTCATAGAATGGCTAATCCTTTATAGTTACCATTTAAATTTCCGAAAAGGATACACACATTCATCAACACCATTAGCAGAATTACTTGATATCACATCTAAGAAAAGTTGTAAGCTAGTACCCTATATGAATTTCAATTTCATAATCACTCTTACTGTACAAAGAAACATATTTCACTCATTCTATCAAACTTGGTTTCAAAAAGCGTGAAGCGCACAAAAGCGACGAGGTCTAAAACCGAGGCGCAAAGCACAAAAGCAGTGGGCTTTTCGTACGCGAGGCGCAAGACTATTATATAATTTTTTATATATATGCCATAGGTTTTTAGCCTCATTTACCCAAAATATAGATACAAATAAGGTTTATATATGATTTAACTTAAATGTACAACCTTTTTAGCTACACGTATAACAATTTTAAGCACAAAAACACCCCGTGTACGAAAAGCGCGCTTTTCTTGCGCTTTTTGCGCAATGCTCGCCTAGTGTTACATAAGGCGCATAGAGTGGCGCCTAGATGCGCTTTACGCTTGAGCGCGCCTCGAGCGCGCTTTTTAAAACACAGCTATCAAAACAAGTAAACTAGAAGAATATGTTTCGAAAACTATCTATAGTAGGTTAACACAAAGTTCTTTGGCACATAAATAACAAAAGATACACAAAAAAGTTACCTTCAATTCATCTTCAACACACGACCGAAATTCAGGAACACTAGTGAGTGTACCAACCATGTCCGAGACGTAAATAGGACCACCACGAGGAATTGAAACATAGACATCTTCAAAAACAGAAGAATCTTCCATTTATTTCCTATAGACAAAGACCTTTGAAGGATTTCTCGCCAACAAGAAACAGTAGAACCACCAGCTTCCAGAAACGCAGAGTCCAAACTATCAGTAATTAAGCAATAACAGTAACATATAATCAAACATGTATAAACCCTTTACCTAGTTTATCCGAAATTGAAGAGCCTCGAATCATTTGCATCTGTTTAAAAATAATGTGTAAAAGCTTTGATAACTTTAGGTCAAAGGGGTGTGTTCGATTATCATTTGCATAAAAGTTAGCCACAATCGTACAACCATACGCATACATGCAGGGACGGACCTAGCTTGAAGCTAGGTGCCGCGTCCGTTGCTACTCAACTTCACGCGCGTAGTGGAAAATTTGTTTTTTTTTACGATATTTGGAAAACGTTACTACCAAAATGAAAAAAATGAAAAACGTTACTACTGAAATTAATTTCTAGATCCGCCACTGCTGATATATGTATGATTCATATATACAACCAAAGCATGTTTTACTTATACGTACTGTGTCGTACGTCCAATTATGATGTATAAAGTGATAAAATATGAAATAGGAAGCTATGGTCAGAATTTGCAGGCAGGTTCATCATGTAGGACTGTGTCGAATCCCTAAATATGAAGTTTGTAACTAAAATCAGTAGAGTTTGAAGATTCACTAACCTTTATGATATTCTGGTCCGAAGGCGGACCTAGAAATTTTTTTCACTGGCTTCCCATTTTTAGATGCTCTAGTTTCATACGACCAAACGTAAAAAAATTCGGGTCGGTTCAGGGGTTCGGGTCGGTCTGCATACTACCTAATATGAAATGAAGGTTTGAAAAGGTTAAAAACTAACATCCCTAAATTCAAAGTTTCTAACATATTAAAACCACAAACATACTAACTAGGAAATAGAAACTAACATCAACGATAGTTTAATTAAGACTAGAAATTAGCAATAGAACTTATATATTAAAAGCAGAAATTAAAAGTAGAAATTAAAACAAAAACACAAGTTTACCTGAGGTGTAGATGACTGGTGGCGAGAGGGTGGAGGCCGGCCGGACGAGAGGAGGCAGGGGCGGTGGCCGGTGAACTGTGTTCTGTTTCTATGAACCTAGCTAGAGTGGGTTTTCATTTTAGAAAAAAAACACCGATATAGAGGCAGCAAGGACTCGAACAGGGTATCATCATTTTTACGTAGTGTTTGCCTTTTGTAAGTTTTTCGTTTTATACTTTTATGTTTCATTCTGTAAGTTAACATCCTACAAACGTGCGTGTATGGTTCAATGTTTTACATACATTTTTTCCGTTTGGCAGGCCCGTCGCAATACGATTATTTGGGTGAAAGATTGACTAAATTACTTTTTTTAGGTTTTATGTTATAAACATTATGCAACAGGCGTGCAGGGTTCTATTATTTTACTTCTGCTTTTCGTTTGGTGTTATTTCTTCATTTTTTATTTATTTTTATGAGCTTTTCTGGTATTAGTGGTTGATGACGATGGTGTGGCACTGGCGTTACTTAACACGATTTTACGCCCCTGATGCAACACGAGAGCTTAATACTAGTAGTTGTTTACTATTTGTATTATGTTTCCACTTCTAGTAACAAACTTTTTTAGAGTTTATAAATTAGTCCATCACTTTTATTTTTTCTTAGACAATGTAAATCTTAACATATACACCAAAATTAATCAAAATTAATGATTATATAAACACTAGTTATTTGCCCTCGCGCTTCGCTGCGAAACCGCAAGTTTCATAGACTACTTGAAAAGTCATACTTGCACAATCTACCAAAGACGCTTAGTTACAATAGCTACAATAGAAGAGAGCACTATATATTCTAATGTCTACAAAAGTTGTTGCTTTGGATGCTATTGGGTTGACTTGTGCCTTTGTCCTTCTTACATGCTTTATCAAAAGAATAGTCCTGTGTCTTGAAGGAGGTAGTGCCCTGTTCTTGACATATTGTGCCTAGGTTTCCTTTCCTGCAAATAAGCAAAACATGGATTGAGAAATAAACACCCAAAGCATTTGTATTTACCTCACAAACCACGAAACATGTATTTAACTTATTTCTTAAGGGGTGGCGGCGCAGCTTGTTGCCCGCCTGCCCGTTATCTTGATGTAATTTTCTTTGTCCGGGAATAGAACTCATTTGTATTAAAAAAAAAAAGTTATTATTAGTTTATTACCTCAACAATTACATTACCTCGCAAACCTCTCCATCCGTTGTTTGAATCATATATATCTGACCGGTCGTGTATTAACAACCGCCGCCACAGCCGTTGCCTCTTTCTTTGGATGTTCCCATCCCCATTCCTTGGGGGCCTTGCAACATGGTAACCACCATAAGAATATAAGAACCATTTGTATTTGAGTAATACATGCCAAATATATTAAAAAATCAGGCACAATGTCTTGAATTGAAGTGACCATAAAATCATCTCAAACCTTATTCTTGATCATTTTAGGTAACCATAATCAGCCAACCATCATTCAACTCCCAAACCAACATTCAAATGATGTAAAACAAACATCATGTATTTATTTTATTATTTTTTCTAACGCATATCAGCTTAACTCATCTGAAATTTCCACCCATGTATTGCCGCGTGAGAAACCTATATATATTAACAAAAGATAACCTATCCAACATATTGATGGTTAATATGAATGTGCACAATAGGTAACTATGCTTATTATGGAACTTATCAACAATAATGCTTTCGTTTTAGAAAAATCACATATCTCACAAAATGCACGTCTCTCGCCGCAACGGGTGGGGTCAACCAGCTGGTAGCATTTAGTATGCAAGACACTTCAAATAATGAGATACCAAGGTAATCAGAAGGAACTTTGCCATTGAAAACCTGCCAATGGATTGACCTCCAGAATGATCTTGACCAGTTGACCATAAGGTAGGTTATTCACCTAGAAAATTGTCTTTAAGTAATTGTTGTTTCGTGTATCTACTACTTAATCACAAAACACTATAACCGCTGACACTATTGAATCATCACTTCCATTGCAGAAAGAAAAGTTCAAAAAAGAATATAAAACCATACCTTTATTATGCCAACGTGTCTTTGTTCTTAAAGTCAACCACTAAAAGAAAAGTCAACTTTCTTCCTCCTTTCTCTACACATGCATTGTCTTATTGAAAAGAAGTAGAAGTAGGAACTTTACCTAAAAAGCCCCCATGAATTCTCGAATATCAAGCATCGAATAAAAGGAGAGACATTAAAAGGAACTGGTCAAACGCCCCTGATGCAACACGAGAGCTTAATACTAGTAGTTGTTTACTATTTGTATTATGTTTCCACTTCTAGTAACAAACTTTTTTAGAGTTTATAAATTAGTCCATCACTTTTATTTTTTCTTAGACAATGTAAATCTAAGGAAAAAAAAAATAATAATAATGTAAATCTTAATATATACACCAAAATTAATGATTATATAAACATACGCTATTTAATAAAATACAAAAAACATGACTCACATGATTAGGCCTTAGAGTATAGGGAGTGAGGCGGGAAGAATGCCTTCAAGCCCCCTGCATCACCCCTAAAGGGCATAAAAGTTGGGCGTGGCCCCTTGGGCAGGATAATCTTAACGAGCAGGGGCGGGTGGGTGGGTTGGGTGGCATATTTTGATTGGCTGGGTTTTATTATTATTTTCTTTTCAAATTTGTACAAATAATAATATTATTCCTTTCACTCTCATTTCCTCCCTTCTACTCCCTACAATTTTCACTCATAAAATGCGAAACCCACATGTGCCACATGACGCATCATGCCTTGTTACTAGTTAATTAATTACTAGATAAATGATTATAAGAGTCATTTAATAAAATATATAAATATATTCTTACTGCTATGGTATAGTATTTGAAGGTAAAAGTTGATAACATACCAGTACTATGTATCGAACTTATTAGTCTTGAAAACCCTAAAAAATTGGTACCAAATTAGGGGTGTAAACGAGCCGAGCCGAGCCCGAGCCTGACTGGGCTCGGCTCGGGCTCGTTAAGGTTTTGTGAAGCTCGAGCTCGAGCTCGGCTCGGTTCGAACCTACAATCTTGAGCTCGAGCTCGGCTCGCTAGAAAAATCCAAAGCTCGAGCTCGGCTCGGCTCGGCTCGTGGTGATTTAAGAATCTCAAACGAGCTCAAAAGCTCGGGTCGAGCTCGCAAAAGCTCGGCTATAACTTAGGCTCGCGAGCCCAATTGTTAAGGCTATAACTTAGGCTCGGCTGTAACTTAGGCTCGGTCTCGGGTTCGGGCTCTAGCTCGTTAAGGCTCGATTAGGCTCGCGAGCCCAATCGAGCTTTGTATCTAGGGCTCGAGCTCGGGCTCGATAACTAAACGAGCCATATTTCAGGCTCGGGCTCGGGCTCGGGCTCGTTAAGGCTCGGCTCGTTCGAGCTTTTTACCGAGCCGATCCCGAGCCGATCACGAGCCGCTAGGTGTCATTTACACCCCTATACCAAATTGATACAAACATGATTTGGTACGGTAAATTTGTTAGTGATAGGAACTTTCGAAATTTGGTACCAATTCATCATCACTATGTAAATCCAACAAAAATCACGCGTATAGCTTTAAGCCATCTGGGCTTTCAATAAAGGGTCAGGACAATACATACTAACTTTGACCAAGCACAATTCCCATTTTATATCAGATTTTTAATTTATCAAAAAGAAGAAAGAATATTAATATAATAATTATATTAAATATTAAATTAAATTATTATAATATATCATTTTTTATTAACATTACAATATCTCAAAGCTACCATCACATTGATGCTCTTTCACAACCAATCTCAAATCTATCATCTCCTTCATCCCCCAACCCCTTCACCATCACCCCCACCACCACCACCACCATCCAAACCCCATAATAATAATAATATCACCACCACCACCATTACTTCAACTTCAAACCCAAACCCCAATACTCCAATCCACCCATGATGACGTCATCACCACCATCCCAACCACCACCACAACCACCACCACCACCACTATCACCACTAATCCCAACCACAATCCTCCTCCTCCTGTGTCTCCCCACCCTCTTCTTCTTAGCCCCTCACATCCTCCCCCCTCCCCCCTCCCCTCCCATCTCCTTCCCTGACGACCTCCAAGACCTCTCCCTCTTCACCCACGCCTCCTCCCCCCTCCCCCACCCCCTCAAATCTCGCCTCGGTCACACCAACCCCCACCCCAAAATCGCCTTCCTTTTCTTAACCAACTCCAATTTACACTTCTACCCTTTATGGCAACTCTTCTTCAACAATAATAATAATAATAATAATCACTCATCCATTCATCATCTTTATAATATTTACATCCACGCCGACCCTACTGTCAAACCCAATATTATTATCCCTGGCGGCGTCTTTTCCGAGGATCGTTTCATTTTGGCTAAAAAAACTCACCGCGGCACCGCCACTCTTATCTCCGCCGCACGCCGCCTTCTCGCCACCGCTATTATCGACGATCCGAATAACATGTTTTTTACTCTGATCTCTCAACATTGTATTCCTCTTCATTCTTTTAGTTATTTTTATAATACCCTTTTTGAAGTTAATAAACATCAACTTGCTGAATTGAAGCAAATTGAGTTCAAGAGTTTTATTGAGATTAAGGATGATGATGTGTATTTGAAAGATAGGTATAATGCTAGAGGGGAGAATGTGATGATGCCTGAAGTTAGTTTCGATAAGTTTCGAATGGGATCGCAGTTTTTTACGTTGACTAGGAAGGATGCGGTGTTGGTGGTTAAAGATAGGAGGTTGTGGAGGAAGTTTAGGTTGGATTGTTTGAAGGCGAGTTCGTGTTATCCGGAAGAGCATTATTTTCCGACTTTGTTGTCCATGGAGGATCCGGATGGGTGTAGTGGGTATACGTTGACGAGAGTGAATTGGACGGAGAGTGTGGATGGGCATCCACGGACTTATTTTAAGAATGAGGTGTCGGCTGAGTTGATTTATGAGCTTAGACGGTCGAATCATACGGTGGAGTATATGTTTGCTAGGAAGTTTTCGCCGGATTGTTTGCAGCCGTTGATGGATTTGGCTCGTGATGTTATTTTTCGCGACTGATGAGTTTTCGGGTAATCAGTTGCGCTCTGTTATCTTTAGTAGTTTTAGTGCCTTATGTTTGTATGCTGTTTTGATTGTTGTGCCGCACTTTATGTTATCTGGATACTTTATTTCACTAGATACGTCGTTCGTGTGTGTGTGTGTGTGTTTGTTCAAGTTAGTATTGATTTTTTGTGTTTGCTGAGTTAATTGGTTAAATGATGTTACTGGACGAGGACGATTGGTCTGACCGTCTGATGACATAGCTATGGTTGAAATTTTAAAGTTTGACGTTAGACTCTCGACGTTTAGGTTTTAAGGGAGGTTGGTGATCAAACATGTAGGATTTGTTATGTTTTTATTATTGTTTACCTTGGTGTCTTTGGTGACAGAAAGTGACATTTTTTGGTGTGCTTGTTGTATGTGTTTGTTTCATAACCTATAGCATGAGTGTATGACTCATTTGTCTTCTTGTTTTTGTTTAGTATCACTGTTAGGTTTTAGTCATTGACTAGAATAAGAAATTATATTGGTTATGTTGTTATAATAGTTTTAACAATTACATGTGCTGCTGCCAACTAGAAAGGCCAATTGTTGGTCCCCAACGACAACTAAAAGTATCGTGTGTAACTGCGTTTGCTTAAGGCGCCGCCTCAGTCAAAATTAGGGTTTTTTTGGGCCAAAAATCCAAATCAGGGTTTTTTTTAAAGTTTTTTAAGTGTGTTTCGGCTTAAGTGTTTGTTTAATGAAGTGTTTAAGTGTGTTTATAATTATGTTATTGTTTTTAGGATTGATTAACAAGTAGAATATGTAGTATTGACTTGTATAAATATTTTTTTACTCTTTTTTACCTTGGGCGCCTAACATACGGGAAGCTCTCGCCTCGCGCCTCGGATTTTGGAACCAAAACGCCTCGGAGCGCCTCACGCTTTTTTAAACCAAGTTCTTGTCAAGGGCGAAAAGACAATTGGTTATGCTTATGCACTTTTAAATAAGTTTTTAAATGTTGATATCGGCTCTCTGACTATGTGTTGATGTTTAGGGGATAATTGGATGTGCACTTTAAACGTGATTATACGATATTAAATTATTAGAAAAAGATTCTGAGTTAGTCAGCTGTAGTAAAATTGGATGTCAAATATATGAGTTATGTTACAATTCAGATGCCAACTATATACTCTTGTACTCACAGCCCCACGTGTGTGTAGTGGTCCGGCGTTGACTGCTGCTGGAAACGTATCCAACTTGGTGTGTAGGCGAATTTATGCCAAAAGCTCAAATGTCGGAAATCAGTACAAATGTTGAAGTAAACTGGGAAAGATCAAGAAGAGGCGGTGACAGAATACGATCCGGTTTGGATTTTGGAGGGTGTAACATAAGGTAATACATGCTCCACTACCACCACTTACTTGCAAATTGATGTAGCTATGGTTCATATGTAACTTCTTTTTCTGTATTGCATTTCTTATGACAAAATTTTGAGGTGAAGGTGCCAATTTGTTCCCTGTATATTATATGCTACAAATGGATAATGACTTGATTTGTCTTGTTACTTGTTATTGGTATTTCAGTTGAAGAGAGTAGACTATAGAGATGAAAACATCTATTCGATTACCTTATAAACGCGTCGATATTTTGTATAAACTGTTTCTTTAACAATTCAGTATTTGTACTTTCATGTAACTACACGAGTAACACAAGTTTCATCTAAGGAAACTTTGAGGCTACATGGTGTGGGTCGTGCCCCCTTTCATGTCAGCCACTTAAAGCCATCTAGCGCCCCCAAAACCCCCTCGGGGCGACAAACATGGTGTTGTTACCCCCTTAACGGGCGCGAGAGGGAGAAAGTGGTGGGGCCATATGCAAAGCAGCAATCACAATATTCTGTTCATTTTCCTTTTTTTTTTCTTCTAGTGGTTAGGTAACCCACACCATGGTAGTTAATGTTAAAAGACCCTGCTCATGTGGCATGATAACTAGCATGGGTGCTTTAAACCACACCACATAGCTTAATAATTCATAACATTTGTAAACCATCCTATAAAACCCCTCGCAACAGTCTTAGCCTACTAGCACGTCCCATATCTACACAAGCCCATGACTACCGATCGGATTAGAGGTGAACAAATAAATGAACCTTAAGTCCTTAACCGAATTAATCCAACTCAATTGAACTAATACACCTTTTAAACTGGAGTCTTTTCTAGTGTACGAACCTCTACGTAAATGTTGTTTTATGAGTCTGATTACTGTCCGGTCAATTTCGTATACGTTATCTTAGTCTGTAGCATGATCAAATATCTTATGGCCTTCCCGATCCTTCATTTGGATCCCTGAAACTCCAACAGTACCTATAATTACGTCCGTTACTCTAGTCTTTTCTTGGGTACGAATCTCGTTGTTTCTATCGCTTCGCGAGTCTGATTACCGTTTATAACCGAACCGAACAATTAACAGATGGGTCAAATTTGGTCTTGTAGAGTAAAAACATAACATGGGTCACTTATCATCCTCTATATTTTTTCTTTAACTCTTAAAGATAAAGTATGTACTCGAGACTCTAATGTGAATGCTCTAATAACGTTTTTGTTACGGGGTTAGAAGGCAAGGATTCAAAACAACACAGGGTGATTTGGTTCATGATAACTGATATTACTTTTTTTTTTCATCTTTGAAAAACAATTTGTTTACACAACAAACCTATTTAAGCACAATACAATTTTGGGTAACTTGAACAAACCATTATAGAGTAGAATACACATCAAAATAGATTGCTCAACATATTACTCAATTTTATCTAATATTATATGGCGATATTTGTATCTAATATACATAAACTTAGTTGACAAAATGGATGTTTGAGATTCTTTTTTGAACTACTTATCTTTTTTTTTTGAACGGCCAACGCTACACACCCATAACGAAGCCCCGCACCCTTCAGGTCCGGTCCCCGGGCCCCCCCTAAGGTCCAGCCCCTCATTTCAGAATAACCCTACTATGAGTGGGATTCGAACCTGAGACCTCCCAGGGCAGGAACCCCACAAAGTGGGTAAATGGTTTTAACAAGATTAACAATAATTAACAATAATTAGGTGTGTGTGACTGATTATCCAAACTAGTTGTTGCTAAATGGTTTTAACAAGATTAAAGTTTTTGAACTATACATAATATACGTGTTTTTAATAAAGAACTGAAGTTTGTTATTTCTAGGCTTCTCATCACCATGTGGGGGTTTATATTACTCACATGATACGAAAACACAAATGAGCTAACACAAAGTTCACCAAAGGTTTGGGTCAATCTTGTATAGGACCCGCAAACATGGTTAATTGAATGGCTCGTGTTTGGTGGGTTGATCAGGTTCGCTAGTTGATAATTTAAAATCTTATATTTATACTCATTTTTTCTTAAGTGTTCTAGCTTTAACTTATAACTTAATCCGGTTGAGTATTTTATATCTAAATTTAAAATATTAAAGAGAAATGTATATCAAGTTTTATAGTTTATACATAATTATATAAATACATATGTATCTTGGTGGTAGATTTGTAAGTTTAGAGTATTAATATGTAGAAAAAGAACAAAATTTCAGTTTATACAAGTGTTTGTATCAATCCACCAAAGTTCATGTGTGCGTAAGGGTTCTCACATCTTATACAGTATTAATACCATAGTTATCAAAGGCGCTAGGCGCACTCAAGCCGCATAGGCCTCGCCTGAGGCCTAGGCACGAGGCGCAAAATAAAGCGAGGGCCTGAAAATAAAAAAAAAAACGAACAAGAAATAAAGTAAAAATATATTAAAATAATACTATTTCTCATCTAGTTAGTTAGTATCAAAAGTTTTAAAATATTGATATATTAGTGTATACAAGCAGTTTTCTTTAGATAAAAGTATAACTCTGGCTGGAATCTACCCATAATTTAATAAATTTGGCTGGAAACTCTCCGGAATTTGGGAATCTAGCTGAAATCTGCACCTAAACCATCACATGGAGAATTAAAGCGCAATTTCACCGATTCAAAGCGCAAATGCGTCGCATTGCCTAAAAAATGGGTTTAGACAACAAGAGGCGATGACTTTTAACAACTATGATTAATACGTAGAAAAAGAATAAAATTTAGCACGAAATACCCAACCCCAACAACCTATACAAAAAGCAAGAGACTCTTTCTTGATGTTGAAGTGTTGTCGCTTCTAATCTTCTATATAGATGTATGTTGCTGACTAAAACAACACCCCAGTTATTTAATTACTTATATAAAACAGTTATATATCATGTATTTTCAAGAGTAATTAATATATATCCATTATTTATGCTACAACAGCATGAATTTTGTGTTTAAAACGATATTTATTATTGTTTATTGTTTTTTATAAATATAATTTTGCACGACAGATTTTATTTTCATCACAAATATGTAACGGAAGAACCAAAACTAGAAAACAGAAGTAGTCAAGAACAATCAACATCAGAGCTTAAAGTTAACCAAAAGTAGAAAATAGAAGTAGTCAACAAACGGGGTAGAGATGTGCAAAAAAACCGGTGTGGGTTGTCAAACCGTTTCGCGAACTGATCAAGCTCGTAAAAAAACTAGTCTGAGCGAAACCAGTCTGAACTAAAAAGCGCTTTAAAAAAACCACGTCTTTTTGGGCCAAACCGGTTTTGCACCCAATCCAAGTCGGTTTGAATGGGTGAGGGGTTTTTATCCTTGAATCCGGGTTTCAACCGGAACCAGTTTGAGCCCAAGATTAAAAAAAGAGAGAAAAAAACCGGGCTGGTTTACAACCCGAACTGGTTTGGCATAGGGTCAGATGGATTAATCTGTGATTTGGAAATTCTTTAACGGGTCAAGCCTTGGGTCATTTTGACCCGTGCTTTTAACCTAATCCAGTTTCACGTCTGGGCTTCACTTATTGAATTGAACTCCCATTGGGCCTCATCTCATTTGGGCCAAAATCATTTGGATCGGACTATCCTTGACCTTGGCTAAACGCAATAACGCATTCACGCATATGGCAGAATTGAAAAGTCTGGTCTATCATGTATTTGGGTTTTGATCATAAAATAAAACGTGAAAAGAGAGAATGTGATATTAGTGTAAAGTACTTGTTTTAAGTTAAATGTACCAACGTTTATCTTGAGGGGTCATGTTAGATTATTAATATTAGTATCGGTTAGCCAGGGGTATTTTTTTGAAAGGGTGTGTTTAAACGGTAATCCATTGGCTAGAAAGCTACCTCTGCCTAGGATCAAATCCTTCCCCACACGGATTTCTCCTTTCAAACCCGATGGTTATTTTTTCGGTGGAAAACGGAATTGAACCTGAGACCCCCGGGCAGGAACCCCACAAATGCGAGTAAATCTTCCCACATCCGTTACAACCACTGGGCTACAAGTCTACAACATCATTGGCAGCTAGGGGTATTATAGTCCATTTATTAGGTTGTTAGTCTTATATATTGTGCTCCTTCCATTGTAATCTTTGAGCTAGTAAATATACATTTCTACATTTCCTTTCTATTGTTATAGCTACGTCGTTAACTTGTGCACAATAATAAGTAATCTTTGTGTTTAGACTTAATTCAATTCGAGTTAGACTTAACTCAAGCTCGAGTTTGAAACTATAAGAGCTGGCTCATAAGTCATATTGACTCAAAATTTGTCCACTGTATAGAAACTTAAGCTCGTACATGATATATTACGACATCAGTTCATTTAAAAATATGGATGTTATGTTGATACTATATATTATATGGTTAACATGGAAGGCAGGTTGTGTTACTTTAATAGAAAGAAGAATGTACGTAGAAGGAACAATAGTTGTGTTACGGAAATCATCTCAGTGGAGCTCACAATTGAGAAGAAGGCAGGAGTGTACATTTAAGAATTTAGGCTTGTATAGAGAAGAAGATAGCCCTACAAAAAAGTAAGGCAAAATGTAGATTTTTTTTTTTATAGAAATTAGGTTTTAACAAATCATTGTATGTGAGCTCACATCGACTCGAAATTTTCCAAGAATCATATTAGCTTTACCGAGTTTCAACAAGCTATTTCCGAACGAGTTACAGTCCCACTCACAAGCTAGTACAACATACTATGTGAGATCCGATACAAAGGAAATTAACGTACTTATATATAGATGCTTGGCACCTTAAATGTATTTGTGTTTAATGGTAAAAAAAGGAGAGAAATACTATATCTTACAAAACAGGGCCGTCTCCGAAAACGCTAAAAAAATTTGGGCCTCGGGCAAAAAAAAGATTTGGACCCAAAATTTTGTAAAGAACAATGGATTTAAAAAAAAATTTAAATATGGTGATAGAGCTATGACTTGAACTTGAGACCTCTACATTAAATTTGCATGGTTTTTTCAACTCAACTAACAAGACTTTTGTATATAAAACACAAATATATATATGTATATTTTTTTTAAAAGTTTGGGCTCATTTTTGGGTTGGGCCCTGAGCCGGTGACCACTCGGCCCATGCTGGGCCGGCCCTGTTACAAAAGATACAAGCATAGAAATAAAAAAACGAGTTTTTAGTATATTAAAATTCTAAAAAAAAACATAAATGCTGACGTCACATAATAAACCCCTATACAGTTTTGGCGCCATGTGTAGTTGGCTTAAACCTTAACCATCATAATCATTGATCCGTTCTCTATTGCGACGTTTTAGGGTATTATATATCTCCTTACATATATAGATCGATCTCAAGCAACCTCCCATTTTTCAAATAATATTATACCCATCTTCTGCTACTTAGTTAAAACACTCGCACTTTATTATTATTATTATTATTATTATTATTATTATTATTATTATTATTATTATTATTATTATTATTATTATTATTATTATTAATCACCACCATGCATGAACTACGCCGTACTCGATCCCCGTTCCTCCAACGGTATTTCCCTCCTTATAAATTGCTCAATGGTCTTCATCAACTACGCCGTACTGTTTCTTCCTCTTCTGTAAGCGTTTCGTTTCGTTTCCACCTCTATGACCCAAAACTTTGTTTTAGTAGGATCAGTTTTGCTATTCATAGCGCATGTTGTTGTCTGTTTACCTCTAATATTATTATTCGCCAACTATAGTCTTAATATAAAAAAAAAACATATTCTAAGTTCTAGTTTTTAGATTTTATCACTGAAATCTTTCCTCCATCATGCAGGTGTGTTAAAACTAGGGGACAACATATTTTGACAACATGGATTGTGTCAAAAGTTCACTGTTTTATGTTGGATTATTATTGTGTTGGATGTGTGTGTATTATGTGCATGCTGAAGACCCATATAGAAATTTTAATTTTGTGGTTACATATGGACAGATTTCACCTCTTGGTGTTCCACAAAGAGTAGGTTTAATATTTTAGTTTTTCATAACTTATGTTTGGTTATATTATGATGATTTATATTTTATATCATACTAAGTTACTAAGTCTGTGTGTGATTGTTGCAGGGAATACTTATCAATGGGTTGTTTCCGGGTCCGACTATCGAATGCGAAACCAATGATAATGTGATTGTCAATGTTGTTAATAAGTTGGATGAGCCTTTCCTCATCACATGGTCTGTGGTTAAGCTTCATGTTCTTCATTACTTTTTTTATACAATTATGATCTAAGCGTGTACATAGGCAATAGCTATGAATGTGTCATATATGATACATGGGTGTAAACGAGTCAAACTGAGCTGGTCAAGCTCGACTCTTTAACTTACTAGAGCACGTTGAGGTCGGCTCGTTTCAAGCACTAGGTTTTTAAGCTTGAACTCGGCTCATGCTCTGCTCGTTTATTATGTGTTAGTTATTTTTTATATATATACATATGTGATTATCTTTTTATTTATATTTTTAGTTATAAATTTTATGTATAACATAATATATATTATTTAGTTGTTATATCATAATTTCATATATAGTAATCATTATATATATTTATATAATATTAAATACGTTAAATTATACTACGTACAAATAATAGACTTCTTTAGGCTCGTGAGCTACCCAAGTTTGATAAGTGAAGCTTGGGCTACAACTTGTTTAGTAAACAAACTTATTTTCAAGCTCGAGCTTGGGCTCAAGCTCGACTTAATTTTACCTTTTCGTTAGCGGCTTGACTCATTTACACTCCTGACTATGATTCTATGAATGTGACAACAGGAATGGAGTGAAACAGAGAAAGACTTCATGGCAAGATGGAGTGTTGGGAACAAACTGTCCAATCCCACCAAATTCACAGTGGACATATCATATGCAAGTGAAAGATCAGATTGGAACATTTTCATACTTTGCTTCAACTGGTATGCATAGAGCCGTTGGTGCGTTTGGCGGGTTTAACATCCAAGCAAGGCCTGTGATCTTTGTCCCATATCTTAAACCTGCTGCTGAATTCACTCTACTTGTCAGCGACTGGTGGAAATCTGATCACAAGGTTTGTAACATGTACTTGTTTAGTTCTATGCTTTCTTTTTCCTCATAATCTTATAGTAGTTCATACTAAACAGCTAACGCGTTGTTTTTTTAGACATTAAGACAACGATTGGACTCGGGGAAAGCTCTTCCTAAGCCTGATGGTCTCCTTATTAATGGGCGTCCTCGTGCTACATCTTTCACGGGACAAGCAGGTACTATTCTAGTAATAACGTTTGATTTATGTTGGAACGCGCTTCCTAAACATAATCTGATACGAGGGTTTTTTTTTCGCATATCAGGTCAAAGGTACTTGTTTAGGGTGTCGAATATGGCATTGACAACTTCAATAAACTTTAGGATTCAAGGCCATACAATGACATTGGTTGAAGTAGAAGGATCTCATACATTGCATGAATCCTATGACTCACTTGACATTCATGTCGGTCAATCTGTTTCTTTCTTGGTCACTCTTCACTCTCCTGCAAAAGATTATTTCATCGTCGCTTCAACTAGATTTACAAAACCTATTCTTACGGCTACTGGAATCCTTCATTATGATGGATCAACAGCTAAAGCTACATTGCCATTGCCCATTGCACCTACCTATCAAATTCACTGGTCAATGAAGCAGGCCAGAACAATAAGGTAACAAACTGACACAGAGCGAAAACACAAAATAATTAAAACGAACCCATTAGGCCCGTTTTAAGTTGGTCCAAATACGAGTCTGCTAATTCTTGTATCAGTTCCATGTCACTATGACATTATTTACCTTATCCTTTGTAGATGGAACTTGACAGCAAATGCAGCCCGGCCCAACCCGCAAGGTTCATTTCACTATGGAGCAATCCCAATAACCAGAACAGTTATATTTGCCAACTCCAAAACTACCATTGGTGGCAAGCTTCGGTATGCTGTGAACAAGGTGTCTCACATCAACCCCGACACCCCATTAAAGCTCGCTGACTATTTCAACATTCCTGGAGTATTCAAACTAAACTCAATCCAACCCACACCACGTGATGGCCCTACAGTTCTCGCCCCCTCAGTAATTGGCTTCACTCTTCATGATTTTGTTGAAATCGTCTTCCAAAACAACGAGAACTCCATTCAGTCATGGCATCTTGATGGTCATGATTTTTGGAGTGTTGGGTAAGCATCTTTTTTCTTGTTTAATAAACATATTTCTTGCAGGATTCATCAAGAACTGAGTTGCTTATTATCATGATTGGCACATTGTAGTTTTGGTGGTGGACAATGGAATTCGACACTGAGGAGAAGATTCTACAATCTGAACGATGCTACTACGCGATACACAATCCAGGTAATGCGATGATAGGGGTGTAAACGAGCCGAGCCGAGCCCGACTGGGCTCGAGCTTGGCTCGTTAAGGTTTTATGAAGCTCGAGCTCGGCTCGGTTCGAGCCTACAATCTTGAGCTCGAGCTCGGCTCGCTAGCAAAATCAAAAGCTCGAGCTCGGCTCGAGTTGATTTGAGAACAATCTCAAACGAGCTCAAGCAAAAGCTCGGCTCGCGGGTGTTATTTAATGGGCCTATGAAATAAGGACTTGGCTTTGGAGATGTGGGCTATAAATTATAAAAGATATATAAATAACTTATAATTATGTTTGGGCTCGTTTAGGCCCGCGAGCCCAATCGAGCTTTGTATCTAGGGCTCGAGATCGGGCTCGATAACTAAACGAGACATATTTCAGGCTCGGGCTCGTTAAGGCTCGGCTCGTTCGGGCTTTTTACCGAGCCGATCCCGGGTAGCTCTCTAGCCGCTACGTGTCATTTACACCCCTAGTAATGCTTAAACAAATCCTAGTTTCTTTCTTTTTTTTAACGAAACAATAGTTGCTTAATAATTGATTTGCCGGTCACCTTGTTGTTTGCAGGTTTACCCAAAATCTTGGAGCGCGATATTGGTGTCGCTGGACAACAAAGGGATGTGGAACTTGAGATCTGCAAACTGGCCAAGACAGTATCTGGGACAGCAGTTGTATGCACGCGTTTGGAACGACGAAAAGAGTCTGTTTACCGAATATGACATACCTCAAAATGCATTGCGTTGTGGCAAGGCAAATTAGTAGTCGAATGTTGTTCGAATTGATCAGCTAAGAGGGTGCAACCATGGTGCTTAGGATGATAAAAATAATTACATATTCTCAATCTTTTATGAACTTTGTTTTATTATATATGTGGTTTATTATAACTTATAAAAATAGCTTAACAACATGCGCATGATAATTGTGGATGTTATAACTTATAAGTGTCTGTACGGGTTTTACAATCATGTAGAGTCTAGAGTATATAGAAGTCCATTTGTTTAATGTTATCATATATTAGTTTTCCAACATGTTTCTTATCATCTTTCAAGTTATAAAAGTTTCATTGTTTGGTGTCACATGTTCTTTAATCCTATTTCTAGATCTAGGTATATGTCAATACCGCGATTTTCATTGTCTTTTGTCATTCTAGGGACTCAATTTGATCGAACCCATCATTAAACGAGTGAGCTACATATCGTCCGCGGGTGAAGTAACTCAATAAAAACATGATATAGTAAACAATATTCCTACCCGGGTTAAAAGTGAAATTATTTGGATTTACGTACATGCATACAATCTAGCGCGAACATACGTGTGTCCATATGTTCGCGCATTCGTTCTACGTACATTAATTTGTGTATATGTGTATGGTTGGCCCACATTGTTTTACTCCATGATTATTTAGGTATAGTGTGACTGTTTACATTTATTTTATTTTTTGAATTCATATAGCTGATACATAAGTATAAATTTGATTTTTTATAGCCTTAATGTATAATTACCCTACCAAATTAAACAAATTTATGATCTTTCCAATCTGATCACAATTTCAACCTTAGTTAACTCAAACGGAGTCAATCTAAATAATATATTATCTCTACTACATTATAAATGAGGAGTGATGGCTAAATGTGTCCATATTGGCAAACTTAAGATGGCATTTGAAAAGTCATATGCTTTAACCCTCAAATGTCATATAAATCTTCCCCAAATTACCCTTAAATGCATTAAGATACTTGTACCATAATGCATTAAGATGCTTTACCAACCATTTTCCATTATCATAAGTTAGTCTTATGGACCATAGAAATATGCAAAGTTATATTTTTGTAACATATTTACATATTAAAATAATTCAACTAACAAAAAGATTAGATAGTGTCTCTACTACATTATAAAGGAGGAGTGATGGTTAAATGTGTCCATATTGGCAAACTTAAGATGACATTTGAAAAGTCATATGCTTTAACCCTCAAATGTCATATAAATCTTCCCCAAATTACCCTTAAATGCATTAAGATACTTGTACCATAATGCATTAAGATGCTTGTACCAACCATTTTCCATTATCCTAAGTTAGTCTTATGGACCATAGAAATATGCAAAGTTATATTTTTGTAACATATTTACATATTAAAATAATTCAACTAACAAAAAGATTAGATAGTGTATGAAAATAAAAAAAATATCTACGACTTGGAAAATTTTGGCTTGAGGAACGGAGACTAAAGGGTCCTTCGACCAGCCCTAGCCAGGAGGTTTGGTTAAAATGTTAGAACCAATATGCAACTTTCAGGCTCAACCGGTCTAAAGGAACAATGTTTTTTCATGCCGGGCCCAGGACTCGTCTCGCACCTAGGTTTGTTTGTGCATTTCTAAAATGAAGTGTAACTGACTGGGATATATATACATTGGAATTTTGACATGCATTGAAGTTTTGAAGCAACATGTAAATAGATTTTGATTAACTTCATATTGGCTTTGAAGGATTTAACAAATTCTAAATCGATCCCCACACTCACATAATCACCAATGTCGACACCAAAGTGAATTCGGTACAAAATACATCATAATTAAATCTCATATCAGCCGGGACACCCGCAGCAACGCGCGGACATTCACACTAGTCTTTAATTGTTTAAACGGGCCAGATTATATGGTGTAATTCAAATGACCCCAAGGCCCAACAATTTTTCTAAAAAAAAAGGTGTTTTTTTAATAAATAATGGTTGATTGGTTGCGTGGTGAATTGGGCCTTGTGTCTAAATCATCACGATCTACTTCTACTTGATTATTTGGGCTACAAGGTTTGGGCTGATGTTAATGTAAGAACCCAAAAGTCCAACAATTTTTATGTTACCGTAGCGTAGGAAGATTTAATTATGTGCATACTGAAGCAAATTTCTACATGCGCCGTTTATATTATAGTATTTGATAAGAAAATAATGAATTACATGAAAATAAGTAAAATATTAAATAGTTAGTACTTTGTAATAAAAATTCAGGAATTGCATTATGTTTTATTTAAATTGTTATTTAAAATTAAGTTTAAGTTTTTAAACTAAGAAATATAATACTTAGGAAATTTAGGAATTGTATTATGTTTTGTTACTATTGTAATGTTAAATTAATTTGTTAAAAGTTTTTAAACTAAGAAATATAATGAAGGCTGCTCTTAAAAATGCAACATCTTTGTGTGGCATGTGGAAGTGGACAAATTACCTACCCTGGTGGCCTTGGATTCTAGAAATATTTAGGTTCCTTCTCTTTCGTGCCTTTTTTTTGTGATAAAATGTCGAACCACCTCTTTCGACTTCTATGGTGGCTTCCTTGGTTTTGCAAGCTACCACTGTGTGGTGCCTGGTGCCTCAAGCTTTTTTGGTAAGAGATTTGCTCGAAATGCACTTGCATAGGTTTGGGTCATAATGAAAAAAGATACCTTTCATGGTATTGTGATCATAGCTAGGTTGTTGGAGAATCTGGAAAGCAGGGATGAAAATGTTTTTGAGAACAAAAAAATTGAGGTTGAGAAGATTGTTGGGGACGTTAAGTCTCTCGACTATTTGTGGTTCCAGAGTAGGCCCAAGTTCAAGTCCATCATTTCACGATAGAAATGGTGATGTTTTGATTTGTCTTAAGTTGTATTCTATGTGCTTGTTATTTGTGGTGCCCTTGCTTTTTTGTTGGATTGGCCTTGTTTAATGAAATTAACGTTTCAAAAACAAAAAATAATATATTGGTACATGCTGCCTAGGGGTGTTTTTTAACCGATAACCAATAATCGAACCGAACCCGAAATGACCTGACCCGAGAAACTACCTTATCCGATTAACCCAAACCCGATTAAGTGCATACCCGAACCCGACTAGAGTCTTTAGGGTTGGTCTTCGGATTAGTTTTGTATAATTCGGGTTGACCCGAATAACCCGAACAATTCAAAATCATCCAGTTTCTATATTTTTATGTATATCGGAGTAGTGTTTTTGTAGCCAAATTTGCAACTACATATTGTAGCCCAAATGGATAGAAATACGCAACCCAAATGGTTGGAAACATGTAACTCAAACACCCGAACAATTAAACCGATAACCATTTAACCCGACCCGAAAAACCCAAAACCCGATTAACTCCATAACCGATAACCATTTAACTAGATTGGGTCGGTTATCGGGTAATATTTTAACAACTGAAAACCCGAATAACCCGACCTGAATAACCCGATAACCGAAAACCAAACCCGATGAACACACCTAATGCTGCCCCTTCTCTCTATCTATATATATACACACACATATATATAGACAACATGAATTTTTTTTAACTATTCGAGCATCTGGTTTTTCAATCTATAACAATTTTAGAACCATCGAAACTTTGATTTTTAAAATTTGCTAATGTTCATCCTTGGATGAGATGCGAGTATATGACAACTTTTGGAAATACAATTCGTGCATTAGTGCATGTATATCCAACCAATGGCCATATATGATCCCTTTTATGAGAAAATTATTTTCATGACTTTACATTAGTGTACGTATTTTTCCATTTTAAGTGAAATAACAAAATTAAGTTTTAAGAGAAAATAAAAGTACCTTTAATTTCATTGTACGTAAAAAGATATTTAGTATGAAAATTCACCAACTTTAATCGTATGTATTTCACTATATCAGCTACTAAAAAGTATTGTTAATATCATAAGTGAACTGGATTAAAAGGGTAAACTAAACTCTAAAAAAATTTCAAAAAAAGAAAATATTACATCGATCTTGGAGATCATATTGAAGAATCTTCTCTTTTCATCCATCATCCATCCACTAAGCAGAAAAGGCAAATCAACCCTAAATATGTTTTGAGTTAACCAAGACGATATGCTCTGCTATCTATGTGTCATGCCCACACCTTTGATTCCTATCAATATTCTATTAATTGTTTATTTATTTTCTTAAACACTATTTATATTCCCCTCAGTCCCTCACTGGCTAAAAAAAAATAGGTAGGGTGGGTTTTCTCTTAGGGGTTCCATCCGGAGTAGCTGGTCACAGGTTCGATCCATGCACACCAAAAAAATTGTCCGTAACGGTTTGAGCTTAAGCAAGGAGGACACCGATGTGTGGATGGGATTCGAACTTGGACCGCTAGGTTAGGGTTGTACAATGATTTTCACTGAAGTAAGTCTTTAAAAAACAAAAAAAAAACTAGCTAGTAAATGAATTTATATTCAAATAAATGCATGAAAAGAGATAAAAACCTCATAACTAAAAACATTCCTTAATTAAAACACACACACATGATATTAAGTTATTAATTAACAAACCATATTCATCTTATACCACACCCCAGATCACCACAATTGAAGTTATAACCACAAACCCTACCTATATTATAACCTCTTAACCATAAATTAACCAAAAAAAAAAGATTCTTGATTTCATTTAAGGATATGCATCATTACTAGCAGCTAGATCAGACGTCGTCCAAGGTATGCTTTGGTTCCAAAACCCTATATCACCAACTGCAATAACTGGAGCAGAATCCAATATAGTTGAACTAGATGTTGATGATGACGTCATGTTAGCCACATTACTACCCAAGATCAACGGTCCAGTCTCTTCATGATGGTAATAGTTTGTTGTTGATGATGAGGATGATCTCAACCGTTGGTTTTGTACACCTTCATGAGTACTACTACTCATGATCCCTTGAGCTTGATCATGATCATGATCTTGATGTTGGTTTTGATGATATTGTTGATTGTTTTTCCACAAAGAACTACATAAAGATTCAAACCCAAGACTACCCATGTGTGATCCACCCATAAAGTTGTGATCTTTCATGTGGGTTAATGTGTTTGATGTGAAATTAGGGTTAGGGTTTTGTGTAGCTCTGAATAAAGAAAGAAGGTGAGATGTTTGTGGTGGATGAGACCAAATAATATTATTTGGGTTGTGATTGGATTGATCAAGTTCCAACCCATGCATGAAACTAGGTTTTCCAAGGTCAGAAGACACCAATGATTTAAGTTTTCCGGCAGCCGTGGTTATGGTGGTTTGTTTGTTTTTCCGGCAGCCACCACCGATGGGGACGTTACGGAGGGCCCCACCTTTGGTCCAGTAACGTCTACAAGTCTTGCAGAAGTGGCGAGGTTGAGTGAGGTTGTAGTTGTTGTAGTAGCAAAACTTTGTGTGTGAGGAGTCACACCTTGGACATCTTAGTTTTTGGTGGTCGGAGGTGGTGGTGGTTGTGGGTGGTGTGGTGGTGGTTGTGGTGGTGGTGGTGGTGGTGGTGGAAGAAGAGGGTGAGTGTGAAGGGGAGGGTGAGGGTTCAATAGGTGTAGAAATGGGAAGATTTTGGTCTTGATTTAGAAGTCTAGAAGCACTTGCACCAAATAGTTCTTGGATCATCTTCAAGTTAAGGTTCTTGATTTGAAAATGAGGTTAAAGAAGAAACAAGAAAAAAAATACAAAGTTGGATTGCTTGTACTCTCTCGGACGAGTTATTTGTGTGAGAGAGAAGGAGAGGGGGTGAAAACAAGAGTTGCCTTTGTTGTTTGAATGACTTTTTTGTTAAATGTTTGAACGACTTTTGTTGGAAGAGGGAGATGAAAAATGAGAGGGTTCAAGCTTTAATAGAGTAAAATCTAGAGAGAAAAAGAGAGATAGTGGAGGATGTGTTAGATTGTACTTTTCTTTAAAAAAAATTACATTAATTATTCTTGTAAATAGAGTTCTGTGTCTCCAGCTAGGTGATAAATTAAGTCTATAAATCACTAGGTATGTCTAAGGGGAAGACTGTAAGTGTATTATTTGTATGTTCCCGGTTAGTGATAGGCCTTTGTACGTTGTTGACTAGGTTAATCTAGGGGTGTAAATGACACGTAGCGGCTCGGGATCGGCTCGGTAAAAAGCTCGAACGAGCCGAGCCTTAACGAGCCCGAGCCCGAGCTCGAGCCTGAAATATGGCTCGTTTAGTTATCGAGCCCGAGCTCGAGCCCTAGATACAAAGCTCGATTGGGCTCGCGAGCCTAATCGAGCCTTAACGAGCTAGAGCCCGAACCCGAGCCCGAGCCTAAGTTACAGCCGAGCCTAAGTTATAGCCTTAACGATTGGGCTCGCGAGCCTAAGTTATAGCCGAGCTTTTGCGAGCTCGAGCCGAGCTTTTGAGCTCGTTTGAGATTCTCAAATCACCTCGAGCCGAGCCGAGCCAAGCTGGAGCTTTGGATTTTGCTAGCGAGCCGAGCTCGAGCTCAAGATTGTAGGCTCGAACCGAGCCGAGCTCGAGCTCGAGCTTCACAAAACCTTAACGAGCCCGAGCCGAGCCCAGTCAGGCTCGGGCTCGGCTCGGCTCGTTTACACCCCTAGGTTAATCGAGTGGTTTATAGCTCGTAAATGTGATAAAGGGCATGTTTATAGGTCGACAGGCGAGTATGAAATGTTTACACGACTAGCAAAGCTAGTCGTGTGGTTTTGTTCATGAGTATGGGCCGAGTGGTGTGACTTTCAGGCAACTATGACCCATAGTCGCCTGGCGTATTCCATAGTCGCCCCATGGGCCTTGGGCTGACTAGATGGCCTATAAATAGGTGCACTCCTTGCCCTAATTATGAGAGTTGTTCATTTGAGAGAGAAAACTAGGTGTTTTGATGATCGGATTGTATTTGTGACACTCAAGCTCTGTTTAATATAACCTTTATCATTGAAAACCAAATCCAAACAACTCGATTTTGTGTGTGTTTGATATTTATTATTGCTTAAACCACAACCCAAGGATTCCGCACTCGTTTCGTGTCAAAACCATGATATCCGGATCATCCGTGACGGTCCTAACAAGTGGTATCAGAGCCGAGGCTCGTATCACAAGTGTTTTTGTAACAAAAACTGATTATAATCGTTGGTTTTAAGATCTGAATGTGTTTATGAAAGTTTGAAACCCATTTTTATAAAAACCCACTTTTTCATTGATTTGGATAGTGTTTTGTTGTTAAAAACGTTAGTTTTTTATTAGGTTTTGTTCCTAAAGTGTTTTTGAAGCTTTTCTAATCATCAGATGATCAAAAACATCATTTTTTAGAGAGATTTGAGCAAAACGACTGATTTTCGTGAAAAACAAGCAATCAGACCTACTGGGGGCGAGTATGAATTTTTTACACGACTAGCAATCAGTCTCCTAAACAAAAAAATCCCTAATTTACTGGAGTTTGACTTTAGTTAAACAAGTTTGACATCTAAAAAAAACGTTCGTGTGATCGTCTTTGACCAAAGTTTGACTTTTGTTGACCATAGTTGACTTTTTCACAAGACTTTCGTAATGGCAAATGCAACCAAACCGTGGGCTTTCGCGTCTTCAATGAACACCCAACCGGTTCAACAACGACAACAACATGGGTGTTTCAGATGTAATCCGTGGGGCCCATCTGGAGGGGAACTCAACGCCAGATGCTAGTCAAAGTCAACCGAATCAAACCAGACAACTTAACGATGTTCAAAACAATCAAGAAACAGTTGTGGTTTCGGTTGCACCTGCAATTTACCTAGTCCCAACAAACACGGATGTTGCGAGTGTATTGATTATGCACACCGAGAAAGGTTTTGACCGGAAAACGCAACTTATAGGAGGTGATAAAGGGAAAATAACGTGTTTTGCTCAACGAATAGAGATTGTAGAATTGGGAGAAGTGTTAGAGAATGCTCAAACCTCAGAAGAGAATACAAATGCAGATTGTGAGACATCAACAAGTGAACCAGACCTTGAATGAAATTCTGAAGAAACCAACAGAACTGATGCAAATTGTTCAACTTCTAGAAGCAGTGAATCAGTAGAGGATGATGTTGGTAATCAAAATCAGGAAGTTGGATTTCAAGTCTTGTAGGGAACTGTCTCTATTACGAATAGATCTTCCAGGTTCGTCTGGTCTAACTGTACCGAACTCCAAAGTATGATTGAAAGGTTGTCTGAAAACTAACAGACTTTTACTTGCGATCTTGCTAATTGTGTAACCGCCAATGAAGTTTTGAGAGCAAATGAAATGGATTTTAAAAACTGAAATGAAATTTTAAAGAAAGAAAATTCTGAGCTTTCTAAAACTCTTGAGGAAATGAAGAAAGAATTAATGCAAGCAAGATCTAATTATGAAAAAGCAAAAAATAAGTTAGAAGGTTTTAAATTGGCAAAGTTTGTGTTGGGTAAAAATGATATTGATTGTGAGAACTAGCCTTTGCATAAGGAAAATCAAGGACTTGGCTACAATACACTTTCTATAAATAGACAGAAAGTGAAAGTGAAACCAAAGACTGTACCAGAGGTGGACCTTGAGGATTCTAATAAAGAATCCCGTGAAACTGAAAAGAAGCACTTTCAGTTTCTTGAAGGCACGAAAGAGCTGTACATGTTGGTGGGATCTGACAAATTGCTTTCTGATAAAGAGTTTCCCATTAAAAATGTTGATCAATCCTTAATTAAGCATGTTTTTTGAGGAAATACCAGTTACCAAAGCTCAAATGAGAAAACTTGTTGGTCAGAAGAAACAAGTTGAACACAAACCCACCAAACATGTAAATCAAAAGAATCGGTCTCGGAAAAACCAAAGTGGTCCTAAGATCAAAGAAATTAAGCCCGTCAAATCGAAAGGTACTGATCAGATAAGACATTCTTATCAAAATCATCAAAGAAATTTTTCACCAAGATCATCTGATTATGATTCATATCCAAGTACCTCTCGATTTAGAAGCTCACAAGGAAGCTGTAGCCCCAGATATTCTCGTATTAGCTCAAGACAGTCACGGTATGAACCTTAGTACTATGTGGAGTGGAGGTCATGCTATGAATGTAACGAGGTTGGACGTTTGATTGCTAATTTTCCCTATCTGAGAAAATTAAAGGGCAAAGCATTTGAACCTCCATGAATAACTAAAGATACAAGTCACCTAAACAACAAGTTAAATAGAATGTTCAGGTGACACCAAAGAATTTGAAAAAGAAACAAAAGGTTGTTCTTAATGTTTCAAAGCCTAAATCTGACCAGGCGTCAAGCTCAAAGGCTCCACCTAAAGTTGCAAAACCCGATGGAGGCCCAAAAGCAGGTCCAAAAGCTAACCAAAGGGCAAAGCCACCTGCTAACCCAAAGGTGAAGCCTCAGGTACCACCCGAATCTGTCAAGCAAAAACCTGTAAAGGCTAAGCAGCTGAAGCACCAGATTTGGAAGCCAAAAGCAGTTGAAGCACCATCTGTGGGTTTATCTGCTTCATTAGCACCATCTACATTAACTGTTGTTGATGAGAAAACACATACCCTTCATGGTAGATGGATGGAGATACCTATGATTGATGACCTAGTCCGAGCAAAGATGGTCAAGGCCTGGGTCCCCCTCCCGAACTAATCTTTGAATGAGTGTGCAGGGTGTTCCAAGAAGAACTATTAGTAGTCCTTGGATTGTTGGCAGCGGGGCATCCTAGCACAAAATAAGTGACATATCGCTCCGGTAAATTGAATAGAATATCTTTGGAGAATATGAAACTTTTTCTAATCAAAGTAGGGGATCATTTTAGCAAAGAAAGAGAAAAAGAAAGTAGACAGAAGAAAATAAAGAAAGAAAGAATAATGTCCAATGGGATTTTAATTCATGACCCAGTGTTTCGACCTTACAAACGGGTGTTAGTAATGAATAAGAGTGGACTAGGTGGTTGCTGTAGAACGGTTCCTTCATTATCTAAAGGGTTACCGACCGAAGGTCTATGGTACCATAATAGCGATAAGCTGGATCTCATTGGCCTAAGTGATTCTGTTATAGGTGGTTACAAAATCGAAGTTGAATTCGCAATGGGTGGATGTCAGTTCATGGGAGGACGTCATGTGTGTCATCATTGCAACATGCGAAGCCAAATCAGATAGCTGTTGTTTCAAGGTTCTTTGGAAACTCCAACATACATGCGTGACTACAGTTTAAATTTCCCTGGCACCTTCTATTTTTCCAGTTGATAAAGTAACTTCCAAAGCAATCTTTTAGGATCTAGTGATTACTAAAGTCCACACTGACTACCAATGTGTCGAAATTTTTACCTAATTTGACTATTCTTTAAATGGTAAATGACATTTAAACCAGATTGGAAAATCAGTTTTTGTAAATATTTTTCTTCAAAAAACTTGAAAAATCCAAAAATATTGTCCTTTCGTAAATTTTTAGATTTTTAGATTTTTAGGGGGAGAAAATTAGAAAATACAAAAACATCAGAAAAATTTTAAAAATCCAAAAACATGAGAAAAACAAAAATCGAGTTTTCATTTAGTGAAAAAGGGAAGATGATAGTACATCAGTGGGCTATCTGTACCTCTTTAAAATTTTAAAAAAATTGGAAGCAATAAGCAGCCTATACAATGATGTGTCAGTAGGCTCAAAATCATTTCCAAGTTCGGCACGGTGATATAAACTAAATCAACTGAAAATTGTGTGGATTAACGTCGCGTTGGCATATGGTCTTAGTATCGAAATATCATTTGATAGAATGTCAGAATCCGAGGTTTCTTGTCTTTAAGAGGTTGGTACATTCTGGGTGAACTAGGCGTCTCTCAAAATAAAGGAGTGGCACACGTGTCGTACGTTGGGTTCGTAGCCGGACTGAGGCACCTCTATATCAAATCCAGGAAAAAGAAAAACAAAAACAAAAACAAAAAAATATAAATATAATAAATTCTGCTAAGGAGACGTCTAGGAATCCTATAAGAGCAAAAGGATTCGAAATGCCAAAACCCTAATTCTCATTGAGAATTTGCTCTAAGGTAAATCGTATGCCTAAAGCATCGTATCGATAAATCATGTAACGGTAGCTGACTTGAACCCTGGTCTGGATCTCGCTAGTTTCTTTGTTGCATCGTTCATGCAGACCTGATCACCACTGAATTCACTCCTTGTAAATGCGGATGGCAACAACTTATTCACCTGTTATGAGGAAGCTTTGTGCATACCTTGATACGGGAATGTGTCGTGTGTGCGGGGAACACCATTTAATCAGTATTAATCATTACCTTAACGTATCAAAAGTGCCTAGCGGTAAAATCTAATTTTGAGTTCAGGTGGACAACAATACTGGCAGTTATTGTAGGATACTTATTGGTAATTGAGCTATAAACTGAGCAAAAGGGAGGATTCCAGCTTAGTCCGTTCACTGATATGATTCCCTAATAGATGAAACTTACAAAAATATGCATGTGAATTGTTTAAAATTTCTAGTTATTTGATTTCTGCAACTTATTAGAAAATCCAAAAATATTTTTCTTTTGTATTTATTTTTTAACCAATGCTGGAATACAAATATTATTCAATTGGAATCTCAGATCCGAAGCCAAAACACAAATAACATCCAAATTCTAAGAAGTTGATTGAACCAAATGTGAGTTCAGACATGAAATTTGAAAAGAACCAAATGTTCAGGGGAGAATGATTTGTTTCTCCAAATGGTGATCAAAATGGATAAATCTTGAAAGTTCATCAAATGATAAACTTCAAGAAGTTGATTGAGTCCGGATTATTTGTCGTATCTAATACAAGTTGTAGTTTGTGTGAAATTTTTATTAATTTTTTCTGCATGATCAAACATAACGAGTGTGCATATCATGATTCAAACGACAAGGCTTGAAGTTGAACAAGACTCGAACCTTAACAACAAAATCATTTTGAACAGCAAGAACTCGATATTTTATCTTCAGAGAAATCAGATCGTGGTAGAGCTCTAGCAATCGAAGCTGAAGAAGTTGAGAATCAAGAAAGGAAAGTGAAGATGATGTTGATCTTCGTCCTCGCCACAGAATCATCAATCATAATAGTGGGGATTTCTTGATTCTTCCCAAGTTATCAAAGCTACTCAAAGACCAAGACAAGATCTTATGAAGCCACGACTAAAGCCCAAATCAGAAAATATATTCAAGTCTTTAGAGGTTCATACACTGCGGTGTTACCCTAAGTTGAAGAATACTAGATATGAAGACTTGAAGACTCGAAGATCACATATCACCAGCTAGGTCCAAGGGGGAGTCTGTAAATACAATTCGTATGTGTCCCCAGCTAGGTCATAAGTTAAGTGCATTATTTGTATGTCCTCAGCTAGTGATAGGTCCTTGTAGGTTGTTTGTTAGGTTAATCAAGTGGTTTATAGCTTGTGAATGTGATAAAGGGCATGTTTATAGGTCGACAGGCGAGTATGAAATGTTTACACACTAGCTTTGCTAGTCGTGTGGTTTTGTACACGAGTATTGGCCTAGTTGTGTGACTTTTAGGAGACTATGACCCATAGTCACCTAGCATATTCCATAGTCGCCCCATGGGCCTTGGGCTGACTAACTGGGCTTATAAATAGGTGCACTCCTTGCCCTAACCATGAGAGTTGTTCATTTGAGAGAGAAAACTAGGTGTTTTGATGATCAAATTGTATTTGTAACACTTGAGCTCTATTTCATATAATCTTTATCATTGAAAACTAGATCCGGACACACGTTTTTGTGTGTGTTTGATGTTTATTTTTGCTTAAACCACGACCCAAGGATTCCGCACTCATTTCGTGTCAAATCAGTGATATCCGGATCATCCGTGACGACCCTAACAATTCTTTCAATAAAGAAAGTATAACATGGGGAGTGGTGTCACACGTGAAGCATTCGGATACTCCTTTGTTACACCAGTCGATGTCCGCCATCTAAACTACTCGCACACCACCACTCGTGAAGCATTTGGGTGCCCCTGCATATCTCTCTCCTCTGCACACCCTTTTCAACTCACTACTGCTGAGATCTGATTATTGGATTTGATTTCTCGTTTTTAAAAGTACATTAATGTAGTGGTGCCCTAACCCCGTTAAGGATGATTTGGTGGTTTACTGCTGAGATCTGATTCGGCTCGAGTCAACAATAAAAACTCTTAATATTTAGTTATCTTCAATCATTTAAATTACCATTTTACACATTAAAAGAGTGAATGGTTTTCGGGTTTCCCATGATAATTAACCTAATTCACATATCAATAACCAAAAATCTTATCAATTAACCCTTTAACCTAATTACCTAATCAAGTAAGCAACTAACCTAACTCATCAAGTAATCAAAAAACCAAACTAACTAGCCAAAGTGCATTAATAATCTACACTCACAAGAGAAAAGTCCAAATTCAAGTTTCAACTAACCTGGTACTGTTTCCTGCTCGAAAATCGACCTCAGTCCTAACCAGATCGACCTAGACCTCACCTTGCCTTCAACCAAAACCCTTACCAAACTAACTAACCTAGCACACTCAATATATATTATTTTTCTCGCGTGTAGAAAACTAGAGGGGGTGAATAGGTGTTTTAAACATTTGTTGTTTAAAAGCTTAATTTGAAACTTATTTTCACTTGTTAATAGTGGTGCACATGAGCTGAGCCGAGCCGAGCCCAAGCTTGACCAGGCTCGAGCTGGAGCTTAGCTTGTTAGTAGTTTTTTTAAGCTCGGGCTCGGCTCGTTTAGTGTTTGTTAGTTAATATATTAAATAAAAATAATATAAGTAATAGCCTCCTTTAGGCTCGATAGCTCGATAAATCAAAAGACTTCTCGTGTACTAAACAACTTTAAATGTAGGGTAAATATTATAAAATATTAATAAAACTAATATTATACCTAGGCTCGATGAGCCTGACGAGCTTCATATGCTAGGCTCGAGCTCGAGCTCCAGCTCGATAAGTAAACGACTTTTGTTTTAGGCTCAAGCTCGGCTCGGGTTCGATAAGGCTCGACTCGTTTCGAGATTTTTCTCGCGCCGACCTCGAGTAGCTCGCGAGCTGCTCGGCTTATTTGCACCCCTACTTGTTAACAACCCAATCAAACAATAATCACAACATATGCAAGTAAGTAAGAAGTAAGGGTGAGAAGGACGTCACAATCGATGTGTAAAGGTTCATGAATTTTTAACTAATAATTCCTCTCTTCAGTCCTCCGATCGAGAGTTTCTTGACTAGTCGTCTCAATTGATCCTTTAGGGATACCCGTTGTACAATCGTTCCACTAAGCAAGGAAGTTATCACATTCGCTAAAGGTATCACTCTTCACATCTTACTCTTTCTAAGGAAGTAATCATCTTCTCTAAGATGGTGTTTTTTTTCAGAGGTAAAAGGTCTGCAGTCTGCGGACAATACTTGCAGACATCTGCAGGAGAAGATGTAGACTAAACTTCTGCAGTTTGCAAGAAGAAGACTGTTTGTTTTTTAACTTATGCAAACTACTGAAATAAACTAAAATTTAAATAACATTAACCTATATTACAAAGATGGAGAACCTTTTATCATGTAAGAAATAATAACAATGCACACTTCTTTTTTTAAACCAACAACTCTATTATTTGTTCTACCAAACAGCTACAACTCTATTATTTACACCCACTTATAGTTACAGGAAAAGAACAAAACATCTTCGAGCTCTCTGTCCAACAATTGTTGCTCTAAGTACCCAGACATGAACAATAAGTCAAAAAATGTCTATAAAGAAACTTATTATTCACTCATTGACCGGAGTGGGAATGTGATTATTCACGCAGCTTATCGGAGCAGGAAAGAGAATGACAGATCGATGGCGTCGGCGGGAAGGAGATGGAGATATTATCATCTCTATTTTAATATTGATCCATTTTGCTAGGTTTGGAGAGAGGCGACGAGGGAGGGAGGACGTGACGGGGAGGGGAGGGAGGTCCAATGGGGATGGGGGAGGGGAGGAGTGACGGGGCAGTAGAGGAGGGAGGAATGCCAGCGGGATGGGGAAGGGGAGCGCTGGCGGAGGAGAGGGGAGGAGGAGGACCGGTGAAGGAGAGAAGAGGAGGGAGGAGGGAAGGGTTTGAGAAGGAAGAAGAAGAAGAATGTTTATCAGGGCGCATAGACCTTTTTAGTGAAAAGTATTCCAAAGAAAAACAAATACTCTGCAGACCAAACGTCTGCTCATGGTTTGAGCGGCGCATACATAAGAGGCCATGAATTGCTTCCGACAAAAAAAAAACACCCTCTAAATGTATCACTCTTCAAAAGGAAGTGATCACCTTTCACGTCTCACTAATCTCAAGTAGTAGTATTCATCACTATCTCTAATCACTAAACAAATTTAGTAATGCCCCTTACAAAATTCTCATAACTCTATTGTCACAACCCGGCCACAGGGGGCCTGGACGAAATAACAGATTGGTACAACATTCACGCAAATGCAAGCAACAGCGGAAGCGGTACAATAATAACTAACTTTATTAACATAATTTATTTACATAATACAATTTCATTAACTACATCTAATCCCTGATCGTATTTCGCGGCTGGTTTCTATGGTTACTTGATCGTCTTCTGGTTCGTCCACTGGTTGTGACTCCGAGCTGCAATCATACGTTCCCCATATCTCCTATGCCGGTACCTGAACACATGCTTAAAATGGTTTTGGGTCAACAATAATGTTGGTGAGTTCGTGTGTTTAGTTACATAGGCGCCCAAAGTAGTTTATCAAAACAGTTTCAGTTATTTAAACAGCTTAACAGTTTTCAAACACGTTTTCCTGGTTATGGTGTTACAGTCCTACAAGCTGGCCACTCAACCCTTGGCACCTAGCCCATGCCTAACCATGTCTAGATGTATCAACATAAACTATACCCGTTATTGTCATAGTTCTCAACCTATGTCCTGCCTCATAGGTTCCCCAATGGCAAAATATATGTCGCAACGACCCGTCGGTCTCAGTGGGGGTTTCCGGGTGTAGGCCGGACCACTGTGCGTGGGGGTTTCCCCAAGTAGTACTACCCATATATTAAGTCGGCTCTATCCTAGAGTTAATGAGTGCCTGGTTCAGTATGCATAACAAGCAAGCAGGTAATCACGCTCTGTAAAACTAACACCCATAACAATGTAAAAACAGTTTAGAAGCATGTGTCACCCCAAAACATTTGTAAAAGTAAAAAGAGGGGAGTTCACGAAACTCACCTGGTTGCATAGCTCAAAATATAAAATCGGATGTTCAGTACCGGATACTGACACTCTCCTGGTTGGGCCCTATGTCGACACACATTGTTAATATTATTAGTCTTTGGTTTTCATTCGTAGTGGTCACGTGTGGGCACGAGCTCAATCATATGGTTCATATTATTTATGTTTCCTTTCATTATAATCATCTAATGTCCATGTCCGAATCTTAGTCGTTGAGTCCGTATTCTAAGTGTTACGTGTCTAATTCTAATCGAGTCTGCATCTTAGTCCCGAGGTTCAATTGCTACACACTAGTATTCGTTCGAATATATATATGTATGTTTACAAGGTTCTAAATATTCGATGTCCATGTTCGTGCGACAAGTCTCAAGTGTTCAACTTCTAAGTATCAAGTCCATAATATTTCTACTAATGTCCGCTCTATGTATATTGTTATTAATTATGGTAATGTCCGATTCATATATCTTAGTTATTAAGTTCAAGTCTTAACTCCTAATGTCTATGCATCCGCCAATCATCCAAGTCATCGTCCTATTGTTTTGGTTCAACTTATATGTTCATAACTTCATATATCATAACTCATAATATGTCGCGTTTATCCAATTTATGTTCAAGTTCTATTGTCCAAAACTAGTGTCCCAAGTACTCGTCCAAGTCTTGTTTTCAATGTTCCTAAGTTGTCTAATGTTCATCCTTTATGTCATGATGTCCAACTTCAATATCAAGTTCACATATTATAACTCACCATATATCGCTTCTTATCTATTTTATGTCCAAGTCGCTAGACTAATGTTCAAATCGCATACTCAATACTCAAAGCTCTAAACATAGTCCGCGAGTCATACCATTTTGTATCAAATCCAAGGTATTCAACTAATTATCCTATTTAGTTTATGGTTTAGTCTTGGTTCGTTTATATTGCTCGTGAAGATCCCACACGCGTTATATATATAAATAAATATATAAATATAATAATCTAACTATCGAGTTCGGTTATACCTATAGCTCAGCTTTGACTCGGGTTTGACTGACTTGTTGACCGAGTTGGCTCAGTTGACTTATGTTGCCTGAGAATTTGATTTGTTGACCCATGGTTTCACTCGTCTTCGTAACTCGCTTCTGGACTGGACCTGATACTAGACCCGAGCCCTTGTACCAATAATAACCCATTAACCCAACACCTCCTAACCCTCTACTGTGAACCATCCTCGTCCACCACCGATAACCACCACTCGTCTGACCATCATAACCCGAGGCCACTACCACCACAACCACCAATCCAGCACATCACCATCGCCTGCCACTAACACCCAAACCCACCACGATAACCCTCTGCCATGGACCAACGAGACCACCGTCTGGAACCACCATAACAGCAATAATCATCACCATCAGTTGATATTATAGAAGAAAGGGGTTTTTAGGTTACCTTTGTTTGAAGAGGACCCGGTTACAGGGGCGGCGCCGCCGCCGGAGCCACCACTCGGCCACCGTCGTCTTCGTCTTCCTTTGCTTTCAGTCTGTGCCTCTCTCCTCTGTTCTCTTCTGCTTCTCTCTCCTCTCTTCTCTCTACCCTTCTCCTCTGCGTCGCTTCTTTCTCCCTATCGATCTCTCTCTTCTCTCTCTTGAATACTAATCGGATGGAGTGTGGTGATGAGGGGGTGGTTGTGGGAGTCGTCTGCCGGAGGCGGTGGCAGGAGCCCCTCCGGCTCCTCTTCCTCTCTCTAAGTCTCTTCTCTTTCTCTCTCTATAAGTGTGGTTGTGTGTGAGAATGCAAATGAAAACACACAGATGTGTTGGTGTGTTTTTATAAAAGCAACAAGGGAGGTGTCATCAAGAGGGGGGAGGACACATGTCCTCCTCTTGGTGACTCACCGAATCCGATCGTGTGCGTATTCGGGTTCGTTAATGCGTTTTAACTCGGTCTCACAACGTATATTAATAATATTATTTATATTATCTGGTTCGGTTTTCAGTTTCGCACACAACCGACTCACTCGTTATTTGTTTTGGTTAACTATTATTATACGATAATACTTTTAATACGCGAAAAATTTTGGGGGTCTGACCCGGGTTGTTACATTCTCCCCCCCTTAAAAGAATTTCGTCCGCGAAATTATGGTTGTGGTAATATCTCGAAGTTCATTCATTTGCGGGCACTCGCTTGAATGGAAGAGCGGACAACTATGACATGGAAATCATGGAAGAAGAATCCGCAAACCTTTCGAGCTCTTGGTTTTGAAAGAAATTGGACTTAGAGTTAGTTCTTGATTAGACTTCCAGTCTTATTTTGACGTACCCTCAGTGTTTATATATAGGGCGTACCGCAGCCAGCCCACCACACCGGTGATACTTCAAGAATGCACTAGAAATCTTTCCCAAAAACCTTCATAGAATTTCATACCTCGTTAATGTATTTATAAATTCATGATCACGCAATCGCGAATTTATTTCACATTAAGATGGTAGATATAATTTGTTAATGATTTGGAAATCGAATTAAAGTTTATTCTTGGTTAGAGCTCCAATCTCATTTTTGATGTATCATTGGTGTTTATATATAGGGTGTACCGCAGCTAACCCACCACACCTTTGATACCTCTAAAACGTAATTAGAAATCCTAACCATAACCTTATTGGAATTGCACGCCACCATAACGTATTTGTAAATTCACGATCATACAATCGCCAACTCACTTTACATTAGATGCTAGGCCCGATTTCGATACTTGGTTCGGAAAGAAACCTAACATTTTGGTTCGCAATCAAGATAGCTCAGTATAGAATCGAGACAGTTATCTAATTAACCAAGCTTTTCCTAGCGTTCACATGCGCTTTAGAAGTTTACACTGTCCGAACAAACTTAAATTTCTAGAGAACAAGAAACAACAACGGAAGTTTTTGTACTCAAGTGTCGTAAGAACGGTCTAGATTATAGTTTCTAAGATCTCTTGACGACTAAACAAGAAAATTATCAAATTTTTGAACGGAATCGAGTAGCTCAATCTACAAGATTTATTGTATCAAGGAAGAATTTCTCAGAAATATCCTTAAGGAAACGAGGAAAATCGCTCGATACGCTCGAGCCTATCATTTGTCGGACGAGAATACTATGGTTAGAAAACCAAAAGCACTAAAGATAAGGCGAACTCTTACTTCGCCGGTCACACAACGATATGTTTCGTACGTTTTTCGTGTTCGAGGGTATTAATTTCGACTTTCGTGCCTATGACTTTTAATAAAATATCCCCGAAATGCCTTTGTGCCTGCGGATTCATGATTATGTTCGCGACCATAATCACTTCCTCGCCTCACTCAAGCATCCAAGTTTATTTCATTAAAGATCACAACACTTAATCTTATATTCTCATTGGTTATTTCGCAATTTCGTTCGTGTATTCAAGTATATCTTTTATCACTCAACGTTTTATCCCTATGTGTTCAGTACCCAAAGTCAACTCATTCGGCATCTTCTGATTGCAACTCCGGTCTATCTGTCAGGTTTCGGTTCTCCAAACCGAAATGAATTTTGTGGTTTCAAAGTCGGGATCCTATGGTTCGCGGTTTAAGCCTAATGGAATCATACTCGCCGCGCTGTTTGCTCTGATACCAACTGTCACAACCCGGCCACAGGGGGCCTGGACGAAATAACAGATTGGTACAACATTCACGCAAATGCAAGCAACAGCGGAAGCGGTACAATAATAACTAACTTTATTAACATAATTTATTTACATAATACAATTTCATTAACTACATCTAATCCCTGATCGTATTTCGCGGCTGGTTTCTATGGTTACTTGATCGTCTTCTGGTTCGTCCACTGGTTGTGACTCCGAGCTGCAATCATACGTTCCCCATATCTCCTATGCCGGTACCTGAACACATGCTTAAAATGGTTTTGGGTCAACAATAATGTTGGTGAGTTTCGTGTACCATTCCCCTTTTTGTGTTTTACTATTTTGGGGTGAATGCATGCTTCCTTTTTATGAACTGTTTGATGTGACAAGATAACAGCTGCCGTATACCATACTGACACTCATTAACCCAGGGGTAGAGCCGACTTAATATATGGGTAGTACTACTTGGGGAATCCCCCACGCACAGTGGTCCGGCCTAGACCCGGAAACCCCCACTGAGACCGACGGGTCGTTGCGGCATATATTTTGCCATTGGGGAACCTATGAGGCAGGACATAGGTTGGGAAGCTATGACAGTAACGGGCATAGACTTTGTTGTTACATCTAGGCATGGTTAGGCATGGGCTAGGTGCCAAGGGTTGAGTGGCCAGCTTGTAGGACTGTAACACCATAACCAGGAAAACGTGTTTGAAAACTGTTAAGCTGTTTAAATAACTGAAACTGTTTTGATAAACTACTTTGGGCGCCTATGTAACTAAACACACGAACTCACCAACATTATTGTTGACCCAAAACCATTTTAAGCATGTGTTCAGGTACCGGCATAGGAGATATGGGGAACGTATGATTGCAGCTCGGAGTCACAACCAGTGGACGAACCAGAAGACGATCAAGTAACCATAGAAACCAGCCGCGAAATACGATCAGGGATTAGATGTAGTTAATGAAATTGTATTATGTTAATAAAGTTAGTTATTATTGTACCGCTTCCGCTGTTGCTTGCATTTGCGTGAATGTTGTACCAATCTGTTATTTCGTCCAGGCCCCCTGTGGCCGGGTTGTGACATCTATCTTTACAAGTTTGCAATATACAAGAATAACCGAAAGTTTAGTTGTGAAATAACTTTTCTTTTGTACTCTTGTTGAGCCCATTACCATTCCAACCTACCATCCACTAATATTATGTCACAAACCCTCCAATCCCACGAGATTCACGGCTGTCTTGTGAAACCTGTTGAACCTATTGATGCCATCTAGTGAGTGCCCTAATTACCCTACTTTAACTAAGCTATATTTTCAATTTTTGTGTTATAGGGCCATAGGGGGTCTAACGCTTTGGTTTCTATGTGTTAGAGATGCGTAACTTTTATGTGCCTTGACTCGCCTTCACAATTGATGCACATGGAACCCTAAAATACGTTTTTGGAAACCGAAAGCATGTTGTATCAATCAATCATACTCAGTATAAACCCATTTATAGTTGTAAGCTATTAGTAGGATCTGAGGAGGGTGAGATGTAGACACACCTTAGCTCTATCACAAGGGATGGAGGGACTGCTTCCGTTGAAACCCTCGGCTTCAAAGATAACCATATATAAAAGTTAGGGAACATACAATAACACATAACTAGGTAAAGAAAATACACATAAATACTAAAAGGAATAAAGATAAAATTAAATACACACCATATCAACACAAAGCCAGGTGATAACTTCCACAAGTTACCCAAAACATCACTAAAAACTTACGTACCTATGCCAAGACACTAATACAAGATAATACCCCTATAAGTCCTTAACTTTAATCTTACGTCTTCACAAACTCCTATCCTCAACCATGTCATCTGAGAGGTACAAGTCTAACAAGTCCTTTTTAATTCGCTCATCCTATCCTCAACCTTAATCATACGTCTCCATGAACTCTTATCCTACGTCTCAACGAACTCCTATCCTCAACCAAAAGCATGTTGTATAGTATCTAGAATTTATGTTACAAAATTTACATCAAGTAATATTATTACGCTATATTTTCATATAAATAAATAGATAATGCATGAATGCACCCTTGCTGGTGTCATCTACAATCATTCAAAGTTTCCGGTAAAAAAGACCAAATTGTTATTCTCATGATTCTTTTTTGTTTTTTAGGGGCAATCGTGCTCATGATTATGGTATAAAAGTGATGAGAGTTGGGAGCAAAATTATCATTGACCGAAAAAAGAAAAGAAAAGAAAAGAGAGAATTAACAACTATATATTCTTTTTAACCAAATTAAAATATATTTATATTTAAATGAAAAAAAGATTTAAGTGTAAGCTCGTCCTTGTCATTACTATTACAACTTTTTTAATTGGTAACTCACAAGTCGTTACATTTATTTACTACTAAAATACACATATTAGCCACCACATTTACCAAAGGAGTAATACCACGTTCAGCTAGTTCCAATCGAAAAAAATCTATACTGGATATTCATATTTGAAGTTTATCGGTTTTATTATTGTTTTTCAGTATTTTTGCATTAACCTTACATAATTGGTACCATAAGACCATAATCATTTTCAGTATTTAAAGTTTATCGGTTAAAATACGCTATTTGCTTTTATTTTCAATCATTTTAAAGTTTATCGATATTCATATTTAAAGTTTATCGGTTTCAATACGCTATTTGCTTTTATTTTTAATCATTTTTAGTATTTGTGCTTTCTCGTACAGTATTGATCTCACCGTTAAGAGCATTCTAATTCCCTTCACCAAATCTCATCCATCAAATTACACTAAAAATCACTACTTCACCCCTAAATCTTCTATCTCCTAATTAAAATAATAATATTTTTATCATTATATTTTCTCTCTTCACTCACAACTACTTACAAAAATATTAAAATATATATATGGGTGAACAGTAGTTTTTCATATTTAGGGTGGAACGGTGCTTCCACCAAATATTTTCTCTCTCCTTCACTCACAACCCCTTACACTCACCCTATATAATTTGGTGGACATATTCACATATATTTGGTGGACCGAATGTGAATGCTCTAATTGAACCTTCGTCATTGGGAAAATCAACCTTATCTTACACCTTAACACCATGTGTAGTCGGGCGCGATTCGGAGCTAAAAATCACCCATAGCGCCCCAAACACCACCACGGGGGGCGCTATGGGGCGTTACAAAACTCCAAAAATCACAAAATGGGTGTTTGGCGTGATTATGATAGCGCCATGTGTGCTTTGGTTGGTGTGCCATATTCTTGCATCCAATGAGAATTTAGGAGGGGCGCTATGTGGGCATTCCCACTACACCCGGACTAACAATCCTAAGCGAGACGCCTTTTGTATTACATTTTATTTTTAATATACAAGATTATTTCACTCACTAAAATTTTATTTTTTTAATAATTTGATTGATCTATAAGCATAAGAACTTAAATGATTAATAATACATGCGTATATCTATAATACATTATAAAGGAGGAGTGGTGGCTAAATATGTCTAAATTGGCAAATTTAAGATGGCATCCCAAAAGTCTCAAGTGTAATCCTCAAGTTTTTATCTCATTTCTTCCAAATGTACCCTTGTGTACCACCTTTGATACCTATTATACAATCCCAACTTGCCATGCTCCTATCTTCATCACCATTAGTTATTAGTGAAACCCCCATTGTAATTGAATGTCTAAAATGATCAATAATGAGACCCTCCATTAAATTGAATAGAATTTCATCATGTTAATCTTTTGTTAAAATTAATAATAACTTGGTAGAGAAAAATTGTAAGACCTTCTGCATAGGATACATGATTTTTTTCTAGATTATAAGTTTGGTCTACACACACATATTTTAATCTTTAATTGATAAAGAAAACTATGAAAGCAATTTTGGAAATATATTTTGGTATTGTAGATAGACTTATGAATTAAACTACGTCAATGGGTTTGGTGATAAATATTCAAGTTTATAACACCATCATTGATGCTCAATGTCGTCACGGTTACAAAACAAAAGCAGTTGAAATTCTAAAAATATGCAGAGGATTAAGGCCTAATAAGTTACCTTATACGCCACTGTTAAACACATATTGTAGAAAAAAAATGATACTAATTAACACGACCTTTGTTTTGTTTGTTAAGATGGCCAATGATGGAGAAAAACCTGACCTATAATTCTCTCATTCACGGGATTGTCGTTTTAGGCTAGACTAAAACTGCAATAATAATCTTGGAAAAGATGACGGAAAGAGGAGTATTCTATGATGCTGCGGTATATAATTGTAGTTTTCAGCCATCTATTTTTATCTCCAAAAAACAAGTAGTAACCAAGGCGGTCTCTGAGGGTTCAAATAGTTTGTGCGACATGTAAACATGAATCCTTAAAATAGACGTATATTTGATCATTTGGAGAGGAAATTGGAAAAAAAAAATATAGTATTAAAGAACTTTAAAGCTCAAATCACTACACGCGCACTAAAAATATCAACAACAAATACGTATGTAAATATAAAGTATATAAAGTATATAAAGAGGATGACATAGATCTCCTAGAGAAGAAATTGCAACGAGTAACAGGTAGCCTAGAACACGGATATCGTCAACCCCTACATATATCGATCTATACAGACACATTTAGAAAGACGCTACGAATGACATGTAATCACATTTATAACAAACTTGTTTGAAACCCGAAATGGGTGGTGGTTCGTTATAGATATCATAATTGAATCTGATATCAGTTGAGACACCCGCTGCAACGCGCGGGCATTCTCACTAGTTATTATATATGTAAATATGTTATTTGTGAAACGGTGAAACCAGTATAAATTATGATGTATTACATGCACTTGTAATCCATATATATATATATTTAAGTGAGATTATCCACGCTTCACAGTGGACTTTTGGTCGGTATTTACCCGATTTGACAGAAAGCGACAATCTATGTAGTAACCGATGTGGCCGAAAAGAACATGAAAAAAATAGGATTTTGAAACTAACAGTATTTTTCATTTGTTGTTAACATAACTAGTGGTGTTGATGCGCGCGCGATGCGCGCGTTGTAACGATCTTCTCGCGCGCCTTGTAATTTGGTCACAACCAAAACGCATACCTGATCTCTTTCATTAAACCCACCACCACCATATTCAGCCAGAAATCAAGCCAACAAAAGACAAATTCGTCTACCAAAAACCGATAAAACATAGTCTAAGCCAACATTGAAACACATGTTATTTAACTAAAAATAAGTATTCTTACAACTTAATCAAAATAAGGTCTAGCATTTGGAAAACATAATAGCACTACTTATTAAACGCCTACCCTTCAAATCGTCAAAACGCGATCAAACGACGGCTTCGTGCATGATAACGCCAAGAAAGCAATATCAACCAAGCGTGCTTTTCATACAAAGAAATCAAATAGATCACTAACCTTCTTTGTTAGCTTTCGCTAGTGCCGATCGGGTTTTGCCTAGTCACATAATTCCATAAAAAAAATACCCAGGACCTGCAACGATGATTCTGTTCGTTATTAAAAAAAACTTCCGGACACACAACCTTCCCCCAACACAGCATCCGCGTTTGTGAACACATTCATTTTGTTAATGAACTAATAAGAACATAAAATCTAGCATGACAAGCATTCATTTTGCTACTTCATACAAACTTTATTACTATATAAAGTACAGTGGTTGCTAATTCAGAAACTTACAACAGATTAAGGTTTTCCTAAAACAAACACAAATGATAAACCATGAAAATTAACCAATATGCCAATCTACCACCTCCATAAATTCTATTTAAATTCATGAAAATATAATTTATATTATCCATCTTGTAGGAATCTTTCTTGATGCCACTGTAGTGTTTTGTTCTCAGTCGAATAACAAAAGTACCCCACAAAATAATGAATCAACTGACCTCCGAAATGCTGTCGAAACTGATGTTCATGCTGCTGCAACTGCTGAACATGTTCTGCAATCTGCCAGAGTCCTAAAGTAAGCGAAACGGGCCCAACCCCACCTGGGTAGGGCATCATGTTTGCATACGACCTGTCTATTGTGGCTTGAGGAATCTGATAATCAGGCCTGTACCGTTTCTCGTGATCCCATTGTTGCTCACTTGGTTCATTTTGACTGTTTGTCACGGCTAAGGCTCCAGAAGTCCTTGAACACTCAGGTTGTTGCTTGTTTGTCATTGAGCCCATGTCCACGCGGCTCGTGTCTTGGCCATCAGCTAGAGGCTTGTTTGAGCTTGAGTCGGCTAAGCTTTTTGTTTTTAGGGTGTGGATTTCTTCAACCATCGGCTTCCAGATGCGTACTCGCGCATTTATGAATCAGTTTGAAACCTAATATAGTGAGGATAACCATTAAAAGTATGTTATTTAGAGCACAATTTTTTGCCTTTTTTGTATTTTGTAATCATATTTGATGCATATTAAAGCTTAACTTCTAACCTGATTTCTTGTTAATCCTGTTTTAGTTGCCAACATATGCTTCTCTGCATCCGAAGGATATTGGAAAAAAAATTTAGTGTCACTACTGTATGTATGGTAAGGTGGTACTAACAAAAGTAATTTGTATACTACTTTGGTGACAAATATCAACATGGGAAAAAATGTTTAACCTTATTACCTGGGTTAGTTATCCATTGGAACCAATAGCTTATTTTATATTAAAGATTCAAACACCCTGTTGCCTTTCTGTTATCCAAACCTGTTACCCAATGTCTGAACATCACAGATGACAATTGTTTATCCACCAACCTTTTCTACACATTAAAATAACAAAGCAACATGGCCCATTATTATAAAAAAAAATCTCATACCTCAGCAGAATGATGCTTTGTTTTGTTGATGGCGATTTCTTCACACGTCAAACAACCTTCACCCAAAAAAAAATTCAACATCGAATAAGAAAAACAAAAGGGATCGGAAAAAGCTGCTGGAAACATGGACACCCCTGCAGTTCGGCCTAGATTTGGTTGTTGGAACGCCATTGCTGCAACCACGGGTTGCAAGTGCATAAGTGGGCACTTGCCGTCCTCGATCATGCCATGCCAAGCAATGATTTTCGGCACGACCATCATAGCCCACTGAAGCTTCTCACGTAGGCAAATTAGGTGACGGCAATAACAGCTTCCTTGTTAACTTTCAATTGCCGTCGAGTAAGGGAGACGAATGGCAGTCATCAAAATGGCTAGGATGGGAATTAAGGGGGCGTAGTTCCTTGTGTCTAGTGGCCATCTCAATCGCCAAAGTCTTCATCATTGTCGACCAAACTATTCACCTCCATCCCAAGCTGATGCTTCCTCAATAACAAACACATCAATTAAATTAACAACATTCAACTAAACCATGATTCATGGGCCATAGGATTTCTTACCAGTGTCTTTCTGCTGTAGCAGGGTGAATGGCTTTCTGTTATTCAGTCAATTAAGCCTCACAACAGCAGTATGTTTAACTAATTGAATTAGTTTTTTTTTTTGGAAACATGAATTAGCATATCCAGATAATTTACAATGTAGACCATGTCTTACCTACGCGTAAACCATCATAAATGGAAACTAAATTATCTACAGCAGCCGTCGCGTGCTTCCACTGCTTTGTTAATTTAACCTTGCAGCATCATCACTGAATTTAGAATATTCCTCAATAGCTAATTCTTGACATTCATCTTTATACAAATCTAAGCCGGCTATTTTTCGATCGCTTTATTATTGATATCCGCTTCATACTATTGACCATTTTATAACACCATCAAAAGTGATTATTACAACTTCAATGAAACATATCCAAAAAGTGTATGTTGTTACCCATTTTTGTACATGTATTCATTATTCAACATTACTATATTAGACAATCACTTTCAAAATGACACCCAAAATCACCATGTATCAATCAAACCAATAAACTTAATCAATCAATTTAAAATAAATAATATCATCAAGAAAGGAGGCCAATACCAACTTAATAGCACATTGGTCCCAAAGTCAGAATATCAACACCTGCACATCATCATATCATCAAACAAAAACATAATTAGTTTACCAAAAACATGCATAAACAAAACACATAAAGTTTAAGCTTAAACAAAAGAACCAAAAACATATTTCATACCCAAATAAAGCTCACCAATCGATCCGCTCCTAATCTCTCCCAAACCTTCAATTAACACACACCTAGAAATATATCTACTTAAACACCCCCCCCCCTTGTGTTTGTAAATATACACTCAAACACACTTGATAACAATCAATTCAATCCAAGAATAAAAATAAAACCAGTGGCGAATGGAATCGGTATCCGTTGATCTAGCACATTAGAAGAATATTTGTAACAGATATTTTTATTAGAGAAAGAGAAGGTGGATGGTGGTTTCGTAGATGGTGGCTGTGGATGATGGTTTCGTTGGTGGTGGTGACGCCGCCCAAGGCAGCCAAACATGGCCGGCGGCGGCGGCGACCAATCGAGAAAGAGAAAGAGACATGCAGAGATTAACCAACGCCAGCACCCACATAGATCGGAACCGACGCCACCACCCACCATTTTCAGCCGCCATCAATCGCATCCCCTCTGTTTTTTGTTTCAAAGCTTCGATACAGATCTTCAATCGAAAAGGTTTTTCAGACCTTCGATACAGATCTTGAATGAAAAGGTTTTCATACAAAAAAACCCTAATGATTTACAACACCCGAAGATGAAGAGGTACGTTCGATACAAATCTTGAATGGAAAATGTTTTTAAGGAATGAGAGAGATGAAAGGTTTTAGATGAGAGAGAGACAGAGACAGAGAAGAGAGAGGGTGGTGGCGATCGGTGACGATGGGTGACTGGTGGAACGAAAGAGAGAGAGGCGGTGGGTGAGCATTGAAAAGTGAGAAATGTGAGAGAACAAAATGGCTGAATTCAGCTCACACAATCAAGATAGCATACAATCAAAATACCTGGAACACCCTTGTAAACACCAACAATATCAATAATGGCATAGTTACTGTTCAATTCAAAAGGATTATTATTATAGTTAAATAATTATTTGTTGTTGATGAATAATTGTATTTATTTGCTATACATAATAATGGTATAGTCTGTAAAAAGTTCTTGTAGTATGTTTCTCCAAATGCCATCCAATAAGCTATTCATACGTGGTCCATTTAGAAAAATTGATGTTCATGACCAACTTAAGAAGCATGTTCTAGCTAATCAAAATATAGTCAATGATATGTGCCATATGGGAAAACCAATCAAAAGATCAATAAAAAATTACAACTGCTCACCTTTGTGAAATGTATATACGTAAAATTCTAACAATAGTAAAAATTACCGAGATTACCCGCGCTTCACAGCGGAGTTTTGATCGGTATTTGCCTAGTTTGGTAGAAAGCAACACTCTATGTAGTAACCGATATGGCCGGAAAGAACTATGAAATAAATAGGATTTTGAAACTAACAATATTGTTCATTTGTTGTTAACATAATAATTATTGTTGTTGAAGAATAATAATATTTATTTACTATACATAATAATGGTATAGTTGGTAAAAAATTCTTGTATTATATTTCAATACATTAAAACTCCAAATGTCATCCAATAAACAATTCATACATAGTCCATTCAGAAAAATTGATTTTCATAACCAACTTAAGAAGCATGTTATAGCTAAACAAAATATAGCCAATCATAATGTGTCATATGGTAAAACCAATCAAAAATTACAACGGTTCACCTTTATGAAATGTATATATGTAGAATAGTACTTAAATAAACAAATTTTTTATTTTTATCATTTTATATTTCTGTATAGTATAATTATAAATTAACTGGATAGAAACAATTAATAAATATTTCTGTATAGTATCAACATTCGGCGCTCTCATAGACGGAGATACCTAAGTCACTGAACACAACCTCAACACAGCAAAGCCTTTCACTTGTCGGTGGCCATAGACCTCCTGTACCCTCTCTGCTCGTTACATCCACAATGGTCATTGACACCTCTCTCTTTCTTTAAAACATCCGTATATACCTCTAAAAACATGAATTGTAGTTTTTTTTTGGCCAGCAACAAAAAAAGTTCACCTATATCGTTGGATATTTAAAAAATACATATATAGAGAATATTCATAAAAATGTTTTTGTATTTTTTTAATGATGAAAAAAAATAAAAAATGGTGGTTAAGAGAGAATATTATGAGTACATGTTTTGTCCACAGTAAAAATTGTTGCAAGTTACAGTAGTACTTTTATTTTTCGCATTTAAAAAAAACCGTACCCTGGTAAAACCGGAGATTCATATAGATTGTCACATCAAATTATTTACTAACTTTTATATATTAATCTTTGAAATATTTCTAAGAGTATACGTAGTGGAGCGCTATAAGTGGGCAAAAATTTTATAGCGCCCCCTGTACACCATTACAGGGGGGCGCTATAGGGTAAAATCTGGTTTGGGCTCCATGTGTATAGCGCCTGATGCTATATGCCCCCTCCAATCAGATTTTGCCACATCACCCTCTCTCTCTATTTTATTATTTTTTTATTTTAAAAGATATAATAAAATATTAAAAGGGGCTTTATATATAAAGCCCCACCACTACACCCCTTTTCCACTTTATCTCTCCATGCTGACTCAGCAGCCACGTGGACCAATCAGGAAGAGGGGCTCCATATATGGAGCCCCCCACTACACATGGTCTAAGTGTGACAAAAACAAAGTAACGTTATGAAAATTTAGAGGTGTGAAAATCAAAACTTTCAATGCATGGGAGTAAGTCACCGAAAATTTATGGGTATAAATAAGTAGAGTCCCTTGTGGGGTGGGGGGGGGGGGGGGGGGATGATCTAAAGGATGCAGGGTTTCGTTTAATATAAAAGAGTTTGAGTTCAAACTCGGGTTGATTAGAACTCTATTTTAAAAACATCGAGATCAAATTGTGAGTATTTTTTTCAATCTCGATTTAAACTTGGGCTGAGCATTGTATTATTTAGAGTTAATTACATGAATAGTTCGTGTTATCTATCAAAATTTAGACAATTTGAAATCTAACTATAAAAGATTGGATTTTTAAAATATACATTTGTCATTTGCTATTTTGTATGTATATCTTTTCAATCTAACACTAACTTTCTTGAAAATTCTATTAAGTTTCAAAGTGACAGTTTTACATTTTTAGCTAATAAAACTTCGAGCCTTAAGTCTTAACCTCATGTGTTTATACTTCCTAAGATCATGTGTAGTGCGGGGTGAAAACATAAAGCCGCATTTTTTAATTGGTTCACGTGATAGCTAAGTCAGTATGGAGCTTGAATTCAAAATGAGGTGTCGTGAAAGTGAGAAAAATTTAAGGCCCCTGTTTTTTATTAGTTGTTTATTTAATTATTTTTTTAAAAAAATTAATCAACTTAAAGTACAAAAAAAATACAAATAATATTAAAAAAAAGTTACAAATAAAATTACTTTAATTAAAAAAACATAAACACATTACATAATCCTAAATTACTTATTAAATAAAAACATTACATAATCCTAAAGTACTTATTAAAAGCATTACATAATTAAACCTAGATTTCTTTCTACGGAGAATAATTATCCCAGTCCTCCAATGTGTACTCCAGCGAGGACACAGAACGATCACTATCATGACCGTCGGACCTAGCATTCGAGCGGATGCATCCATAGTCAGGACTGGGAATATAGTATCGTTCATCATCCATACTCATGTATTCCCTAGCAATATCTGCTTCGTAACCTTCATCACTTGGCTCTGGAGCAGGAGAGTTTGGGGTGGGGTTGGGTCTCCATCAGTCGTAGTTGCCCCAATCCCATGACAACCATAGTATAATCCACAGGCCAGATGCATTCCTCATCTGTGAGAGGACCATCTGGAGTTGGGCGAGTGTAACCTGGTAGAGGAGGAATAGGGGTCATTACTTTGTAACGTGGAGGAGGAGGAGGAGGAGAAGAGAAGAGAAGATTGGTTGAGGAGGAGGAGAAGAGAACATTGATTGAGGAGGAAACGGATAAGCTTTCACAAAAACTGACCAAGCAGGGTAGATGTCATCAACAAGATAGAAGCCGCGTCTATATTGTCTCCAGTTCACCGTAAACGGACACGTCGGGGCAGTTCGGTGTTTTTCTGTAGCGAATAGCGGTGATTGATGTAGAACATTGATGTCGTTGTTTGAGCCGGGGGGGACCAAAGTACGCATGCCAAATCCATAAATCGTTTGACGCAACGGCTTCGAGCATTAATCGTCAGTTTTTTATGGTTACCTCTCATAAACTGACCTCGCAAAGCCGTCGGGCAACTTTTCCATTTGATGTGGGTACAGTCGATGCTACCGACCATCCCGGGAAAATGCCATCTTGCTTCATGTGCGGCGTACAAACGTGTTATGTCGTGTCTAGTCGGTCTTCGGAGATACTCTTTACCATATAAATCAATAATAGCATTGCAAAAATAGTGAAGAGACTCGCTTGAAATTCTACTTGACATATTAAAATATTCATTAAATTCGTCAGGAACGTTACCGGTAGCAAGTTGACGAATCACGGATGTGTATTTTTGTATCGCCGTAAAGCTCTTTTTCCCCCTAGCATCATACCCTACTTGAAACCATTTGAACTTAGCTTCGATGTCTCCGCAATCTTTAAAAATAATTCCTTTGATAAACGAAATCGATTTTTTAAACATCTCGTCGTTGTACTTTGGGTTTTCTACAAAGTAATCGTTCATCAAAACTTCATTTGCCCCCCACCGATCACGTTTCACAATCTTTTTCTTTGGGCATTCCGTACCTTCACGTTGCGCGGCCTCGCAAACCATTGCAAAAAAAAATCCACTAGAGAACCTGACGAGTCGGAAGAACTAGATAAGTCGAGTGGACATGGGGGGCCTTCCATTTGATATATATATATATATATATATATATATATATATATATATATATATATATAGGCTAAGTATCCACAAGAAACCCAAAATTTTGAAGAAACTCCCAAAAACCCATCTTGTGGTCCAAGAAGGATATACCTAATCTATATTTCCGTCTTCTCTCTTCTTGCCCTCCTGTCCTGTCGTCAATTGACAGTATGAAAAGGGGTTACGATAGCAAGCCCCTCCCCGGCCGGAGAGCCTCCAGGACAAGGCTTCTATGCTGGGAGCATTCCGGGGTATAGGTCTAACCATCTCAACTCCCCGTTTCTGGCATGCTACTTAAGACGAAGGAACCGAGTGCAAAAAAACCGGTTTCGCTTCAAACTACTAGTAATTAAGACTAAAAGTAAGGATGGCCGATCTGTCACCCAACCTACTTTAAGAAAATCGGATCCGCGTCAAATGAAAAGTGTCTTGGCATCGACCGATTCCGTTTCCGAAAACAGCTTATAGTCCATGAAATTATATGATATTTTATTAAACAAAGGTTATATTTGTAATTTTACCTACCCACTCACATTAATCATACTATAAAAGCATTCTTTCTTTCTCCATTTTTCAAATTTTTAGATTCCCTCTTCTCTTAACCCACTCTCTACTCTCTGTAAGTACACCACCACCACCACCGAACCACCCTATCCACCACTGCACCACCAAACCACCCCAGCTACCCTCATCGAACGAGGACCGTCGTTGGTTTCATCAGAACAGTGGCATCATCATCGAAGCCCACCACATAAGATTCATCATCGTCGCCACATCCCTGTCACCAGTTATGCCTTTTTTATTTTTTATTTCTCAGGTTATTTTTTTAGGTTTATTATTAGAGTATCTGCTTTCGAGTTTTTTATTGCTCCAGCCCTATTTTTTATGGATGTTTGTTAAAAAAACGATTATAGATTTAACTGAAAAGCATGGTTTTTTCATAACGATTTTTTCGAGGCAAACGACTTTTTTTTTTGCTCCAGCCCTGTTTTTTGTGGCATCTCTGTGTTTTAGATTTTTTTTTTTAGTTTGAAAAAATTTGTTGTTTTTTTTGTGTGTTACTAGCATCCCTTTTTTTTGGGTTGGGGGGTTAGGTGGTTTAATATTTTATTTTATTTTTAATTTGGAAATAATTGTTGTTTTTTTGTCTGTTACTAGCATCTCTTTTTTTGGGTGATTTCTTATATATGTTAAACATTGAAAATGATTTTTCGTTTTGTGTTTTATGTTCGTAGCATCTTTTTGTTTAGTTAGGGGTGTTTTTCTCGTGTATATTTTCGTATAATCTTTGTGTTTAGTTAGGCTGTTACGTGTGTAGCATATCTGTTTTTTGCAGTCAAATTATGTTCTATGTTTTCTAGCATAACACACACTATGCAGTCAAATTTTGTTCTATATTTACTACAGACTATAAAAGTTTTGTCTGTTACACATGTAACACTCGTGTTTTTGCACCATGTCTGTGTATTTTTTTTGTTTTCTCACGTACGAGTTTTTTTTTATGTTACCTATCTCTTTTTTTACAGAAAATGTGTTGTTATTTGTTTTCAAAATGACTTTTCTTTTTCTGTTGTATGTTCGTAGCATCTCTGTGTTTAGTTACGGTGTTTTTCTCGTCTATATGTTCGTATCATCTCTGTGAATTTACTTAGGGTTTTTTTTATGTGTTAAGGTAGGGTGTTACGTGTATAGCGTATCTGTTTTGCAGTCAAAGGTTGCTTGTAATTCAGTAAAAAATGTATGATGAGTGCAGACTACAAAAGTTTGTCTATGTTTCCAGAAAAAAAATCCTGTTACACATGTAACACTCGTGTTTTTTGCACCTTGTCTGTGTTTTTTCATATACGAGTTTTTTTCTGTTACCTATATGTTTTTAACAGAGAATAGGTTTTTTTCCTGTTTCATATTTAAAATGTCAACATTTACTCTGCTATAACATATGTTACAGGTCCTATTTTAGTTAAAGCATGAATTCCAACCCTACCACTCCCCCTTCGAAGGTTTTTGAGGCACGTCACTATCTGATCCCAATTGTACACGAGCCACCTCAAAATGAATCGGACATTGCATTTGCACCTGAACCACCCCCACCGGTTGAATTGGATATCCCTCCTGTTGCAGCCGAACATAAACCCGTCCCCCTTGTTGCCCGGGTCATCCGGCCTCTAGAACCGGTTATACCCGTAGTGCAGGCGGACGATGGGTTTGTAAGCGACGAAGATTTCGATTGGAATGCGGCATTTTATTATGTTTTTCCCGAAGAATATCCGCCCCCAGAAGACTATATGACACCGGATGATGATTTGCATGATGTCATTTACACCCCCGAATGGGCTGCCGGTTACGAATCTGACCCAGGGGCCGAATATGAAGAACCATATGAACCTGATTTGAAGAAACAGCGTCCCAGGAAGGTGCGCGTATTAGGGCACAACGGGAGGGTATAGGTTATACGGAGGAACAGTGGGCTTTTTATGCCAAATATGGTTATTGGAAGTTTTTGTATAACAATGCAATACACCACCACTTTTAGCAATATGATGTCGTCTAATGGTTATTAACATATGTTAACAGATGCACTGTAATAGATTTATATATAATGTTTTTTATTTTAAGAAGTAGTGAATATTAAAAAGAAAAACCATATTGACCTTTCGTTACGTATGGAACAACTCTGGTGCTGGTACAGTAAAACCCAAAAAAACAGGGGGTAATAAAAAAAACTAATAACCATAATTTTTTTTAAATGATATCAACCCTCCACACGTTTATTATATACATAATATTACCGGTGCTGGTAAAAAATAAAACGAAAAAATAACATGGTCTAATAAAATACTTAACAAATCAGCATTTGTTTAAATTAATATGAAACCGTCGTGACGGTTCTTACGTACGTAACAGAACTGGTGCTGGAACAATTGCTATAGATCTGATGATTCTGCTTTATTTAAATGAAATACTTTTTTTTTCAATCATAAAACATCTGATTTTTGTATAGAACAAAATATGAGAGAGAAAGACATGATTGATTGATGGAAAGAGAAAGAAAGAAAAGGCCAATTACCTATCTACCCTTCTCATACCCTCTATCCTACTTTTTTGTCTTTTTTCTCAATATAATATTAAGCCTCAAATCTCACCATTGATCTACTTTGATCAATGACTATGAAAAGGTTTACACGGTTTCTTCAATTTGAATGGGTTTTTATTTAAACCTCCCCCTATATATATATATATATATATATATATATATATATATATATATATATATATAGAGAGAGAGAGAGAGAGAGAGAAAGAGAGAGAGAGAGAGTTTATGAAAAGATTTTTTTAAAACCCAAACGGTCGTTTGACCGTTGGCCAACGGTCAAAACACGACAACTTGAGCCGTGATGTATGTCACGATAATTTAACATAGCGGCCGTGATCAATGTGGTGGGATTTGTTGAATGATTCAAATCCTTTAACAGATAATCATTCAGACAATGTGTAGTGAGACATGAAAGATAGGGTTGTCTTTTAGAAACGTAAATTTTTTTGGACATGAGACTACTACAAATAAACCGTGCCCATAGAATTTGAAACCCAATTATCATATATGTATATGAAGGGATAGGGAGCCTAATCCAGGCGGAAGAGGCATCCCTATCCCCATAACTCAGCTTCCCCGCGCCAATCAGTGGCGCGAGGAACCAACGGCGCGCAACGAGCAGCACATGCAGGGAAGCGCGCAAGAACAACAACTGATAAGCAATAGCATCACCTGATAAGCGCGTACCACCACACGCGGAATCTTCCCTTGACAATCATCGTACAGAGTACAGAAGACAACAAAAGGAAGATTCACAAAGATCACTGACAGGGTACGCGCCAATAGGAAAGCTACAGGTGGCAAAGTGGTCCAACAACTACAAGACAAGGACAGCAGCATGGCTGCAGCCATGCTTCCACCATACCAGCGTCTACAGTGACAGCAGACATACCTTACCACTGTCAGGAGCATGGTCAACGACTGACAGGGGCGCCGTCTGCCAATCACAGAGCGCCACGTGTCTGCCTCGAGCAACAACCATGCTGCCTAAATGACGTCATGAACAGTACACCTGTTCTCCCGCCAATTCCAGGGGGAACATTGGACTTGGGCCCAGACCAAGCCCAATAAAGAATGGTTGCTCGTGGGCCTTTCGATCAAGCCCACGAGTTCTCCTATAAATACAAGGATACCTCTCCTTGCCAAAGGATCCGAAAATAGTCATTGTTAGCCTAGTATACTCACTTGTAATCTTTGTACTCGATCATCAATAATACTATCGGCTATTCACAGTGGACGTAGGTCATTACTTGACCGAACCACTTACATCTTGTGTTCTCACTTACTTTCACCACACACACACTTGCATCATTATCAAACGGGTTTGACCTTGTGGTTTGGGCAAAGGATTAACCCTGACGGACTTAGGTATTAACCCCACGTAGATTATACGTAATCTCCGTGATACCTATTGTTTCTTCATTGGCGCCATCCAACGGTTAGAACCGCTCTTTTACTCATCTTTTCAACCCACCCATGGCTGAACCCAACCCTAATACTGCTGCCGTAAATCGTTCCGGGGAAGGGGACACCCAGCTCCCGGAAAACCAAGTAACACCACCCACAGTCGTCAAGAAACCCACTTCCAGGCTTCAAAGCCAAGAAGTTGAGATTCGGGACGCTAACTCTGACGACGACAGCAGTGCTAGCTCTGAGGAGGACCTTGACCAATGGCTCCTCCGTCAGAATACAAAAAACGCTGCAATTTACCAGCGTAAGCTCTTGCAACAAGCAAAGAAAAAGGGCAAAGCCCTTACTTATGACACCCCATCCAAAAAGGGGGAAGACCCAGCTGTTTCGGGTGCTGGTCGTAGCGGGGAACTCGGCGGAGACGCCAGAGTTCGGGGCTACGCAAAGCAACGGACAGAGCCCGATGGCTACGAATCCTCCAGTAGCGACTCGGGCTACAAAGGGAAGAAAAGTCATCATCGCTCACGTCAGAACAATGAGGATGATGACTTGGTCAAACCATTCAGACCAAAGGCTTTCGCCGAAAAGTCAAAATTTGTCGCTCGTATAGCGACAGCAACCATACCAAGAAAAGCAAAACTTCCTAGCAGCATCGGCAGATACGATGGCCTGCGTGATCCAGATGACCACGTGCACGACTTTGAGTGCGCGGGAATGTCGGTGGACTGGCCCGTACAGGTTTGGTGCCATTTATTTGCGCAAACTCTGACGGGCGCAGCCAGGGTCTGGTTCGATAACCTCCCTGCGGGGAGTGTTAAAGACTTTGACGACCTCACCGACAAATTCATCAACCATTTCTCGCATTTGCGCAAGCATAAGAAAGACAAGGCGCACATCCTGTTGTGCCGCCGAAACGACAATGAATCCATTGAGGACTTTATTGTTCGATTCAACAAAGAGGCCCTGCTAATAGGGTGCGGGGAAGAACTCACAAGGGCAGCGTTCGTGCATAACGTACGCAGCCCAGAGTTAATGAAATGCCTCACAGGCAAAGATGGCATACCGGAGTCCTGGGATGAACTCATCCACTCCGCCAAGATATATGCCTCGTCTGAGAAGTCCTTCAGTCAGACGCACAATTTCCAACACCACCATAATAATAATAAAAATAAAAACAAGTCAGTTTGGAGCCGCATCTCCGGCGCCGCGGATGAGGGAAAATATTCCCCAGCCGGGGACGCCAGGCAGATGATCAGTCCCAAACAAACGCGGGACCAGCGCGGTCATTCAAAGAAAAACTATGACTGGACCCCGCTGACAAAGACACCATCTCAGGTCTTAAAGACTGAACAGGTCACGTTGAAGGCCGCCCCTCCCCTGGCCAAGCGCAAAAACGTAGACCGTAGCAAATACTGTGAGTACCACAACGACTACGGTCACCTCACAGATAATTGCTACACCCTCAAGATGGAAATCGAAACCGCGCTGAAGTCAGGGCAACTCGGCCATCTGGTGAAGAACGTGCACCGCACAGGCAAAAACGGGCGATGAGAACCAAGAGGAAGGATCACGAAAAAAGATCCGCGACCTGAATACTCATGCTGCCACATTGATTCCTCGTCACCACTGCAACATGACAAAGAAGGGCAAAAGCGCCTACCAAGGAAAACGCGCCCGAGCGCCACCACCAAGCGATTCATGGAAAGAGGCTGACGTCCTCATGCCAAAAATCAGAGGCGGCGCCTCATGCACAGCCCCTCTTGTCATTACCGCTATCTTTGGACACTATCGCACGCGATATATGTTCCTAGATGGCGGCAGCAGTACCGATATCATGTATGAGCAATGCTTTCAACAACTAGACCCGGAAGACAAAGCAAAGCTCGTCCCAGTCAACGAGCCCATCTCCGGCTTCATCCACGAAACCATCATGCCGCGGGGTATGCTGTCCATGCCAGTAACATGGTCTGACGGCACCCATGAGCGCACGGAGATATGTGATTTTATGGTTCTACCGGCCAACTCCAATCATGACATTCTTCTTGGACGGGAAGGCATCGCACGCTTTAACGCCAATGCTTCAACGGCGCATGCGATGGTGGGATTCCCAACCAAAACAGGTATTGCTTTCATTAGAGGTAACAAAGACTGCCACACCACAGAAACCGCCAAACCGCCAAAAATGGTGAAAACCGACACCCGCGCCGAGCCGGAAAAATGGGTTCTCAACCCTAAATTTCCGGAGCAAACGGTGATCATCGGCCATGAAATCTCCGAGGCCATTCGAAATCACTTAAAGCAGCTCTTAATCAGCAACATTGATGTATTCGCGTGGCAACCAGCCGACATGGTTGGGGTCCCGCGCAACATAGCGGAACATAGACTCAATGTCTACCGCTCAGTGGAACCTATAGTGCAAAAGAAGCGCAGCATGGGCCCGGAGAAAACAAAGGCCATGAACGAACAAGTCACCGAGCTGCTCAACGCGGGTATACTTCGCCCAATCAGATACCAGACATGGGTAGCTAACCCAGTCATGGTAGCCAAAGCAAACGGCGGGTGGCGCATGTGTGTCGATTATAAAGATATCAACAAAGCATGTCCAAAAGATTGCTATCCTTTGCCAGAGATCGACCTAAAGGTGGATTCTTTAGCCCCATACCGCTTTAAGTGCTTCTTAGACGCGTATAAGGGCTATCACCAAATCCAAATGGCAAAGGAGGATGAAGATAAGACGGCATTCCGCACAGACGCCGGCATTTTCTGTTACACAAAAATGCCATTCGGTCTAAAAAACGCGGGAGCTACATACCAACGCCTCATGGACACCGCCTTCATCAACGAAATCGGCGTACGGCTTGAAGTATACGTCGACGATCTTGTAATCAAGAGCAAGGATGAAAGCGACATGCTTAAGGATATCCAGCAAACGTTCGCACAGTTGCGCAAAGTGCGCATGAAGCTCAACCCAAGCAAGTGCTCCTTCGGGATGGAAGAAGGCAAATTTCTAGGGGTCATCGTAACGCGCGATGGGTTCCGCGCTAATCCAGAAAAAGTACAAGCCATAGAAAGAATGCCTTCACCCGCTTCCATCAAGGAGGTGCAAACACTCATGGGCCGCCTCGTGGCCCTCAACCGATTTTTATCCAACTACGCTTCAAAGTCATTTCCGTTTGTGGACACTTTGAAGAACTGTTTAAAAAAGAGCAATTTCCGTTGGACACCAGAGGCGGAATCGGCATTCAAAGAAATGAAACAATGCTTAATGAACCTTCCGACGCTAACAGCGCCCCTCCCCAAAGAGCCATTGACACTATACCTATCGGTCACGGACCGCGCAATAGGTGCAGTCCTCATGGTGGAGCGCAAGAATGTGCAAACGCCGATATACTATATCAGCCGCACGCTTCTAGATGCGGAAACAAGGTACACAATCATGGAAAAACTGGTTCTCGCTCTGGTGCACGCATCCCGAAGACTCCGCAGATACTTCCAAGGGCATCCGATAAATGTCCTCACGGACTACCGGATAAACGACATACTCGCCAAGCCCGAGCTGTCGGGGCGCCTGGCCAAATGGGCCATTGAACTTGGGGAACACACGATCCACTACAAGCCCCGCCCCGCCATCAAGGGCCAAGTTCTTGCGGACTTCGCCACGGAAATTCCCGCAGATAAAGTACTCGAATGTCAAACGGAGGAAACTCCCGCGTTAGCGCAAGACCCATCACAAAAATGGTCTTTATTTACGGATGGGGCCTCAAACGAGGATGGCGCTGGCGCGGGATTACGCCTTATCAGCCCAGATAAACAAGAGTTCACGTACGCCATCCGCCTCGACTTCAAAAGCACGAATAACGAGGCGGAATACGAAGCGCTGCTGGCAGGCCTCCGCATTGCGGAAAAAATGGGGGCCAGGCACGTGGAGGCACACGTGGACTCTCTACTTGTGGCGCGACAGATCAACGGGGTTTACGACGCAAAAGACGAGACCATGGCGTTATACCTGGAACAGGCCAAACAGCTGATGCGCCGATTCGACTCATGCAAAGTCGAGCACATTCGGCGCAGCGAAAATAAGCCCGCCGATGCGCTAAGCAAAATGGCATCAACGGTCTTTGAACATATGGCCAAAGAAGTCCGCGTCGAGATCCTAGACAAACCATCTGTTCCGCTGCGACAAGTCAACATAATCCAAACAGGAAGCACATCTTGGATGGCTCCGATCAAGGCCTACCTATCATCCGGCACCCTGCCTGACGAAAAGTCAGAGGCCCGGAAGATCAAGAACAAGGCCCTACAATACCAACTCATCGACGGTATCCTATATCGCCGCTCTTACCTGGGACCGCTATTGCGCTGCGTAGATTCCGCAGATGCTTCCTTTCTCCTACGAGACATACATGAAGGGACATGCGGACTACACGCGGGCCCAAGAATGGTAGTGGCGAAGTTAATGAACGCGGGGTACTACTGGCCGGGCATGCACGTGGACGCGGTCAACGAGTTGCGCAAATGCGACAGTTGCCAGCGCCACGCCCCGAACACCTTGCGGCCCAAGAACAACCTGGTGCCAGTCACAGCGGCCTGGCCGTTCCAAAAATGGGCTATTGATTTGGTAGGCCCATTCCCAACGGCTCCAGGAAATGTAAAGTACCTAATCGTCGCCATCGACTACTTCACAAAGTGGGTCGAGGCGAAACCACTAGCAAAAATTGACGGCGCACACGTCAAAAAATTCATCTGGGAATTCATCATTTGCCGATTTGGTCTACCGCTGCAATTGGTAAGCGACAATGGCACACAATTTGAAGACCAATCCTTACAAGAATGGCTATCTCAAATGGGTGTCCAACAAATCTTCACATCTGTCGCGCATCCTCAAGGCAACGGTCAAGTTGAGCGGGCCAATCGTACGATTGTTGAAGGTATCAAGGCACGGCTGGGTACCAAAAGAACAGGGTGGGTAGACGAAATACCCCATGTCCTATGGGCATACCGCACCCTCACAAAAACCAGCAACGGCGAAACGCCATTCAGCTTGACGTACGGAACGGAAGCGGTCATCCCCGCCGAAATCGGTTGCCCTTCCGCAAGGGTACTCATGGCTAATAAGAGAGACAATGACAAAGAGCTCCGCCTAAACCTTGACCTCCTGGATGAACGACGTGAACTCGCCGCAATCAAAGAAGCGAAATATAAAACGCAGCTGGAGCGCTATTACAACAAGCGCGTCAAAGCCTGCACATTCAAGATCGGCGACTACGTTTTCCGACACAACGAGGCTTCCAACGCCGAAAAGCCTGGAAAACTAGCCCCTACCTGGGAAGGCCCATACAAGATACAAGAAATACTTGGCAAAGGCGCTTACGCGCTAGAAAGGCTCGATGGAACACCTATCCCCAGATCTTGGAACGCAGCACAATTGCGCCGCTGCTACTTGTAAAACACTTGTAATTACGGCTACACATGCCGCGTCTATCAATGAAAATTGTTCCCTATATCTGTTATTCTACTTGTTTTTCCGCGCCAAGGTCTTCAAGACTTAAGCAAAACTATCGTCGGACCACAAATAAGGCGGTGTTAACATGATAAAGTCTTCTAGGCATGCTTCGCGCACGTCGGACTTATAAAAATCATACACCAACACCACATAAGATGGTCTTCAAGACGAGTTTACTTGCCGGACTTAAAGACACGCGCCGCTAGAACAAACTTAAAGCCTTGTCTTCTAAACTTGTAACACAAGTTGGACAAAGAGCAAACTAGTTCAGCGCGCAGTCGTGGGTCTTCTAGGCAAGGCGCACACGCGCTTAACTCGGACTTATGGCACAAGTCGCGCCCCGCTATAGTCTTCAAGGCAAATACTTAACACGCCGGATTATCTAGCAGGACGCGCGCCTAATTTTAACTTGTCAAATCGGGTGACGACTTGGTTAGATAAGTTAAGTTAGGACGAGAAACACAAGATATAAGGAAAAACCAAAATTTTCATTCATTATAAGGGACTTAAAAACCCTTGGTAATTACAAGTTATTTACAAGGACAAAAAGAAAAGAAGAGACAAGCGCCTACTAAAACTTAAACATTTGAAGTACCCTCGCCACTGGCTCGTTGGCGCTCTTCTTCAAGGCGCTTGCGCTCCTCCTCCTTGGCCAGCTCATCAGATTTGTCGATATAATACTTGAGGGCAGACAAAGGATCAGCATTTTTGTTGCAATCTGCAACCACTTGAAGAATTGGGAAGTCCACCTTCTCAAACTTGAGTAGCTCCGCCTCATACTCATCCTTCAGTGGCTTCCCATAATGCTCCGCATCCTCGATCCGCCCACCATTTTGAGCTGCCAGAAAACCATCTTCGTAGCCTTCACCATACCCATAAGCATGGGCGGTGGCGGCTATGGCAGCGACTTGGTCGCCCAGCTTAGGCTCTTGCCAGAACCTCTTGAAGACCTGCAAAAGGAGTTAACAAGTTAGCATAAAAACTTCAAAAGTTTGTACGAAAGGCGCTAAAAGAAATATACACTTACCCCAGTGATCCCATCAGTCATCATCCACTTGATGGCATCCTGTGTCTGCGTCTGGGCGGCCATCGCCTCATCCAAAAGACGCTGGGCTGTCTCACATTCCTTGACAGCCGCAGCGCGAGCTTCCTCGGCAGAACCAAGGTCCTGCTCCAGATCTTCCTTTGCATGAAGGATCTGGACCCTCTCCTGCTCTAAGAAGGAGACGCGCTCAGTAGCTTTGACAAGATCTGCATCTTTAGACTCAAGCTCCAAGCGCTTCTCCACGACTTGCGCAGTTCGTTCAGAGAGGGCCTTGCTCTTCTCTTCTACTTGCCGGGTCAACGCCCGGCTTTCCTCTTGCGCCTCGGCCAGAGTCTGCTTTAACTTCATAGTTTCGGCATTTGTCTTCTTGCAAGACTCTGTCCATCGGCGCTTATCCGCCGCCGCGTCCCCTTCCAACTTGGTAACTTTGGCTTCTGCATCATGGGCGCGGCGACGGTACTTGGATATTTCAGCCTTGAAGGCAGCCTCTTTCTCAGCAAGGTCTGCCTTCTCCGCCTCCAAGCGTTGGATGCCTCGCCACACCGCCGCATCTCGGCGGCGCAGCGAGTCAATCATAGATAGCTGAGTCGCTTGATTGACGCACAAGGCAGCCACAAGGTCTGCGCGACTCAGCATATCTTGGTGCGCGCGCTCGTAGGGAGGCACCACCTCCCTCACAAACTCCTCGGCGGCCAAGGAGTTAGAGAATAAAGTATTCTCCCTGACCGCCCACCGAGGGCGCCAAATTGCATCACCCCCTGACCAGCTGGAGCCATCATACCCGCCTGATGGCTCCCTATCATCAACCCTGGAGAACTCGCGCCGCGACTGACGCGAGCCCTCCGCGCTACCACCAATGCCTGACGCCAAAAGGGCCCTCTCAAAACCATCCATCTCCTGGGACCCCTCGGCGCTGGCATTGGCGCGCTCCTCTTGCTCCTTTAACTGGCGAGCCTTCTCCTCCAAGAACTGTTGCTCTTGGAGACGAAGACGGTTCGCCTCAGCTTTCTTGGCCGCCTCAGCCTTTCGCCTAGCTTCATCGGCGGCAGCCTTCCTCTCAGCCTCAGCTCTGCGTAGCGCTTCATCGGCCGCTGCTTTCTTCTCGGCCTCCGCCCTCCGAAGGGCTTCATCGGCCTCAGCCTTCAAGCGGGCTTCCTCCCGCTGCGCTGCCTCTTGCTCTTGAAAGAGCACATCCACCTCTGTCCTACCCGCCTCCGAAGATGGAGATGTGGGAGGAGGAGTTGGCACAATTTTGGGCGCAACTGCAGAAGCAACAAAAGTGTTAAGAACAACCAAAGAAAAAGATTTCAGAAAAGGCAAAAGAAATTAACTTACCAGGGGTTTTCTTCTTCAACAGCTTCTGGAACAGAGGCTGACGTGTGGGCGCAGCGCCTATACCCACACTAAAGGTGGGGGCAACAACCCCACCAACACTGGAACTTTTCTCCAGCATCACCCCTCGCGCGGGTGACAAGGGGGAGGAAGTGGTCTCTGTAACAGGGGTTTCAACCCCACCACTCTCCCCGCCAGTGGTAGCAGCCGCCTTCTCCAAATTAGCAGCGGCGCTGCTAGAAGTGGCACCAGTGGTGCGCCTCTTCTTCCTTTTCTCCAACTTGGAGGGTTCTTCCTCCTCTTCATCCTCAGAGGCAGGCCCGTCCTTCCTCCGGCGCCGCCCCTTCACCACTTCGCCTACTGAAACGGAAGAGCCCGAATCAGAACTTGTTAAAGGGCGTTGGCGACGTTTACGTCTCCGCGGAGCGTGTTTCCAACGGCCACGCCCCGCGGGCGCCTTCTGAACCTCCACAATCTCCACTGAGGAGTCAGAGGCATCATCGCCAAAAAGGCTAGAAAATAAAAGTTCGTTTGACTCACCTGTGGTGTAATAAGGCTTGGGCGCGATGGTCAGGTCAGGATAATAAAACCTGTCCACAAACGCCTCAAGGCAAGACACCTCTCCCTCCGCCAACCGCCTCCACTTTATGCCCTTCTCTTGACGAGCAGCATAAAATTGGAACTTACTCACACCTGCGCAAAAAACAGTTAGAACAATATGACATACAACGCAAAGAAATGAACTTGGAAACTGTGCTTACCCTCCGCAGCGATGTAAGGTTCCTTTCCTGGGCTCTGAGTTAGGCAGCTCATCCCCAGAAGGCAAAAGATGCCATCTGTGAGATTCTTAAACTCCAGCCTAGTGGCGTTGGCGGTGAGGGTGGTGAACCAGGCTTGCTTCTTGAAATCCTTCATCACCGGTATGTCAGCCACCCGCTGACCGTCTGCAATGACCTTCCAAGGCAGACTAATGGGGATGACTCCCCTCTTCACAAAGAAGAATTTTTCTTTAGCCCAATGAAGGGACTTGGGGGTATGGGTGGCCATTGGAGGCACCTTGGGGCGCGGCTTAAACGAGAACCACATCTCGTCGCGCGCAAGAAAATAAAAGACATTGAGCATCTCCACAGTAGGCTCAATGTCCAAGGCGCGGCAGGACGCCTCAAAGTGTACCAGCCTCAGCATCCCAAAGGCGGTAAGCTGGGTTGGCCCAACACCATAAGCAACCAGAGTATCAATCTGGAAGCGTGTGCAAGGTAGCCGAAAGCCACACTTGGTGAAATGGGCTTCATAAAGGGCAAGTTGCCCAGGCCCAGCAGAGAGGACATTCTCCGTCGGAGAGGGCAGAGTTGGCTCCCACTCCGGTAATATACCATAGCCCCTGCAAAAGTTGTCGAAGGCCTCTTCAGTCCAAACACAAAAAGTGTTTGTCATGAGCTTTCGCTCCTTGATCTTTCCGTGCTCCACCTGCACCTCCTCCTCCACGTCATCAATCACTGGCTCCTTACCGGTAACATCACCGGAGGGAGAACCAACGTTCGAAGCTTCTGACATTTTAACAAAGGAAAGAAAGAAAAGAAAAGAAATCTGGAGAACTAACTGGAAATGGTTGAAGACTCGCCGGGAAACTCAAAAGGTTCACCGGAAAACTCAACAGATCCAACGAGAACTTTGAAGATCGGTCGGAATCTTCAAAGAAAAACAAAGAAATGGAAACAAACTAAGAACAATCAAAGAAAACGATGAAGATCAAGAAGAAGTTTCACGTCAAATCTTTGAAGATTGATCAAACAATCTCTGAAGATTTAAAGAAAACTTCAAATGATCGGAACTGTTTTTGAAAATGAGAGAGTGCAAGTAAGAAGGGATGAACAAATGAACAAGTAACCGTTTAACATGCATCCCAACTCATATATATACCCACTGCATTAATGGCAGTGGGGCCCAAGGAGAGACAACCGTCGTCACACTTTTTCAAAATTCAGAGAAGCAGATGCTGACACGTGTCATCATGCGTGAGTGAACGGCTAAGATCAAGCAAGGATAAACAATCCAACCGTCACTCGACGGATGGCTGACACGTGTCACTAGATCTCACCAATGTAAACTGACCAGGCGCGTGAAGCATCACGCGCCTGACGAACTTCACGTGCCACTCGACACGTGGCACAAGCACAACCACACAAGCAACAAGTGGGGCGCGTGCCAACACACGCGCCTGACACAGACGAAATGTTGGTAACTGCACCACAGTGAGGGGACAGCCAACAGTCAGCACAGCAGACGAGGCTGACTCGTCAGCAACCCTCAAGCTTCCATCACAAGTAGCTGATCATTCGAATTCCAGGCGCCTTAACTCCCATTTAATGAGAGACAAATTAAATGCCAATGATTCAAGATTTATTACAACTGCGGAAGAACTACAACATGGCGCAAAGTTGACGTAAAACCAAGAAAGACGTTCCCCGCCCAGCGCCCTAACAGGTCTTGGCGGCAAACGCCTTCCATGGCGCAACTTTGACGTAAAACCAAAAAAGACGTTCCCCGCCCAGCGCCTTAACAGGTCTTGGCGGCAAACGTCTTCCATGGCGCAAATTTGACATAAAACCAAAAAAGACGTTCTCCGCCCAGCGCCTTAACAGGTCATGGCGGCAAACTTCTTTCATGGCGCAAATTTGACGTAAAACCAAAAAAGACGTTCTCCGCCAAAATTTGCAGTAGAACGAATTTCAGGGCACACCAGCAGATGAGCTCTCATCCGCGCCCTCATACTTTGAGTCTAGCGCTCCACCTACCCTTCACAAAGAATAGGAGAAACCCTAGACTAGGGGGACTTGAAGGGATAGGGAGCCTAATCCAGGCGGAAGAGGCATCCCTATCCCCATAACTCAGCTTCCCCGCGCCAATCAGTGGCGCGAGGAACCAACGGCGCGCAACGAGCAGCACATGCAGGGAAGCGCGCAAGAACAACAACTGATAAGCAATAGCATCACCTGATAAGCGCGTACCACCACACGCGGAATCTTCCCTTGACAATCATCGTACAGAGTACAGAAGACAACAAAAGGAAGATTCACAAAGATCACTGACAGGGTACGCGCCAATAGGAAAGCTACAGGTGGCAAAGTGGTCCAACAACTACAAGACAAGGACAGCAGCATGGCTGCAGCCATGCTTCCACCATACCAGCGTCTACAGTGACAGCAGACATACCTTACCACTGTCAGGAGCATGGTCAACGACTGACAGGGGCGCCGTCTGCCAATCACAGAGCGCCACGTGTCTGCCTCGAGCAACAACCATGCTGCCTAAATGACGTCATGAACAGTACACCTGTTCTCCCGCCAATTCCAGGGGGAACATTGGACTTGGGCCCAGACCAAGCCCAATAAAGAATGGTTGCTCGTGGGCCTTTCGATCAAGCCCACGAGTTCTCCTATAAATACAAGGATACCTCTCCTTGCCAAAGGATCCGAAAATAGTCATTGTTAGCCTAGTATACTCACTTGTAATCTTTGTACTCGATCATCAATAATACTATCGGCTATTCACAGTGGACGTAGGTCATTACTTGACCGAACCACTTACATCTTGTGTTCTCACTTACTTTCACCACACACACACTTGCATCATTATCAAACGGGTTTGACCTTGTGGTTTGGGCAAAGGATTAACCCTGACGGACTTAGGTATTAACCCCACGTAGATTATACGTAATCTCCGTGATACCTATTGTTTCTTCAGTATATATAACATAATTTGGGTTGGATTTGTTTTGATGGGTTAATAAAATTAAGTGATTTTGGTCTTACTAAATGTGTTAATGTTAAAAACATTGGTGATATTTTTAGTAATATTTCCATTAAAACCAATAAGTTTTTAGAAGTGCGCGGTGGGTAAACAGGCTACAAGTTGCACCACTACCCCATTTTGAATAGAGAAACCTACTCTATTAAGAATAAAATTTGGGGCCCTCAGGAAGTTCAAGTTTGGAGTCGTCGCCTGCATCGCCCCTATTAAGGGCCAAACATGAAGAAAGAGGCGTGAAATTGTGTAAAAACACCTCATACACCACCCCTTGGGCGTTAAGGGGTGTGAAATGGAGGGATGAGTGATATGTTTAACGCTCCTTCATCTCTCACTCTCAACTTATCTCTCTCACTGCCACTTTTACTTCTCTCCCTAGTTTTATTAAAATAAATAAATATTGATTAGATAATTATTAGAGGGGCATGAAAGTTGATGTTGTATTTACTCTATTAATATTACATTTGTCGATCGAAAGACCAACAACCCCTTAGAGCACCAACAACGTAGTATCCAGTGGGATACTTGGATGTAGGTGGTACAGGGCGGACCAAGACAAGCAACACCAGTGGCGAAGCTTGGTTTCGGAATCGGCGGGGGCCGAACTCAATTTTTTTCGATCGGTAGTGGAAAATCTGCGGGGGCCGGACTCAACCCGGACTCAATTTACCTATGAAAATCGCAAATTTCCACTACTGCGCCGAAAAACAGGGGGGGCCAGGGCCATCCCTGGCCCCATATATACTTCGCCCCTGAGCAACACTACGCGATGTGGAGGTCGTCCGAAAGGGGGTTCATTGGCAGGTTTGAGGACCTGAGTCAAACGATAAAAGGAAGCCCCTCATTCAAACGGTTTCATGGGCTTTTATATAAAGCAAATTGAAGTTTGTTGGAAGTTTGGTGATATAGAAAAAGTGAGTGTTTTTAAGAGAAATTCAGAAATCTAATTTGACTAAGGTTAAGAGTTTGTGAAAGTTTATCACTGTGAATGTTTTTAGTTTATGCTTATGACTGAACCATATGATAATATTATATTGATTTGATAATATAAGTTGTATACCATGCATGGGGAAAAGAGTCTTTGCATAATACTTACTACCTTCCAATGGATGTTGCTTAACTTGCACTCTTTGGTACAAACATATAGACAAACGTTGTGTATGTTTTCTTTTATCATTCTTAATAGTTACATAAAGTGGTTTCTTACATACTATACATAACCAATTGTACGTGTTTAGTACTTTATATATCATGGATTGAAAACACATAGGTAAAATTCATACCTTCTATTATCACAATTGTCACATGTAAATTAACTAAAGTGATAACAATAAGTTATAGTAACTCTATTTAGCATAATAAGATTATAATTCTAATTTACAATCTTTGGATGCCAAGACATATTTACCTGTCACCATAATAATATAATTATCTATTTCAAACATATTATAACTAATTTTTTATTGATCTAAACTAGATGTAGCATTTCTCCTTTGAATAAGATATATAGTAAAACTTTATAATAAGATTACAAATCATTGTACTTGTTATGAGAAAACATTTTAAGCGATTGAACCAAATTATAACTCGTTTAGTTTGATGATCACTGATGTAAAATTGTAACATTTTAGTTATTTTGAAGTTAAGGGAATGTTGATGTAGGGCCAGCCCTGAGCATGGGTCGGGTGGTCACCGGCTCAGAGCCCGACCCTCAAATGGGCCCGAATATTTTTCTAAAATACACACACACACATATATATATATATGCCTACATCTCAATTCTTAATTCTTCTCACATTTCTCACACAAAACAATTTTCCTACAGGATCCTCTATATATATATTAAATTCAACATTTAGGATATATGTTTGTTTTTTATACAATAAAGTCTTGTTAGTGGAGTTGAAAAAACCATCATGCGGGTTTTTGGTGTTTCGTCAAGGTAACTATTCTAAACTCCTATGGTTGTGGTTTATATTATTATCATTTGATTGGAATAGCATTTGGTTCACCGCATCGAGGATTTTATTCCATTTTTGTAATAACACGCTTTCGTCTAAATATTATATACTAATAAAATGTTATCAGTATTTTGTTATGTATATATATAATTGAGATTTTATATTGAACCGATAAACCGGATCCGGGTCACATGGATTGACCCAAACGCGAGCCAATATTTCCTCAACATCACTGCCAATACGTACTCATGCAATGGAATGAAGCTCCTTTAATAAAAAGAAAAAAAAAACAAAACAAAAATCAAATTGTTCAAGACCATGGTTGCAAAAGTCTGTAGGCAGTGCCATCTTGGTTGGCTGAGAAGTTGTGAGTACTTGGGCATAGTCGGGGACTTGGGGAGTGCTCGGTCTAGGCATAGAGTACTTAGAGATTACTTGTTGATTAATCGCTAGGCAAGATTTTTACAACCATGGTCAAGACTACATGGGCCCACCACATCCTTCAACAACACCCATTATTTGCTTGGCGACACCTGCAAAAGCCTCCCCGCCCCTCATGGTGTGAGGAGCGCTATTAGGCTAAGGTAGCAGACGACGCTACCCTATACCACCTAGTCTCACAGTATACTATCCGTAGACAAATTGCGTATATGCCTTTTTAATCACATATAGAGGCGCACGTATCCATTTTCTTTCCTTAACCGGTTCGGTAAGTCAAAACCTTTGCTTAAACTGGCTTGATTTAAAACCGGCTATTATTAATTTTAGTTCGGCTTAACTGACGGTGACATGGAAAATGGCTAATGTCCACAACGGTCAGTCTTACAAAATCCAATTACCCTATAGAACTCGAATCCACACCACTTTAAAGTAAATAAACACCTGACGCCATTAGACAAATAGCCCGCGTTACGCATAACAAAACATAAGCTAAAAATGAGAAAAAGCAAAGGGTGAAAATAAAGAAAGAGTGGACACATGCATATAGGTACTTGACCTCACCTGAGCGTGCGTGTCATCCAAAACGTATTTTAAGAAATTCATCTGCTGTATATCCAACCTTTGACTCGGTGATGGTGTGATGTTGAACATGAGACTGATGGCAATTGTGGTGGCGTGACGGTGGGGACGCCGTCGTGTATTCTCCTCGATCCCCACTACTTGTGTCATTATCTGATCTGTTGCTATTCTCTTTATGTCTTCCCTATAAGATTCCTTTGCTTTGAATAAACCAACCAACATTTGCAATTTCTGGACTCACTATTAATCTTCCATTTCTATCAAACACAGTTTGGTCTACCCATGTTTTGTTTTCTTGGAAGTTGCAATATGATTTATCATTTATTATTATTATTATTATTTTTAACGGCAAACGAATACAAGTCCAGCTACCGGGTAAAGTAATGGTAAAAGACGACTTATATGCCAATGATTGCAGACAGTGTTGAATTGCTTAAGCCTACGATCTCCAGTTACGAAAAAACTCGTTGTCAAAAAGCCCACTACAGTTAAACCCGGTAGAGATCAAATTCAAACTTAAGAACTTAAACGATTGAACAACTTGTTCGATTCTTTTTCTTAATTTCTATTAATCAAAAAAGAAAATTACAACGAATAAAAACAAATAACCCCGACATCTAGGTAAACTACTTGGTGAACAAAACAATTACTTAAACTAGAAAACATAATCTTACTCAACTTCTAATTAAAATAAAACTGATATAAATACGACTCGTTTTATTATTAGTTCCTAAATTTTAAATGATCTACTCCTATCACCGCTTGAGAACAATCGAATCACCCTAATATCGTATTGTTCATTATTGTTCATCATCCATTACCTACATTATTTATCAATATGTGCGAATATGTATGATTTCACAACTCGATGAAGAGGATTAATTGTTCATTTTGATGAAAATATACCTCACTGTTAAGAAAGTTGATAACACCAAAAAAAAATAGGATTTTATATTTTTATATGAATCGTTTAAAAATAATATATCAAGTAAAGATGGCTTGAGAATAATACTTGGCTACTTGCTGCATTTTGTACGGTTTCGACTTTAGATGGTCCTACATATGTCTCTTTATTCGCGGCACCTCGGTTTCTTTGGCTCCCTTCGTTTTAAGTGGGATAGAGCTTTCCGGTACACTTTTTTTTTTATTTGTTTTATTAACACGTTTATTTATTTGAACGACCCACATAAACATGCAAATTCACACTCTATTTATAATGAATTATGCCAAGCAAACTTCACAATATGAACTTGCAAGGAGGGTCCATTGGAGATGTTCTGATGTGCTAATTTGTAGTGGATGGTTCGTGTAACAACTTCTCTTTATGTTTAACTTTGTAAAGAATAAAATGAGTGGTATTGGAACTTATGCATCTTTAAGCTCTCACCAAAGTAATAATATCATTTAAAAGAAACTTAATAATATCATTTCTATCCGTTACGGTGTTGACAGCTACCCAGAATCGATCTTGAGGAATGAAATTCTTGAACTAGTCGCCGAATGCGTGGACATTGCAAGGAGTTATGAGAAGTCACTTAGCGCTTTAGCTAAACAGCTTTGATCGATGAAGCTTAACTTGTTAACAAAAGAGCCAATTCGTTTAACATCTTATGACAATTATAAACAAATATTCAAACAGGTTATACACATTCGAAACAAACATTCAAACAGATATAAGCATTCGAAACAAACATCATATAAACAAAAGATCAACTGGATTAATATATAATAACCAGTTTGTACATACAAAATATAAAATATAACTGAAAGTCTAATACAAACAAAGATACACTACTGATCATCAGTTGGCTGTGGTGGTGACTGCGGAACTGATAACTCATCTAACCCCGCAACATCCCGTAACTCCATCAACTTCTACACCACCTAGTCCATCGAACGCTCATGCCGCCAGAGGCGGCGATCAAAGTCCCGAACGACCAACCGCACAGCAGGAGGCAGGTCCTCATATAAAGCAGTCAGCATAATTAAATGATTGGTCATAGCGCAACGCTTAGGGTTACTTTTCATCTTTTACAGATACAGCAGTCAACATAAGTATAATGATTGGTCTCTAAGTGCCGCGTTATGGCCATAACGCGGCACTTTTGGAGGGGTGAAAATAATTTTGGAGGGGTGGAAATATAACGACACTTATGTTTATCCTAAATTAGAAATCATATGTCATCTAGTTTCGATTCATTATAAAATTCACCCATTTTACCCCTCTTGTCCAATCCTTCCACATGGTATGTGACCATGGTCCAACTCATGGGCCAGCAACAGTCTAGTCTAACATACCTTCACACCCATTGATAAAAGTTAGTGGGAATACACTTGGAAACTTTGACTGGGTCAAACAAGTCCAACAATCCCTTAAAGTAGTTGTGAACACAGAGGTTGATTGAACAACTGTTGCACAAACAAAACCATAATCAAGATTCCCAACACACATGAACCAAGAGTTGACAACAATAATGAAAGTAATCTAAAGTTGGCATCAATACACATATCCTACTGGTTTTTTAGTACTTATCACACCTGTAAATACATATCATCATCATATCATATAAAGTAGAACATATGTTATGTGTATATCATGTAGACATAACATGATGACAAAGTAAACCATGAGCATCATCATCACCATCATCATTTAGATGATAAGATTTGCAGTTTTAAACTTGTAAGACTACAACTTAGTAACATACACATCATTGGACAAAACTTAGTGCAATTCAGCTTTACAATCCTCTTGTAAAGAAGGGTCCACCTATAGAATTAACAAGACAACTTGAACAATCCCATGAGGGTCATGTTGACCCATGAAGTACTATATTTTAACAAATGTGTTAGTTAATAGTTATGTAACTAAACTTTTTAGATTATAATAAATGAAATAATTCAAGATTGCACCTTACCAGTGTTACCACAACAAAAGTTTTGGTCTTTCAAGAAATGGATGAAAAAGGGTTGTGGACTGACCTTTCAAACGGCGAGATATAAAAACCTATCGATTCGAGTATCTTGTGAATCTTTGTCGTTCGCAACTTGATCCAATCAATACAGTGTCTGTCAGTTTCAAATGAACAATATATCTTATCTCCATCATGATCACAACTTTTAAATGAGGATTATCCACTAACAATATAATATATACACTAGTACTTTAACCATGTAAATACATAATAAATTACCTACTTGGATTGGATGGTTTAATATGCTAATGTTTAGTTACCATCATGTAGTTCCATTGACACTTCCACAGTCTAAGTGATTAATAATGAAGTGGGACCCGATCAACACGCCTAAATTGAGCCGACTAATAAGAAGCCAAATTCCGGTGTCTTTATCAAAATGATGTGATTATTGTTAAGGTGGAGTTGTTAAAAGTTGATGGTGACTGTAAGTTTGGAAAATGGTAACTCAATTATCAAATTATGCTTTCTTTTGAGGGGGCATGACATGATTAAAGAACAGGATTCAGATCAAATCGAAAACCATCTTCAAACTCATGGAGATTTGTGTAAAAAGGAAAGAAATGGTAACAATAATTAATATTTGTAAAGGTAACACAAACTTTGTAAGAGGTTTATATGAAGGTTTATGTATCAATACAGAAGCTATAGTACCTCAAATGATTCATATATCTACAAAACAATGTGCAAAACTATGTTATGTAACACTTTGAGCCAAATCAATTTTCTAATGTTTCTTACGCAACTTAATATTTCTGTTGTTTTTTAGAGAAACTTTCAAACTAACTTATCTATTGTTGGACCTCGGTTAAACATACATTTGATATGATCAGTTTTTGTGACCCAACGGATCAACAAACTTGATCCATTGATCAGAAACATCAACAAAATAAATGGGTCCATTTGGGTCATGATCATTTTATTTTTATTAGTGGGATAGATCATAATCCATCAGCTAGTTAACGTGTTAGATCACTATCCACTTAGTTGGGTCATGGGTCAATAGTCAATCCATTAGTCAATACGATACAAATCCGGCCCGTTGCATGCATACCTGAAGGAGCACAAAAGAACCTGAGAACCCGAATGGCCGAATTCTACCGAACGATAACTGAACCGAATATAATTAACAGGTCTGGTCTTGGGTCAGGTCAGGTCAGGCCGGTTTCTAGAAAACCATAATCCGAATATGTGTTTAACTTTTATCCCTCATCCAACATTCTCCTATCAATTTTCAATAAACCTAATATTCATACTACATTGTATTATTTTTATATTTGGTGTATAGAATTCATAGTTGTTATGGGTGATAAGTCAATAAAGTCAACTGGAAAAACATCAATTGTTGTCAACATAGTCGGTGATTTGCTTTATTTATTATATTAGAGATTTAAAAAACATTTTAAGTTGAGTTTGTCATCATGTTGTCTATTTCACGGGATATTTAATGTTTTGGTTGTATCTAGGGTGAATATAGGTTAGATTTGGTGTATCATGTGATTGTAAGATATGAAAACTACATGGACTAAAAATATTGCAACATACATCATCATCATCTACTTGATTCATCAAGACACTTTATAATGTAAAACATCTTCTTAGTACGCGTAAATAATTGGTTGAATGTTTGTGTTTTTTTACTAGAAGTGTGATGAGGTAGGAAAAAAAGTTGTAGATAGTATTAACGGCGGTTGGGACTGTAATGAGTTACTTAGGTTGTGTAGTTGTTACATCATCTCAAAAGATTATTATAAGGGGTTGTGGATTCATACACCCCTACTTTAGGATCCATACACCTTGGGCCACATCACACACCAATAGAAAGCTGCCAAATACTCAGAATGTGATGTCATACACCCTAAATATGATGTCACGGGGTGTATGAATCCTAGAACCCTTATTATAATCTGTTAGTGTACGTTTGAATATATGTTTTGGGCATTCGGATTGGTTATTGTAGTATTTTACTTTTGTCAACTGGTTATCTGTTTCGAAGGACAATCATTTGAAGGGATTGAGTAAGTCTCTAACAACATGGATACGTTATAAAACGGACAAGAATGTCAACGATGACGCTTGACCCTTTTTTGATAGCATCCATAGATTGAAAACTAGGGTCTTTGAACTCATTTCTTTCACAAGCAAACGCAAGACCACATATGATATGAGGTTACCTTGTTGAGATCCTTGATCTATAACCTTGATTTGTTATATTGAGAACACGGCCCATTACTTCGGTCACACATTTTCTAAAACACAAATACAACATAATATGTCCTTAAATTAGAAATTTAGGCTGAACCATCAAATTAGAAATGACCATCAACATCGGTCATAGGCACTCAACCCAAGCCAAATTAGGCCAACCCAAATAAAACAAAGAAAGTTGAACTATGACCGAATATTCAGAAAAAGACAACACGTAATGTAATACACTTGATGAAATATGATTTAAGCCAAAAGGGGGGGGGGGGGGGGGGGGGACCGTTGCCAACAATCGGACTTGCGAAGAGAACTTGGTTCATGTGTAGGTGAAGAAAAAAGAAGGTGAAGGTAGTGAAGAATAAACAAGAGTGTTAGTTAAACTAAAAGGGTATTGATCTCCCGATCACCTCTTCAATTTTTTTATTAATATTAGTATGTAACGACGGCTTCTACTTCTAACTTTTTAGTTACACATGAATCTCACTAGTTCAACTAAAAAGAATTTTTCTATTACCACGGTTCTAAATTTTTTACTTGGGTCGTCTATAACCACCTGAAATCGCTTGTTTTATAATCTCACACCATCAATAAACGACCGTTTATGATACTTTGTATCAAATCACAATCCAGTGAATCTCAAATGACCATTTGTGTACATGTTTCTCAGACATATACAGGTTTGTAGGTCAAATTATGACCCCATAATTTTCAAACGGCCATTAAATGACATAAAACAATGTTAGAAACTTAGATTAAAAATGAGACAAAATATACTCCTAAATCATAAACCTCTCATATTTTCTTTTAACCATTCAATTACACTACTAAATCATCTACCCTAAAAAATTTAACACATCATAATACTATAAACCATCAAATATATTAACTATCATAAAACCGCGTAACCAACCAGTAAGGCGACCAGTTCGATCTTTTAACACATTATCATCGTACAAAAACCGAACCATTAAACTATAAAACCCACTACATACCAACCACATTAACATATCCTACTCTATCACATCTAACATCTATCCCTACTCATCCAATATCATCCAACTCGCTATGTCATATCATATCACATCATATCATTCCAGGTGTCGATATCGCAAGATCAGGCAAACTAAAACATTCCCCACCTTCCCCACTCTCCACCTGCCACCCATTCCCACCACCACCACCACCCGCCACATACCCGCTGTCACCGACACCCGTAAACGGCCACACCCCTCTCCCAAACCCAAACCCCACATCCTCATACCCTCCAAACACACAATTCCCATTCAACAATGACGTGAAACTGTCAATGCTTGCCGGTGCCGGTTTACCGCCGGCGAGAAACTGGTGATCGCCGGTGAACGGGATAAGGAAAGGGGTGGTGGTGGGTGGGGCCATGTGACGGAATTCGAGAGTATTATTATTATTATTATTAATATTAATATTATTATGGTGGTTATGGGTGGTGAGGCGAGAGCGTTTGGCGTTTTTGCGGCTGCCGCCACCGATGGGGATGTCACGGAGAGTGCCGCCGTGGGTCCAGTAACGGCGGCAGGCTTTGCAGAAGTGACGGGGTTGGGAGAAGTTGTAGTTGTTGTAGTAGCAGAATTTGGTGTTGGTTGAGTCGCAACGTGGGCATGGGAGGTGTTCGGGTTCTGGTGGTGGTTGTTGTGGTGGTTTTGTGGTGGTGGTGGTTGGGCGGCGGTGTGTGGTGGTTGTTGGTGGTTCTGATGGCATTTTGTTTTTTAATATTTGAAGGATTGGGTTAGTTTTGGAGAGAGAAAGAGAGATGGGGGAATGTTTGTGGGGTGTGAAGGGGGTTTTATGGAGGCGGAGGGCGGATGAGAGAGAAAGTAAGCAAGCAGGCTTTTTCAGGGAGAGAGAGTGTGAGAGAGAGAGAGAGAGAGAGAGAGAGAGAGGTTACAGGGCTATACTACTACAGGAGACAGTGGTACCTGTGGATTTTAATACTGAGTTGTTTTGTTTTTTTTTTTTTAACGGAGAAGGAGATAACTTTTATTCCACGAGAACACACATCGAGTACATAGACCAAATTTCCTAACCAGAGGTTAGAAAACCGGACATAAGAAACAATAGATACAAATGACTAGAAGACTCGCCTATCAACTACAAGGATTTCAACACCCAACCAAAAAGATACAAATGATTAAAAAACTCGCCTATTAATGACCAGAGTTGTTTTGTTTAACATGTTTATTATTGTTACTGCATCTTTAATAATAATAATAATAATAATAATAATAATAATAATATTTAAAAGTTTCAATTGGGTTGGTAAAGTGGCTTGAGAGTTAAAGTTTGATTCATCATTCATCATCTTGCATGAAATTAGTGCTAGAGTTTAAATAAATAAATAAATAAATAATAATTTAAAAGTTTCAATTGGGTTGGTAAAGTGGCTTGAGCCTTGATATTGGATTCGTCATTCATCATCTATTCATCTTTGCATGAAACTAGTGCTAGATATATGGTTTGGGTGTGTGTGGAAGAAGGGGATATGTGTAGTAGTTTCATAGCAAGAGTTATGGCTAATTTGTTAGATAGTTTGAGATAACTCTTCATGATTTTATGATGAAGATTTCTTATTGTTTCATGTGCTTAAGGTTATGTGAATTGTATTCTGTGTATAGCAGTAGCTTATAGTATTTCAGACTTCAGAGTGATTTCGGGTTCTACTCATAAGCAATTAAACAATTCAAGGAAAAAGAGTTGTTACATTATATCAGGAATATAGTGATGGCAAAGAACACATTTCTATAAGACTATATGGTGTGCCTCCCCTCTCCCCCAACTCCCCCAATTGCCACATCAGCGCCACATCATTTCCCCCATTTTCTCCCCCAAAGTTTGGAAATGCCTTCCCCCAATTCCCCCATTCCCCCTTCCTTTTTTTATTGGATAAAGTTTAATTAAAAAAAAAAAAAAAAAAAAGTGGACCAATCAGGTTGCTCGGTGCCCACGGCATGATTTCCCCGGTGTCCCCGGAAAATTCACGGGGGGGGGGGGGGGGGCGGTGTTCCCCGAGTTCCCCGCAGCCACATGTGCTCCCCGATTCCTTTCCCCGCTTGCACACCATATAGTCTAAGTATGTCTCTTTTTAAATATAATGGATCTTTAATTCTAAAGGAATAAAGCTCTTGTTTTTCATAGACGTCTTTAGATGATAGCTTAGGCTAATGGGTGTGGAGACAGAGAAAAAGTTTAGTCCCAATGCCACGTAAGATGACACCTCAACATTTGGATGTCTCAAGCATTTTGAGACATGAGTGGGGTGTGGAGACACCAACACTCCATGTCTCAAGTAAAAAAAAAAAAGAAATTATCTCATTGGCTATTACCTAACGTTCACATTAAAAAAAAATCTCATTGGAGCGTCCGTTTGGTCTCGGTGAAGACGGGGGTAGGGGGCGGTGTGTGGAGTTTGGGACGGGAAAAAGTGAAGGGACGGGGGGTGGGTTTCGTCTGTGCACCGACTAGTCTTACAAACTTTTGATTATCACAAAAAATCATCGTGGTTAGTGAGTTAATGGGAGAAGCAAATCTTTTAAAAGCACGTAACAAGTTACAAAAGGAGTAAAAATAAAAATCTCCCATAAAAAAATATTTTAACAAAAGAAATTCAAAAATGACAATCTTTTTAAGGGAGCACGTAACATTAAAAAAGTAAAGGCAACTATGATTAAACGAAGAGAACGTTATAACTCATAATGATTGCACGTTGTCTCCCAAGATGAACCCACAATAAGAATATCTAATTTTTATCACATATCTTTTTGTCAATAAGTTAATTTTTTTTTGATCGGCGAATAACTGTGTGGCAACCACCCTTGCGGGGCGCCGTGCCCAAGAATCGACTACTCGACCTCCAGCAGCCCCCGCCTTCTCCCGATGCGCGGAAACCCGAGCCCCACCCGCCCGAAGGCACGACAGTGTTATAGAACTCGGTAAAACCTCGCCGCCCGTCAGATTCGAACCGGCGCCACCGTATTCGATCTTCACCCAGATACCAAACCATAATGTTGGAAGTGGGAATTGAACCCATGATCACCTAAGTGAACATAAGGCCTCTCCACCACTCCACCACTATGGATGGATCACCAAGAGCATAAAAAAGCACTAACCATGGTATAAAAATAATAAAGGCAAAATACATATTTGTTTGTTTACGCATTATATACATAGTCTTCCGAATGATAAACCTAGATTCCATGTAGCTTATTGTCAATGTACAAAAAAATTGTTATCCAAGACATGTTTTTTTAATGGCAAAAGATTACTCAATTTTAATAGTTAAAATCTTTATTCCAAAGTTTGATAATGGGTAAGCAATCAAAAAGCTGCGCTGCTATCCCTTTTTAAATTGCAAAACTTACTCAACTAAAAACAAACTCTTGGTTTCTTAGGCTCTGCGAGTCACTGTGGATCACCTTCTGAACCCGCTCTAAGAAACGGACCGTCTCGGGGGCTAAGGACCCAAATGTGTCGAAGGCAAACGGAATGAACACATGCTGATTCTCTAAACATGTTGCCTCGTGCTTAGCCACATTCCTTGCTTCCGCCCTCAAAATCGTTTGTCCCATAACGAAGCCACTGTCTCTCAACCCTACCAACGGGGAAACCCCAATGAGGTCGACACATGCATGCTTTCCCCCCGCCCAGCCAAACACAAGGATATCCACAGGACGTAAGGTAGATCTACCCTCTCAAGGATCAGTCAGAAAGTTAACAGGTGCTTCTTTCTTGGATGAGATTCCAGCGCGTCTAAGTACATCCCATAAAACATCCCTAACCAGTCATGACGATACTTGAACCCTGGTAATTCCTTATAGTGAAGGGCATGTTCGCTAAATCTATCCAAACAGGCTTTTTTGCATATGGGGCATGGTTCGTCTGGAGGGAAAAGAGGTATCATGAGCCTGTATTTGAGGATGGCGTGGTATTCAACAGCTGACATTCGTTGCCCCGCTCCTCAATATCTAGTGCGTGTTTAAAATAAAGAGCACTCACCAACTTTTGTTGAGGTTTCTTGGGGGCAGTCTCCTTATCAGTGAGGCCGCCTAGATAAAGGTCTGGAAGAGTTGTTTCAAAATTACCAAGCGCAAGAGGGTAGTCGGGACCCACCCTCACGACACCAGCTCTTCGCAAGATGTGGTCTTGTAATTTCCACGACTGCGCCCTGGAAGCCACAAAGGCATATGCACAGATGTCCGCCGCCGAGGGAAGCCCTAAACCCCCGTAACGCATAGGGAGGGAAGCCAACCTTCACTTGAGGTCCCCAAAATGTGGCCCTCCGCAGACAACAATGTTTTCAACTGCCCTAGCAAGCCTACATCGAAAATGGACACTGCCTCTTTGACGTGTTCAGGTTGACATGTCCGGAGCCCAAACACTAATTTAGCAACCCCCCATGCAAGAGCGCAACAAAATGAGCTCACTTTGGGGGTCCCTCAGGTCCGGCAGGCGTTTCATAAGTTCAGCCGCCCGCAAAGCTCTTTTAGTTCCCAAAGACCGAATAAACCCCGCATCCCGACTAACTGCTCCCCCAAGGAGTTTAACCCTTCCTGCGGGCCTGCTAATATCGCTAGGGAATAAATACGAAACTTTCTTCGACCCATTTCATGACAGCGAAAAAACCTCAGTTTTCCGAATATTAAGCTTAAGCCCCAGAGACGTCTTTTCGGAACGAATAATACCCAAAGCCTTAGCAACTTCCTCAGCCTTACCAACGATAGTACCATCGTCCAAATACCAAGCATGGAATGGAAAGGAACAGGCGTCCTGCACACGAATGATAAGCGGATGGAGGACCAACGCAAAAAGAAGGGGGCCCAGGGGGTCCCCTTGCTGCACCCCTGTAGTAGCCCCAATATGAGTATCCCCCACGTATAACCTGGCGGGCTGGACATATAGAAACTGAACCCACGGGAACATGGATGGGCATGTGCAGCTAACCTCCCTAAGAAGGGTCGTACGGTCCACCTCGTTAAAGACGTTGAAAAATTAACCGCGAGCATAGCCAGGGACCCGTCAGAATGAAACGCTCTCGGAAACCTGTTAGTGTTGTGCAGCACCGCTTCTGCCCCATTAGGGACCCCAATCCCAAATTGAAAATCCCCTAGATAAGCCGCCATCTCTTTACCAACCTTACGCATAGCGACATTCGACACAAATCTTCTCCAAATGGCCCCCACCGCGATGAGCCTAATCCCGTTGTCAGGCTTTAACAGGGGGTCAGCGGCGCCGAAGCAATGAACTCCGCTAGGGCTTTAGAACAAAGCCCCCCAAGCCACAAGTTGACGACACCAATGATGGACTTAAGGAGCCTAGAGGCGGTTGGAGACCCCTGGCCACACAAAGCGTCTAAAATATATGCTTAGCCCGCATACCATCCCTCCCACAAGATGTCCCTTTAGGAAAGAATTTAATACATTCTAGCACACAATCAACATCCACCTGCAAGGCAGGCGCTAATGGCACGGTGGAGGGCATGGCCGAGGGGTCTACAATGGGATGTTTGTCTATCAAGGCTCTAAAGGTATCCCCCCAGCAGGCGCAACCCCGAACGAACATAGGACCTTGACCGCCGCTGTGAAATGGCCATCAGGGACCTTCCGAAGGCACTACTTAAAATTCCCACCCTTCCTCTTTATCTTGGACCCCTGCCCTCCCATAATCCTTCTCAACGGGGAGTTCAAGGAGGGGTAGGACCAACTCCTCTAAACCGGCCCCATCTTTCCAAACCGCCAATGGCCGCAAAATGGAATTACAATGAAGCGATTTCCTGTTACCCGACCTTCGTTCCTGCCTAGAAGTTGGCTTGACCACACGCAACGTGCAACGAGGCAATAACAAAAGTTTAACCCAAGCCTCAATGGACTCCAGGGCATCCACTACTCTACGCAGCCCCCCCCCCCCCCCCCGGACAAAGCCTGGGCAAATGCCATGCGACACGCGGTCGGGATACTCTTGACTGTAGCAACAGGGAGGGCGAGGATTCGCTCAAGGAAAGTGACATCTACCCCCATCTTCCCAGACATACCACTCCCAGGCTTCACTTACGGACCACAGTGTTGAGGAATCCCTGCAATAAAATCAATTCACCTTTTGCACGCGAAGTGCATTTAACCACATCTTTCCCATGCTGACAAAACCGATTTAAAGCATGCAAGCTCTTGCACTCCCCGCATAACCAATTCTTAAGCAAGCGCAGGGTGCCAACAAAGTCATTGTATAGGTCCAAGTCCGAAGCAAGTTGCTCCTTTAACTCATCCCTCATTTCCTTTTCATTCAAATGATCCCGCTGAAAATGCATGAGTAACCTTGAATACCCCCTGTATCCAAGCATACCATCTTTGCAGGAATGATATTTTTTAAAGGGGCAACACCAAACCCCCGTGGCTGAGCTGGCACCAAGCTCCTCACCACAGGAATCCCTGCCAGATATGGAAGATTCCATATGGGAGATAGCTAATAATAAAGCATTTTATTATTAATAATATTGTTATTAGTAGTGGTAGTGGTAGTCGTGGTCGTAGTAGCAGTCGTAGCAGTAGCAGTCGTAGCAGTAGCAGCCGTAGTCGTAGCAGTCCTAGTAGTAGCAGTGGCAGTAGCAGCAGTAGCAGCAGTAGCAGTAGCAGTAGCAGCAGTAGCAGTAGTAGTAGCAGCAGCAGCAGTAGCAGTAGTAGTAGCAGTAGTAGTAGTAGTAGTCGTCGTCCTAGTAGTCGTAGCCGTTAGTAGTAGTAGTCGTAGTCGTAGTCGTAGCCGTCCTAGTAGTCGTAGCCGTCTGGGAGTAAATTAACTTATACTTTTGGTCCAAAATAAAAAAAAAACTTATACTTTTACAGTTGTGTTTTTTATTTTGGACGAACTAGTTGTGTAATTAACTTATACTTTTACAGGGAGTAAATTGTTTTTTTTTTTTTTTTTTTGGACCAAAAGTCGTAGTCGTCGTCCTAGTAGTCGTTCCGTTCCTAAAACATTAAAATGCATGAGGGTAAATTTGTCTTTTTACTCTTATAGGGACTAGTTGTGTAATTACTTATACTTTTGGTCCAAAATAAAAAAAAAACAATTTACTCTCTATTCTCTCTATCTCTCTCTCTCTCTCTACCTGTTCACAACCACCACCCATCACCATTGCCACCATCATCTACCATCACCACCATTGCCCCACCTGCCACCACCACTCCACCCAACTTCTTCCAATTTCCCTAACCCCTAATAAACTAATCTTAATTGACGAGATGTTCCAGACCATTTTTGATTGAAAACCATTACCCAACCCTTAATATAAATAACCCATACCCACCTTTCTTCTTGTCTGATAACAAACACACATACACACCACTTACAAAGAAAGAGAGAGAGCAGAAGGATAAAGAATGTCGGCCACCACCACAGGCGGTGGTAACCGGCGGCGTCCCCCTCAACAACCACTCATCTCACCCCTTTCGCTCAACAATATTATAGAGAGAGAGAGAGAGCAGGCGGAGCAGGGAGGGAACACTGATCGAAGCAGAAATAGAGAAAGAGAGAGAGAGTCAGAGAGATCGAAGGAAATGGGGTTCTGGCCTGGGTCTTTGACCGGCCGGCGTATGGTGTTCAGCCAGGGGTTGTCATCACGTTTCATTACGATCAAGGTATTGGCTCTGATTTGATTTAACTTCAAGTTTTACTTTTATGTTTTGAACCGTTAACGGTGCTGGTGGGGGTGTCAGATTGGATGGGGTTTCATGGTAGTTGGCAGATTTGTGAGGTTTTGTGATGGCAGGTGGTGGTAGTTTAGGGTTGTTGATTGCAGGTTGTGGTGCTGGGGGAGGGGGGGTTGTTCGTAGCAGGTTGTAGTGGTGGTGGCAGGTTAGTGGTAGAGGTGGTGGTCAGGCCTGGTAGTGGTGGTGCGGCTTGCTCGTTTCAAAGATTCTTCAATTTTGGAACCCTAATTTGGTGGAACTGATGAAGGAACAGGGATGAAGGTATCAGGGATGGTTTTATAAAGGGAGGGAATGAAATCAGGGGTAAAATGTCAGTTATGCCCTCACGTGCAGGGAACGTGACATAACTTAACTACAAAAGCTAACCTAGTTAGGCCTAAAGGACGAGTCATGCAAGATTTTACAAAATAAAGGACGATTCTCATTACTTTTAAAGTTTAAGGACATCTACTGAAAAAATATGTAAATATAAAGGACGATTTCTGTAATTTTAAAAACTAAAACAAATACAAATCAAGCATTGATTATAAAATAAAAATAAAAATGTCTCCGTCTTACACTCCCACTCCTTAAGTCTTATATTAACTAAGTTAATGGTATTAGTTGAAAATAACAATTTAGGGGGGGGGGGGGGGGGGGGGGGGGGGGGGGGGTTAACCTTTTTCTTTAGCAAAAATTATTTTATTATACGCAGATAAATAGGATAATGTAATCATCTGACACTTTGATTTTTTAACGCTTCTAGATGATAAAATGTCAAAATTCAAAACCGTTTTCATATAATATTTCATGGTGCTGAGCAACCAATGTAAAATATTTGATAACGACTTACATAATATTTTCTTTTCTGATAAACAAATAATAGGGTTAGAGGTCAACAATTTTCGGCCTAGGCTTATTAATTGTTTGAGAAATAAATTGATATTTTAAAACACTAAGGAGTAGGATGAAATACAAATCATTTTAACATAAGAAACATAAGAAAGAAAACGATCTCAAACCCTTGATCACATAAAATGGTTAAAATTAGTTTGATGGGAGTTTACTAATCTTTTTTTATAATCACACGCATTGTGTAACTATGCTTTGAAAAAAAATAATAAAATATATCAATATTGTACTCATATTAAAGAGGAAAAAATGCTCGATTTTATGATATATTTTTTCTAAAAAATTAAGTTACATAAAATAATTATAGACCCTAAATTATTGACTTCGCGTTGATGTCACAAAAAAAATCTATGAAACGTGTAATGTATTAACACAAAAACTTCTGTAAAACGTAGTTGTCTTTAAGTCTTAATTTGAATTTAGTTCATATGAAGATGAGGAGTCAACTTAACACACTTATGTCCTGATGTGATTAGTTTTTTTTTATTAACGTTAAACAGCCGCTACGTCAAACACAATAACAACATTTCAGAGAAATCAAAAGGAGAAACAACAACAATCTTTTCTGGTTATACATTTGGTGACCTATTTTTATTCCATATATAACATATATAAGTATTTTATAAAAAAAACATGTCCCCTAAATTTACTGGCCCTAGTGCGGTAGCCTCCTACGCCATCATAAGGGCCAGCCCATGTGTGCGTGTTACAATATGTTTATGTGTGCCTTTCTTTTACAAAGTGTAGAATATAATTTGGATCATTGATCAAGTCATGTAAGCACAAGAAGAGGTTTATGATAGTATACTGACTCAAAGTCTAATATCGACAATCGTGGTTGAAGGAATATGGCCTTAGACCCCGAAATCGTCCGGGCCTAACCCAATCCTAGAAGGCCCAAAAACAGCCAATAGGCAGTAATGCACCCGCATAAGGCTTCATGCCCACGAGCTATGCGCCAACGGACGCCATAGGCCGCGCACCCTTCATTGTTCACCTAGCAATGGCAAGCCACCTACGAACACCTGTCCGCCAGAAAACGCATGGCTCAAGCCTAAAGGGGACAAATAGTATAAAAGGATGGTTAGTGATAAGCAAATCACAACCAAGGGACGTGCGACAAGGTGCCTTTCCAAAGATGAGACAGGAGGTGCAGGTGACAACAACAGCTGGCCAATCACAATTCGCCAATAGTGGTGCCGGGTGTCACTCTCCGTACTAGGAACATGGGAGCAGGCAGGAGGTACACCCTACAACGACGCCTGACCAATCAAGGCCCACCAACTCTTGTACTACATGTCGCCTTACGATCGTGCACAGCGCAGTGGGGACAAGAAGTACAGTGACAGAGCGGCTCGGCCAATCAGACGTCGTGGGTCCATGTCATCCTTAAATTCAATAAAGGGTTGCCAACATAGGAGACAATAGTACACCCCAAAAACGAAGTGTGGCTAATCAATGGTCTACAGTCAGGTCTCCACCTATGCAGACGACACATGTCAAGGGCAAAGGGGAGCCAATGAGATTCCTCTACGTGTTGACAGCTTAATGTAACTTTCTCCCTACTCGCGGCTATAAATAGGCCCCTTGGCCAAAAGGTAAAACTCATGCAACATTAGCTACAACACACACTTGGCTCGCACAACCCTTGAAACCGCTATTACATTATGAGGATTAATTACTGATTCCAATGCTGGAGGGTGGTCAAGAAAATAGCTCCCTCTTCTCCCCTTCTCTTGACGAGCTCACGGTGTTTCTGTTTTGCAGGTCGATATCTCCTGTCGGAAAGTTTAGCTAAGGACCACCTGTAGAATCTTTTACTCTAATACCTAACCGGTTTTAGACTTGTGTTTCTTCGGTGGTCTATATTATCCATAGCTTATGTAACCCTAATTATTTAACTACAAACTATTTATATTTCATGGTATAATTAGTCAGCTCACAAAATGAGATGATTGGGGTGCCACGTTTACAAAATAAACAAATTAAAGGTTAACTAGTAGAGTGCCCGCGCGTTGCGGCGGGTAACAACATTTAGATTGGTTAAGGTTAAACAATAATCAATTGACCGAAATATTTGTCTTGGTGTGTGGTATAATCATTAGCAGGGCTTGACTGCATTTTTAGTAAAATCAGGGGGGAGCATACACAATATATAAAATATATAATCGGAATTTTTAGGTTAAAAACACACTACGACCAAAAGGGGGTGACTCGTGGCCCGAAAGAAGTTATGTCAGTGAGCATATCCGAATTAACCGATCAAATTATACATAATGTATATAGATTTCAACTATTATATTATACATTTTCAAGATATTTTCCTTATATATATATATATATATATATATATATATATATATCCAAAAACACAGAATTGTGAACTATATTATAGTATTTTTCATTAAAGAACTCAAGTTGAGAACTATGTCATAGCGTGTATCTTCTCATTCAACAACTTATTAGACCAAGTGTAATGGCTCGCGAAATAGGGCGTTAAATGCCCTTTTGGCGCCCCATTAACCCACGCACACCCCCTACGTTAAAGGGGCGCTAAAGGCCCATACGCGAAAATTTTCGCGTGGGTTAAATTTTGTTCCAGCCAATCACATCCTTCCATTTCATTTTTTTTCCTTTTTTTCATTCAAATATAATACCATTATATATTCACCCCTTTTCACCCACCATTACTTCCCTTGCCCATTTCACCAAGCAAGTGGCTCCACATTACCAAGTGTCAAAAAATGTCCTTTTCACCCACCAAATTTCACCCACCATTACACATTGTCTTACACAAAAAATTTCTACAAACACAAATGAGATAAAATTCTGACATTAATGAATAATATTTGTTGAGTAAGTGGTAAACAATTTTTAAACAAAATTTTGAATTCAATATATAAAAATATTTTTTTTAACCACAATTAAATCCTATGTGCTAGCGGAAGTGCAGTACATAAATATATACATAGCAATAATTTATGTGATACGCTAAGCAAAAAATTAGGGTGACTGTGAGGAGTGAGAAGTTACATGTGCAAATGTAACTTCTCACTTACTTTGTTTTCGTTCCGATTATTACTTAACCTTAACATATCATTTTCTAAATTTTAAAAATTATAGCAATACTATAATCAAATTAAAGGGAACAAAATGCCCATTTATACGGTGTAATTATATTAAGATAATATTAATGTATGAAAAAGTTTTGGACGTTTAAAAATGTGGGAGTAGTTGGTTGAAATAATGGTGAAAAAGTGTAATTATTATTTAAAAAAGTTGAGTAAAGTTGAATGGGCAAATGTGTAAGCATTGTATAAAAGATACTACCCTAAAAAAATAGTTAATAAGTGGATTGTATGTTGTACTCCAACCAGTTATACTTGTAAAACTTAAATTATATGAGGTACTTGGGAAATATAGTATAAGATAGTGTAAATATATAAGCTTTCGGTTATTTTCGTTTGCTTTCGTTTTGATTAATACTTAATCTTAACACATCATTTTTTTAAATTAAAAAAAAACTATAGCAATACTATACTCAAATTAAAGAGAAAAAAATGCTCGTTTATACGGTGTAATAATATTAAGAAAATATTAACGTACAAAAAAGTTATGGACGTTTTAAAAATCGTGAGGGGTATCCCTCCATAGTGGCCCAGTGGTGGTAAGGCCTGGTTTCTCCATGTGGGAGCCAGGTTCGAGCCCCTTGGTCACCACTTTGGTGGGATATTTGCCAAATGATGGTTGAGCCTACCCTCCTTGGAGGGGACAGGTTCAATTCTGATGGCCCCCCGGTTTTCTACTACCGTGCATTTACTCCAGAGAGGCTTGCCTCTTGTGGAGGATGCAACATCTGTCAAGTGGCAGGTGGCGGGAAATTTTCCGGGTGGAAGCCTTAGTGCCCCTTATGCGCAGCCTCGACTCGCTTGTGGGCCGGCCACTCTCGGTCAGCGTGGGCCCGGTTAAGACAACATAGTCTGACCTTTGTAGAGTGGCTAGGGGACTTCCCCTTCTAGGGGGGGTTGTGATGTTCTCTGCCACAACTCATAGAATCATCGCCTTTCAAAAAAAAAAAATCGTGAGGGGTAGTTGGTTATAATAATGGTAAAAAGTGTAATTATTATTTAAATAAATAAAAGTTGAGGGGTAAACGTGTAAGTATTGTATAAAAGACATATTTGCCCTCAAAAAGTAGTTATTATGTGCATTGTGTGTTGTACTCTATGCAATTATACTTGTAAAACTTAAATTTTAAGAGGTCCTTGTGAAATGCTTTATAAGATAGTATAGATAAGGAAAAAATGGGTTGTAGATGAAGAAAATAAAAGTATTTGATGATATTAGGACATACGAATTTCTTTGTCTCAAGGGCAGAGCAAATATACGTTTGTTATTGGTGTAACTTTGATATATGTTTGTTAACGCTGTATCCTAGTTATCTAAGCTTGCCTGTGAATATTTTTCTTTGATATGTGTTTGTTTAACTCTGTATCCTACTTATCTAGCTTGCTTGTGAATATATTTCTATGTTTGTTGCTAGTCAGAAAAGAGCAAAATAGGACATGCCTATAACTGCTCACTTTCATATAGATTCACAGTTTTATTTAAGCTCAAATAACTATTATGTGATTCATTATTCTTCCTACAAAACGATGCCATAAAATCAATAACATAACTTTGGAGTATTAGATTTAAATAATATCAACTATTAGCTATTGGCAGTCAATAGTCCTAACTAATTAAATGTGTGCTGGTGATCACAAGTTTTAATATATTGACCACCAACGGATCATGACTAACGTTTTTCACACCTTTTAACTATATACTCCCTCCGTCCCAATTTAAATGTCCTTTCCTTTTTTGTTTGTCCCAAATTAAATGTCTCTTTCCAAAAATAGAAATGTAATTTCCAGTTTTGCCCATAAAAGACAAAACACAATCACTACTTTTGAAGATATTATTGTCATTTTACCACATACAAACAAAAGATTTCTTAAAAAGTGTGTTTTTAGACATGGGACATTTAAATTGGGACGGAGGGAGTATCAGTTATTAGCCGACACCGGTCCCCACTAATATGACAAGCTTGCGTGTCAAATTCCCTTTTGCTCATCAAATTCTCTCATAGTACTATGTTGAGGTCCGTTAGCGGACAATATATTAAAAAGTGAGACCGTCAACGCATATTTCGTTAGTTGGGTCCGGTTGCGATCAATAGCTAATAGTTAAGATTATTTAAATCAAATTCCGTATGACTTTTATATGTTTGATGATTAATTTTATACGTTGCTTGATTTCTTTATGTACATTGTGTAATTATTTAACTATGCATCGTTCTGGTGCAAACGAATATATCATTTCACCCATGCCATGTGTCACATCATGGTGGCTCCGTGCCTAGGCATGCTAAGAACATTTTGTATTTTTGAATGTATTTGGGATCAAAACTATTAGCAAATGTTATTTCATGCGATTAGAATATTAATTAGGTGTCAATCAGGGGATATTACTTTCTAGTTTCTGTGTCATTTAGAATATTAAGAAAACTTTGTTACTATTAGTGAAGTTATCTGTATTTATAACATGACTTAAGATCGGTGGCGGATGTATAAATAAATTCAGTAGTAACATTTTTCATTTGGTTCAAAACTCATAAATTCATAACTCAATTTGAAAACCGAAATCTAAACTAGAATCACCAATTCTAACGTTCAACATCTCTAAATTTAAACACTAGATAATCCAAATTCGAGTACAATGATCATACACAACTTGTGATATCTTTTTACTCCAACAAAATGAAATCACATAGTATACATATTTGTTGTTATTAAAACGTTGAGTATAAGTTGAATAGAGGGTAAGAAGAAAAAGGACATGAGACAGAATTTTGTGTAGAGAGAAACGACAAAAGAGAAAAGCCAAAACTTAAGGAAACAAAATTAGGGTATAGCCGTGATAGCGACTGATGGATGCATCTATTCCAACCAAAGATCCATGTTTATAAATAAATAAATAAATTATAAATAAGACAAAATCATGACTGTCGGATTAGCGTGAAGGTGCAATTATTGGAATGTCTCTCAGTCTTTATCATCAATCCGTCGTCGTTTTCCCCATCCGTCATATTTCTTCTGTCGGCCCTTGCCGGATTTTTCGCTTACCCACCAATCACGTTATATTATTATTATTATCATTCACCCCTTCCATTTTTTTTACCCCTTTGTTCTGTTTGTTCATCTTCCAAACTTTTATTTTTTTGTTTCTTCAGTTTTGGAAAATAAAAGCGTCACTTTTACGAACGTAATCATGTTTGTCAAATAGGGTTGCAAATAAGTCGATTGAAAGCTCGTCCAGCTTGGTTAACCTATAAGAGCCTGAGTTTAAGTTAGGCTTGGTTCGAGCTATGTTTTCAAAGCTCGAGTTTGGCTTGTGTTCGGCTCGTTTATTATTTGTTAGTTAATATATTAAATAAAAATAATATAAATAATATGCTCGTTTTGGCTCGCGAACTCGATAAGTTGAAGCTCGGGCTTGTTTACTAAACAACTTTAAATTAGGGTAAATAACTTTAAATTATGGGGCTCCATGGGGGCGTTTTGGGATGGCTCATTACGGAGGTGGCGAGAGGAGCATTGGAAGAAATGATATGACCGTTATTTATTCGACCGTTATCCAACTGCTATTCCATCCCTGTTATCCATTAAGCCCGCCGTGAATAATCCCCCTTTTGCCGGATTATTTCTCATGTAATCATAAAAGGCTAATTCTTCGGGAATTTTAGACCAAACTTCTGATAAACTTTGATTTTCGGCTAACCCCGCACTAACTCTTCTATATTTTCTTGTTGGAAGTAACCCTAATCCCATTGATAACGAGTAGGCCCAAATAATTTGATGGGGGTAGTTGCTGAACCATACCACATAGTTCCGGCAACAACAAAAGCCGCAAAAAAGATAGCAGCGGTACTATTGGAAAGGACAATTTCAATATGGCCCATACGCAATCCTTTGTATAGACGTTGGGGTGGGCGGACGCTAAGTTGGAATAGACCTGCTAATATGCCCAAAGTCCTTGTCGCAATATGATGAGATGTTATTCCTCCCGGAACAAAAGGATCGAAACCCTCCACACACCACGATGGATTTACAGATTGTACTTTTTCTGTTAGCCCATAAGGATCGGACGCCCATAAGGATCGGACACCATATGCCAGGACCATACAAGCCTGTTACATGAAATGCACCAAAACTAAAGCAAGCCACACCTACACGAAATAAATGCATTCCAAAGATCTTGGGCAAATCCAATCCTCAAAAAAAGAAATAAGCAAAGCTCGATCGTTGAGTGACAAATGGGAAATTTATGGAACGTTACAATCCCCATCGCGGAATAGTGCACCTACACGACTTCATCGATGTTGACAATATGCCGACGCCGGTTCAAATCCAGCTTGGCCCTACAATTTTTCAATCTATTATCTGATGGTAGAACACTCGTGTTCTTAAGAAATACTGATACGAGAGAATAAAAAAGAATCCAAAATTTCTGCTAGATCTCTTCTTTCCCTGGGATTGTAGTTCAATAGGCAACAACACCGCCCTGTTAAGGCGGACGTTGCGGGTTCGAGCCTTGTCAGTCCCGACAGATCAAATAAGTACATCAATTTGCCTATCCATTTTTGTGAAAGAAGGGGTAGAGAGTGATGTATCACATAATTAACATATAAAACATGCATAAACAGACTCATAATAGGTTAGAATTAGGCTTAAAATATTGATTTTAGGTACTTAATTTGTTCCTATTTAGGTTTAATAGGAAACTGGAGCTCCAAGCCGAAAATAAGAGATTTTTAGGCAAAAACTGGAGATTCCTGAGGACACGGGACTTAACAACATGTTCACTATATGTTTGAAGGTCCTTTCGAGACTTAAACGGTGATAAAAATGGCCCGAGACAGATTCAGCACACCCACGCACACTTGCATGGAGGCCATGCATACTAGAAGACAAAGCAGCAAGCTTGGGGAACAAGAAATCTAAGGAAAGATCCCTTGCACGCTCGTGCTCCTACCCTGGCACGCCCGTGCTCAGACAAGAAGTATAGACAAGACAAAATTGCAGCAACGGAACGCACGAGATGCTGGTGCACCCCCATGCTTGCCCTGGAAAGTCTATAAATAGCAAGCTAACCCCCACCATTTGAGACATCCCATATCACTTCATTCTCTTGGTCTTAGGTCGACTTCTAGGAGTCTTGCAAAGCTCTTAGTGTCTTGTAGGAGGCCTTAAGCCATCCTAACACACCCAACAAGGTTAGGCCTCGTCCTACCTTGATCATCAAGGCCAAGCATGGGATCGTAGAGTAGTTCATATGCAATAAACATCGAGGGTCATGAGGTTGATAGATACATAGCATTAGGAGTTGGAGAGCTTGTCTATGAGCAGCCATGTTCTTGTGTTGATCATTCGATATGATTCTATCTTTCTATTATTCAGGAACCCACTTCGATTTGTCGACATACATTATTATTAGTAGTAGTTTAGTTTTAGTTATTTGTTGTGTTATCTTCTTCTAATCCTTGTTTGTTTATCTTGTGATAGGTTTCCAATGATGATTAACTTAATAAATCTAAAATCAACCCTAACTTAATAAACTAACTTGAGGTTTAATCAGCTTCTGGTAGTCCCGAGCTAGAACCAAGGTGAGGAAACCGGTAGTGAGACAGATCTTTTGGGCATCTGATATCCAAATCGGATTCAAAACAATGGCTTCTGAAGTGGACTAGAGCTGAGTGACACATTTCTGGTACTTACCAGATGACTGAATGATCTTCTTGGTAAAGGGAGGATTCCCTACGGGCGCACCAGTGATCTTCGGATTGCACGCCTTTAGGATTATGTTCCACCTTTGTCAAGGATTTCATCCAGCTTGGGAGGTTATGGGGTGGGTTAATTAAGTTAATAATCATCAAAGCAACTTTATATTTAATTGATCACTAAATAATAAAGTGTCACCTTAAAGATAAATCAAACAAGAATTATATTTCTAGGTCTCGTTAGTACAAAACCGTTAACCTTTAGGGATACTTGTCTTCTGATCCGACTATAAGAGAGATCCTTCGGTCTTCACGATCGTTAACCTATTTAGGGGATACGTTGTTGGCAAGGCTGGCTATAAGGGAGATCCTTCGATAAGGAAAGCGAGAGCTAAGAGAGGTGTACGGTGTTCCAGGTCGGAAGTGAAGCCTCCAACACAAGAAGAAGATGAGCTTGAGGATCAGAGACTTGACCGCGGGTAGGGAAGCCCGCTATATGCGAGGCTCGGGCGGAGTACCTTCATGTGGACACACATTGGGAGGTTTTGCATTCTACTCAGTAGTGGTCCCGTTTCTCTATCAAGGAGTCAACACTTCAAGATCACTATTTTCCTCCTCACAAATAATTAACCTTAACTATTAACTATAATAATAAATTTAACTACTTATACGGAGGGTCCCGAGATGTGCATATTTAATAACTCTACTATTTTACCTTTTTCTTTTATCAAACCCAAATCCTTTTTAAAACCATTTTTATTAAAAAAAAACCCATCCGTTTTATTTTTCATTTAAAAACCCGATCAGTTAAATGATGAAAGGTGAAGTACGGGAAAGTGTGAACTTTGGAATACGATACTCGATACTTACCCAAGAAAACTATACTATACACGTCAGGTTCTCTGCCTATGTGTTGGTTTTGGTTTCTAAAGTAATTATCGTTTACTTTATAAATTTAAAACTTGTTAAAAACGGTTTAGTAAAAATCAGGCGTTTTTCCCCAAAACCAAAGTTTTGGATTTAAAACATCAAGTTTTTGGCACCGGAAAAATGATATCTTTCTAAATTACTAAAATCATACGCATCAGCAACTACCAAGTATCGAATCCAATGACACGGTTTTTACTACTCGGCTTCCTAAAAATTACTTAAAAGAGTTTTTAAAGAAAAGTAGAAGAAAGATGTAAACTGTAAGAGAAATCAATAGGAAAACAAATGTATTACTTCGGGATCTGATGTTGCATGGTATGAAACAATAGTAAATTCTTGGTTAAGTGGTGTGTTCGAGGAGCGCATTACCGCTCAACAACAAAAACGATTTGTGTTCTTAATGTTAATTTGAGGGTCTCCCAGGTCTGGTAAGCTCACCTCTCAACAGTGAGGGACGGATCACCTCAAAATTGTATGCATCCAACCCTAAAGAACCCGCCTCCCAAAGTTGCGATATTGACATTTAACTACTAGTTTAGTTTAGAATTAACTTGCCGACAGCCGGAGCATGGCCGAACAAGTTTCCACTTGACATCATAAGGGAGTCGTGGCTTACTCCACTCACGCTCATCTCCTACTAGAATTAATTAATATTTCAAAAAGTGACCGGTCTATTACTAATTGTGCAACAATATAGTAATGGAAGAAAATAAAGACCGTTTTCTATCGAACACGGGTTCGACAATTCTTGGGTTGTGCCAAAGCTATCGCATAGACTATGAAGCTAAGTCGCAAGACTTGTATTCGATATAGAAATCGAAAGGATCCGATTCGAGCAAATTTTCATTTATTGGAACGGTCGCATGACCAAGTCTTGGCTTATCACTAGGACCAAGTATAAAGACCGTATCGACCCTAATTGAGATTTTGATAGCCGAGGATTAAGCCACAAAGTGTGAATATTTCCAAACACAAATGGGCTAATCTCTACACGCGGACTTAAGGTTAGCTTACAAGTGCGCGGGTTTTTACACTCCACGGTTACACTTATAAGTCCATCCACTTTATATCAAAACACCCACAAGACCAAATACTAAGTGATTAATTAGTTAATTCATCAAACAAATAATTAGTAGAAAAATTTGTTAAGAACACAAAACACGACTTTAAACATAGATAAACTATTTATTTTATACCAAGTTCCATCATAACCCTAGCAATACCAAGAGAAATCTAGCTTAGGATGGTTGATACAACAAGCTTGCAGGGTTGGTTTTGTGTACAAAACATGGTGAGGGCTGTATGGAGATTTCCAGTGGTTTTGGGTGATTTCGGGTTGTTTCTCATTCAATTGTGGTGTTTAGGGAGTGATCCCAAGCTCCAAAGGATACCTACAAGTCCCAAAGATGGCTGATATTTTGTGGAGAAAGTGGAGGTTTAGGGGTAGGATGGGATGATCAGAGTGTGGAGTGTAGGCCTGTATTTATAGGTAAATCAGGCTTTACACGCCGTGCATCTGAAGTGGCACGCCCTTGCTTGACAGCTGGTACTGTTGCAGAGTCCTTTTACGCAAAATCTGTTGGGCGTCAGGTAGTACACGCCCGTGCCAAGTGGGTGGCACGCTCGTGCATGTCAGTACACTGGCAGTCTTGGTTGGTTGAAGACTTGGGGAGCACATATCAAAGTGCACGGCCGTGCACAGGGGTGTGCACGCCCATGCAGGTCGGTATAGTTGACTTTTTGCCTGCTTTTGACTAGAAAATGTGACTTGTTGACCCGGCACAGGTGCACGGCCGTGCTGCATCTGGCACAACTTCAAAGTCTTCAATTCCTTGCCTTTTTGTGCCGTTTTTCACTTCTTTTCACTTTTTGTCCTCAAATCCTGCAATTATCAACAAAGAAAGATAAATCGTGATAAAACTAAGATAAAAACATGATTTTGGGTGCAAAACGGGTGAAAATATGTGCATAAAACATGTTAAAATCGACACATCAGGTATTGTGGTACGACGCCCCAAATGTTGGGGATTTACAGTAATAACAAACAAAACAACCGGATAATTTAAGTCTCTGAGGGCACGTAATTGCTTTCAGATTGAATCAATTCGACGGTTCAATCGAAATATTCAATCGGATACAATCAGAGATTGAGAATTTTCTGTATGATTATGATTGAGAGAAAAACCAGAGTGTTTTGACCATGATAACCAAAAACGTAATTGAATTAGGCCCATTAACTGCCTTTTAGGCAGTTATTCAAATGTTTTAAACATGCTAAATTTAGTCCCTTTAATTTCGAAAATTAATTTTCTAAAAAAATTTTACCATAGCAATTTTAATGGAAATAATTTTTTTCCTCGCTGAACCCAGCCAGGGGCTGCCGCCCCTTGGATCCTGCTCCCAAGTTCGCTGCCCCGGAATCCCCGTCCCTTAGGGGTTTCGCCCCAAAGTTCATAATAAATTTAAATAAGGGTACACTCCGCACCTCCAGACATATATGATGTCTTATTATGAAGATATTATTGAATCAGTTAATCCAACTACACTAAAAATATCCAACAACCGCATCGGGCAAGTTAACAGGTGTGTGCGTATAAGGGGGCTCCTCCATGTCATTCACGGGCGCCAAGAGGGCGAAGGTATGAACCACCCAGTTCCATCCAATCACCTTTTTATAGTTTTTTCTCTTTTATTTTTATTTTTTCACTCAAATCACAACATGACAATTAAATGGTTGATTAATCAAAGTTCATTGTCTATGTGATAATGACTTGGTACCACGGTATCCAATTTATAGTTAAAAGGTACAAAAGACGAACTAAAACTTGATACATAAAACTTGATAACAAACACCAAGTTAGTGTTTTAAAATTTAGAAAATGATATGATGAAGTAAAAAAACAAAAATGTAGAGATGGACGAAGAAGAGTGGTTGGAATTGGAACCAAAATAAGAGTATGCAGTATGCAGGGAGGCAGGCAGGTTTGATTGAGTTAGGCCTTGTGTAGTGGCCATCCTACAACGCCGTTGTGACCCCCATAGCGCCCGGCACACCGCCCCCGCCGGCGCTATGGGGGCGTTTTCCTTCACGCGGTTGTGTGTATAACGGGGTTGTGAATTGGAATCTTGCAGCTTTATTAATTTTGACCGTTGGAAGCATTGAATAAAAAAAAAAAAAAAAAATTAAAAACCTTCATAAATACATACATACATCTAACATTCAACACACTTTCACAAACACAAACACATTTCACACCATACATACATTTAGCAAAGTTCTCTGTTGAAGCATAACACAATTTTGAAGATGAATCCATTCGGTAGGGGTTTTGGTTTTGGTTCCCAAACCAGTGGCGACAACACCCGACCTATTGCTCCGGGTTCAGGTTCAAACCCGCAAAGTTTCACGAACCTGTTAAACCAACCCTTTGGTTGGGACCCGAACATGTATAACATGCAAGGGAGTTTTGGGATGCCCATGGGAGGTGGGTTTAACCAAACACAAGTGTTTGGGACATCCCAAATGTTCGGCTCTTCCAATGCTTGGCAAGAGTCGGTTCCGGAGACACAACAGCCGGTCACAGAGGAAGAGCCCGTGCGAGGCAAGGCAATCGCCCAAGGAAGCCGGGCTCACAGAAGAAAAGAGACGGCCGGTCGTGCCAAGAAAAAGGTTCAACCATGGACCGACCACGAGTTGTACTCGTTAACCCGAGCGTGGGTTGACGTGTCTGAGGATCCTATAATCTGTAAGATATATATTTTTTGGTTTGTTATATTTTTTTTAGTTTGTTATATTTTTTTGGTTTGTTATATTTTTTGGTTATGTTATCTTTTTTTGGTTATGTTATAATTTTTTTGGTTTGTTTTGTCAGCCAACAACCAAAGCAAAGCCGATTTTTGGAAAAGAGTCCGGGAATTATTTTTTGAATTGTCTGGTAAGGAACCGGGCTACCGCGAGAATGATTCGATATCGGGCAAGTGGACCGATATCAACCAAAAATGCACAAATTTTCAAAGCATTTACCAGCGCACCCGGTTCGGTTGGAAAACTGGGCAAGGCGACGAGGATATTTTGTCGGCGGTTGTGGAAGAATACAATCAGGAGTACGGGAATTTCCCGTACTTGAAATGTTGGCGCGTGCTGAAAGACTGCACCAAATGGCACACCGTCCGCCCAACGGTTGGAACTTCTTCCTCTAGGGCCCAAAATACGAGGCCTTCAAAAAAGTCGAGGACCTCTGACTCGGTTGATCCCGAAACGCCTACGTCTGACGCGCGTTATGTCGACCTCAACTCACCAGAAGAAAATCCCTTTTTTCCAGGGGAGGAGGGGGCGGATGAGCCACGTCGTCCGCCCGGTCGACGCGCTGCTCGAGCAGCACGGGCGGAGTCTTCGTCGGGGGTGAACCAGTTAATCCCTGCATTTGCTGAAATGAACCAGCGGCTCCAAGACTTACGCGACATTGGGGCTCAGCGTATTCAAGAAAACCGAGAGGTGGTTCACATCATGAGGGATCGACAGTTTGAACGCGACTTTGCTTTTTACACGCAAAAGCACGACGGCCTAGAGGGCAAAGCGTTGGAAATGTTCTTGAAACGAAAGAAACAAATCGAAGAAAAATATAATCTTTGAGTATTTTTATCTTTTATTTGGGTTTGTATTTTTTTTTTAGTATTTGTATTTTGTTTTAGTATTTGTAATCTTTTTTTTTAGTATTTGTAATTTTTTTATATTTAATGAAATATTATTAAGCATTTAATATTCTTTATTTAAATAAAAAACAATAATTAACCAATCATTACCAATCATTTATAACCCCCCTCATAACCCCCTTCCCACTACACCCTCTTTTTACATAACCCCACTTTTATTACTTTTTAATATTTTAATCCTACAACCCCCCATAACCCCCCACCACTACACATAGTCTTATGAGGGGCCCAGAGGGGCCAGATCGAGCAGGGTTATGTTTGGGGATGTCGAGTCGAATAAATGAGCCGGCATTTGTCAGTCAAACAGGTCGGAGGAGATTCGATATTAAAGCACGCGCCGGCCACCTCTTCTCTTCTCTTCTGTTCTTATTCTCTTATTATTCCTATAATCCTATTCCTCTCTCTTACGTCTCCTTCACGCAACCCCACTCTTTCTCTACATTTTCACCAAAACTACTATTTACATTTTTTGTACCTTAGTATTGTTGTACCTTAGTATTGTTATTATATTTTATATAAAGTTTTGTACTTTTGTCTTGATTTTAAAACAATTTAATACGTATATAATAACATTAACATGTGTCACGCAAGTAAAAGATCGTGTTTCAACTTTTATTCGTGCATTAGCGTTTATGTTCGATGATTGTTATGTAACATATACTATGTGAGAATTTAGGTGTATTAATATATTTGTCGACGCTTATTGAAAGATACTCGGCCAGTGAATACTGTTTTAATGTTCGTTTTGTCAAGCGGTTGAATAGTATGTATGGTCGAGTATGAAATGTCGTTGAAACTTGAAAGGTTTTGCTAGTGATGGTACAAAATAAAACTATATGTTTCACATGACTTGTAAATATATTACGATGAAAAATATTAAATAAAACAAATGAAACCAACATCTTCTTCTAACCCAGTCAATTAAATAACGAATAATCTAATATCATTTAATCGTGTGTGATTCATTTAAATGATGATGATATATGTAGTTTTTTTTAACGATTTAAATTCCATTAAATCTTTCTTCAGATCGGCTCCAACCAACGCTTAATCTCAAAAGGGACAACACGTTGACTCAAATGTTGCCAACTAAACTCAATTCTCACCCAATTTTATCATGTGTACGTTAGAGTTAATTACACGGATGCTCCCTGTGCTTTTCAGATATTGCAAGTTTGCTCCCCAAAACTTCGGAGTTACACAAATGCTTCCTCTGGTTTGCAATTTGTAACTGTGATGGTCCCTACGACTAACGTCCGTTAATTCTTTCAGTTAATGGCATGTAAAATTACTTGCATACCCTCGATTGTAAAAATAAAAATACTTAAAGATTTCATACGGGGTCCACTTCTTTATCTTCTTCTCCTTTATCTCTCCCACCTCTCTCTCCTTGACAAACCCACCTCCAACCCATCTGAAAAAAATCCCAAAACCCACAACACTCCGGTGACCGGTTATGAGCCACCCCGATACCACAACCAGCCACTTCCTTCTCCGGTCTCCGATTCCGATCATCCCTCCGACAAACAAACCTCGATTCATGTATTTAGATATCCACATCGCGCACCATCACCGACAATTTTGCAGGTCCTAGCAACACAAACATCGCGCACCATCACCTACTCTCAAACCTTTTCCCTAAATCAAACCCAATCATATCATTAACCGAAGCCGGAAACGTAACCGCAACCACCACCTGCAACCCACCTGAAAAAAATCCCAAAACCCACAACCCACCTGCAACTTATGGCGCCGGAAACCACCGGAATAGGAGTTTTAATCCGTTTTCTCCGTTGATTCACACGTAATTCATCAACCGACTTCGACCCATTATTATCACATCCCATCTGATGATTCTTGGCGATGAATCTTTTCACCATCATTAAACAAAACCTGCTGAACCTGCCGAACCGGTTGACCAGACGACCGGGTTCGACCGGAGAAGCAACTGAACTGGGATCGAGCTTCCAAAGCAAAAGCAAGCTCTCTTTTCATGTTCAATTGCAAAAAGATTGGATTTTTATACCTGGTGCGTGGTGGTGGTTGACGTAAGGGAGGTGTGGAGGTGATGATATGTTTATTTGTGGGGATGATGACAAATTTTCTATTTATTTGTTTTATACTTTTTTAAAATTTTAATTCTAATTATTTTATCTCTTACTCAAGGGTAAAACTGACATTTGACACCTACTTAACAGAGAAAACAAACGGTCGTTAGGGTTAAAGACCATACGAGTGCAAAAGTATTAACCACATGGAGCATCCGTGTTATTCGGGGGCATTTATGTAATTCTTGTAAACCACAGGGAGCATCCGTGTAATTAACTCTGTACGTTAATACTCATAGTGATCGTATTATTATATGATTAAAGTAAATAAAATACATGATATTTTTTACCAGAGCCGGCCCTGGGGGTGGGCGAGCCGCACCCCCGGCCGAGGCCCGTTTTTCGCATGGGCCATAAATTTTATATTGTTTAGCATATGTTTATAACTTCGTCGGTTTTTTAATACTTTGATGCTTCAGATTATTGTAGTTAGAGAAGGAAAATAGCTTAGATGAGAAGAAAAAAATGGAGCTTGAAATAACCGAATTTGTTTTGTTGATGGCGGCTCTGATAGACAGTTATCAGTGAATCGAAATGAAGAAGAAATGAAAGATGACCTACTCTAAACTCTAAAGTTTTGGATTGGGCTTAATTCAAATAAACCGTGGGCCCAAATACAAATTTTAACAAGAGAGGCTTGCCTCTTTTTGAAATGTCACACCAAAATGCACAATATCAATAAAAAACCCATTTGGTAATTCCTATGTTTTATCTTTTCTTGTTTAATTTATTTTACTTAATATAATTGTTGAACTTTTTATTTCATTTATTTTTTAACCTATTTATTATATACTCCCTTTTGGTTTGTTTTTCGGTGGGTAAAATATTATTTATCAAAATCCTCTAAATATCAATTATATAATGTTAAAAAGAAGTGAACCTTAACATGGTTAAAGAACATGAAGTTTTAATAAAATATATAACTAACATACATTTGTAAATGTAAAAACGAAGTTATATAGGACCCACCATAATCAAAACTTCTGCTTTCACAATTTGATATGTGTTTAAAAACTTGAAATGGAAAAATTATTGGGTTTCTAGTTTCTACAAATTTAGAATCTTAAAAATATTGAGCATCTAGATTGAGTAATTATTAACGGTTTTTGACTTTTGAATTTAGATTCTATTAGTATACATTTTTATAGCTATAACGTTAATAGTTTTTAAGAGAAAAATGTTTATATAATTTGTAGGGCCTTTTTTTCTAGCTTGGACGAGGCACTTGAATTCTCAGGACCGGCTCTGTTTTTTACAACACGTACATGCATCATGGTATATATTGGTGTTTCATAGGCGCAAGTTCCATTAATTATTCTTTAGTCATTTTTCTGTCTGTGAAGTCTCTAACCCACATTCGGTTTTTCTGTTAAACTTTACTAACAATTTTATTATATATTATTTTTTAAATATATATCAAATTTATTTAGAGTATAAATTTAGTATATCAAAATTAATCATAAAACATCTCATTATTACACCGGTCTAAGAAGAAAACGAAAATATTATATTTAGCTAGAGCATGTACATGAGAATTGATCTCCTAGAAGAAAACGAAAATATTATATTTAGCTGTGTCGTGTCTGAGATTTTCTGGTATCTATTATGTCCATTGTTGTAGAAGAAATATTAGTTTATTCTTAAGCAACTAAAATAATGAATTGTTATTGTTGACTTTTAGTTGATAACATACCATTAAGAATTTCTTGAGGATAGTGTACACACAATACTACTTTAATTCAACTATAAACAATTAATCATAAAAATACATATATATATGGGGAAAGTGAATATGGGGCTGTCACACACCTAAGCTTAGATGTAAAACCCCCCAAAACTACGTCGTTTTGATTAATAACCCAAAATAATCAAAACCAATATACATATATCGAGTCTCTTTTATGTGATTCATGTTTCATCTCCTTATTATTTACAGTACATCGATGATCGAAACGGATATCCAGTTTCATTTGGTTCTTTTTTCCTTTAAATATTAAGGTTTCATCAAATATCTCCAAGACTTCATTCATCTTAACCTTTTAAACTTTTTTCTATTTTTTAAATCTTTCAGTTGCCCCAAATCAATTAAGAAGCTAAAACTAACCGATAAACAATCAAATAATTAATGTATTCTCTATTCAATCATTCTTTGATTTTCAGTTTGAGCAAATCAAACGAATTGAAATGTTAAGTAAACTTAAAAGAATTCTAGAATCTTTGAGCCATTATTTTAGGAGCATGACCTAAAAACTAAATTCTGATTTATGATGGAATTGGAGTAAGACGTTGATAGTGAAATATATTTCTTATTCGATCCACTCCAGATAAGGTTGAAGAAAGATGGATCGCATAAAGAAGAGGAGTAAAAATGGTGTGTTTTCAGGGTTTTTAATTAAAACGACATAGTTTTAAGTGGTTTCACACCTAAGCTTAGGTGTGTGACAGCCACATATTCACTTTTCCCTATATATATACCCATAAAGTCGTCTTAACACAATTTAAAAGTGATGTGAATACACAAATAATAAGTTAATTAGTTTCAACAAGGTCTCTCCAAGTTCCACGGTATGGAGCCGGAACGGTTCTTTTTTTTTTTTAATCTTTGCGTAAGATCGACATTGTCTAGCAAACACATGTTGAGTGATGGGTCGATGCATAATTAACCTTTTTTCTAAAATAAATTGTGAAAAAGATGTATCATATAATGGAAATAAATTTATGTTATTATTAGGAAAGAATTTTTCGTATTTGGCTTGCTAGACAATAAAAGCAATTAATGGCCACAATGCATTTTTTTTATACATATCAAAGTGATGATGGAAAAAAAAATATTTTTACATATTCTCCTAAAATTGTAAAAATGTCAATGGATAATAAAGAGGAAAACTAGTAGATTTGTGGGGCTATATGTGTGATTAGTGGTATGGGCTTACGGACCTTTCATCTCTCCTTTATTGCGTCGTGTGATTTAAGACCATGTGTATTAGGGCGTTATTGGGGCTTGAAATTGAAAAATAGCGCCCAAACACCGATACGATGGGGCTTTATGGGCCGCTATATTCCTTTAAAATTGAAAAAATAGGTGTAAGGCGTTATGTATATAGCTCTAGTTTTTTGTTAGGTGTTGTGCCATTACTTTTCAACCAATCAAATGCAATAATGGGGCGCTAACTTTTGGTTCCACTACATATACTTGAAGAATCGTGTTTCTACTTGGACTAGGCGGTGTAGGATAATGCCCTCAGTCATGTTAATTGGGTAGCGTCCGGCACACTATCATGGTGGCGTCATATAAGTGGGCGCTATTAGATGACTCGCCAAGCTCTTAACGGGCTTGAAAGGTTGAAATTTGTGGGCTCCATTCTTTTTTACCATTAGGGAACGGTAGGAAACAATAAAATTACTCCGTATTTCAAAATTTTATATACAACCATTTATCAAACTGAAACTTGCTTCTAGATATCTCAAATTCTCTAACTTGCCGCATTCCGACTATTCACCGATATAAAAATGGCTTCAAAAATTCATTTTAACATTTCAAAATCGTATACAAACATACATTTTATAAAGCACGGCACAAGAGGAGAAACATTTAAATCTTCAAGCGGATTTGGTATAACATCTATGGTTGAATTGCTCAAATGATGACGAAGATTATGATAACGTCAGTGATGACAAGTAGAATAATTTTAATTTTTTAATAGTTTGTCTTAATGTATTTTGTTTAGTATGAATAATTATATAGTGAAGCGAAAGACCAAAAAGTATGTGGTGTTGTGTGTGAAGTCCATGGACTATGGCTAAAGGAAATGGAGAACACGTGATTTTGTTATTGAAAGAATTTTCCGCCCCGTAGACTATGAACTAAACTCTCGGTAAGTAACTTATGAACTAAACTCTCGGTTTGGTAAAATCATGTTTATGTATAAATGTAGAATGGGAAATAAAGATGAGTTGTAATTCAATAGTAAGTCAATGAAAAGGAATGTTGTTAGTGAACAAGCATAATTTGCCATATAACAATGATGGTAGTTCGGATAATCGAGTATAAAAGGACAAGAATGACTTTTATAAAGATTAGTATGGGAGTCGGGTTATACACATGGTAAAAGAACATTGGAATTGATTACAAGTCTTTATAAAACCTTAATTTTGCCAATTGGGAGTTGGATTGCGAATACAAAACCTAGAATCGAGTCTGGGGCAGAAAACGAGCAGAACTAGCAGAGCTGGTCTGTTTGAGTCGGGGTTGCAAATACAGATGCTAGAATCGAGTATGGGGGTTGAATACGAGCGAAAGTAACTGAGATGGTCTGCTGGGGACACAAGCTTTCGTCCCTACTAGTATCACCTGCTTTGTGCTACCAGGGGGTGCAAGTTGCGCCCTTGCCTGTGTTTCTCCTCCAAAATGACTTGATGAATAATTATAGGTTAGAATTATGTAGGTTAAACCGGGGCCTAAGACCTTGTTTAGGAGCAGTTTAGATTGAAATGTATAGTTATGCAAGGTCTCATACACGTTAAACCGTTTGGCTAGTAGAGTTATCATATGTGGGTTGATCAAGGAATATAATGGTATGTGTAGTTACTTATAAGCGAATACATGGGAAAGTGTTGTGTATGTAAATGTTGGTTATGTGTAGAATGGTCCCAAAAGTCAATGTTTGTCCTAGTAACTACATATATGGAGGGAGATTAGGATGACGGGTCAAGATGACACATATATGGGATTTATATGTTCGTATGTGTTTAAATGTCGCTATCTGTATTGTTATGAGAATGGCAATGGAATCGCTTTTATGTAAGGATGAATGCATGGAAGTCGAATGTCAGGATCCGAAGATTGGATATGAGATTGTAATCCGAAGGGACCTGAACTTGCAGATGTGTGTTGGACATGATCATGGAGTTTTCGTTAGATGTCATTTACACATTGTGAAAGGTTTGCATGAAGTCACTCACTTAGCTAACAAAATGATTATGTGTTGATTGCAGGTTATTTAGGTCTTTCTTACGAAGCGATGAAGGGTTGAAGATCAAGTCAGGACACGGATTGTAAGGGGCCGTGGTCACATAATCATTCAATGATGTGTTTTAATGCATTTAATAAGTAGGAATAGAAGGTGTAACACCCAAAATATGTTAGTAAAACGGTTTCTAAGTATGTTAAGTAGTTTATACTGAAAGAAATTTAGTTGTTCGCATTTTCACTACGTGTTTTATGTTAAATCGGTTTAGGGTATTACAAACACCGAGAAAGTATATGATACAAAGTATCCTTAACCTACAAAGTGTAAGAAGCCACCACAACTTGACACGTGTAAACCCTAGTTAATTCTAACTAACCCAATCCTGGTTGATTTAAAAGGGATAAAAGGTAATCTTCCTTCAAATCGTTCATTAACCACCACCACCACCACTACCATCACCATCACCACCACCACCACCACCACCATCACCATCACCACCACCACCACCACCACCACCATCACCACCACCACCCCCTGACCCAACCGTCGGACCAAAGCCTCACAGCTCCCTCTCTCCTTTAACCTCTGACCCCTTCAAAACCTTTCACGTTGTTCGACTTCATCCTGACCTCAATCGTGGCTCAGATCTAGTCACTTCCCTCTATCTTCGGAGAAGACAACCAAACCAACATCTCTGTATCTCTGGCTAATCACAAAACAAAGGAAAAAGAAGAAAAAAAGAAAAAAAAAACAACAAATCCATAAAAACCTTACCTCGACTGTGTGTGAATATAGTTGTTTGTTTGTTGGAGGAAAACAGAGCAAAAAAGGGGAAAAGTGAGGAAAATGTGAGTTTTATTTATACTAAATGCGTTTTACAAAACCAAGTGCGTTTTATAAAAACCAAATGCGTTTTACAAAACCCAAGGGCGTTTTACAAAAACCAAGTGCGTTTTACAAAAACCAAGTGCGTTTTACAAAAACCAAGTGCGTTTTTGTAAAAACCAGTTTAAATAGTGTTTAAAAAACCAAATGCGTTTTATAAAAAAACCAAGTGCGTTTTATGATTTTCTGTTTAACAGTTTATGATGTTCATCGTCTGAAACATTTTTGAAAGCTATTTTTTTTTCTTTAGTTCTTCTTCTATTATCAACATCGTTCGTTTCTGTAAATAATACATGCGTTGATAGTGATTTTTGAATATGATTCGACTAATTTTATCAATTGAATTATCAAACTCTGTTTTTTTTTTATTTCTGCAAAAACGTTTTGATTTTTTTTGTAATCGAATGTTTTTGATTGTTTAATCATTCTGAACGTTTAATCGAGTTGAAAACGATGAAAAATCAGGTTCAATCGATGTAAAATTTTGCATTGATTATGTCTTTTGTTATGATTTCACAGAAATTTAAACGTGCTTTTTTCTAATTTACCCTTGGTTAGATTAACCCAAATATGATTAGGATTATTAATTATCATCTTGTCACCGTCTAAATCTAATGGCTGAGAATGCTTCTTACACTTTGTATGTTAAGAAACTTTGTACGTTAGCCTCTCTCTACAAACACCCATCTCCATCAACTATCACATGAGTTTCTAAATATCACTACTTTCTATAGACAAACTTTACGATGTATTTACATCTAGAACTATCCACACGTTATAACAAACAACATATTGCCCATCCTTAAGCGTCATTGCAGATGAACAAACACGTGAAGAGGTTTCAAGGATGAGAGCCACGACTATCCTCGGGTGTCCATGAAGCCGTAATCGTTACTATCTAACACTATGTGCCTTTTGTCAATATTTAAATAACTTCTCATTTAAACAACTTCATTATTGGTATAGAAAGTCTTTACTTTTTTTAATAGTTTATAAAACATGAAACATAACATTTTATTTTTAATAAAATGGGAAATGGAATCTAATAATCCCAACTTTGGGGGTTGGAAGGCAACAGTCCCAACTTGAAAATTGTAACACAGCAGTCCCAACTTGTCAACATTTTTATTTTAATGGTCCTAGACTTAACTTAGTTAAAAAACTCTGTTAAGTGCCACGTGGGCATCCCACGTGGCAGTCCATGTGGCACAATATGTCCAGTTGGCAAAAAATGTGGGTCCCACTTGTTTTTTCAATTAAAAAAAACCTATGCATGTATTATTATATCTATCTTTATATATCTTCATCATATTATACACACATATATATATATAGAGAGAGAGAGAGAGAGAGAGAGAGAGAGAGAGAGAGAGAGAGAGAGAGAGAGAGAGAGAGAGTACAACCCACCCCACAACCGCCTGTCACCACCGTCCACCACCATCTCCGCCTGTCACCACCGTCCACCACCATCTCCGACGACCACCACCCCACAACCGCCTGTCACCACCGTCCTCCACCACCCTCCCTCCTCCTCCTCCTCCTCCTCTGTTTTCCCTCCGATGACACCCACAACCTGCACCAACACGCCACCACCAACCAAAGCCCACCCACCATCATTCCCCTCAACCTCCACCCCATAATTACCACTCTACCATTCAACCACCGCCACCGTCAACCATTTTATTTGGTTGGAGCCCTAATTTTACAAGGGGAAGAAGAGGGGGAGAAGCCCTAATTATTTTTGGGGGAAGAAACCTAACCTGATTAGGTGGTCGGAACCCACCTGTTCTTCCTCCAATCTTGAACGGTGTCGGAGATGGCCGTTTTTGGTTCAGATCTGGTAGTGGGTGGTGGAAAAGACGACCGGGTGGTGGTGTAGAAGACGACCTGTTCTTCCTCTCTCTCTGCGTTCTCTCTCTCTCATCTCTTTCTCTCTCTAAGTTCTCTCTCTCTCAGCTCTTTCTCTCTCTACGTTCTCTCTCTCTCAGCTCTTTCTCTCTCTACGTTCTCTCTCTCTCTCTCAGCTCTTTCTCTCTCTACGTTCTCTCTCTCTCTCAGCTCTTTCTCTCTCTACGTTCTCTCTCTCTCTCAACTCTTTCTCTCTCTGTATATGTGTATATATATTGTATATGTGTGTATATATATTGTATATGTGTGTGTATATATATATATATAATATTTGGGTATAAAGATTAAAAAAGACACATGTACATTGTGGGACCCACATTTTTTTTCCAACTAGACAGATTTTGCCAGGTAGGACTGCCATGTGGGATGCCTACGTGGCACTTAACCGGAAAAACTAACTGAGTTAAGTCTGGGACCATTAAAATAAAAATGTTGACAAGTTGGGACTGATGTGTTACAATTTTTAAGTTGGGACTGTTGCCTTCCAACCCCCCAAAGTTGGGATTATTAGATTCCATTTCCCCTTAATAAAACATGTGTACGCATGCATGCACACGTAATTTAATCTATTCCAACAAAAAAAATATCCAACTTTTCATCTTCTTCGACATTGCGTTTTTCATATTCCATATCGTTAAATTAGGTTTCTTGAAAATCTAATCTTCCTCTCCAACTACAAGAATCAATTAACACAAATTCTGTAATAATAATAAACCAGAATTTGATCGATTAATTAATCTTGTACGAGAGGAAGAAAAAACAAAACCTAAACCTGAATAACAATAATGAAGAACGCAGTGCGAAAAATCATGCTACTTAATTGGATTATCCTTCGAAAATCATCGAAGAAGAAGAACAACAACGACGACGAAGATGATCATTTCTACGACGCGGTAGAACCACCGCCACCCATTAATAACCAAAGGAAGAAACTTATCAACGACCCGAAAAACCTACCACCATTACCTCCCTTATCGGATACGGATTCGCTCTTCGAAGAAGGTTCTAGATGCGATTCGTACCGACAATATTCTCCATATGATCGTGTACCAATGTCTACTCAAACGTCCCCTTTATTAAATTCTCCGTGGTCGTCCTACGTGGAACACCACGTAGTGGCGCCCACGGAGAATTACGTGGGATTAATGACGTCCCTCGTCCGTGAAGAGGGACATATATATTCGTTAGCCGCGACAAAAGATTTGTTGTACACAGGATCTTCTAGCAAAAACATTCGCATTTGGAACCACCAGATGGAATACTCGGGATTCAAATCGCATAGCGGATTGGTTAAAGCCATCGTTGTTGCGGAAAACGTAATCTTTACGGGTCATCAGGATGGGAAAATTAGGGTTTGGAGAGCGTCTCGAAAGGACCCGAAAGTTCATAAGAAAATCACGACTTTACCCGATTTTCCATCGGTTTTTAAGAAGTCGTTGAAGCCGAAGAACTACACGGAGGTGAGGCGGAATCATAGCGCGATTTGGATCAAACATTTCGACGCGATTTCGGACCTAAGCTTGAGTGAAGATCGTAGTTTGTTGTATTCGGTGTCATGGGACAAAACCATGAAGGTGTGGAGAGTGTCGGATTTCAAATGTTTGGAATCAATATGTGGTCATGATGATGTCATCAACACTGTAGTGGCAGGAGCTCACGGATTTGTTTTTACTGGGTCCGCAGATGGGACGTTGAAAGTGTGGCGAAATGAGTCACATGGAAAGCGTACGAAACATTACTTTTCGCATAGTTTATTGAAACAGGAGTTTGCGGTGACGTCATTAGCGGTTACGCCAGCGCGGGCGATTGTTTACGCGGGGTGTTCGGATGGAGTTGTGCATTATTGGGACCATGAGAAGCTAATCCATGGGGGCGTTCTCCGAGGGCATAAGTTGGCGGTTTTGTGTCTTGCGGCGTCAGGTTACATGGTGTTTAGTGGTTCGGCGGATAGGAATATATGCGTGTGGCAGAGTGATGAGCGGAGAAGGCATCGGTGTTTGTATGTTTTGAGTGGGCATACAGGGCCAGTGAAGTGTTTGGCGGTTGAGAAGGAGCGTAGGGACGGTAAATTACCCAATGGTTGTAGTGGTGGTGGCGGTGCAAGCGCGTGTATATTGTATAGTGGTAGTTTAGACAAGTCCGTGAAAATATGGAGGGTGTGTGAGCAAATGTTGCAAGGTGACAACCAGCAGTTGCCACCACCGTCACCGCAACGGATTAATGCGTTGCGGCGAAAGAGGGTGGAGAAGCACAACAAGTTACCACCTCACCGGGCGAACCAACAGAAAAAACAGTGATCATCATCATTATTTGAGTTTTGTTTTAAGAACAAACAAAAACATTGTAAATTATAAACCGTCTACTAGAAAGTGGAACTGTTGTATTATTTGTGTGTAAAAAATATAGCTTCCGGGTTTACTAACCCGGAAATTTTCAATTCGATTGATTGATCGATTAAATATGCGTTAATAACCTAAAATATCGGTCACAAAATACACGAGTAAGTAATGGAATTACCCCCACCGGTTTATGTCCAGGCGGGCAGGCCGAATGTCAACGACGAAGATTGCAGACCAGAAGCATCCTTAAACATGTGGTTCTGATCTGGTTATCTACCAAAACATGTCTAATGTTCGCTTTTGTTCAAGTTTTTATTAAAATTGTGTCCATGTAGGCAACATCAAGGCAACTCTGCATAAGTTCCATTAACAAAGTGGAAATGCAAACTTGGCCATTTGGTTCAAACATCAATTGTACATACCGCAATAATAATAATAAAGAAGCTAAATATACTTCTCTATTAAGTCTAGGTTCACATAAATAAGTTACAAATGAAGACTACAAATGAACTAGCTAGCAAAAGGACTGCTAACTTGTGAACCATACATGTAAGATCTCTTACTCAACAGTTGGCTTCATCTAATGCTCGTCTTTCGTTGGCTGCAAAAGAGATGCAAACGGAGATCAATCAAGTTACCAAAGCAGAAAACTAGCCAGATAAGTGAAATCAGGATATCAAATATATAATGTATAATTACGTTTAAACTATAAAACTTGATGCCAGTTTCTCTTTTGGATATTAGCATAAAATACAAATACTCAACTAGTTGATATAAAACTCATTATTAAAAAATTATAAAATAAGTGAGTCAAACTGCGAGCCGGCCCATCAGGTTACCACGACCCGTCCACCCAACCTGTTTGGCTAACGTGCTTTTTGCATAATCGACCCCACCCAAAAGTCAAAACTGACCTGAACCCGTATAAACTAACCCAAACCTGGGAATTTCGTGTTAGATTTATGGCGTGTTAGAATTCACTCCCCATAGCTCCACGTCCTGAACATATAGTTACAGTTAAAAGAAAAAAAATAGCATGTGTGCCAAATTGAATTGATAAAAAGGTTATGCATATCTAAAGCCTTAGGGGAAATTATTTGGAAAATATTACATTACTAGATTATACCCCGGGAACGTCCCGGGGTTGAGAAATCTAATATGACATATTAATTTTACATATGAAATAAAATGATTTCCTTTATAGTTATATGCAATAAAGCTTCGGGTAGCACCTAACCTAAAACAATTAAAAATGTATCTCCAATGTTAACGCATAACCTTAAACAATGTATAACTCTAATATTAATATCTAAACTAAAACAATGTATAACTCCAATGTTAACGCATGTTGAAAATAAAATTCATATTTACTAATTTGAACATAATTGGTGACTTGCCTATGTATGATTAATGATTTACCTGTACACTTTGTGTTTTTTTTCCTGTATGTACAAAACCTCACAAAAAATAGTCGTTTTTTTTTCTCCGTTTTTTATATAGCACTATGGTACTCGTTGGAAAGATAATAAAACGCTTGTTAATTTGGTGTAATTTTTTTTCTTTAAAAAATCTCGTATATAAAACAGATTAACGTTTAAAAATTTATGGGAGGAAACATAAGAGAGAAAAATTCAATTTTATTTTTAAATTTTTTTTCCTAAAATATCTCAATCCCACATGGGATGACACATGACACACTCAAGGAGGAGAATGACTCTTTGAGTGTCATGTCATTAAAATGGCTTTGGTTGTATCTCCAATGTTAACGCCTAACCTTAAACAATGTATAACTCTAATTAATATCTAAACTAAAACAATGTATAACTCCAATGTTAACACATATTGAAAATAGAATTCATATTTACTAATTTGAACATAATTAGTGACTTGCCTATATATGATTAATGAATAACCTAAACACTTTGTGTTTTTTTTCCTGTATGAACAAAACCCCACAAAAAATAGTCGTTTTTTTTTCTCCGTTTTTTTATATAGCACTATGGTACTCGTTGGAAAGATAATAAAACGCTCGTTAATTTGGTGTAATTTTTTTCTTTAAAAAATCTCGTATATAAAATATATTAACATTTAAAAATTATGGGAGGAAACATAAGTGAGAAAAATCCAATTTGATTTTTAAAATATTTTTTCCTAAAATATCTCAATGCCACATGGGATGACACATGGCACACTCAAGAAGGAGAATGCCTCTTTGAGTGCCATGTCATTAAAATTGCTTTCTTTTATTATATATATAGATTATATGGAAGCCATACCTGGAGGAACACAAAGCAGTACTTCACGTTAATAAGCATCTGGTACCTGTTTATCAAAGCTAAGATATGGAAACCTGAATCTAGCAATAAGAACCAACAACTATTACAATATTTCTTCATGAAGTTACCATTTCATCATTCAATACATAGAAGCAGCGTCATATGATAAGATGAGTGAAAAAATCAAAAATAATGTTTACAATGCAAAAAAGGTCCTGATTTTGTTGGAAGTTGATGCTCAAAATATGCATTTTCCAGTAGTTGAATTTGCATTCTTATGTCATGTGGTTAGGAGGAATAAGATATCATGTCCAACACATTCAACATAATCAATGGTAGATATTGAGCAGAAAATGTAAAAAGATATAAAACCCCACAAGCTACATGATAAGATTAGCGAGTTTTAGGGCAAGGATAACATGATATACCATACACCCGTCCTGTATCAATTAAGTTGATGCCTCTGTTTCAAAACGTATTCTCTTTTAACCTTTCTCATTATTTTGACCGGCTGCGGAAGCTGCACTCATAATCTTGCTGCTTTCTTTAGTCTCAATTGAACACTTTTTGTATGCTTTAAATCCTGTATGATGAACATTTAGCTTCACACTCACTATCCCATTCTCAAGACCCCTTCCTCACCTCTCAACACTGCAAAACCATTACTCTCCCCTGGTTCTTGACTCATTCTGTTTAGGTCCAACTCACTTTACTTGTCTATATTCGGTTGTTGATCGTTCTCTGCTACTGTACAAATATCAGGGAAGCTTTGTGGCAATACTTCTCTAGAAAAGAGGCTTGAAAAGCAAGTCGTCCCTGTGTGACAAACATAAAGAAATACAAATTATTTCCAGAAGATATGATATAAACAGGCCTATAAATAAATTTAAAATTACGGAGTACTTAGCAACTTGCCTTTCCAGACACCTCCTTCCATGATTCGTTTGGGTTAATAGTGTTTCTACCCCTACGGTAAATAGATTCATTAACATTTGACGCTTTAGTTCCTTGCATTTCTTTCGCATGCTTCTCTAATACATCCGTCTCAATTTCACTGCAAGAAATGGTGTTAGAACCACAAGACCGGTCCACTTGTTTTCCAGGATTAGTCTTGCTTGAGTCAACCACTGGTGCCATTTCCGTCTTTTCTGCATTCATCGTCTGCAAGTCACCTTCTGAAGGAGCCTTTTCTCTCCCATTATTGTCTACTCTTGCATGATTTCCGTATATTGGTGTCTCAAATGTACAAGAATAACTTCCTGAGAAAACGGGAATGCAAACAGGAAGCAGACCATAAGTTGACCACCATGCGATTGCATCTGCTACAGTAGTAGCAGCAGCAACGGTAGCCATACTAGGAGTCGTTCCAGGATTCAACTAATCTCTTGAAAAAGAATCTGCAGAGGAAGAATCTATATTTGCAGGATGACAGAATTTAGCTGCAAAGCTTGTTGCAGCATGGGCGCAGGATTTTGTAGCAGAGATGAAAAAATGACTAGAGATTGTAGATGAAAAATGGATAACCGATTAACCGATCTATAATTCACTTGATTATCACTAGACGGGATGAAAAGAGGATGGAAGGTAGCATTGTCATGATGGCCACTAGTTGCAGATGCTGCTGCTATGTTAACAGATAGGTTGGGGTTGGGGTGATCAAGAACTTCTCCTGAGTTATTAACTGTTGACTCATGAAGTAACATATCTAAGGCTAGTTTTTGCGTTAATTCCCAAATAGTAGTATAAAGTACTGTGTTATCAATTTTTTTTATTTATCCTGTTTCCAATTGTGATCGCCGAAAAAACTAGGACCAATACCTACTCACGCTTTAAGGGACGTTTGGAATTGCTTAAAAAGTGCTTATCTATTTTTCAAACGAGAGTTTCTGTTTTGGACTTTGGTGTCTATTCTGTTTAAAATAACTAAATAAGCAAACAAGAAATTTTAGAGAGAGTTGAGGTTTACTTATATCTTCAAAACAATTTACAATAGTAAGTAGATTAAACATAAACAAGTAAAATCTCAAACTATGAGTTAATGTGTTCTGGCAGACGGTCCGTAAATAGTGGACGGACCAAGCTTGGGAGATTTATGCATTGGAGGCCATGGTATTGGTCCGGTTGGAATTGGTTTGTAGCAGACGGTCCGTTGGGGTGGGGGTGGGTCCCCCACATGCACTTTAATGATTTTTTTTTTTTTTTTTTTTTTTTTTTTTTTGTCGAACTTTTTTTTTTTCATTCCAGAACAAGGAAAATTACATTAAGATAACGGGCAGACGGGCAACAAGCTGCGCCGCCACCCCTTTCTGAATAGCAAATCCTAATATAAATAGAAGGAAAAAGGTGATGAGATAGAGGTTTGGAATGGTTTATGATTGGAGGAAAAAAGTGGGTTGTGTTTGGAATGATGTGACATGACGCGTGACGGTTTGGAGCGGTTTGCTAAAGGTAGCATTGTGGATGCTCTTAGCAAGACTAGTGTGACCAGTTGACAACTCTATAGTAAATAGTTACCACACAACTGAATCACTGTTATACCATGTATCGATCATGCTCCCTTTGTTAAGCATGGTTATTTTTTTCTTATGCATTCATTACCATGATAGATTTGGTGATTGTGTATATTTGATTTTGAGTTGCTTGTAAATTTCAAACCAAACTCATGATGTAAATTTAGTTTTCTAATAATTTCATATCATTAGTGCTGTAAAAAAACAAAAGACTACAAATTTATAATGTCTGCAATGCTATAAAAAAAACGGAAACAATCATTGGATGCTCAAAATATTACACTCATAGTTTCGGCAATACCTTAAAAAATCTCTTAATGCGGTTTTCATTTTAACAAACCAGACGATGAAAGAAACCGCAATGCTTGGTTTGAATTGTCCAGAACTGCAGATGATCTTGGAACCTGCATTTTTCTTTTCTTCAAAAACTCCAATGACTTCTGTAAGCATGGAGGCGGAGGTAATTCCTTCAAAATAACCGGCTCCATCCTGTGAAACAGTTGCAAAAAATGGTCACTTTATCCAGTCCTAGTTGTATATCAGCACAAATCATTCATTTAACCGTTTAAAAAAGAATACCCTGAGCGTTTGGATTTCTTCTTTCTTGGTTTTTTCTCGGATTTTTCTTCCTCCGAGTCTGAGGAGAAAACTTTCCTGTAGAATAAAATACACATTTAGTCTTTTTTAAATAAAAATTTGAAACAGAACTTGTAAAATTGTCGAGAGTGAATACTTCTCGTTGGCTGCAAGCAATTTGACAATGTCATCCGGGAGCATTCCTTTATTTGATGGTGTTTCCGTTTCCTCTTCGTCTGGGACATTTTTGTTTAGACGAGGTTGACGTGGCGTTAACTTTTCAGCCCATTTTCTGCGACGTTCTTTTACTTCACGTGCAACCCTGAATGAACAATTTATTTCGTGTAAAACTGAAACAAAATGGCCTAAACCAAAACAAGCAACTATATCCGTGTGACCGTGTTCCCATTACATTGCTAATGCTTGCTAGTTGGTACATACTGAAATCAACATCATTGTGTTCTTGATGCTTGATTATTAATTCTAATATAAAGTTAAGGAAAACTTGAATGGTAAATAAAAACTCACTATAAGTTAATTCTATTAAATGACAAACAAGTGGATGGTTAAAGAATCTACAATGGGTTATAATACATGAAAGAGCAGCAAAAGAAAAACATCAAAATTCATCTCATACAGCAGCAATAACTACCAGACAATGTTCAACAGCAGTAAAAAAAGTTGTAGAAAACAGCAGCACACAGTGCCTATGCATATACCAAATTACCCAACAAGTTTACCCTAGTAAACACCAAACAAAAAACCTACAACCAAGAGAATCTTTTTTCCTATCGTTTCAGTGATAAGTGAACTTTATGAGAGGTAATATTAAGCAAGCAAAACCATAAGAGACAGAAATTAATGATTCAATTATAATAGTGATTACTTTCAAATCAACTAATTCAATTGTAAAATAAAAGAATCCTGAGTACTCATTGAGCTATTCTGGTACATAGATATACAATATGATTGGCAGTCTTCATTCACAAGACGAAATCATTTTATACAATTCTATGATGAGACTCGATCTGATTCAATAGTTTAAAAGCAATATTAGATCGATTCGATTGAGGAAAATAACAAGAAAATGTGTGTGTGTGTATAAGAGGGCAGGACTGAATTTCCATACCCAATCTTGATAAAAATGTGTCTCATTGTTGTTTTCATACCCAAAATTGACAAGAATGGCTCATTACCTAAACTGACTAATGGGTATTAATATACTATACCTAAGCAGTTAATGCGATCTAAAATCAAATATTGGTCAAGGGCTGAAGTTTGAGATATAGAGTATCGTGGTGGGATATCGATAATTTTAATATCATGCAGAAATATTGGTCAATATCTGTCAATTTCACCGATAATATCGGAACCGATATTCTTGGATTTGAAAAGCACACATATCGTCTAGGCGCGAGGTGCAAAGGGCCTCGCCTTAGGTGACATGAGGCTCACATTGTACATTAAGCGCAGTTGAGGCGCGCTTTTAGGCAAAAAATTGGCCTAAGGCGCAACTGAGGCATGCGCCTCATGTACATGGCTCTTATTTGTGTAGCAGAATGTTGTACGACAGGCATTTTAGGTAGTACATGTATATATGTTCAAACATGTATAAACCTTATTTATAGCTATATTTTAGTTAGGGGATGCTAAACACCTTTGAAATATATATAAAAAATTATACAATCAGTTTGCGCTTCGCGTACGAAAAGTGCATCGCTTTTGTGCTTTGCACCTTGGTTTTAGACCTAGTCGCCACGGTGCGCTTCTCAACCAAGGCAATATTCCCGACCGATATCCTTGGTTTTAAAAAACCGCGCCTCAAGCACGCTGAGGCGCGAGGCTCATCAGCGCCTAGAGGAATTTCAAAAAGCGCCAAAAAGGCGCGCTTTTGGTGTTTTTCTGTACTTTATGGTTTGAGGTGCGTGCCTTTTGGACCTGAGGCGTTTTTATGCTGCAAACTGTTGTACCTTGAGTTTTTTGGCTTGTACAAGTAGGTAAAATCATATAAAAACCTATATAAAACTTACTTGTAGCAGAGGAAGCTAAAACTAGGGGTGTCAATCGTGTCGGGTTGATGGGTTGGCGGGTTTATGGGTTGCGGGTTGGCGGTTTGATGGGTTAAAATGTGCAACCCGAACCCGACCCATATTATTATTCGTGTCAATTATTTCAACCCTAACCCAACCCACATAAAATCCGGGTCAACCCGAAGACGACCCGTTTAACCCATATTTTTAAATGAGTAATACATGTTCATGAGCTATAAGCGGGTTGTTGGGTTGTAAGCGGGTTATCAATAAAATGTTTAATGGTGAGTATATAAGTGTGACAAATAAATAATATAGTGTGCCAAAAATAACACAATTATAACTAACCATGTAAATAGAAATGGAAAAAGAAAAACAAAAATATAATATATTTTTTTTTCTAAATACTTAAACGGGTTAATGGGTCAACCCATTTTATATATGTGTCAACCCGAACCCGACCCGTTTTTTTAAACGGTTCCTGTTAGTTGACCCGAACCCGACCCGTTTTTTTAAACGGGTTGTGTTAGTTGACCTAAATCTATTTTTTTTCGTGCCAGGTTCGGGTCGGTTTTCGGGTCGTGTCAATAATGGCCGCCCCGAGCTAAAACCTATAGGATATATATATACACACATAAATGTCTTGCGCCTCGGGTACAAAAAGCTCGCCGCTTTTGTGGTTCGTGCCTTGGTTTTAGACCCATTCGATTTTGTGCGCCTCACACTTTTTAAAACCAAACCGATATCTGACCCCGATATTTTGTAGAGGGCCGATAACCGATATCCCACCAATATTTACTTGCTTAGTACTCTACCAACCAACTTAATCAGTTTGCATTGACTTATTACCCGGAACCAATGACCACTTTAACCTTATACAAGTTTACAGAACAACATTGCAGCCTTGAGGGTCAATTAAAATTAAAAAAAAGTTATTTCGGACAATCATCCTAAGTTCAAGATTCTAACGGACATATTACACATAGTTGTTAAAAGCCATCGCCTCTTGCGCCTAGGCCCATTTTTCAGGCGAGGCGAGGCGAGGCAATTGCGCTTTAAGTCGAGGAAATTGCGCTTTAGTTCACCAGGTGATGGTTTAGGACTTTAGGCGCAAATTCCGGCAAGATTCCCAAACTCCCGAGAGTTTCTAGCTGAGTCTCTAAATTATGGCTAGATTTCAGCCAGATTTCTACTTTTATCTAAGGAAAACTATTTTTGTACACTGATATTTTTAAAACTTTTGATACTAATTAGATGATATTAAATGTTACTGTCTTTTCTAATGTTATTTGAAAAAATAATATTGTTTTACTAATACAGAACATATTTTTACCTTTTTCCTTTGTTCGCTTTTTTTTTTGTCTAAGGCCCTCGCCTTTTTTGCGCCTAGGCCTTAGGCGAGGCCTATGCGCCTTGAGTACGCCTACCGCATTTGATAACTATGATATTACATCCTCATAAATGTAGAAAATCAAACGCCCAATCCACGACCTCAAACCAACTGTGATGTTTGCTAGCATTAGAGTTCTACAATTCAAACTACAAACTAAAGGTTCACACAAAACTGCAGCAACATCCAAATATATCGAACATCCGAGTCTCGAGTAAATAGATCGAATTGTAAGTTGTAACAATGTAACTTAAGCATGCCAGTCTGAACATAAATATATAATCAAATTCCTAGCAATTCCATTACTGTCTACTAACTCAGCCACTAATAATAAACTTTTCAAAATACAAAATAGAAACTTTACCTGGCTTTATTTTGTTTCTGAATGGTTGTTATTTCTTCGTCCTTTTGTATTGCCTGTGTATTAAGATTAAAAAAAAAAGAGAGAGAGAGAGATTAATAAAAAAAGTGTATTAAGGATTGATGGTGATGAAGCAGAAGAGAGTAAAGAAGGTAAGGTAAGGTAACCTGTTGGGCGGTGAACTCTTCTGGAGCGTCGGAGTCGCTATCTTCTCTTGCCGACATCGTGAAAGGTGCAGACGGAGGAGCTAAGGGTTTACGATTAGGGTTTTTGCTTTTGTTTATTGCATTTGCTTATGTTGTGGTGTGAAATAGGGACGAACACGTCGATCCCGTATTGAATCGAGGGTGTTCGGTACTAGTACTCACATTTAAAAGTTTTTGGTTTTGGTATTTTCAGTATCGGTATTTTAAGGTAAAATACTGATACCATACCGTACCATATGTTTTCGATATCGGTATTAGGTTTTAGGAGTTTTCAGGATCGGTATTGGTTGGTACCGATACTTTCAAGCTCATCCCTAGTGTGAAACAATACTACGCAACCTTTGGGTGTGTAGCTTTTCAGAATTTAGTTTGATTTGTTACATAAGTTTAACTAAAAAATATATAACTCACCGCTATGTAAATAATATTTTATTTATACTCTCAAACTCATTTCTATTTTTCTTTAATTGTGTATTTGATCATAATATTAATCTAGTCTTTAATTATTACGTTATTGTTTATCTAAAAATTAGAAGAAAAAAAAGGTGATTGGTTGGAGTGGGGTAGACCTCACACTCTTCCCCTTCTTAGTGCCCATGAAAAGCTCAATGAATGCAGCGCTGGCAACCAGGGTATATCACCTATGGAGTGGTGTTTAACGCCCTTTCCTACCCGCCCAGCCAAACATGAGAACATCTATTGGGTGCAAGTTAGACCTCCCCTCCGTTGGGTTTCTCATGAAGTTCATCGGGGTCTCTCTTTTCGTTGATATCCCTGTCTGCCTGTAAACATCCCATAAGACATCTTGGACCATATCATGACAATACTTGAATCCCGGTAACTCTTTGCAATGGTTGTATGCTCCCCAAATTTACCCAAGCAAGCTTTAAGACAAATCAGACAAGGTTCGTCATATGGGACATGGACTCGTCGAGCAGTATTCAAGTAAGGTCACATGCATGTACGAAAATACTTGTACCCAAATGCAATTGATTCCAAGTTTGTTATAAAGTATTTTAAAATTGATTAAGCTTATAAACAGAATGATTTTGAACTCATCCTTCTAGAAGAAATGGTTAACTTAATAAACTGAATCGAATTAAATAACCAGATTATATCTAAAAAAAACTTTATTAGTCATCATAGAGCTAATCGACTATATATCTTTTTCCAGAACAACAATTTCTTAATCTTGTAGGATAAATACAATATACATATACATATACCCTACAAGATTTGATTTGTTTTTATTTTGATGTTACATCAGTTTTACTACCAAGATCTCCAATTTGGTTGACCAAATATCTAAGTAAGGTTTTCTTAGATCATGTGTAGTGGTAGAGTGAAAAGGGCGTGAAAGGGGCTTTTCACGCCCATTTGGCGCCCATCACACCCCCCTCTAGTGAAACGGACGCTAATGGCTTGCCCGTGAAATAGTTCACGCCCAACTTCACCATCCTTCCACCAATCATTTATGGCCATGTGTGCTCTCTTCCCCTTTGTCCAATAAGAAGCCACCCACCATAATTTATTATTATTATTATTATTATTATTTTAATCCAATTAGAAACCACCCACCAATCAAATTAGCGTCCATTTCACTAAGAGGGGGGCCCGGGTGTTTGGGGCACGAAATTGCCCTTTAACACCCTTTCACTCTACCACTACATAAAATCTTATAACTTGTTCACATTTCAATTAATGCAAGACGGGTGTGATATCCTTTTAAGTATATTGCTTTTTTTTGTTCTCTTTCAGTTGTGATATCAGGTTTGGTGTCGTAACAAATCCAATCAATACCAATAAGTTCCCGTTGTAACGCGCGGGACAATCCAACTAGTCTCACATAAAAGAGGGACCAAATACAAAATACAAAATACACAACCCATACCCGCTCATTTATCCGCCAATTAACAAAATAAAACCTTCAAACTACAGAAACTCATCCCTTCCACTTCAAATTAGGGTTTTTCATTTCCTTATTATTCTCTTCATCAATGGCGGACGAACCTCCAGCTGCTTCCGTTGACGCCACAATCGATTCCACAGGCTTAGGCGGCACAGCATCATCCTGCAACACCAACAGCGTCGTCGAAACGTCGACTCTGACGTCAGATGGAGACAAAGAAAAGTCACTTGAGTACGCTGAAGAGTTAATGGACAAAGGATCCAAGGCTAATAAGGAAGAGGATTATGCTGAAGCTGTTGATTGCTTCAGCCGTGCCCTAGAAATCAGGTTACGGTTTTTTTTAATGTTCAATTGTTTATTTAAAGAATTTATTTGTTCTTGTGGATATGGATTTTTATAAAATGAACTTTTAATTGAATTGGAAGTGGTTATTGGTTAAAAAATGAATTGGAAGTGTATAGATGTAGTTAATTAAGACTGTGACGAGTTTATTGCGGTATTATTTGGATGAACTTTTGTGTGTGATTGAACGTAGAACTGAAATTTATCGGAGCAGAACCAAGTTAATGGCCTGCAAATCGTAGTTATTAAAAGCCTAACCACAATTTAAGTTAAAAAAAAAGAAGCCATTGCCTCGTGCGTCTAGGCCCATTTTTAAGGCGAGACAATTGCGCTTTAATTCTCTAGGTGATGGTTTAGGCGCAAGATTTCTCAATTATGGCTAGATGAGTAGATTCCAACCAGATTTCTACTTTTATTTAAGTAAAACTACTTTTATACACTAATACACTAATATTTTAAGACTTTTGATACTAGTTAGATGATATTTTATGTTATATAATAGCTTTTGTTTATTTTACTTGAAGAATAGTATTATTTTTCTAATACGTAAGTTTTTTAAGTTGCAAGTTTTTGTTATATTTAATTTTTTTTTTCATAAAGGACAAATTTACATTAAGATAGTAGGCATACAAGCAACAAGCTGCGCCGCCTCCCCTTCTGAATAGTCAAAGTGTCAAACTTAACCTACTGAAAACAAACCCTTGCCCCTAGGGGGTCGAAATATTGCGGGAACAACCCTTTGGACTCTGGCCAGGCGCCAGAGAGCCAAACTGCCAAAGGTGTCAAAAGCCAAGGGGACAAAGGCATGTTGATTACTTTTGCATTTTTCTTTGTTAGTTTTTTTTATCTTAGGCCTCACTTTTTTTTTGCGCCTTGCGCCTGGGCCCCATGTGAGGCCTGTGCGCCTAGCGCATTTGATAACTATGCTGCAAATCTTGGTTGTATTTGAAACTTTGGATGTTAACTTCTGTTGATGGGTAAGAATTTATGTGCAACAATATGAGAGATGGAAGACCGAAGATGCATGTTGATGTATAAAACAAAAGTTTTTTTAATCTTCAGCTCTTATCCAGCGGTTTCATATGTATTCCTTACTTTATGGAGTTTATCATTGGTTTAAAACATTTTATATCAGTTAGGTTGAGCTTAAGGCTGCTTGTTGTTTATATCTTTAAAGGTTAATCTTTTGTGGCTGGAAGAATACACCAGTAGGTTCTTATGTCTCAAGACATCACATTTTTTGTTAGGGTGTTATGTCCCAAGACATCGCATTTTTGTACTATAGTATAATATGTAATATTCACCATGTGAACATGAGAAAATACCAATTGAATCGAAGTTATACCTTGAAATGTTTTTCTGGTGATTTCACATGAATTCCATATAGAGTTTATCATCTTCTTAGAACGTATTACGTCGGTTAGGTTGTGTGTAAGGCTGCATTTTTGTTTATATCTTCAAAGATCAATATCTAGGGTCTTATGTCCCAAGACATCACATTTCTTTGTTTTAGTATAAACCATAAAATGCAATATTCACCTCATGAACATGAGAAAATGGCCGTTGAATCCAAGTTATAACTAGAAATGTTTAGGATCTCTGATTTGAGTTACTGAGGGTGTCTTTTTTTTAAAAAAAAAATATTGTTATCAGGGTTGCACATTATGGGGAGCTTGCACCTGAATGTGTGAGGGCATATTATAAGTATGGCTGTGCACTTCTCTACAAGGCTCAAGAAGAGTCTGACCCACTTGTTTCCGGTGCTGTGTCTAAGAAAGAGGCGAATTCTGAACAAGATTCTAAGAAAGGAATTGCCAACGGTGCAGAGAGTGGGGAAGCTTCCGTTTCAAGTGATGCCAAAGAAGGGACTTCAGATCCTCAAGGAGTGGCTGAGGATGGTTAGTAACATCAGTAATGCGTTTAGATCAATGCAATAGTAACGACAATTATGCACAATTTAGTCATGTAGATAATATTGTTTGTTTGGTTTTTTGGGATGTTAGGTGGTGATGAGGAAGAAGATGATGAAGCAAGTGATGCTGAGGAGGATGAATCTGACTTGGATTTAGCTTGGAAAATGCTTGATGTTGCAAGGGCAATTGCTGAAAAACAACCAGGTGATACTATGGAGAAAGTAGACATTCTTTCTGCTTTAGCAGAGGTGGCTTTGGAGAGAGGTATGCATGTTTTGCTAAACGCATAATTGCGTAAGGTTTGGTGATTTATTAACAACTATAGGTCTTAAGTTACATTTATGTTCTTTTTACAGAGGATGTTGAAACTTCTCTCAATGATTATCTGAAAGCATTATCGATGTTGGAACGCCTAGCTGAACCAGATAGCCGTCATATTGCTGAACTGTATCCTTTTTTAAGATCAACGGTTTACAACTTTGTAGCGTTTTTTTTTCTCTTTGTACCTTCATGTATGATGATGCACTTCCTTAATATGACAATTACAGAAATTTCAGGATATGCTTATGTCTAGAAATTGGTTCAAAGGGTGAGGAAGCAATCCCGTATTGCGAAAAGGCTATATCAGTTTGCAAGTCTCGTTTGCAACGACTCGCAAGTGAAATAGAGAGCTCATCTGGTTCTATAGCATCTGCCCAAACTGAATCAGAAGGCCTTCTTCGACAATCTTCCAGCACTTCACAAACTACTGATTCTGTCGCTGATAAAGAAAAGGAGATCGAGATTCTCAAGGGTCTTTCTACTGAACTTGAAAAGAAGGCAGGCCTTCAGTTTCATCTTACCGTTTTTTTCATTTTTTGATATGCTGTAAAATTTATGCACTATTATTATGAAAATTGCAGCTCGAAGATCTTCAACAGATTGTATCAAACCCATCATCTATACTGTCTGATATACTGGGGATGATGGCTGCAAAGGGGAAAGGTGGCGCCAGCGGCAGCAGCAGTGGCATGGCTAGCGGTTCCGGTTCCGGGTCTGGGTTCGGGTCTTCTACTGTTTCAACAACTCAGGCAAATGGTGATTCAGCGGTAACACATCTTGGGGTTGTTGGGAGGGGAGTGAAGCGAGTGTCTATGAGTCCTGTTGAACTGCCAGCTAAAAAGCCTGCATCTGACCAGCCTGCAGATCATGGCGGCAGTGCTTGAACCACTCGGTTAGTCACCTTTATTTCTTTGTCAGCATGTACGGAAAAGATTCTTAATGACTGGTTCATGGGTAGCATAAGACATATTGAGATTTGAGTATCTGCAATCTTTGTGAAATGAGTGTCTTGATAGTTAGGTAAACTATTTGTCCTCAGGAGTTCATGTTCTCCATATCTAATCATGTCATACAAAAAGATACTTTTCTTCCCGTTAGGATCGTGTGGATTAACTTTGTGTTCTTAATCAAATCACTGCTGAAGTTAATCCGTGGTTAGCAATTTTTTTGGCTATTCAGTTGTTTACCTGTATTTTGCTCTAATTTGAATACATGTGCTTGTTAATTCGGATCTAAATGATGCTGTTTATATAAATGCGAATAAAACCTTGTCCGTGATGACCTAAATTGAAGCAAATCGGGTGGTTCTAGATTTATAATTGTATCATAAGAGAGTTAAGACTTTCTACGATTGTCATGAAATCTAGAATCATTCGAATATTCCAAAGTTGAGTTTGCTTACATTCGAATTTCGAGTTACTCGAATCATAAGAAACACTTGTATATGATGTAATCAATTAGTATAAGATAAAATAAAGTTAAGCTATACAAGATAAAATAAGGGTAAGATAAATAATCTGTCACCAAAATTTGTGGTCCAATCTATAATGTTAATGGTCGTGATGGAGAAAACAAGCCCTAACCTAAAAAAATAAATGAAAAATGTCCTAAGTGGGTGGTAACATTTAAAGCATTGAGACTATTGTGTGGGCAAGTAGCTGAGTGAATCACTGGAATACTTCACTTTGTTATAATTTTTGGTTTGTACTTTTATCAGGTCGAGTTGCTATAACATTTTAACTAGATTGAATTGGGTAAAAAAAAAACTTACTTTTAGGTTTTTCTTTCTCTCTCTTTAAAAAAAAATAAAAAATAAAAAAAACCAGATTCATAATATATTACACGTTCTTTACGTTAAACCATACATTAATAAATAATAAATGTCGTTACTTATCAAGTTTATTATATTTTCGAACAATTTATCCTTTTATTAAAAAACTAGCCGATTACCCCGGGAAGGTCCCGAGGTTGAAAAATTTAATATGATTTAATAAAAAATGATAAAAAAAAAAGAAAACTCAAATCACGAAAAGAGTAAATAACTTAAACATAATCAATCTTAGTTAAAAAACATTTATTTAAAAAGTTAATAAAATAAAAAGCATAAACCATATTAAACATAATAAAGTATTAAAAGGATAACCTTCAACATATAATCATCTTCACGTAAATTAAAATATGTTACAATTTGATTAATGAATAACCTGAACACTTTGTGTTTTTTTCTGTATGAATATAACCCCACAAAAAATAGTCGTTTTTTTTTTCGTTTTTATATAGCACTATGGTACTCGTTGGAAAGATAATAAAACGCTCGTTAATTTGGTGTAATTTTTTTATTTAAAAAATCTCGAATATAAAAGATATTTATGTTTAAAAGTTATGGGAGGAAGATAAGAGAGAAAAATTTAAATTTGTTTTTAAATTCTTTTTTCCTAAAATAACTCAATTTAGTTTTAGTAATTGAGAATTAAGAGATAGAGAGATAAATTTAGAAAAATACTCAAAAACACCAAAAACACTCAATTATTAAGCCACGTGGCACTCTCAATGGGCATATATGCTTTCTTATATATATATATATAGATACGGAGTATAAACTTAAAATCTTAAATTATAATAAAGGGTTATGATGAAACACAATGAAAGAAAAAATAGAAAGTCGTAGGAAGTGTATCAAACGGAGTCCGATTGAACTTATTCAAGCGGCATTGGAATCGTTTTATCGAACCCTACGATCTTAGTTTTTAGGTTTTTGATTATTTCGATTTTTAGCTTTTAGTTTTTTTAATTTGTATTATATGATTGTGTCTTTTATGTTGTGTTGTGTCTTTTCTTTATTTCGTCATTGTGTCATTTCTGCGTTTCATTGTGTCTTTTTTTATCAGCATTGTGTTATATTTTGTGACGTGTTATATTTCGTGATCAATTATGTTTTTTTCTCCTTACCACTCTTCTATTTTTATTACACTATTTGAGATAATTTAACCATAAAATCTATCGAGATTTGGAATTAAATAGCATTGCTAAATGTTTGATATTTTCTAGAGGGCATTGAATGTGGGAGAATAAGAGGTAGATATGGAAATCAGACTACCGAATTAAATGCTTTCAGGGTCTCAGAGTTTTTTTTTTAACGGCGAAAACACTTTATATATCAAATATAAAGAGCCAGCAAGCGGCTAGGAGAACAAAACAAAAACAAAAACGGAAAACGACAACAGGCCTCAAAAAGGCAACCCCAAAACAGACCTACAGACTACCCACAATGTCGAAAATGACCCAGTTCTCCCAACTCGGCTTCGGGTCTCAGAGTTGAAGCAACACATTGAGAGATGTTCGAATTTATTCATGCTATTAATTTTTTTTAATAAAATCCAATCCTTTCATTAAAACAAAATACAAAAGTTACATCACAATAGAAAGTAGACGGACAACAAGCTGCATCGTCACCCATTTTCTGAATTGTGAACCCTAGTCTACCAAAGACAAATCCTTGCCCCCCTGAGATGAACTATTGCTGTGGACGACTCGTTGGACTCTGGTCAAGAAACGAATAGCTTCTGGCGCTAGGGAGCCAAAGGTATCAAAGGCCAAATAGATAAAGACATGTTGGTTTTCTGCACAAGCTTTAGCATGCTTATTTACTTTCTTCGATTCCGCCTTTCTCGATGCTTGCCCAGCTACAAACCCTGTTTCCCTTAACCCAACCAAAGGAGATACCTCTGTGAGGTCCACGCAAGCATGTTTCCCCCTCTCCCGACCAAGTTACATCACATCACAATTACACAATTCTTCCCAAGTACATTTTACATTTGTATTCCTATTGTTATACCAAAGAAACCCATAAGCCTTAAGATCCGAAATAACGTCATCAATCCTTGTATTCTTGTTATTGAATATACGATCATTTCGAGCCTTCAAAATTCTCCAACATCCAATGATCACCAAGCCGTCCACATGTTCTTCGTAGCCGTGTTTAATCTCATATTTTTGTTAATACTCGTAAGATCTTGTAAATCACAAACATAAAACACCGGGAACCGACACCATCTCGCCTTAGCCTGCCACAACACATTCGAGAAATACAACCTGTAAAAATATAAATGCTTTAAAACGGAAAATATATGTTCAATAAATTACTCTCCAAAAAAAATATGTTCAATAAATTCATATAGTGCTAGAGTGTATGCTCTATTTAGAGGGTGTTTGGGATTGCGTTTTGAATCTGATTTTTAGATTATTGCGTCTTGAAAACGCAGATAATCAGTTTTTAGTGTTTGGATTACGTTTTGAAAACGCAGATAATCAGTTATTTAAGCTACCAAAACGCAATAATCTATAAGCAGCTCCACCCTTGCTTTTTCAAAACGCATAATCTGTTTTGAATAATCAATCCCAAACACCCCCTTAATGTAGAATGTGGGACCAATTAATAATCCACCCATCTTTGCCTTGTAATATTTAATCATTTTCCAGTGAAATGAAAACAGTTGTTGATAATTTTGGATCATAGTATTCCCATTTTTTAGACTTCATCAACCAATTTAAGGGGACATTACGACATAGATTAAAAAAAAAGTTATTTCCCATTGCGTGCACTAATCCTATTTGAATAGTTAAATGGATACATGAATTACACATAAATAAGAATGAACTTTCGTAGAAGGTTTTATGATGTGTAAAACTATTTGTACTACATGGTGTGGTCACAAAGGTGAAAGAGGGTATGGATTGACCTTTGGAGAAGAGAGGAATTCCTTTCCAAGGCTTAAAAATCCATTGGATATGCTATCTTCTACCAACTAATCGCCGCCACGTCACAACGTAGAAGAGCCCCACGCCAAAAGGAATTTCCACCCCGTTTGCCCATGCCATGGAAACGTCAGGTATTAGGGTGGTGTGGGTGGCGTTATTCACATAACTAATTTCTAACACGCCATTAGAAATCTAAATGTTCTCAAAAGTTTGAAACCAATAATATTTTACTAAAATAATTACTTTCTAACACGTTAATTGGAAAATACGCATGTTTTAAACTTTATTATTTACGAAAAAATATTTTCCAACTCGCTCGTTAGAAAAAATAAAGGTTATAAAACTTGTTATTTTAGAATAAGAGTAATATCTAACACGGTCGTTAGAAAATATAAATGCTTTGAAACTTATTATTTTACAAAAATAATAATTATTTCTAACACGCTCGTTAGAAATAAATGTGTTTCAATACATTCGATAACAATCACTATTTCTCCAAATAATGATCTCTAACACGTTCGCTAGATCGAAAAACGTTCACCAAACGTTTCTATATGGGTTTCCAAAATATTTTCTAATACGCTCATAAGTACTATTTTACTAAGATTAATCTCTAACACGCTCGTTAGAAGCAACCTCTAGCAAATATTTTCTAATACGCTCATTAGAAATTAGTATTTGAGAAAATACATCTTAATATTTGTTAATAGTTCGGTTTATATAAACACGACACAACAACCTATGACCTGAAAATTTTGAATAAAAAAATTCGTTTTGCAAACACGGTATTTCGGTTTAAAGATTCTACTCCAATCATAACATTAAACCGACTCGTTGTACTACATATATATTTCCAAAAAAAAAATATTTGTTAGATTTTAACAAAAAATCCCAATTAATATTTTTGTACTTTCGTGAACCCAAAAACCTTTATATGAAGGGTTTTAAGATTGATTCGACAATCTTCACGAAAGTTTGTTTTAAAAATTGTAGCAAATGGGTACACTTTTTATAATAAAAATAAAAATAATAAGGAGACTCTTGTTATTCGTAGGAAACATAAAAGTACAATATCGTATACAAAACTAAATAAGACAAATATAAACTAGCAAATTTATATGTCGAATCTTGCTTCAAGTCGATTACTTTAGAAAACTTCAAACAACCATCTTGTGTAGCGATCCGCTGCAAGAGTAAACAAACTTGTCGTTGACGATTTTGGTTGAGGTTCGTGTTTGACACGGGGCCCTTAAAACAAATTTTGCGCCTCCTCTCAGACAGTCTGTCTCCCAGGGTACAACAACCGGAACAGTAGTGTACTGCCAGAGATGGCTCTCAGCCAGAGATAACATCATCATAATTGTGTTCTTGAGATATGAGGAAAAAGAAAAGAAGTTGCTTTACGCTTGAGAGTACTCCTCTTAATCTTGATGAGAAAGTTTGGTCATTTTGTGAGAGTATTTTTCAATCTCTAAAAGCTATGTCTATTATGAACCCAAGGTTCATTTTTATGCTCACAAAAATGAAACCGTAATGTTAGTTTAATTGTCATAAACCAGACATTTAAACTCGAATTAACTCTTCTTTATTTTGCATTAAGTGCTTGACAGTAACTCTCATATTCTATTCATAACGAGTTGAAACAGTCAAAGGACCCGAAACTGACGCTTTGCATTAACTTACTAGAGGGACAAGCTGCGCCTTTACACTGTGCGGACTAGAGGCGCTGCCTGGTCATGTTGCGCTTCAGACCTGCATCCATGTGCACATAACACACGTCATCCGCGGAAGCCAGTTTGTGTACCATGTAGACGTGCACCCTTACACCACCCGCGCACGGATGCCATCTAGTCCTGTGCACAACAAGACGCTGCTGGTTATGTGTGCTGCATCTGCACGCCATTTGTTGTTACGGTTTACGTCAACCTTACGCCATGCACCAGACCATGCGCACAAGGTCAAAAATATAAAGGCGGCTCTCAAGCAGCTCGCGGTGTTGCGAGTGTGCATGTGCGCCATTAGCGTGCAACATTGTGCCCATCCCCCACGCCATGTGCGCGCGCAAGCTAAGGGTGCTTCGAACCTGTAGGTTCCCCACTAGTGTTTGGCTCAAGCTAAACAATATGCAAGGAGTGCTCCTCATTGTAAACCACTTCATGTTTTGTCATCCCACAAAAGTGGGACAAATTGACAAAACTTAATCCTTTTTCTCATCTTTGGTTGTTCCAACCTACAACTTTCAAGCTTCAATATCTCATTCATTTTAGCTCCATTTTGGACGTGGTTTGGTTCGTTGTGATACTCTCACAATATAGTACACAAACCCGGAAATAGTTATTTATATAAAACGTATATAAATAAATTTATTTGACTCCAAAATTAGTGAAAAATCATTTTCACTACCATTTTCCCAACATATTTTAGAATTTGTGCTAGATCACTGTGGCTTTTTTTTATTTTTTTCATTGTGTCATTTTTGTGATTCATTGTGTCATTTTTCCTTAACATTGTATTATATTTCTCAGCATTGTGTAATATTTTGTGACCCATTGTGTTATATTTCGTGATCTATTGTGTTTTTGTATCATTCTTATTTATTTTACACTTTGTAAGATAAGTTCATCCTACAATAATAAGTAAAAATATAAACAAGATTACAAAGGGCTAAACTCCAAGAAGACAAGATATTCAACAAATCTTTATTTGATTTCCTTCTTCTTTGCTAACCACCCGTGGGTAACAACTCTTAGGTAGAATTTTTAGTCGGTTGTAAGTCCTTATCAATAGGAAGTTGCCTTTAGCAGTTTTGTAACATCAGTCAATTTGATTGATTCCCAACAATATGTATCACACTTGAATGAACTTAATAAGTAATAACAATCAACATCGTGCTAACAAGTCTTTAATCCTTTTGTTGAACTTGTGGGACTTGATGTACCCTTTTTTCAATCCATAAATAAGTTCGAGTAACTCAAGAAAACTGGACCTTCTTTTTGAGAGATGGTGTGTATTATGATCTTGTTATTCTTGATAAAAAGTAGTAGCAAGTGGCACACACGCATACATGTTGTTGGATTGAAATTGAGGCTTAACATGTAACCAAATTGATTAGTCTAATAATAGTTAATTAAATATTTTCAGCTAAAGAAATTTAATTAGAAAACAATATGTTACAAGAACAAGAACGCTGTGAACACAAGAAACTCAGGATCGCTCAGTTCAATATAATCTTAGAACAACAAAACAACCCGATGTACAAGGCTCCTGCATACGTGGGTCCAAGTTGTTTCCAGGAATCAAGCCGTCTCCAGCTCACAATGCAAGAACCTTATCGTTTCTTCAAGGTTCACTCATAAAGCTATACGATTCATAAAGTTATAACCCAACTCTGACAAGACATACAAAAGTAAAGTAATTCTTCATTGTATGTTTAGTTGAACTCCTATGATATCGTGCACATGTTTCTCTAACTACATCAACTTCTTCATAAGTAAGATCTTTTTCGTCTACAACAAGTTGCTTGTTAGTAACAACTTGATCTTCATTTGTAGTTGGCATATGTCAGACTTAAGTTACTAAAAGTAATTGTGGATTGTGGGTGACATGAAAACGCCCTTCAAAATGGCTACATTGAAGAAAATGTCGTTGGGTATGCGGTGAAGGGCCTTTGTGGTGGGGCCAATTGGGGATTTTTATAGAATTTTTCTGTAATGCCCCGAAATTATCCGGTTCGTCTAATTGCGTCATTAGGCGTGATTAGCAAAATAATAAAACGAGACTCAACTAATAAGAACTTGGGTTATTTCCTATTATGGGAAGAACACTAGAAGCTACTTTTGTTAATAAAGTTTTTAATAACAAAAGACTTTGAGGAAAACATGATGGGCCGTAGTTGACAACTAGCCAAATATGAGGTGTGTTAATTGTAGAAATGGGTGTGAACACACACTTGTGTGTGTGTGTGTGTCGAGTTTTTCATCAGGAGATCCTTTCTCCTTTAACAACAAAACACCTACACCATTCTAGCACAAATCTGGCCAAATCAAAGAAAAAATTCTTGGTGCATGGTGTAAATTCTAGTCATCTAGTGTTCTACATATCATAAGTGAAGGTTGATCTTGTCAAGCTAGGTGCAAGCTTGGAAAGGATGGATCAACAAGCAAACGAGTCAAGCGAATACAAGCCTTAAGTGCAAGGAAATGAGTGTGAATACAAGGTAAGTTTTACTTACACCATTAGACTATAACATAGCTTAAGTGTTGTATACATTAGTTTTAATCTTGAGTATGTAATAAAGGTAAACCCCAAGGGGTGAAACCCATTAAACGGGTCACTTTAAGTGAACTCATAACAAAACAAGGTTTATGACATTAATTGGTACAATGAGTTGTGAACGAATGGTGAAATTCATCAAACAGGTCAATTAATAATGATATGTGGGAAATGATGTTTTAAATTCAAATGAATCGATGAAATCTTTTGAATGAGGTAGTTAAGCATGTTGTCACTTAGGTCAAGTTGTTGTCACTTGAACCATAGGTAAAAGCTTGAATAACATGGTAACTCGAACTATGAGTCCAAACGGGTCAAATGGTGATGTCCTCATCATTTGAGTCCAACACTCGATGCTTGCGTTACAAGCATTTAGATTCATGAGTTTAAATGGACCAAATGGCGAAGTATTGCCATTTGAGTTCCGAGAAACTAATGTTTGTCAATCTAGAAAGCATACAGGTAAATACATTTGAGAATGGACACTTGATGCCAAGAATCATGGGGGATGAGCACAAGGTATGGATATGGGTCAAAGCCGCCCGGTAAGTCCGTAGTCAAATAAAAGCCTTCGGGCGAAATAGCATGGGTACTAAAACACCCACATAAAGCGTGAGTGCAAATTAGGTAAGTTAATTCTAGAACTATGTCTAATGCGCGCTAGTGCGCATAGAATTGACTAATTGAGAGAAATCTTGAGAAATTGTGGAAATCAAAGTCCGTGAGGACTTAGAGGTTTTTTTAAACAAGTCATTGAGTCGAAAACAATGAAATCAAATCAAGTAGTGTCGCCACGAATGGCTAATTTGAAGTAAATGCTTATGAGGGCATTTTGGGAAATTCTAAACTTTCATTGAAAGTTAAATCTAGTAATCGGGTCTTAATGACACAAACCGGTCGATAATTTTAGTTAAATAAGTAACCAATAGGTTGACAACATGATTATCATACCCATTGAGCAATCAAGAAGTGTTTTGAAAAGTCCAAGGCCCTAATGGGTCGATTTGGGTAAGAATCGACAAAATCATTCAAAACTAAGAACCGGATCATAGTGCAGTGACCGGGCGATGTTTCCAGTCAAACAAATGTCAATTTAGTTAAAAATATATATGATTTTTATGCTTGAGGAATTTGTCAAATGCGTTTACGACATGATTCCTATGATTTAAAATCAGCAAAAAGGTGTAGAAGCCTGTGAGCGAATGGCCGTTCAGGCTGTACAGAACAGCTACTGTTGTTCGTGGCCCAGTGAACGACCGGACATTCGGCCAGACTGAACATCAGGAAAACATTGTTGGCCCTGTGAACGACCGTTCACTCTGAGTGAACAGCCGTTCAGGCCTTTTGAAGTCATTTTGGGTAAAAAAAAAAATTATTTGGCCGTTTGGCCTAGTTCGTTCCGTATCAATGCGTGGCGATATTCTTTTATAGTAAATGCATTTTGTAACCCCACTAACCATTATTTGTGTAATGGTGCTAGGTACACATTCGTGGAAGTCCCGGATCAAGGATCAAGTCGCGAGAAGAGCCGAACACACCCGAACACTCATCAAGCTTCCATAGTAGAATTCCAAGAACTCCCGTTAAAATGCAAAATCTTAGTGTGTGTTTTAATGAAAATATGTGGGAATCAAATATGTATTTGATCTAAATGGCTTGAGTTTACAATACATATCAAAGTTTTAATCGGAAGTGGTTTTTAATTAAGATCTAAACTCGAAAGTTCAAGCGCTAATCACGTGTTTACATGTTAGGGTCTTACATTTCCCCCTTTTATTTTACATTAATGTGGAATGCAATAATGGCTTGTACATCATGTGCTTTAGGCCTTTAATAGTTGGACCTAAATGCCCAAGTAACAAGATTTAATAACACCGCCAATCAGGGTTGATTCTAAAGAGCTACACCATGAACAACGTAAACCAATTAAGGCGTCTAAAAGAGTTTAGAGACATAAATGCGAATCCACACTGTTTATGTTTATAACTATTTGGAGAAATAATTATAATCACCCTAGATTATTGATTATTATAGTTTATTTAGAGATATATTGATGATTATATGTTATATTAAGAGATAATTACATATATCTCCTTATTTAAGAATCTAATTGCATATATACCCAACCTAAAACTTAAATTTCATATATTCCACTTTCAACAAAATTGGATATTATGACAAAAATGCCCATTTTAATATTTAAATATACCCTAATCTGCCCTCCCTTCGTTCTTCAAGATACAATCTCTCTGTTTTCCTTGGAAACCCTAAGACGATCAGCGACCTATTCTTGTACCTAACGAGCAACCCTAATTGGCGTCTTCCTTCTTGTACCCTGAAGACCACCAATGAGACTAGCCCTAATTGGCAACCTCCTCATTCCAGTTCATGCTTTGCCTTTGAAGATTTATGTGATAAACGAAAACAAAAGATTTATAGGTTTGTTGATGAGCGAAATTTCTTGGGATTTTTGTGTTGATGAACGAAGGTTATTTGTAAAGTTACTAGGATTTTTTGTGTTGATGATCCAAAATAATTATTGCAATATAATGCTTCAATGTATTCCAGATATGAGAAGTAAGCTTCAATGTCCGCAATGCAAATGAAAACATACAAGATAACCACTTGCATTTTTATTCACTTCCTACGTTTTTTTGTTGTTATATACCATTCTTTAGCGTTTCTTAAACAAATGCAAGTGGTGTGAAAAAAAATCATCAATGCAGAAAATCCCATAAACTTTTACTCATCAACACAGAGATTAACAAACCTATAAATCGTTTATTTCCGTATGTTACATAAATCTTCAAAGGCAAACCACGAATTGGAACGAGAAGGCCACCAATTAGATCTAGTCGCAGGGCTGGTCTTCAGGGTACGACAAAGATGACGCTGGTTAGGGTTGGTCACAGGATGTTTGCTAGGTATGAAAAGTAGGTTGCCGATTGTTTGAGGGTTCGCAAGGAGAAAACAGAGACGGTAATGGAGAGTATATTAGGGTATATTTAAATATCAAAAGGGCATTTTTGTCATATTGTCTATTTTTTTAAAAAGGGGGATATATGTAATTTAAGTTTTAGGTTGGGTATATATGTTATTAGATTTTAAGTAAGGGTATATGTAGGTATCCTTTATAAAAAATAAAAAAACTTTTTTTAACATGTTAACAGGTCTTTAACTTGTTTACACACAAAAATTAACAGTTCTTATTGTGTCGACTTGTTTTAAACACGACACCTATTTGTCCCCCATTCCTCCTCCTCCCCCTCCCCCATCCGCCAACTCAGCGTCATGTCACCATCATCTTCCACCTAATCTACTTCCCACCATCAATTGGTGTGGTCCCCTTCCTCTTCCATTGTTTGTTTTATTAAACTATAAAAAAAGTTTTAATTTAATTTAAAATAAAAAAGCATATTATTTTTTAAAAATATGTGCATAGTAAAAAGAAACTACATGACTAAAGTACGCATCCCTCCACCCTTAGACTATCCGTTGTGGCCCGTGAGCGACTAGCCGCGAGCCACAAAACATTTCATGTGGATCACTCGAACCATAACACTCTTCAGCGAGGCAAGGCGCAAGCGAGTAGCCGTTAGTGCACTCGCATCTGTTAGCGAGCAAAAAGTAGCCGTTGGCAGCCACTAGCCGTTAGCCAACGGCTAGTTGGCCTATTTAAATACAAAAAATTACCATTTTTATTCACAAAACAATCGAATACAATATACATTTTTCAAACTACACTTCAAAAATCAAGCAAACAAAAAATGGACTCTTCACAATGGCAAGGATGCTACCAACCCGCTATGGAATTCCTTGATGAAGAAGAGTATGATGTTAGTCCAACGAACGAAATCGAAGTTAACCTTAGCCAAATGCCACCACTTTCACTTTCGCCGGATTTAGTAATCCCGGATACATAACCACCAACAACTCAAAGGCGAGGTGGTAGAGGTGGTGGCCGAGGAAGGTCGGCCGGCTGAAGTGGTGGTAGGGGCGGTGAATCGCCCGAGCAAGATATTCGACCAAGGCGTCAAGTGACCCCTTGGACCAAAGAGGAGAAAATAGCCTTTTGTCGGGCTTGGGTTGAAGTATCGGAAGATCGAAAAGCGGGTATGTATTTTTTTTAACTATATACTTTTTTTAAAATAACAAAGTTTAAAAAAAATAAAAAATAAAAAAAAAACTGGATAAAGCTGCTGCTCACCTCTAGCCACAACACCATCAGGCTAGTGAGCAGCAGCTTTATCACCCTGCCAACTGGGCGCTTACGTGGCTCAATATGAGAGGATAGAGCCATTGCTCACCTCTAACCACAACATATAGTCTTATGAATGTTACATATAGTCCCTTTACAGCCTCAAATTAATTGTTCTTTCAAATAATATGAATGTTAATTATGGATGTTACAAATGCAAGTATACAACATCTTAACCTAAAAAAATAATAATATTCAAAATATGAAGTTTTTCAAACCAATAAATGAGTTAGCTAACTCCAGATCCGACATGTTTTCAATTGTTTTTCTTGTGAATACAAATTTTTTTTTTTTTTTGCTGCACAGTCTCTAATGATCACGAATGGAGAATGTGGGAAGAAAAGGAAATTGGGTTGCAAGGAAGAGGGACATTCCATTTGTGAAATTATGTGTTCAATGGAAGGTCAATGTCATTATATATGCTACCCCTTAAAAAAGAACAACTTTGGAAGGAAAGAAAATAAAACCAGTTGTCAATGAAAAAGCAAAATGGTTTCATTTGTGGTGCCTCCAAAAAGTATCAATCATAATAATGTTGTGGGATCCCATCCCAAACTTATTTTCTAACCATATTGGTTTTTTTTTTTTTTTTATAAATAAAGCTTTTTTTTAAAGTTATTAGCTCACATAACAAACATGACACATAATAAAATATCCATTTATTAAATTAAACATTGTTCAACAGCAAATTTAAGAAACTGTTAAAATTATATAATGTTTATATTATTCGAAATGGTAATTGAATTATTTTAAATTTTATCTAATTTGTTAATCAACTATTATTATTTATATTTTTCATCATAGCATATCATTTGAAAACGCGTATGACGTCGTGCTAAATAATTGACAAACAAGCAAACGTACACATCAAAATTCGACTTATATCAAACTTTGGTAAGGTTTGGAGAAGTTGAGCCCGAGACAAGCCTTTCAACATAGATGGTAGAAAGGCCGCTCCCTTAAAACTCTTAACTCTTGACTAAAAAAACTCTTACTAATTAATTGGGTTAAGCGATATACTGTATATATTAACGGTTAGGCTCAAGGGTGTGGTCTTGATGAAGTTATCAGCGAGGTGGCAAGGATCACCGACGGCGAACACCCCCTTCCCTCCCCGAACTTTTTTCGTTGTTTTCCTCCTCTTTCTCTAAATAAAATAATAAAAAACAAAAAGGAGAAGAAGAGAAAATCATTTCCTTAATGTGGAGGAAGGGAAGAGAAAAGTGACTTGACGATTAGATATACAAGAGGGAAGAAGGGGAAAAATAATACCACACCTCTAGGGGTGTAAACGAGCCGAGCCGAGCCCGAGCCTGACTGGGCTCGGCTCGGGCTCGTTAAGGTTTTGTGAAGCTCGAGCTCGAGCTCGGCTCGGTTCGAGCCTACAATCTCGAGCTCGAGCTCGGCTCGCTAGCAAAATCCAAAGCTCGAGCTCGGCTCGGCTCAAGATGATTTGAGAATCTCAAACGAGCTCAAAAGCTCGGCTCGAGCTCGCAAAAGCTCGGCTATAACTTAGGCTCACGAGCCCAATCGTTAAGGCTATAACTTAGGCTCGGCTGTAACTTAGGCTCGGGCTCGGGTTCGGGCTCTAGCTCGTTAAGGCTCGATTAGGCTCGCGAGCCCAATCGAGCTTTGTATCTAGGGCTCGAGCTCGGGCTCGATAACTAAACGAGCCATATTTCAGGCTCGGGCTCGTTAAGGCTCGGCTCGTTCGAGCTTTTTACCGAGCCGATCCCGAGCCGATCTCGAGCCGCTAGGTGTCATTTACACCCCTACACACCTCATAGCCTTAAACACGGTGAGTGGAAACGAGATTCTGAAGGTTAATTAAGTATTCTAAAATTAGCAAACTTAAGAATAACAAATTGTCAAATTTTTCTTACCATCTATACTATATTATAATGCATGAGGCAAGGACTTCTTAAATTTTAAGTAATACAAATATAATTGCTTAAGGTACAACACTTAATGCATATAATAAAGATTTTTTAGGGGCAAATATGTCTTTTAGTTAGTCTCTAACAACTTAGACTATAAATCTGCTTCTAGAAGCAAAGCTTACGATATGAGGTTATATAGTTCTATTATAAAGCCTAAATAAGGGGAGAGGAGCAATATCTTATGGGGGAAGAGCAGATCCAGAACAATTCATCCGATTCAAACTATCCCCGTCCCAGTCTCTCTCATCTCTATAATCAACTACTTGTCAAGTGTTTCATCTAACAGCCTTTTTTGTGTTCATTTTTTTTCAGGGACACGGTGGTGATGAAGCTTATGGAGCCTATGGTGGTTATTTTTATGGTCGCAGTGGTGGTGAAGCTTATGGTGCCTATGGTATTGGTGGTTATTCTTCAGGACGCAGTGACACTTCCGGGTAAGTATATGCATTGATTTGTTCTATAGGTGTTGAAACAAGGTATTGGTAGTTTGGTACCCTACACAGAGTAACATTTCTTTTTCTATTCTATCGAAAGTTATTTACATGTAGTACGTGTGTTGGTAGTTTGGTACCCTACACAGAGTAACATTTCTTTTTCTATTCTATCGAAAGTTATTTACATGTAGTACGTGTGTTGAATTTTATTACCAAAACTGAATTGTTGTGACGCTATCTATTTTAATATGTATAGCAATCTAGAAAGCCATATTCACTACAAAATACACTGTGGTCAATTTTGTATATCTTCTCTTCTATTTAAGTTATTTTTTTGTTACCCATTTGACCCGTTTTGTTAAGAAAAAATAACCCGGTTCATTCATTAATGATTGATATTGCTACATTTAATATTTTCATTTTCTGCTTGTTTGGTTCAGGAGATCGTGCGTTTGTGACTTTCTTTCCTCGGTCTATGTATGGCAGTTGGTTATTTCTTTCTATCTTGCTTGATTACTCGTCTAAGATGTGAAACAAATTGCTTACCTTAATAAAAAATTGACATCCAAGCCTCACAAAGCTAGCTGACCTGTCATTTGACGGTTAGCCAAACGGCCATTTTATTCTTTTGAGTTATTTCATTTGCATAATTTGTTTTTGACAGGGGATCAAGGCATAATTCTGCCTCTAGGCGGAGAGATTACAGTTATTGAAGTGCTGATACAGGTTAGTGAAGGTTTGCTTTTCTAGAGGTTTTGAAGCAACTGATATTTAATGTAATGCTAAGTTTATGACAGTATGTGCAGTAAAACCTAGCCTCATATGTTAACCATGTTTCCTTTCCATTCCCTATAAAACAGCCAGCTGAAGCCTAAACCTGAAGCAAGCCTAAACCTGAAGACCAGTTGAACCAAACCGAACCAGTGTAATGGCCCACCACACCACCATATATGCTTTCTTAAGAAGACACCTTACATGCTTTATTTAAGAGGACCACTGTTTGAAGTGATTATTTTACTACTATTTTTATTGTCCATTTCCTAACACTACTACTTTACCAAGCTTTCATTTCTTGAACAAAGGAACACGAACTGATATAAATGGATGAATGTAAACGAACGAACATAAACAAACACGTTGTTTGGGTTTAGGAAACGAATATGACTCCCCTTTAGGACAAATGACGAGAGCACCGTAAACAGTGGCTTGGACCCATGAGCTATGTGCATATTATTTTTGTGAAGGTGTTTTTGTATTATTTTGAAGTTGAAGTTATTTGTTATTTATTGGTTAGTGGTGAAACTGAATTGATTGTAGATACATGAGTTTGTAACTGACGAATCAGATAGATAAGTGTGGGTTAAATTAGTTGAGTCAATGAATAATAATAATAAAGGGGGAAGGAGTTATGGGTGTTTCGTATTATTAGAGATTTTAGTTATTGGTTAGTTAGTGATGAAAGTGATAACTGACTGTTAGAATTATGAGGTGACATTAGTGTGTTTTTTTTTGTTACATGACATTTGTATCTTACCATACCAATTCAGCCATAGTGTGGCTATGAAGCTTGTTTTCATGTTTTGTCTTTGCATCTATATAGACAAAGTAATGGGTTTGTGATATGATATGGGTATTGAAATAATTGTGTAAATGAGTTTGATGTGAACAGTAGGGATGGAAAGTATTTTGTAACAAACATATTTTTGTAGTTAAAAGTTTCGGTTGGGTCAGGTAGTAACGAGTAAGTTGAGTTAACACGTAAGTCCCATTTTATAGTGTTTAAGGTAGTCGTTAATTATCGTTTTGTATGAAGGCGGAGACACCCGCACAAGGTTCTTAACTACAACTGGAGTTGCGTTATCTACATGTGTGCCCGAAGAAACAACGCTTTCAGTATTATTTGTATTGTTACAAGATCCATTAGACATTATGAGAGGTGTACTTGGCTGTGATGAGGGGTTAAGAGACATAGGTGCTTGCTGGTCTGGTCAGACATGTTGACTTTCCGGTTAAGCGGCAACAGTTTTTGAGAAGCTGTTGCTTGTTTTTGGTTCACCAACTTCTGGTTTAGAGCTGGAGGACCATGATTTTGATTCTTTCTATTATCATATGTCCAGAAAAAGATATATACAGAAAACCATCTTTTAGAAATTTTTTAAGCAGAATGGAAATCGTTCAAACAGTTGGCTTATGGTGGGGATGGTAGAGGCATGTTTGTTGACAATGACAGTTTTAGGGATGCATTAGATGTTAGCATATATTATAACACCACCAGTTTGGCTAATGACATACCTTGCTTTGATTTAGTTGACTTAAGTTAAAAAGTGGGAAATCTAGAAAAAGTGATCCTAAGATTGCAACTGGACTATTTGTAGATGTTTTGAAGTGATGTTTTATTTATATGCTATCTAAAAATATAGAAAAAAAAAAGATCAAAAAATTGTTGGAATACAAGCTTATCGTCTTTGTTGTATATTTGTTACAGGGGCTACTCCAAAGTCAGTTTTGAAGCTTATGTGAATCCGAGGTCTTACTTGTACCACTCCAAGAGACATCTCCAGGTAAAACATATATTTTACTGTGACAAAATACAACCAAATGTTTATTTGACCCATGTGATCAAGTTAAAACGTATGAAACAGAAGACCTATTATAGTATTTATCTTGTTTAAGAGGTAGCGTCAACCAAACAGTGCACCAGCGATTTAAGCTTCGACCAACGCATAGTTATTATTAGTATATTAAATTGGAAACTTACTTTCAACATTGTAGATAATAGATAATGCCTAGAATATTAGTTGTATAAAAATAATAGGAAACTTATCTACTCGTGCATGTACAGTTTCAATTATTTTGAGCAATATAGTAGCAAAAAAATAGAGCTGAAAACAGGGCTGAAACACGCTGAAAACAGCACTGAAACGCTGTAACAGCTTAAAACGACGACTGCAATGCTGAAACAGCGCTGAAACAGCACTGAAACAGCTAAAAACAGCACTGAAACGCTGAAACAGCGCTGAAACGTTGTAACAGCTGAAACGACGACTGAAAAAGCGCTGAAACGACGCTTAAAAGACTATAGCTGACTAACATATTGAGCATTCACATCGTACGTATTTGCATCACGTTTTGCCTCGCTTCTCGGTTTCTTTTTTGTGACAGAGCTTGGAAGAGGATACAACCAGCAAGAAAGTCATGAGATTGGCAAGTCTCCATTCCTGGCATAGTCTATCCTTTGGTTATTTTCAGGTTAATTCATACACCTTTTTCAGGTAAATTCATCTATTTTGAATTTACATTTTTGCAGGAGTTTTTTGCTTTGTGTCTTGTGCTTTTACTGTACATTGGTGAATCCTCCTAATTCAATTCATGTGTCGAATACATATAGGCCTAACCCATTGGCAAGATTTTGATAGAAAAAGATTTTTGTTACATTTGTGATATTTATTTTATGTTAATCTTGTGTAATTTTTGTAGATTGTGGTATTTGTGTTGGCATCTTTTGAGTCAGGACTCGAGTGTTTCGAGAAAGACAGAGTGATGCATTGGTTACAAGTTTAAAGAACATTTGTTATGCAAGTGCAAATACATTGTGTTATTCCCCAAGTTTAAAGTTTACACCATGTTGTTACAAGTAGTCTTTAGTTTGATGTAATTATTTTCTGTTTGAGATGCGACATATCATCTTGTTATAAGTATGCTTTATTTGATTACATTCATATAAATAAAAACAAAATTTTTTGGATGAATTTTACGACCTAATGAAGTGATACAATTTAATTTGATGCGATTTTTATTCCCGCGGCAACGCGCGGGTTACCTGCATCTATATAGACAAAGTAATGGGTTTGTGATATGATATGGGTATTGAATTATTAGGCAGTGGTTGGATAATGTTGTTGATGGGCAAATATTTAAATATTAGAAATTGTGTGTAAGATACACATAGAGAACATCAAATGACATGAAATTGTGTGTAATACACACATGGACAACATCAAAAGAAATTAAGCTTCTTTATTTAAACATCCTGCGGTAGGCAAAAGAGTCAACCAGAACTAACTTTGTTCAATCAAATTTGATTTTAGTTTTTTTATTTAGCAATAGTACACTTTGCCTCAGCCAAATGTGAAGTGGACTTTGTTGGCAAACAAGAGGTTACCCTAGAATATAGGTACCATTCATCATCTTGTAAACTTTTACACATTTTCTTGCACTTAATTAAGACTACTATTAGGAACAACTATCATTATTTATATTGAATTTTTTTTTTAATAAGGCCCATATGACTGTGGTGATGGAGCAGTTAATTATCCTAAATTATTGATTGCTTTTGGTGGCTCTTGCAGTGAATTCTTCTGGATTTAGACATGATGTTGAAGACTATCTTATTGGTGAGTCGTTGATGTTCTACACTTTGTTTACCAGATAAATACGTGGCAACCACCAAAAATCACCATTATCATTTTAGGTAACTTTTCCCTAATTGTTGTGCCTTTTTTATTACAGTGAAACTGTTGGTTCTGGTTGCCAATTTTCATAGAATTATTCTAATTTTGGTTTTTTTTTAATCATGGGAAAGAGGATGAGAATAACCTTGAGTTTAGGTATTTTTAACCCATACCAGATTTCCAACCCATATATCTTGAAGGAATTGGTCACATTTTCCTTTTTTTACGAATGTAGTTGGATTTGATGGTTATTTTGGAAAATAGGCCATACTAATAACCAATTTGTTTTCACAGGTTTTGAAAAACGTCCATTAGCTGGTTCTTTAGACGAGGGATACCCATTTGCTTTCCTAGGTTTGCATTTGAACTGTTACACACTGGCCAAACTTATTTTTTCCAATTGACAGACCACTCTACTGAGCTTGTTCTTCTGAGTATGCGGTATATTTTTTCCCTACTGGAGCCACTAATTATATGATTTCTTGCTATTTGAAAGTGCTATTTACTTAAAGATTTAGCTATTTACTAATCACATAATGAGACTTAAAATTGATTTGGTCGGTTGTGCACATAGGTAGCATTTTTGACCCTTTATTTATAAATGGGTCGAAATGGCTTGTATTTCATCTAAAATAGGTCAAATAAAAAATAGCAAAACGGGATTGGTTCATATAGGTTGAAAAGGCGCCTTTCAGGGGCAACAAAATGGCTTAAAAGTCGCCTTTCTGGGTGCAACGTAAAAGTTGCGATGGGCTCCGCTTCAGCGCCTAGGGCGCTTTTGACAACATAGCATATTTTTTGGAATAAATTTTAAAGTCAAAATGCTAAAGTCAATATGGGTTGTGATTTGGATCCAAACAACTTTTTTGTGGCTTTTGGTAGTTTATCCTACTTGTAAATATTCATGTAAAAGCTAAAAATTTTGTTTATGATATGATTTGAATGTTATATAAGCGAGATGTGTATCGAGAGCTTTGAAAGGAGTAGTGATGCACTGATGCTACAATTTCTTAATGACACTAATGCATTACTTCAATCTATCAAACTAAAATTCTTTTACATATTTAAAATCTAAAAATAATTTATTAGTCTCTTAAAACTGATGGATTATTATTAGCATACTTTAAATGAGAAGTTAGCAAAATTTATAAAGTTTTATTGTTTTACATTTTGACTATCAAAAGTTTCAATGAGGTGTTTCAAGATTTGTTAACATTTGAAAAGCTTGTTTAGCATTGGAACTGATAATAAAATATAACCGGCTTTCCAAAATCGACCATTAAGTGAAAGTTGGTTGCTATAATTTAAAAAATGTTTAAAGTTCATTTCTATATGTTCGCAATTTTTTGTATAACGTTTATGTAGTGTGTTATGTGCTGGTTTTAGATTTAATTCAAAACATTGTCGTGTGTGTGTATTATTATTTGTTATGTTTTTATGTGACTTATGACTTTAATCCTAGGAAGATTCTAGGATAGATATTTAAGTATATGTAATAGTTGTAAACATTAAAATGTGTAGCTGGTTAGTTTGATGACAAGAAGCACGCCTAATGGCTGCACTTGTTATCATATGTGACAGTTATAACCCCCAACCGTATGACCACAATTTCCCTCCTAATTTAACTATAAACTACCCGCTATTAACTGTCATTAACCGATGCACATGCATAGGTATTTAATCATGTAAACTTTGTACATTTTAGTTTATCAAGACAATAAGAAAAATCATTTTACTTTGTCTACATTTCATACTGAGAGATTGGATTGTGGTCACTTGATCATAATCTATATTGAGTGTGTGTATACAATCATCGTTAGTGTGATATTAGTGCGTTATTCTGGGCCAACATTCTGCAGAATAGCTGCGCAGGTAGTTCAATTGGTTGTGGGTCAACATTCGCATAAGCAAACACTTCACATAATATAGAAAAAAAAAGGAACCATGGGTGATGTGTTAGTTTAAAAACAATTTTAATGGAATCACTTACTACTATTTTTGGATTGTGTTCTAGATGTAGTAAAAAAAGAATGGATTAAACCAGTAAAAAATGTTAATTGTTTTTACTTTAGGTTGAGTAAAAAAGAAGATTGATGGCTAAACTTATTAATACAAGGAAGATTGTTATTATTAATTGATTTTGAATTTGTATATTATATTTGTTGTAAACAGTTGAAAGGTGGATATCCTATCATGGACAAAATGTCACATGCTCCAATTTGCCCAGTGATTAAAAGGTGAGAATCCACTGAAAAGTGTTTTAGACTTCAGTTGATGAATTATCTCAAGTCTAACAAAGATGCAACTTCTCTATGAAAGAACAAACCATACTACATTCTCACTTATTTGTGGTAATACATATGCACTGCTGAATTGCTTCTTGGAAAAACTTCGTGTAAAACAGATCTTTTACATTTGGCTATGAAAAACCTGCCGCAAGTATACAATGTTTATACGAGTACGAACGAAAAGACGCACGTGTTATAAATTGTCTTCGCCGCCGCATCGCGCGGGCTCCCTACTAGTAAAATATTTAAAGCTTTTAACTAACGTATTTATTAAAACACCGAAAGTATATGTGTTAAGTAGAAAGTTTTTATTATTCTTGTCCTCGAGCAAACCACTTAGGAAAAAAGAACCCTCATGATATGATGATCTTAAATCATTGATCCACTTCCTTTTCCATCTCGTCTTTCTTACATACTCCCCATCTCTAACCTCCAAACACATACCTTTTCCCCTTAGTTTCTCCACTGGTCGTCTCCCTCGTCAAATATGATCTAATCTCTCTCTCTCTCCTCATTCTCGGAATCCGTTATGGCCTCCGATATGCCAGAAACCTCCAAACGACAAGCCTGGTAACTAACTAACTAACCAACTAACTTCTTTAATTGTTTTTAGTCCTTTGTTGTAACACTTTGTTGTTTGTTTCAGGTTTTGTACCACAGGATTACCAAGCGACGTCGTTATAGACGTCGGTGACATGACCTTCCATCTCCACAAGGTAAACATTCAGTTTCTCAATTACTTTAATCATTGTTATTAGTATGAATCATGTGACATATTGTAATTTACAGTACGTTTTAAAATGCTAATTTGCAGTTTCCTTTAATGGCGAAAAGTAAAAAGCTACACGAGATGATCACTGAACAAGAAAGGAATCATACTAAAGAATATGTCTATGAACACGAAGACAACAACGAAGAAGAGATACAAGAAGCAAAGAAGCCCGAAACCGAACACGAACACGAACATAAACATGTTTACATCACGCTTCCTGATTTTCCAGGAGGTTCTGAAACGTTTGAGGCTGCAATCAAATATTGTTATTCTGTTAAAATCGAGCTTTTGCCGTCTAACGTAGCTAAACTACGCTGTGGTGGAGAGGTTTTAGAGATGACAGATGAATATTGTGACGATAATCTTATTAATAAAACAGAAAGGTTTTTATCACAAACGGTGTTTAGAAGTTTAAAAGATTCGATCATAACGTTGAAGTCATGTGAAGAGTTGTTACCTTTGGCGGATTCGCTTGGCATTGTTCAAAGATGCATCGATTCGATCGTTTCGAAAGCTTCTTCATCGGATCCTTCGTTATTCGGTTGGCCGATTAATGAAGTAACTAATCCAGATGTTGACGTATCTTCACACGAAAGTTCGAGAAGAAAGAAAGGATATTATATCCCCACCGCCAGAGGAGCTGGCGGTGGGGATATGTGGTTTGATGGACTCAGAAACCTGAGTCCATCGTTATTTAAGCGAGTAATACTCGCTATCAAATCTCGGGATCTGAACCCCGAAATTATTGAGCATTGTCTAGTTTCATATGCAAAAGCACGCATTCCTGGCGTGAATCGCGCTGGTAGGAGATCATCTTCTTCGTCCATACCTTCAAAAGTCGAACAAAAGGAGTTGTTAGAAACCATCATTACGAATCTACCAACAGAAACCGGCGTAAAATCTTCTCAAACGGTTGCGTTATTCTTCGGAATGTTAAGAGCTGCAAACATTCTAAACGTTTCTGAGGTTTGTAAATCAACTTTGGAGAAGAAAATTGGTCTGCAGCTCGAACAAGCCACGCTTGATGATCTTCTAATACCTAGCTATTCTTACTTAAAAGAGACGTTGTATGATGTCGATTGTGTTCAAAGGATTCTAGCTCACTTTGTACATACCGTAGAACAGGTATCAACTGCTGAGGTAATTGAAGATGAAATCACTGGTGACGAACAGAATCGAAACAAGTATGTGGAATTAATGCTTGTAGGAAAGTTAATAGATGGTTACTTGTCCGAAATTGCTTCGGATAGTAATTTGAAGCCGGAGAAGTTCTTAGAGCTTGCTTTCGCGTTACCGGAACACGCAAGGTTATATGATGATGGACTTTACAGATCTGTAGATGTTTACCTCAAGGTACTATTGTTAAGTGATTAGAATTTGTTCTTTCTTTCTTTCAGATAAGATATTATGTCAAATTAATTAGGATTAGGACCGTCCCTGATAATTCGGATTTATAAAACAGGTATTAAGTTAGATACATGTATAAAGTTTACAAAAATTGAGGCTCAAAAGTGAGTAAAAAAGTTTTTACCAGTTCTTTTATCCTTGCTTTTGTGTAAATCATGAAACTAATCACATTTGAGTACTAATGTTTGCAGGCGCATCCATGGTTAAACGAAGCGGATCGTGAGAAAATATGCGGAGCAATGGATTGCCAGAAACTGACGCTAGAAGCGTGCACTCACGCAGCGCAAAATGAACGTCTTCCACTTCGAGCAGTGGTGCAGGTATTGTTCTTTGAGCAGTTGCAGCTCAGGCAAGCAATCGCAGGCACGCTGGCATCAGATATGCAGAGGGTAGTGGAACAACAAGACGAATCGGTTGCTGAAGATGAGGTGGTGAGAGGTGTGGGAAGCACGTGGACAACGGCCGTGAGAGAGAATCAGGTGCTACGACTAGACATGGATAGCATGAGGACGCGAGTGAACCATTTGGAGCGCGAGTGTTCAACAATGAGAAAAGCAATCGAGAAGATTGATAAAGTCGAACCTGTTGTAACGAGTGGACGAAGAGGCTCGATTTGGAAGAACTTTGGGTGCAAGTTTAAGGCCCAGGTGTGCGACTCACACGAGCCTGCACTTGTGCAGGCTCGAAAGGGTCGAACCCATCGACACCTCAAACAACACTAGCCGAGCCGAGCCGAACCGAGCCGAAACAAACGTAGCTGTTCATCCACAATAATTAAAAAAAAGAGTAACGTAGTGGGCAATTCTTTTTTCCCAATGTTAATGCGTCAACATATTATATTAGTTATTATTTAATTAAAATATGTCGTTATTTTTTATATATGTAATTTCAGAGTTCAATGTGCACACAGCTTTTGAGAGATAGTGGAAACTGAAGCATAATGGAAGCAGTGCTACTCTTCTTTGTTTGCTTGTGACAAAATCTAATCTGTCTTGTAAAGAGCTTTATTTTGGTCTGGAGGAATAAATATTTTTTCTATTATTTATTTGTTTTATACATGATGGTATTTAAATAATGTAAGGTTTATGATTATTTACATGTGGATCGACGTGTATTTTATAAATATTATTCCGAATTATTTTTGTCAGTAAAGGTTCGAAGTTATGAGCATTTTAGTCCTATTATATGCATGATACATATACTGATATAAAGACCCCTAGCCTTTACAATTTAAATATATGCACATGTTCGTTATATAAAATTTTACATACACCGGGTTTTAAGGTTTCTTTATACCCCTTGCCACTTCTCCTGATCGGTTTTTATAAATACCCATAAATTTGGTTTTGGTTAAGCTATGGTTACAATTGATCTAAATCGACGTATGCACACCCTTACCCTATTGTAGCTGGTCTCACGCTGCAAAATCAAACTATGAATTATTGATTGTCTCTGTGACGATCTTCATCCATGAATCTAATTTGAAACAACCATGATGTTAGATGAAATTGTAGGACGGTGGTGTTATATACTTATATGAGTCGGCTCGTCAAGCCATGTGAGAGATCGAGTTGTAAATAAGTTGAATTCAAGCCACAAATTCTAGATCCGTAGACTATCTCGATCCGAGGTGAGCAAATCGAATAATTTCAAACTCAAACCTAAGCTGTCCTAAGTTCGACAAGTGCTTAGCTCGTGAGCACCTCTAATATGCCATTTCGTTAATTTTAAAAATTTAAAACGAGTAACAAGTGAAAACTAGCTTAAAAGTTACATATTATATTAATTGGATTTCATCTCCTTAACCCAAATGACAATTCAAATTTAGGTATTGTTTGTTTCACGGAATGGAATGAAATTCAAACAGAATTGAAATGTATAGCCCATTCTTCATCTTATTCGTCAAGAAAAGAACAAATTGTAATTGAACAACAATATACGAAAGGGAATCTACATTCCAATCATTTCATTCTGTGAAATGAACACACCACAATTCCATTAGAATCCATGAAACGAATGGATGTTTTACTAAACACAAATGAAAGGTAGGTGAGTTGTACACTTAACATTTTTTAATTTGTACATCGACAAGAAACTTGTAGTGGAATATTGTACTTTATGCTTTGTTGCGAACACAAGTTTCCTACGTGGTTTGTTTGCAAGAGTTGGTGGTGGGGGGTGCATGTTGTGTGTCCTACACTCCTACTCCACCTCTTATGTGTTTTGCATGTGCATTCTAGCTAACCAAAGATCCTAAACTTGGTCCTACACTCATTCAAACATCAACTTTGGTCAAAAGAAGTCCAAGGTTTTTGATGATCCAAGGTTTGAAAAATATGAATTGTTTTGTGGATAGGGGGTTTGGATACAAAACCAGACACAATTGATATCCGATCATACGTTACATTTAGTTCTATGAAATTAAACGTGCAATGTGAATGACGAATAATCAGAAGATGCACTGATCATTAACATAGTAACTTTGAAAACATATACATAAGCTGACTTAGTGCACACGTCTACACACAGTGTAACAAAATATTTCTATAAATTATAACATCATCATTGATATATACATAGTTGTACTTAACAGCCCTCTATCAATGATATATTACTTGCAAGGCCTAGTGCCCGATATGTGTTCCTCTTGCTTCATATGTACACCACTATCTGGCAAGTGACATCTAATTTACAAAAAAAAAAAATATATTATTTACGTGGATCCGTTTTTATTGGCATTACCCGAAATACATGGCTTAAATGGAATGTGAGTTGTAAACTTGTAGTAGACCATACTCCCGGGACCATTGCGAAAAACATGGAGGCCCATTATTATTTTGTTTATTTCCAACTTTCAACCCTCTTTTCATATTTTTTAAGGGAAAATCACCAATATAGCCCGTTGACCGGGCATTTTGCACAAATAAACCTTGGACTCCTCTTAGGAGAGACGGGACACGGCTCCCAATGAGCCTGAACCGTCTCCCAAGGAGCTTCCCATTTCAGCCAACAGAGGACCGCCACGTGTCGTTGTGGATCCCGAGGCTGTCCCGTCTCTCTCCAGACGGGTCAGAGGTCAACTGTTTCTCTCCCCAGACGGGTCACACTTCCCCATGCCGTCTCAAACCTTCTCGGGAACCGTCTGAACCGTCTCAAAGGTGTATATAAATACCGGATTTCACTTAACAAAATTTGCACCCACCACCCTCCCCAAACCTTTCATCTTCCAAGATGTTTTTTGGTTTGCCAACCGAAGCCTACCGGCTTACGAAAATATTGTCCGATTACTTGGATTGTTGTTTCATCTGCGTACGGCTACTTGGATTGTTGTTGCATCTGCGCGTGGGTTAACCCGTGTAATTTGCATGTACAATGTGGTAGTCTATTTTATTTGCAAGAAGAGTTCTTTGTCTATGAAGCACACATACACCATTCAAACAAAGTTCTTAGTTCTTAGCAAGTAAATTTAGGAAGTTTGTTGTAATAGTATAGTTTGTTTATCGTTATTGTAATAGTATAGTTTTTTTATTGTTATGGTTTGTTTATTGTTATTGTAATATTAATGATTGTTATTGTAATAATATTGTTATTGTAATATTAATGAAATATTTACTTTGATATAAAAAAAAAAACATAAATAAACATTACATAACATTAATAAAAAAAACATAAAAAAAACATAAATAAAATGATTACAAATAAACTAGTTAAGATAGATAATCTCTCATCATTTGCCACGCGGACAAATGTTTAAATTCTTTTCCCTCCCTGTTTTTATACTGTCTTTTGCTGTGTCTAATTGACGTGTCTTCGGGAAAGCCGGGGGGTACCAACTGAAGAGTCCGGTTGTGGTACCCGTTGAAGATTTGACACTTCGTTGTCAAATCGTTCAACTTCCGGCTAAGAGAGTCCGTTGTCCGGTCAGACCCTCCAACCAGCCGGTTGTACTCGTGTTGGATACGAAACCATTTGTTGGTTTGGTGGGTGCTCTCTTCAACGTGGCGCCAAGCTGATACAAGTGCAATCTCTTGTTCTTCTGTCCATCTTTGGGGTGCCATTTATGTTAGACGGTGGTGGTGGACGGTGGTGGTTGTGTGGTGGTGCTGCTACTGTTAGACGGTGGTGGTGGTTTGGATGGTCTGACGGGAGGGAGACGGGACACGGTATTTATAGGTGGTGACCTGGACAACCGAAGCGTCGGTCGAACCATCGGGACTCACCGGAGACGACGTCTCGGGACACGGCGAGTCACCATTGTAAAATGTGACCCGGCTTCAGACGGTTCCCGAAAGACGGTTCCCGAAACACTTTGAGACGGTTCAGACGGTTCCTGAGACGGCTTGAGACGGCATGGGGAAGTGTGACACGTCTGGGGAGAGAGACGGTTGACTTCTGACCCGTCTGGAGAGAGACGGGACAGCCTCGGGATCAACAACGACACGTGGCGGTTCTCTGTTGGCTGAAATGGGAAGCCCCTTGGGAGACGGTTCAGGCTCATTGGGAGCCGTGTCCCGTCTCTCCTAAGAGGGGTCCAAGGTTTATTTGTGCAAAATGCCCGGTCAACGGGCTATATTGGTGATTTTCCCTTTTTTTAATATCTTGACCCAAACATCTGACATACACTATTCATAAGGTTAATTCGTAGATTACTTTGTTGTTAGTTTGATCGAAAGTCGAAACTTTGTGAAACATGGTGAGAAGCGGCTTTTTGACGTAGAAGACGGGTGATGTAACTAGTGAGTTGATGAATGCCAACATGAGTGAATTGAAATTGGTAGCAAAAGCGATGTATATTGTAGTGGTGGTGCTACGACTCTTTTTCCCTCGCCATTCCTCAAGTATCGACATAGTGTATTCATCATTTTGGATAGTGTTTTCTAGTCATGAACATGAAAAAACTCATTAGAAGGGAGTGTGTGTGTGTGTCGTGTCTGAATATCTAGCATGTAAAGAACTAACGAAATCATGAAGAACACTATCTGACTCATTAATGCGTATAATTTTCTTAAATAATACATATAAATACATTTGAGAACTATATATCATTTACATTGTACATTTGGAGAAATATATAAATGACTTAAGTAATACTTAGAACCTTTATCTTAAACACCTTATGTCTGTACATGTAAGAGTATGTAACACATCTTTTTATAACAAAATGCAATTTAGTTTTAAAATGTTTACTATGTTGCAATTGTAGTCGATTACCATATAGAAATGCGACATCAATACTATTATAAAATTACAACAATAGCTTTAGGCATAATACGACGTGACAATTTAAGAAGAAGGTTGCCAACCAAAACAAATACAACAATGCCATTACCACCAGGGGCGGAGATACTTCAAGAGCAGGGGTTTCGGACGTTGCAGCTCAACTTCGCGCGCGTAGTGAAAAATTAGTGGAAAAATTGTTTTTTTTTTTACGAAATTTGGAAAACGTTGCTACTAAAATGATAAACGTTACTACTGATTTTGTGGCCTAGATCCGCCACTGATTACCACTTTAACAGTTCCTCTATATTCACCTTCAGCACTGAACCAACCCTGAACCGAGACACAAACATGATCTCCCTAATTAATCGTTTAACGTGTTTGGTGTGTATATGATATAGTAATTTACGCATTTGGGTACAGACTGCCTGGAGTTACCTGGATGGTTGATCCTTCTTTTGGTTGTCGCTCTGAAGTTGTTTGCTCATGTATTTAGGGATAACTGGGTTTGTGACTTGATCTGTAATCTCATCGGTTGTTACCTACTTCAAGAGCATATTCGAGCATCATCAGACGGGTTTAGGAATTCTTTTATGCAAATAAATGATCTAACACAATTGGTATTCTTTTGTTGTTCGTCTACCCATTGTGGAGGCTCATCACACACATTGTTTGAATATCCACCACCTTTTTAAAACCCTATAACATCAATGCATGTACTATAAGAATGTTTCCATATCATTAATTTATATTTTTGTTGTAAGTATGTATGAACATCACACTTATAGAACTTTTTAATCTCTTGTGACTATTTTTTTTACAAGGATGACTTGGTGCTTAGTAGCACTTGTGGCTTTAATATTTAATAAAGCTTATGAATTTTCAATGTGTTCACTTGTATATTATATATACTAACAATTAGCAACTTCCCTTTGTCACACTGTAGCTAAACGTCAATGTCACTAACAATATAATATTATAAATAAATTTTGTCCTTATCTTCCCTTCTACTTCTTTCTACACATCGCCATCCTTCTGTACATTAAAATATCTTCCATCTTCACTAAAGCAACACAATCATCATCATTTTACCAATCCGAATGTATGAATTTTTAAAGTTTATATTTCTTGAAAAGAATTAAGAAATCAAACTAATCTTGGGATTGCTTACCATTAGTCCTTTAAAATCAGATTCATATGAATCCTATCTCCGCAGGGATGATCGATGATCTGCGGTTAGCGTTAGGGCAGTGATTCTGCAACGTAGATTTCATCGGCGCAGGTATGTTCATTGACAGCAGAGATTTTTGTTTTCGTGTTGGTGGCTTTTGTATCTTCGTTGGTTGTGGTTTTTTTTTTGCCTCGGTTATGTTGGTTTGATGCGACGACATTCTTTAATGAAACCCCTTCCATTTGGATAATCTGTGATGTTGACGCTTGAGTTGGGGTCTAGCGTCGGTTGTTGTACAGTCGCCTATGGCGGTGACGATAACGTTTAAGTAGCTATTGTTTATCAATTTGTGGTTGGTTTGTTTCATTTTCAGTTTATTGTGTAGGTAAGGATGAGGGGCTATGGTAAATGAGTTTAAATTTCTGCAATCTCAACATAAGAAAACATTTTACCGAACTCCTCTAAACATGATTATCTAATTATGCTATTTGAATATTGCATCATGCATCATGTATTAGTTTCTATTTGATTATAGTATGATTCCACACAAAACCAAGCAAGCAGATGTATTCACGAGGTAGAAGGTTTATGAAGGGATCCCTACTCCTTTCGACAGGATATCAAACCATGCCAGACGCGGAAGAACTAATAATTTCAGCAGTCACATCGCTACGCATGGGCACATTCTATGGTAAGACATACGACACTACACAATTTTTTTCCTCGACTCATTGCTTGATATGAAATAGTAGTTCATGCTCACTGATTCATAATATGCTGAATTGTGACTTAATTTGCTTATGTTAACTTTCAAATGATCATAATGTTGCTCCCCACTATCAAATTATTCATTGACTGATGCCACACATTATTTACTAGCATATTGAACTTACATTATGAATGATTCATACTGATTATGTTCATGTTGACATGTCCATTGCCACACATTAATTATTCGCATAGTGACCTTACATTATGAACCTACAAATGTACACTCACTTAAAAATTTATAATTCAATATGCTATGCAGATCGGCTTCAACTGAGCTCAACAATGGCAACATACATCTACCTCTATTACCCAAAATCAACTGAAGCCACATCCTTATAAAATAGGTACAAACTCATAACAATGTTTCTCATAGACTTACACAACCATCTAATGTTAGGCGACGACAGAGGGTTTTGAAGCATATTTATTCGATACTCTTTTCGCTAGCTTTAATGCGGGTTCGCGGGGCAACGCCCGCAGGTCAAAAACTAGTTTATAATAATCATCATCATACTCAGTTAATCCCACCAATAGCAAAAGCTAACGTAGACAACCTTACCTCTATCCCGTAGGAATAATCAATAGAAAGGTTGCTTCCAGTGAGACCCTCGACTCGATAGTGGTTTTGTATGTGTAGAAACCATTTTGTTCAATTTTGTTACATATAATTTTTTTATTTAAAATTGCAATTTTGTTTATAACAAAGATCGGTTTTTCCTTTTTCTTTCAAACCGGATCGAGCTGGTTCGTGATATAGGGTTGTGGATTCCAAGAAGCACGGGTCGCATAATACCATTTTCCTTTGTAAGAATTAAGAACATCAAAGAAGCCCACAATGATAACCTTATTTATGAGGCCCATGTATAACAACAAAGCCCATAATTTTATACAATAATGCCCTAAATGGACACGTTCGTCGCTATATATATGAACGCACACATTTTGAAGCCTCCAATCTTGTTGAATGCAGGTTATGTTTTTTTTGTTTTTTGTTTAATAAGTTCTCATTATTAGGTCTTCTCAATGACGATTTATTCATGATGACGAGTCTGATTATCCATTCTTTTAAAAATCATGACGACGAAACGAGGCATTTGTCCGAGAGAACATCTATTTTTTTTTATTTTTTTTTAAGTTTTTATTGATTAATATGTGATTTGGGATGATGATGAAATTAATTTGACAATGTCTTCTGAAGCATTAATAATAATGCTAAGTGATTGAAGAATTATCCTCCTACTCATTCTGAATCCCATAACTTTCATTTTTTTTATTGTATTTTGTGTTTTTTTTAGATTTGATGGATTTGATTTGGAGTTAGTTTTTAAATGTTTAAAAAAATTACTTTGTATTTTTGAAGTGCGGTAATGATGAATACATTTTTATTTTATATTGTTGTAACTATGAAGAATTACTTTGATTAAAGAATAGGGATGATAACAGGTCGGGTATAGGTCGGGTTTGGCTAATACATACCCATACCCGTTATAAAATCTCATACCATACCCGTCTCATTATCCGTCGGGTTTTTGTCGGGTATTACCCGTTGGGTATAGGGTTCGATCAAAACTATAGAGGCTAAAAGTGTAAACTTAGAAAATAAAGTTAACCAAGTTTTTCTTAACTAAGTTAGGCTAAAGAACAAAGGCTGTTGAAAATTCAGAAAATAAAGGACAGAATGAGTGAAAAAATTTCATAAAGGACAAAGCATGCAATTTTTATAATAATTAAAGTATAATCTTTGTAATTCTCTCTTTCTTTTAAACACCAAAGCTTATATAAAACTTTGGGCTAGCAAGAAACTACAAAAAAGTTTGCACGATTACTTCTTTGTTATTGAAATTGCTCCACTTCTCGCATTTTAAGAGGGTGTTTGGGATTGAGTTTGAAAATGCAATACTGCTTTTGGGCAGAAGTGTTTATTGTTTTATAACTTTTTGAAAAAGAGTTTTTAAAAAAGTGTTTGAATTAGCTTTTGAGTTGAGAAACGTCAAAAAGTCAGTAAATTGTTTTTTTTTTAAGTATTTCGCTTAACTTATTGTGAATATTGGGTGTATGGGTGGTAAATTTATAATTTTTTTCCAAAAGCCAGTCTCAAAAACAGTTTTTCCACCCTTAAAAGCCAAAAGTCAAAATAGAAAGTACTTTTGGGATACATAAACAACTTATTGGCTTCTTTAAAAAGCCAATAAGTTGTTTTGAAACTCAATCTCTCTAAATTACGAAGCTTAGATTTAGTTTTCTTTTCAACTGTGTAGGATATCATACAAAATGCTTTTGTTTTGATCAAAAGTAAATCCAAGTTTACTATTTTGTTTAGTGGCCCAATGGTAGAAGTATTGGTTTAGGTTATCAAACAGAATGCTTATGTTTGGATCAAAAGTTGATCTAAGCTTATCTTTGTGTGAGTTGAACTAATGACCACCCTATTTAGGTGCTTCTAGAACCTTTACTTCTACCTAGTGTAGACTAACCTAACATTTAGCAATCAATTTGTGTTTTTTGATGGGAAGTTAGTTTGTGTTCGATTGTTTAATAAATGAGCGAACACAAATAAGAAATTATGTTCGTTTATTTAAACAAACAAACATGAACAGGGGTCGCATTCGTTCATTTATGTTCGTGAACGTTTGATCACATGTTCGTTTATGTTTGATTGTGTTCGATAGTTTATTATGATTTTTAACTTTTTATTTTTAATTTAAGTATTTCAAATTTCCTATTGGTAGATTATTCAATATATATTAGTACATCACATATTAGTATTACTACGTCTATTTTGACTAACCATTATTTGGTGGATTAAATAAGGATTTCCTGTTTAATATGATAAATTTATGTTTTTATAAGACATTATGTTATGATAATTATATGATAAAGATTATGTTAAGTATGTTTTGTGTAAATGGGTTAGTATGTTTTGGTGACAATGTTTATGATAAAAAATATTGATTTTATCTAGTGATGCAAACGAGCCGAGCCCGAGCTTGAGTTCGATTAACTTATAAGAGCTCGAGCTCGGCTCGTTTGTAGTTTCTCAAGCTCGAGCTCGGCTTGCTTTGTGTTTATTAGTTAATATATTAAATAAAAATAATATAAATAATAGACTCTTTTAGGCTCGATAGCTCGATAAGTCAAAAGCTCGGCTTAGCTCGTTTATTAAACAACTTTAAATGTGATGTAAATAGTATAAAATATTAATAAAACTAATCTTATACTGAGGCTTGATAAGACTCAACGAGCTTGACGAGCTTCATATGCCAGGCTCGAGCTCGGACTCAGTAAGTAAACGAGCTTTGTTTTTGGCTAAAGTTTGTCTCGGGCTCGATAAGGCTTGGCTCGTTTCGAGCTATTTAATATGTGTTAGTTTGTCCCTAATTTTGTTCATGAATGCTTGTTTGTGTCCGGTTACATTCATTTGTATTTGTTTGCTTTCGTTTTTTTGATACCTAAATTTAACAAATAAGCACAAACGAACACGAACACGTTATTCTCCTTAGAAAATGAATACAAACAGAAAATCTTGTTTGATAAGTGTTTATGAACACATTATTTTCTCAACAAACATAAACCGGAAACCTCGTTCGGTAAGTATTCATGAACAATTTGTGAACACTTTATTTCCTTAACAAACGACCACGAACAAGGCTTTGTTCATGTTCGTTTTATTCGTTTACACCCCTACTTCTATCATTGGCCACTGACCCCAATGGTACTTCCTCAATACCTATCAAAGTTATGTAATTTTGCAAGGTTTTATATCCCTTTTATTTTTAATTCTTATTATTATTATTTATTTGTTTATTTATTTATTTTTTTGGCTGTTGTAATGATATTAAATTTCTTAGCAAATTTCATTAAAATAGTAGGTAGACACGCAACATGTTAAACCGTCATCATTTTTCGTGAAATCTAGCTTACTAAAAACAAATCCCTACCCCTTCAAGATTTAAATGTTCCATTAGACAACCCTTTATTTAATTAAAGAAATTCAAACAAAATGACTAATTTAACGTATGAAACATTTCATTAAAAATAAAATAAATTGGTTACTCCTACAAAGTTAGCTAGTAGGTATATCTGGTCCTATAAAATTAGAGTATCTAAATGAAAATTAGAACCCAATCCTACACTCTAGTTCAAATATTCACTCCCGGTCTAGCTAATAAGACTGAAGGGAAACTGCTCCAAACTAGAATCAAAGTGGGTTAAATCGGTCTGCTATATGAGTATATGGTTCATTTTCTTGCCTATATGCAACCTCCAACCAATTTGATCCATTAGGGAAACCTTAAATCTGGTTGTAAGTTATATAGCTAGTGTAGACATTATTTTAAAATAATTTATTTGTTTGTAACAAAGTTTAAATAATGTAATACATAGAAAAAGAACAACCTACCAACATCATATGAAAGTATTATTTTTAAAACTATATGAGCAATAATGTAAAAATGCCAACAGCATATGAAAGTATCATTTTTAAAAGTATATGAGCAATAATGTACAATAGTAACTTTATGATTTCCCATGTGTGAAATGATAGTGAAGTATTTTAATCCTTAAAACATAACTGCCACGTGGCATAACACAAACACCATTCAGCCTATGGTAGAACACCTTACCCTATCTAATTATCTCATGTTACTAAAAAAATCTCCATCGAACACTGCTACCATACAAATATCTTTTTTTACTTCAGACCCATATTTCTGTAATTAATTACACCAATTAGGATTTGTAGAACCAACAATGGCATCTTCGTTACAAGTAGCAGCCACATTTGTGACCCCGACAAAGTCCGGTGTCTCGGCCCGTTGAAAGTTCAAGAAATGTATCTTGAAAGTTCAGTTCATTTGGAGCCATAGGTAGAAGTAACAATGTAACTTTGTTTGGATCAAAAGTTGATCTAAGCTTACCATTGGGATTAGACTACTTCTGGAACTTGAACCCATGACCTCCTCAACTTAAGTACTCATAGAAAGCTTTACTTTTACCATTGGGCCACTAACCCCAATAGTAAGGCTATGCGGTGTGGGCTTTGGCCCTGGTGCGTCGAGGGAAGCCACCACCGTCCCCTGGGTCCATCTTCGTCGTGATCGGCTTCCTCCCGACGTTGACGACGTCCCACCTTTGACAAAGTGACCAATTTGATTGGTTAATTGTTTATTTTTTATTATTAAAGAAAAGGAGGGAAGTCCATCTCCCACCCCTTTCACATTCCCCATCTTGACCAGCCTACCCCCTTGTTTACGTGGCGGCCCATCCCCGGAGGACTACCCTCCTCCACACCCCATAACCTAAGCTTAGATCAACTTTTGATCCAAACAAAAGCATTCTCTTTGGCAAGCTACACCGTTCTGGCTATATACGTTTACATCACTTAAAAAACTTTTTTGATTCTCGCCTTACAAGTTTCCCATGAGTAGTCAAAAAATAACAACTCCATTGATCGTTTATCTTCCCCACTACTTGTCAAAGTTATGTAATTTTGTAAGGGTTTATATCCCTTTTATTTTATTTTTTTTGAAATTCCAATGATATTATATTTCTTGGCAAAGTATATTAAAATAGTATGCAAATGGGTAACATGTTACGCCTATCATTTTCTGGATAGTGAAATCTAGCCTACTAAAAATGATTTCAATCAATGGAGGATCTATGAAATGTTGCATACCCTAAATTACGTTCAGTCCTATAAAATTGAATCATCTAAAAATAGTGAACCTACTAGAAAAAAATCATGGATCCTCCATTGATTGGTATCTCTAAATGAAAAATAGAACTCAATCCAACACTCTAGTTCAAATAGTCACTCTCGGTCTAGCTAATAAGACTGAAGGTAAACCGCTCCAAACTAGAACCATAGAAGGTTAAATCGGTCTGCTATATGAGTATATGGTTCATTTTCTTGCCTATAGGCAACCTCCAACCAATTTGATCCATTAGGGAACCTTAAATTTGGTTGTAACTTATATAGCTAGTGTAGACATTATTTTAAAATAATTTATTTGTTTGTAACGAAGTTTAAATAATGTAATACATAGAAAAAGAACAACCTGCCAACATCATATGAAAGTATTATTTTTAAAAGTATATGAGCGATAATGTAAAAATGCCAACAACATATGAAAGTATCATTTTTAGAAGTATATGAGCAATAATGTACAATAGTAACTTTATGATTTCCCATGTGTTAAATGATAGTGAAGTAATTTTATCCTTAAAACATAACTGCCACGTGGCGTAACACAAAAATCATTTAGAGTAACAGACTTGTGATCAGCCTATGGTAGAACACCTTACCTTATCTAATTATCTCATGTTACTCAAAAAAATCTCCATCAAACACTTCTACCATACAAATCTCTCTCTCTCTCTCTCTTTTTACTTCAGACGCATATTTCTGTAACTAATTACAATAAATAGGATTTGTAGAACCAACAATGGCAGCTTCGTTACAAGTAGCAACCACATTTGTGACCCCGACGAAGTCCGGTGTCTCGGCCCGTTGAAAGTTTAAGAATTGTTCGTTAAAAGTTTAGTTCGTTTGGAGCCTTAGGTAGAAGTAACAGTGTAACTTTTGTTTGGATAAAAAATAGATCTAAGCATACCATTAGGATTAGAGTACTTTTGAAACTTGAACCCACGACCTTCTCAATTTAAGTGCTTATAGAAGCTTTACTTCTACCATTTGGCCACTAACCTTAGCGGTAAGGTTATGCGGTGTGGGCTTCGGCCCTGGTGCATCGAGGGAAGCCACCACCGCCCCTGGGTCCATCTTCGTCGTGATCGGCCTCCTCCCGATGTTGGCGACGTCCCACCTTTGTCAAATGTGACCAATTTGATTGGTTAATTGTGATTTTTTTACTAATAAAGGGAGGGAGATCCATCTCCCACCCCCTTGCACATTCCCCATCTTGACCAGCCTACCCCCTTGCTTACGTGGCAGCCCATCCCCGGAGGACTACCCTCCTCCACACCCCATAACCTAAGCTTAGATCTACTTTTGATCCAAACAAAGCATTCTCTTTGATAAGCTACACTGTGCTAGCTGTATACGTTTGCTGATCGTTGAAAAACTTTATTGATTCTCGCCTTACAAGTTTCCCATAAGTAGTCAAAATAACAACTCCATTGATCGTTTATCTTCCCCACTACCTGTCAAAGTTATCTAATTTTGTAAGGGTTTATATCCCCTTTATTTTTTGTTTTTTCTGAAATTCCAATGATATTATATTTCTTGGCAAATTATCTTAAAATAGTATGCAGACGGGTAACATGTTGCGCCGTCATCATTTTCTGAATCGTGAAATCTAGCCTGCTAAAAATGATTTCAATCAACGGGGGATCTATGAAATGTTGCATACCCTAAATTATGTTCAGTCCTATAAAATTGAAGCACCTAAAAATAGTGAACCTACTAGAAAAAAATCATTCCATTGATTAGTATCTCTAAATGGAATATAGAACCCAATCCAACACTCTAGTTCAAATAGTCACTCTCGGTCTACTTAATAAGACTGAAGGAAACCGCTCCAAACTAGAACAAAAGAGGGTTAAATCGGTCTGCTATATGAGTATATGGTTCATTTTCTTGCATATATCAATCCGATTTGTTCCATTAGGGAAACCTTAAATTTGGTTGTAACTTATATAGCTAGTGTAGACATTATTTTGAAATAATTTATTTGTTTGTAACGAAGTTTAAATAATGCAATACAAAGAAAAGGAACCACTGCCAACATCATATGAAAGCATTATTTTTAGAAGTATATGAGCAATAATGTACGATAGCAACTTTATTTCCCATGTGTTAAAATTTAAATGATAGTGAAGTATTTTGATCCTTAAAACATGACACGTGGCATAACACAAACACCATTCAGAGTAACAGACTTGTGATCAGCCTATGATCGAACACCTTACCCTATCTATTTATCTCATGTTACTCAAACAAATCTCCACCATACACTTCTACCATACAAATCTCTATTTATACTTCAGACCCATATTTCTATAACTCATTCCAACAATTTAGTGTTAAAGAACCAACAATGGCAGCATCGCTACAAGCAGCAGCCACATTTGTGACCCCGACAAATGCTGGTGTCGCGTCCCGGTTGCGGCTCGGTTCGTCTCCTAGCATTTGTAAGGCGTTTGGTGTCAAGTCCAAGGGAGCCCGGGTGTCTTGCTCTATTCAGTCTGATCTAAAAGAATTTGCTAAGAAATGCACTGATGCCGCTAAGATCGCGGGCTTCGCTCTCACGACTTCGGCTCTTGTTGTTTCGGTATGTGTCAAGTTCATGATGTTAGCACACACCAAGTGTTGTTAATTTGCCTCTACCACGCTTTTCATAATTTTTAAAACGACATGCTTTAAAAAACAAATATGATGCCAAATAAAGAAAATGGTTAAGCATTTTTTTTTAATATTCAAGATGATGATGTATATATATATTTTTTTCACCATAATTTGTTTATTAACATATAACCGTAGAAAATTACATCAAGATAGCGGGCAGGCAGACAACAAGCTGCGCCGCCACCCCTTTCTGGACCGCATTGTTATTATAAAGTTATAAACTAAACTTATTTACATAATGTATGAAGTTTTGTGCATGATCTGATTATAATGGACGTTTATATCAGGGAGCAAGTGCTGAGGGGTCACCAAAAAGGCTAACATTTGATGAAATTCAAAGCAAGACATACATGGAAGTAAAAGGAACCGGAACGGCTAACCAGTGCCCGACCATCGTAGGTGGAGTCGATGGGTTCGGTTTCAAGGCAGGAAAATACAATGCCCAAAAGTTCTGCTTTGAGCCCACGTCTTTCACGGTGAAAGCCGAGGGTGTAAGCAAGAACTCTGCACCCGAGTTCCAAAAGACGAAACTCATGACCCGTTTGACTTACACGCTAGATGAGATCGAGGGTCCGTTGGAAGTGTCCAATGATGGAAACATCAAGTTTGAGGAGAAAGATGGAATTGATTACGCTGCTGTGACTGTTCAGCTTCCTGGAGGTGAACGCGTGCCATTCCTGTTTACGATCAAAGAACTTGTGGCGTCGGGTAAACCTGAGAGCTTTGGTGGGGATTTTCTAGTGCCGTCTTATAGAGGCTCATCTTTTCTCGACCCAAAGGGCCGAGGTGGTTCCACTGGTTATGACAACGCAGTGGCCCTGCCAGCTGGCGGGAGAGGAGACGAAGAGGAGCTTCTAAAAGAAAACATAAAGAACACCGCATCGGGCACAGGAGAGATCACCTTGAGTGTCACCTCCAGCAAGCCTGACACTGGAGAGGTGATCGGGGTGTTTGAGAGTATTCAACCCTCAGACACCGATCTTGGGGCCAAGGCCCCAAAGGATGTGAAAATCCAAGGCGTCTGGTACGGACAATTATGGTAATAGATATCCACTTTTTAACAACCTAGAACTATCGACATTATGTAGCTTGTATATTAATAAGAACGGTTACAATGAATGTTATGATGTATTTTCCATGATCTATAAAAATGCTTAACTTAGGGATGACAGTTATTGGTGATCCCATTTGTATACCGCTTGTAAAATCGTGTTTCAAACCCGGTCTAATACCTACGGGCATTGACCATACCCACATGTATCAGGTAGACCCGTTAGTTTGTTAAAAAAAAATAGCCTTTCGGATTTCCGAATACATTTCAATTTCTTATCATTCTAATCTTTATATTATTTTTAAATTCAACAACTACAAAATTAAAATAGCAAGATTGGTGAAGTTTGTTGATTATATTCAAATTTGGATTGTGAATTTCAGTTGCATTTTCTGATTTGTTACTCATTCACGGTGACTAGTGATTTGACAAATTCTACATGGGCTAACAACAATGTTATCTATTCAGAGTGTTAACCAGAAACCAAATCAACTAAGTAAGAATGAGCTTGGTACCGGTACTACCGGTGTTGAACACACCAGTATCGAAAATACCAATCCCAAAAGTCGTTAAAATTGGGTATTGGTACCAAATTATGCTCAGTACCGTACGGTACGATATCGGTATCTGAAGGTAAAAGTCAATAAAAATACCGGTACCGTACCGAACCAAAAGTACCAATCCCGAAAATGCCAATACGTGAGTATCGAGAATCATTTGATACGGGAAATTCGATACAGTACCGGTTCGGTTTCAGGAGTTTTATTCACTTTGCTCACCCCTAATGAAACTTTCAAAATATCAAGTTTGCCTGTTAACTCATCCACCGTTCCACCTTCATCTTTTCACTTTACACCCACAAACTCAAACCTCTATTCTTGCCTATGGGTAGGGATCCCAAGAGAACCAACCCCTATTTGAGAACTGAGAGAATCATTCTGTGCCACACATTTCATATAAACGCAATTTTTTTTTTCTTTTTGCTTTAATCGCACATTTTTATTCAAGGAATTTTTTTTTTGAATTTTTTTTTTCATTTATACATATGTGTATATAGCATTTTTCAGCTATACATATGTGTATATTTCAGTTATACATATGTGTATATTGCATTATACATATGTGTATAATGCAATTATACACATGTGTATATTGAAAAAAAATACAAAAAAAATAAAAAAAATAAAAAAATTTTCTTGCATATAAAGCAGCGAAATTTTTTTTTGACTTAGAGAAATTTGTGGTTCAGAATAGTTCTCACAGTTCTCAATTTGGGAAAAGGTTCTCATTTGAACCAAATCCTCTTGCCTATTTTCTTATTATTGAACTGTGTATGCAAGATTGATTGAATGGAAAGATTAAACTCAGCTCGGTTTTCTATCATATCAATTATCCAATCCATCAAACGGGCAACAAACTGGCCGTTACCTCGTAGGTATTTACATAAAATAAGGCGAAATGAAAAAGGATGCAAAAAAGAATGAAGAATGTAGGCATGAGTTGTAAAAACTAAGTAATTATAGACTCTACTCTCTAGGTCTCATACACGAATTAGTTAGACTAGAGGGAGTGGAGGGGCGGGAAAGAGGGGGGGTGAAGCGCCATGTGGCACTTGTGGGACCCACGTGGGGGGGGGGGGGGGGGGAATTGTGGGGAGTGGAAGGGGAGAAAGGGGGGGGTGAAAGGAATAATATTATATTGTGTTAAAGTTAAATAAAAAAAGAAAAAAAAATCAGCCAATGAAGAGATGACACATCACCTCCACCTCACCCCCCCCCCCCCCCCCCCCCGCCCGGCTTCCCCTCCCCGCCCCTAGGGGGCGGTGTTCCCGCCTCCAACTCAGCTTCTCGCCCCACCTCCCCGCCCCACTCCCTCAAGTCTTAGAAGATAAATTAAATGGTAAATAAAAAATTTATTTGAATTAGTTAGAAGATAAATTAAATGGTAAATAAAAAAAATAAAAATAAAGCTAAGTTTAAGTTTTTATGTATAATTTTTTTTTAAACGGCAAAGAATCTCATGTGTAAACTCATCTTTTTGGGGTTATGTCCAAGGCCGATTTCTCGACCGCCTTATGAGACCGTACCAGCCCTTAAGCGCCGAAATAGTTTGACTAATAAACAAAAAAAGATTTTTCTTTAATAAATAAACAAATAAAAGTCATAACATACTACATCTAAATAAACAAAAAAAAAAATTGACTTTTCAAATTATATGTACTTATTTTATTAACCAATAAAAATATTATTTTTTATTTAGAAGTCAAACATAAACTCAGGCCACCGTTGTAACTTTCGTAATCAATACCTTTTATTCATCCAAACACACGCACGCATACACACACTGCATTGAATTTAAGAAACGTGGAATGCCTTGTACGCACGGTGGCTGATCATCATGACCACAACTTCTATTCATATTCAATCAATATTCAATCCCTTACACTAGAATATCACAAATTACGAGTCTGCGGTTCGAGTCGAAAAGGACCAAATGGACGAAGCAGTGCCCGGGGCGATTGGAACAAGCGCGAGCTTAGCTCTAAGATTCGGGCAGATCGTGTTTTCTGTTGCTTCGCTCGTTTTTATGTGTGTTGGTGTCGAATTCTACGTGTATACCTCTTTCTGGTAATTTGTTATTTTACCAAGATTGTTGGTTGTAACTATAGTAAATTTTGATTGATCATAATTGTCTAATTGGTTTTTCATTTTTGGTATATGTTTAAGTTTTTTAGTGACAATTAAAGGGTTAACGCTTCCATGGAGTTTGACAATGGCATTGGTTGATGCATCCTCTGTTTTTGCACAACGCCCGTCTCGTCGATTGCATATGGTTTTCGTTGTTGTCATCGGAGATTGGGTACTTTTTTTTTACTAATTTGAGAAAAAGGTGTTGCTAAACGTACCTCTCGTCTAAACAAAACACTTGATGGACCCTTCTCATATTAAAAAAAAAGTAATATTCCACGGAGGGGTCCATATGATTGTAAGACGTTTCTCACTAATTTGAGAAAAAGGTGTTACTAAACGTACCTCTCGTCTAAACAAAACACTTGATGGACCCTTCTCATTAAAAAAAAATAATAATAATATTCCACGGAGGGGTCCATATGATTGTAAGACGTTTAGAAACACCTTATACATCTTGCATTGGTATGTTCAATAAATAAGGGGTGACAACGCAGCTTGTTGCCCATCTACATGCTATCCTAACTGTTAAAAAAAATAAGGATATGATTATTGATTAGCAAAATCTTTAAAAAAATTATTGGTATGTATCTTGATGGAAAGTGGTTTGAAAATGATGACAGCTTTTATCGTTGCTGTCACTAGCAGCAGCATGCTCAGCAGCTAGTGTGGCTGATTATATGGTGGCAGAAACAGGTGCCAGTAGTTTCGTGTGTGGCAAGAAAGTGTGTAGCAGATATCAAGTGTCAGTTGCAATGGCGTTCATGTCATGGTGTTTGTCTATAGCTTCGGCTCTTTTTAATCTTTGGCTTCTACCATCTTTTTACTAATCTGTTTCCATATCACATATGGTGAATTTTTGAGTTTTGGTTTGAGCTGAGGCACTTAGGTCCTTAATCTTGATGCTTGAGTTGAGGCACTTAAGTCCTTGGTCGAGGCGTGAGCTTCACATAAAGGAAAGTATAATCGAAAAAAGGCCAAGCGAAAACATGTGTGTGCAACCTAAGAAGCATTATGTATAACATAAGAAACACAAACATACGTGCAACAAAGATTTTTCAAAACCAACGTGTTCTTATAACCTCACAAAGATTTGTTTTCTATTGAAAAGCTATCATCCCATGTCCGTGTAAGCTTAGGTTGTATATTCTAGTAGCACCCAAAAGGCATTCACAAACCGTTATAAATTGGCTAAATTACCCTCCAAAGTAAAGCAAGTCCTTCTTTTCCCAAGTCTCTTGATCTTCCTTTTTTTTTGAGATCGGCAGGCTTATTTTTCTTTAAGTGAGCAACTCAAGCGAACCGCCCTACCTTACTACAACATAAGGACAGAAGGGAGAAGGTTGTGAAGGTGGCCTCGTTATCCACACCTCCGGTCAGAAAGCCGTATTCGATGAAAGTCGTATATACGACTTGGAGGGAGATCTTTCATATCTTTAATTCGAGATCCACCCTACAATATGGGGTAAAAAAACCAAAATAAGTGATTTTAGCCCTTATAAAAAAAACTGATTCTTGAACTATCTATAATTGATTTCTTCTGTGTAATACTAATCAATAGGGCCTCATTGGTGGATCATGAAAGATTTTGTCTTGAAATGCTGATAAGGAATAGCCAGTTACAGAAGCGGGTGGCAGGGAATGAAAGCACTCATGTGCTATCAAAGTAGAGAGATTAGTTAGAGCTAGGGGCAGGCCATCTATTCCTGAAACGATCTCTTACCACGATTTTTAGATCAGGGCTCAAAACCATTTTACCCCCAACTGAGAAGTAGTCAGGGAGAGATTTGATAGTTTTAAGATTGGTGAACGGTATGGAAATGGAAGAGTAAGCCTGAACTGACCATTTAACATGTATTAGTTTACTTTTTTCATTCTAGGAATATACTAACCATCTAACAAATGATTTACTATGTGGGTGGGTTCAGATCCTTACAAGTGAAAATTTGATAAAGAAAATTTCATTTCAAAAAACTAAACAGTACTATGAAATCCAACTTTTGGGCTGATAGTACAATCATCCATATTATCATCGGTTTTGATCGTGCTTCTACACTCGCTAAGAGATAATGTCTTATTTCCCATATCAATCCCAGCCTCATAACTTGTAGGCAAATTTAAGCTTTTCACTTAAAACTTATCATTTGGTGTCGAAGTTAAGACATTATACTATATATTTAGTATTAAGCAACTTTGCTAAATAATAACATATTTTTATGAGTGTTCCAATTAGGTCACTTATAAAAAAATTTGTTCCTATTAAGTAACTAAAATTATTTTAATGTTCTAATCCTTGACAATTTACCTAAATAGAAGGTCATCAATCTAACATGATTTTTAGTTTTTTTTTAATTTTAACATGGATTATCAATAACAACATGGATTAAAAAATTGCAAAATACTTTAGAATTATGTGTAGAATTTAGGGTTTGATACTCAAACAACAAGAACAATTGAGCCAACATAAACTCAAAACAAAACAACACAAGATATAGGCGACAAAAGCGGTGACAAAACTCTTATTAACCCAACCCAAATCAGTACCCAACCAATATCCCAAGAACTCAGCAAATCACTGAGTTCAATCAACAAAATACAAAGTCTGATGAGATCTGCTGATTATTTAGATCAGCAGATCAACTGAACAAAATAGAAATCTAAACAAGGAATAAATTACATACCCTAATACAGACTGTTAGTACATGATGTCCCTAGGCTAGTATATTAGTTGTTTGGATGTATTTCGGGGTGTTTGGAGGCGTTTATACGCGTTTTGGGGTGGTTGAGAGGCTGAAGGCGATTAGGAATAGTCTGCTAGCGATTGGGGCCCTAATTGCTTAACTATTCACACGATTAGGCTCACATCTATAAGCGATTATGGCTAATCGCCTATAGGAGGCCTGCTAATCGCCTGAAATGGCATGTTCGTAACCGGGAGGTATAAATAGGCTCATTCTCAACCCTAGACCTCAGTTCTTGCCTCACACACTCTCCAAACACCCTCCCCTAGTCTGAGAAGTCTGATTTGATCTCTGTAAACACTCGAGCTCTGTTTTAGTGATTAATCTATAATCTTTTGACCCGTGTGTGTGTAGTAATTACTCGTTTATCATCGTTTCATTATCGTATCTGTTATTAGAACATATTAGAGGGATTTTGCACCTCTAGTATAAACCCCGTGATTGTCGAATTACGCGTTCGCCGGTCCTAACAAGTGGTATCAGAGCCGAGGCTCTTATCACGGGTGTTTTAATAGCAAAAACGAGTAAAAACAGGTTGTTTTTGGTGTAAAAGTTAAGATTTTTAATCAAAAACCTGTTCTTATTTTGAAACTTTGAGTTTTTATCAAAAACCCATATTTTTCAAAATCTTAGTGTGTGTTTACGGTTAAAAACGTGTGTTTTTGATCAGGTTTTGTTCTAAAACTATTTTGGTAACTTGTCTAATCATTTGGGATTAAAATACAATGTTTTAGATAAGATTTTGAGGCAAAATAGGTGATTTTTGAGCAAAAGTGCGGCTGCAGATCAGATCAGGCGATTACGCAGACGTAATCACATGAAAGTTTCATGCGATTAGGGTTTCCATGCGATTAGCCCTTATTCGCGTCCACTGTTCATGCGTTTAGCACACAAACGCCTGTTAACCCCTGTTCTTTATACACGATTGGGTCCATAATCGCTTACACTGTATATGCGATTGGGCCTAATCATGTGACATACCCCAATCGCCCCCAAACTCCTAATCGCGTAACTGTTCACTAGCAATTAGCCCTAATCACGTGTTAACACCCCCCAATCGCCTATATTAACTAGCAATTAGGTTCATAATCGCCTAAAAGGTTCTGAAACGTAAAATTTGACTAAGTGTCGGACTTTTATCATACCTTAACATATGGCGAATCCTTGGGGACATCTGAGTCAACCGAGAACTCAGTATAACCAACAAATGAACAATCAAATGAACAATCAAGCTAACGTACCCACGAACCCTTGGCAGTTCTCAGCTGAACGAAACGCGCAACGGATGCAACAAGCGCAAATGCAAGCGAATGTTGTCGGAATCAATCCGTGGGCGCTAGCTGCACAACAGCAGGCAATGAATGCGAATCCTTGGGCACTCGCAGCTGCTGCAAACTCTCAGACAATCCATCTGTCTTCCGTTCTCATCAGTGACTTAGAGACGGGTAGTTCTAACAGGGCACCAAAACTGCAATATATGTCAGATTACCATGGATGGAAGGGCAGATTTCAATCGCATGTTGAGGGTATTGATGGCTTAGTATGGTCAGCTATCGAGAATGGGTACACAAGGCCGTTGGTTGAAAGTTCTACTACTCCGGTCTCACTGGAGGATATGTCTGAAGATCAGAGGAAGAAATATAACTACGAAAAGAAGGCGATGGCAGCGTTGAAGCAGGCACTTCCCAAAGACATCCTTCATCAGTTTGCGCAGTGTACTACTTCGCAGATGAATTGGTTAGAACTTACTGAGCGTAATGAGGGTAATCAGAAGACGTGGAAGGTGAAAGTGGATCAGTTGAAGAAGGAGTTCGAGAACTTCAATGCGATGGGAAATGAATCGCTAAGAGATCTGACGGCTAGATATTATCACCTGATGTCCGAGATGTATCAGTATGGGGTTGTCTACACTTCTGCAGAACTTGTGGAAAGATTTGCAGAGGCGCTCCCTTCACACTGGAATCAATGGCTGGACATCCAGAAATCCAACAACGTTTATCAGACACTCTCCATCAATGAGTTCGTGGCAGAGCTGGAGAACAAGGAGATCGAGGAGATCAGGAGAGCTAATAAGCCGCCCGTTGTTCAGAATCCCAGTATCTACTACGGGAATCCAGTTCAGGATATCAGTGTGGGTGGATCCAAACCTCAGACTGCGTTCATGGTTAATCCTGATCCAGTCTTTGCGTTTGACAACTATGGTCCCCCATCTGATGTTCCTCCACCTGTCTTTCCTTGGGGTCAAGGAAACCAGTATCCTTCTAATTATAATACTAACCAATTTGGTGTTAATCCGTTTGCTCATCTTGCAGCTCCAGCACAGGCAACTTCCAACTTTGGTGGACCCTCTTCGTCAGGGTTTGGTGGTGCTTCATCTACTAACTATGGTGGATATGGAGGTGCTTCTACTTCAAATCAGGGTGGCTATCGGACCAATCCTGTTGCAGAACAGCTGAACACTGCGGGTTTTGAGAAGGTGACTGTAGAGTTAGCCCAAGAACACATGGCTCTGCTGTCAACCTTGGTCAATTCCTATAGTGGATTAGTTGCAGGGCAGATCGGGAATCCTTATCTCACTCAAGAAGATTATTCTCAGATCGACAAGGATGACATGGATTTGATAGACATCCAGTGGCACTTCGCTAGTGTGGTGAGACGTGCAAAGGATTACATGGATAGAACTGGAAGGAGAGATGTGCTGATCAACAACAACACTAAGTTTGGGTTTGATAAAACGAAGGTCACCTGTTACAACTGTGGCAACAGAGGACACTTTGCCAGAGAATGTGACCGACCAAGGCAACAGGGAAATCAGAATCCTTTCAACAACAACAGAGGCAATCAGAATAATCAGAGGCAACAAGCTCAGACACAACCTAACCAAAATGCTGAACGAGCTCTTGTCCCAGTAAACAACCAGAACCAGAGGCCTCATGCAAACAAAAATCAAGCCCTGGTAATTCAAGAAGATGAAGTATTTAACTGGAATCACCTCATCACTGGTGAACAAGCTCCTCAGGGTGGTGCAGCATGTTTTGCCCAAATTATGTCTGATACTCAAGAAGAAGTTGAAGAGTGTCCAAGCCAGTCTGAAGCAGTTATTTCTGAAGTTGAAGCTTTGGACTGTGACTCTGACTGTGATTCTGATGAGGGGATGGATTTGGAGGAACTGTTAGCTGAAGCAGATGCCTTAATCAGCAAAAGGTCGATTCTTGTGGATGCTGACTGTACAAAGAACAACCTTGCTGATTTCTTCGGATCAGTGAAGACGGCTGCTCATTACGCTTTGATGGCTATTACAGAATCGTCCGATAAGGTATGTTCTTCTTCCAATCCTAAACCTGATTGTGTTAAATGTGGGAAGCTTAAGTACAGAATTGATGTCTTAACAGACGAAAATCTGAACTTGAAAGCAGACTTAAGTCAATGCCAACAGAGCAATGAGGTTTTGAGAGCTAATGAGAAAGCCCTCAAAATCACCATTGATACTCTTAAGAAAGATTCCACTGAGTGTGATCAGCTTAAATTCAGAATCAAAGAATTAACTGATGAGAATCTGAATTTAAAAGCTGATGTAGGTCCGTTACAAAGGTCAAATGATTCCTTAAAACAAAAGGAGAAAAGTTTTCTTAAGACTGTTGAAAACTATAAGAAGGATGTTTCTGAACTGTCTAAAACTCTAGCTAACAAGCAAATTGCTATCAATAATTACATTAATGAGGTAGAAGACACTAAGAAACATTTGGCCATTGTTAACTGTGACTATGAGAAGATTAAGAAGAAACTTGAGAGTTACCTAAACTGCAAGTATGTTCTTGATCATATCATTGAACACTCAGATAAGGATAGCAATTCCACCAGTCCCAAATATGCTCAGTGTCCTCCTCCGGTGAGATTCGAAAATCATCACTATGATATTTTACCGAAGGAAGAGTTTGTGGACTTGGCAGCAGAAGCAGACAAAGCTGCAGAAGCGCCTAAAGTGATGGAAGCAGTTAAACCTGCCAAAGTCACTAAGGCTGCTCCTCCTGCGCCTAAAGTGATGGAAGCAGCTAAACCTGCTGAAGTTACTAAGGCTGCACCCACTGCAGTTGCTGCCAAATCTGGTGAGATTGCTGATGATGCTAGTGTCTACGAGACAGACTGTTCTGATGATGAGCTTGATGAACCAGAGAGGTATGCACCGGTGAAGAATACGGATATTCCTGTCCAAGAATCACATCCTGTGTGATCCTGAACCGAAAGTGCAAACCCCTGCTGGTAAAAATATCAAAGTGTTCTATCAATTAAAAGGGTCTGATAAAATCTATGCTGATGAGGAATTTCCTTATAAGCATCTGGCACCTGGTCTTGTTGGTAAAATCTGGCAAGAATCCACCATTACAATTGAGAAAGAACAATGGGGACATGGGAAACAGGGTCAGGGTAATCAGTCCAAAAGAAACAAAAATAAAAATCAAAAGAAGAACACTTTGAATCCCAAGAATCAAGCTCAAAAGAGATCTCCTAAGAAACATGTTACTCAATTTGTTGGATCTTCAGGCAATGAGTATGATAATTACCCCAAAACAGACTGGCAAAAAGAATGTTTTAAGGATCTAAAACACAAAAACACTTTGGCCACGAAGTCCAACAAAAGGAGTAAGGATGGTAATGCTCCACCGTTTGAGGAGTATAGATCCTGTCACAAGTGCGGGGTTCATGGGCATTTAGTTGCTGCTTGCCCCGAATTGAGACGTAAAAGGATCGAGACAAATGATGCTCCAAGTTCTAGCAACTCTAAACCGCCTGTTTCTCCTAAACTTTCTGAGAAACAACAAGGTAAGCAGGTAGTCTATGACACCCGCAACAAGATTGCTATGAACCAAAAGCCAGTTGATGGCAGGGGTCCGCAGTCGAGGGGGAGCCAAGTTCCCATGAAGGTTCAAGCAGCGCCTAAGCCACAAACACAGGCTGCAGCTAAACCTCAGGGCAACCCCAACACTGCTCCACGTGCAGTTAAGTCTGAAGTGGATCCAAAGTCTGTTCCACCTAAGGAATCTGAGGCTGGACCTTCTAGCCCCAAGGCAAAGAAGAAGCCCAAGCCAAAGAGACCAGGAAAGACCTGGAGACCCAAGTCACCGACTAAGAATGGAGAATCATCTGCTAGTGCTGAAACTGCCGGACCATCGGAAGCAACACCAACTCCTAACGGAAAGTGGGTTGACTTTCCGACTTTGGATGTAGATGGTAGACCCAAGACCGTCAAGGCTTGGGTCCCCCTTAACCACTAAACTTTGAATGTCGTGCAGGGAGTTCCACAGGGCCTTATCAGCAGCCTCTGGATTGTTGATAGTGGAGCTTCTGGGCACATGACAGGCGACTTATCCCTGCTATTTGACATCAAGAATATCAACGGGGGGTATGTTGCTTTTGCTGGTAATAAAGGGGGATATATCACAAAAGAAGGCAGTATGGGAAATGGTATTGTAAGCTTTGAGAAGATAAGCTTCGTGAAACAGATAGACCACAACTTGCTGAGTGTCTCACAGATCTGTGACAAGAAGTACACAGTGTTCTTTGATGACAATGCTTGCTTCATTCTGAAACCTGGCTTTAAGATCCCGAAACAGTGGATTATGATCTCAGCTCCAAGAGTAAACAATTTGTATGTTCTGGATATGAGTCAAGCTGTAACAGCTAAGGGGGAGCTCACTTGTTTTCTGTCTAAAGCTACAGAGAAGGAATCTATTATGTGGCACAGACGAATGGGGCAAATTCACTTGAGGAAGATGAATCATCTGGTTCAGAATCAGCTTGTGGAAGGTGTCTCAGTCAAGAATTTTCATCTAAATGACGTCTGTGTGTCATGTAAGAAAGGGAAGCAGAAAAAGAAATCTCACAAACCTAAGAAGATCAATTCAGTCAGTATGCCTCTCGAGCGGTTGCACATGGATCTATTCAGCCCAGTCAATCGTAAAAGCAAGAATGGAGACTTGTACTGTCTGGTTGTCACTGATGACTATTCAAGGTTCTCTTGGGTTGTATGCATGCAGCATAAAAGTGAGACTTTTGAGTTTTTGAAAAATCTGTTCACCAAACTAGAAAATATCTATGGGCTGAAGATCCGCAGGATTCGAAGCGACAATGGAACAGAATTTAAGAACAATGCTATGGAGTCACTATGTGCAGAAAAGGGTATTCATCACGAATTCACAGCGCCATACACTCCTCAGCAAAACGGGGTTGCAGAAAGAAAGAACAGAACTCTTATTGAGGCAGCCAGGACAATGCTCGCAGATTCAAACTTGCCTGTCATGTTTTGGAACGAGGCAGTTTACTGCGCGTGTTATACTCTAAATAGGGTTCTTACGGTTAAGAGGTTCGGCAAGACTTCTTACGAACTTCTAATTCGGAGGAAGCCGAACTTAGAGTTTCTGGAACCTTTCGGCGCTCCATGCACAATGTTACATCCCGATGGGATGTTTGGTGCAAAGGCAGAGGAAGGTTTCTTTGTTGGATACAGTACTCCTGACAAGAGGGTATACAACAAAAGAACCAATAACGTTGAGGATTGGCTTAATGTCGATGTTCAGCGTTACACTGTCAATGCGCCCGGTGTTGGACCCGATTGGTTGTTCGACTATAAGAGTTTGTTCGATTCTTTCAACCTGGATAATGTTGTAGACGATGCTGTAGCGCAAATGTATTACGAGTGTGAAAACGCAGCTAGCTCACCGCTAATGCGTCCGATCGTGGTTAATGCACCTGCGCCTGCCGCATCTGATGCTTCTACATCCATGGGTCCCCCTGATAAAGCCGCAGCAGTTGAAGTTGAGGAAGTCTTTCAGGAAGCGTCAGAGGTTATGGAATCTTCTTCAGATGAGGAATATACAGAATCTCGTGAAACTCTTACTGAAGAACTGGCTGGAAATGGTGAATCTGCCAATACACCTCCAGTTCCTCCTACTGGGAATGATCAAGCTGGTCCTTCTTCTTCAGCAGCTCCTGGAATCGGTCTACAGATTGATTTCTCCGGTTTTAATTTGCAACCCACTGCTCCCTCTAGTTCAAGTGTCGCTGAGATGAATATATCTCAGGGACTTGAAAATCTCAATCTGCGGTCGGATGATCCAGTGCCGGCACATCCGGAATCTCGGATTCACGACACTCATCCACTACAGAATGTGATTGGTGATCCGACTGGTAGAGTCATGACATGTAGTCAACTCAGAAATGCCAGTCCAAGTGACAATTCAGCAACCCTAGCTCTTTACTCGGAGATCAGAAAAGCAGGTCATCAGAACGATTGGTCTTTTGCTCTATATATGTCTCAGGTGGAACCACGAACCGTCCAAGAGGCTTTGAGAGAAGAACCATGGATTGATGCAATGCAGACAGAGCTTCAGCAGTTCCAAAAGCTAGGAGTGTGGGACTTAGTTGACTTATCTCCAGGCGCAAAGAAGATTGGAACAAAGTGGGTCTACAAGTGTAAACGGGATGACCGCGGGGTAATTATCAGAAACAAGGCTCGATTAGTTGTCCTCGGCTTCCGTCAAATCGAAGGAATAGATTACAAGGAAGTATACGCTCCAGTTGTGCGCCTTGAAGCTATCCGGATGTTCTTAGCTTACGCTTCGTACAAACGGTTTAAGGTGTATCAAATGGACGTGAAAAGTGCTTTTCTGTATCGTATTGTGAAGGAAGAGGTGTATGTTTCACAATCTCCAGGGTTTGAAGATCCGCTGCATCGGGAAAAGGTTTACAAACTGAATAAAGCGTTGTACGGTCTTCATCAGGCTCCGAGAGAATGGTATCAAATGCTCAGCAGCTATTTGATCTCCAATGGGTTCAACCGTGGACTCGTGGACTGCACCTTATTCACCAAGGAAAAGGATGGTGACCGTCTGCTGGTACAGGTTTACGTTGATGATATTATATTTGGGTCAACTAATGAGGTTTTGTGCAGGGAATTTGAAAAATTAATGCAGGATAAGTTTGAGATGAGCTCGATGGGGGAAATGCAATTTTTTCTTGGCTTACAAGTAGATCAACTTGAGTCGGGGATCTTCATCCACTAGACCAAATACGTTGCTGACATCTTGAGCCGGTTCCAGATGGAAGACTCTACTGCGATAGCCACCCCTATCCAAACCAATCACGGGATTGGTCCGGATGAGAAAGGACAAGCCGTTGATTCCTTTCTTTATCGAGCAATGATTGGCTCGTTGATGTACCTCACAGCTTCAAGACCCGATATTATGTTCGCAACCTGCCTGCTGTAAAGATACCAGTCTAGGCCGAAACAGTCCCATCTGATTGCTGTGAAGAGGATCTTAGGTTATCTAAAGGGTTGTCCGACCAAAGGTCTATGGTACCCTAATGACGATAAGTTTGACCTCGTCGCTTTTAGTGATGCTAACTATGGCGGATGCAAGAAAGACCAAAATCCACATCGGCTGGATGCCAGTTTTTGGGAGGTCGACTAGTCTCGTGGCAGTGCAAGAAGCAAGCCTCTGTGTCCTTATCAACTTGCGAGTCGGAATACATAGCTGCGTCCAGCTGTTGCTCACAGGTTCTATGGATACAGCAACAAATGAGAGACTACGGTTTGAAATTTCTTAACACTCCTATTTACTGTGATAATGAGTCTGCCATAGCGCTTGCTAAAGACGCGGTAAATCATTCCACGGCGAAGCATATCTATGTTCGGTATCATTTCATACGCGACTGCTATGAAAAGAGACTGATAGATATGATTAAAATCCAAACGGACTACCAACGTGCCGATTTATACACTATAGCTTTTGATAAACCTCGTTTCGAGTATCTTTTGGTTTTAAATGGCATTAAAGAAAATAGGATTAGATCCTCATTGGCAATCGTTTTTGTAAATATTTTCTTCAAAAACAGAAAAATCCAAAAATATTGTCTTTTTGCAAATTTTTAGATTTTTAGGGGGAGAAAATTCAGACAAATATACAAAAACATCAGAAAATGCAAAAATAAAAAAAAATGAGAAAATTCAAAAATCAAAAAATGAAAAAAATGCAAAAATGAGTTTCTTTGGTGAAAATAGGGAAGATGATATTAACCAATCAGTCGGACTGTCTGGATCCTTATCATCTTAAAAATATTGGATCTGATAAGTAGCCTCTACAATGATGTGTTGGTAGGCTCGAAATCATTTCCAAGTTCGGCACGATGATATAAACCTAAATCAACTGAGGATTGTGTGGATTAACGTCGCATTGGCATATGGTCTAAAAGCCTAAATCTTGTTGATAGAATGCCAAAATCCGAGGTTTCTGGTCTTTAAGAGGTTGGCACATCCGGGGTGAACTGGACGTCTCTCAGAATAAAATGGGGTGGCATAAGTGACGTACGTTGGGTTCGCAGCCTACAACTGAGACACCTCTTTGCTATTTCCAGTAAAAGAAAAGAAAAACAAAAAATAGAATAAATTCTGATAAGGAGACGTCCGGGAATCCTGTAAGAGCAAAAAGATCGTGAATGCCAAACCCTATTCTCGAAGAGAATCGCTCTAAGGTATCAAATCAATCATATACCTAAAGCATCGTACCGTGAAAAATAAAAAATGTACGGTATTTGACTTGAACCCTGGTCTGGATCTCACTGGTCTCTCTGCTGCAGCGTTCTTGCAGACCTGATCACCACTGAGTCCATTCCTTGTAAATACGGATGACAACAGCTTATTCATCGGTTACGAGGAAGCTTTGTGCATGCCTTGACACGGGAATATGCCGCGTGTGCGGGGAACACCTTTAATCAGCTTTAATATTACCTTAACGTATCTAAAGTGCCTAGCGATAAAACTTGATTTTGGGTTTAGGTGGACAACAATACTGACAGTTGTTGTAGGATGCTTATTCGTAATTTTAATCAAAAACTGATAGTATAAGGGTTCTAGTATAGTCCGTACACTGATATGATTCCCTAACTATTGAAACTCGCAAAAATATGATAGTGTACGGTTAGTTGTTTTCGTGTTCTCGCTTATTTTCTATTTAAATTTTAGTAGAATAGCTATTCTTGATTGCCGATGATGGAAACCTAATCCATTGTAATCTTACTTCTTCAAGAATAAAACGCCGAAAAATAAAAAGGACAACTAATTGGAAACTTGTGTTTTTGCCGGGTCAAAATCGTATGTTTTATCAAGTACAAGGGTAGAAAATGAAACATTTTCAAGTATCTGAGTCATCATCTGAGTCGCGTGTTAAATCGGGTTGAAAAACGCATGTTTTGAACCTTAACGGGTCAAAAATGTATGTTTTGGTGCTGCAAGGGCATTTTGGTAATTTGTGTGAAAGTTGAATGCAATTGATGTGCTAATCACCTATAGTTTCAGGCGATTAACCATAATCGTGTAACTATTTAGGCGATTACAAGGGTAATTGCATGATAACTTGTCTCATTCGTGTGTATACATAGGCGATTAGGACTTTTGCCAAATTTATCACACGATTAGGTCCTTTACACAATTAGGAATCCTAATCGTGCTTGATTATAAGCGATTAGGGTCAGTCGTGTAACTGTATCAAGCGAGTGGAGGCCTAATCGCTCCACTGTAGACACGTGAATGTGATAGGGTATAAAAGGGACACTTAGTGTTTTTGTTTTTCATTCTTTCAAATACACCAACTGTTGAACCCGTTCCCTCTCAACCGATCATAATCAAACTCTGCCAAAATTTCTTTTGATCTTAGAATACTAATCCACACCATTAAGGTAACAATTCCTCTAAGTTTCAGATCCTAAAAACAGGTTTTCAGGGGTTAAATCCGGTGTTTTTTAAGCCGAAACCCTAGTGTTCCTAAAAACTTTTGATTAACCTCTAAGATGTGTTTGTTGATGCTGTTTCTTGGCTAGGGTTTCTTAATCGGGGTTAGGGATTCTTTTGGTACCAAAATCCAGATCTAAAACATTGTATAACGAAAAGCCCCAAAATTTTTAAACCTTAAGAACCCTAATTCTTGAACCTGTTTAATTAACCACTGTTTTGAACTTGTAAGTGAAAGGTGTGTTAGGGCTTCTCTTAACCGGTGGGTTTAGGTCAAAATGTGACAAAAATTGTAACCCAAAACGACCCATTACGAATTTTGGCAAAACGAGTGGTCTTCTTGAACTGACATGCGATTAGCTTGGCTAATCGCATGAACAGTTGCACGAGTAGGCTGCTTGGTCTGCTAATCGCATGTTAAGTCATGCGAGTGTGCCTATTCATGTGAGGATAAAGGCGATTACATATGCTAATCGCCTGTAACCTCCTGTTGACCAATTTCTTGTCAAACTTTGTCCGTTTTTGTCCGTTTATCATATCTTGAACTGTTTGTGATGATCTTGTCGTGTGTTTGCCTTATAGAATCATGCAGTATGGCACGTCGGCCAAGCACAACTATCTGGCATTTCTTGGACCTGTAAAGAAGCCGGAATGCAAGCGGTTTGAAGGCATTATCGAGTACTTGAAGCGCTCGAAGATAAAGTATGCTATCTCTACAGAATATGCGGCTTACAAAGACATTATTCGAGAATTCTATCAAAATGCTAGGGTCGACAACAGCACAATTCCAGCTACTATCAGAAGCACTGTGCAACGAAAGGAAGTTATTATCACTGAAGACTTAGTTCGCGAGATTCTAAAGTTCGAAGATGAAAAAGATGATCCGATCGTGTTCGATTCCATTTTGATTCGTGGTGGATTCCTAAGGATGAAGTATACTGATGACGTACGTGCGCAGAAGATGTTGCAGAAAGGGTGTCTACCTCCAGAGATAAAGTATTTAACGCACGTTGTGTTAAAGTGCATCGGCCCTCGCAAAGGTACTATCGATGCGATTCGGGACACTTTGGCATCAGCGATTGTTGCGTTGACGTTGAACAAGCCGTTCAACTTCTCTGGAATGATTATGCATCATCTTAAGGAAGTGATTCTGCAGAAACCCTCAAAGAACGCTTTCATTGTCTATCCTCGATTTCTGCAGATGATCCTTGACAACCAGATCCCAAACATGGTGAAACGTGTTGAAGAGTTGCTTGACATAAAGAAAATTGATGAAGTCGAGTTGAAGAGAATGCTGCAATACAAGAACAAGCCGAAGTCAGAATATCCACCAAGTCGTCGATTGTATGCATTTCTAGCGAGAGATAACTATGAGGCACCTCCAGGTAATAGGTGGAGGCATGACGACAGTGATTCAGAAGACGATGTTCAGATTCACAGACAAGTGTTCAAAGATGATGATAACATTGGCAGACCTACTGTTGCTTTGGGAGCCAATGAACTGGGCAATACGGGTGATGCTGAACTGAGACGCGATGATGATATGTTTGATTCTACGTCTCTGGATGCAGATGCACCATCTAGTTCAGGCAGAGGTAAAGGCAAGATTGATGAAGGCCCGGTTAACATAGAAGACGTTGATGATGATGATGACGACTCAGAAGCTACAGAAGATGATTCACCCGATGTACTCAGTTTAGAAGAGGATAGAGCTCGCGCAGCCGAGGCGAGAGATCTTGCAAGAGATCCCACTTTCACTCCAGGTAGTGGTGATCTTGTTGCAGATATCGATGCTGATCTTAGCACGCCTCCTCCTCATAAAAGACAGAAAACCAAAGCAACAAAGGTTGGTAGGGGACAAAAGAGGATGTCAGAGAAGGTAGCTGCGGCTGAGAAGACCCCTAAGAGATTGAGGGGAAGACGTGCGACCTTGAATCTCCCTGATACTTTTGGCACTCCTGCTTCCTCTACCGTATCAGCAACAACAGCAGCAACAGAAACAACAGCAGCAACATCTTCAGTTCCTCTATCTTTCAGTGCAGCTATGCCTGCGGGCGTGACTATGTCAATGCCTTCCTCGGTAGTCTTCACTGAGCCAGTCTCAGTTACCGTTGAAGCGACAGGTTCACAGCTAGTCTCAAATCCGGTAGGTGATCATATCCGGAGGTTGAAGGAAGTAGCGAGATCGACAGCTGCTAAACCTTCAGGCCAATCCTCTTCTTCGACTCCAGCAACCAACGAACAACTTCAGCGACATGTCAGCGAACTTACGGCTTTAGTTGCTGCACAAGCGCGTGAAATAGCTGAGTTGAGAAGCAAAAACGCCCAAATAGAAGAGAATGAAACGGTGATGTTGGAATTGATTGGCGAGACTATTACTACAAATACAGATTTGAGAGCTACTGTCGACGCACTCACTTTATCGAATCAGCAGATTTTGGAGTCGAACAGGCAGCTCATGGAATCACACCAGCAACTGATACAGTCGAACCAAAGTGCCTTGGCAAGACTTACAGGTATTGAAGAGAAGTACAGTGATCTCCAGCTCGCGAATGTGAACAATGAGCGCCGAATCACCAAATACAGGAAGCAAAACACAAGACTGAGGACTAGGTTGAATGAGTTGACTGGAACTCAACCTAGACTCACTGGTGGTTCGGAAGCTGGAGCTAGTACGGCTGGTGGTGATGATGATGAGGATAGTGAAGAAGATGACGATGATGAAGAAGATGATGATGAGTCTGATGACAATGATGATGGTGATGGTAAAGGTGATGGTGGTGATCCTGGAGCCACAGGCGGTGGCGGATCATCGGGTAGTTCTGCATCAAGACGCACCAAGAAGGGTCATGATCGCAAAGGCAATGATCCCGAAGCAGGTTCTTCTGCTCAGGGGGAGCCTGCACCTATGATGAGCAAGATTCAAGAACTTCGTGAAAAAGTGAAGAAGAAAGCGATAGTTCAAGTTGAATACGTGGAGCCTTTGAACTGTTATTTTGCATATGATGACGAAGGCAACTTGCTCCCACCACCTGCCATGCCTGAGTATGATCTGGAAGAAGGAGAGATTCCACCTGAGATGACATCAGAGGATATGGCTAAAGTATACGGCTTTGCATCTGGAGAATCTTCTAGTTCAAGTCAAGATGTTCCTCCTGAGATGCATCCAGAGAATAATGAAGTGGATCTCGAAGATGGAACCAGCGTGCCGACTCCTGAGTACGTTGTGAATGACTCGGGCGCTGGAATTCCAAATATTGATGAGGAAATGGTACGTGAGGCCGAAGAGAAGTTAAAATCTGACTCTGCTGAAGTTCCTTATGAAGTAAAGACACGACAGGACAAAATCAGAGAGCGCTATCCCAAATGGTTCAAGCCTGAAGAGAAGAAAAAGCCAGTCGAGCGAGCGTCCATCTTCAAGAAAAAGATTGTCGAAGATGTCTGGCAACGTGATAAGCTGGGCGTACGTGAGTCACACGAGGATGCTTGGGGTGAAATGGCAAGAAGGTGTATTGTACTCTCGGGAATACAAAGACATTCTGAGCCTTCCATTCTGGTACATTCGTGATTTAGTTCGTCTCGATTATCCGTTGTACAAAGAGAAAGCTCCTCCTCTTCAGGGTTTTTACACAAAGTTGAAGCGAGAAAGCTCAGAGGGATGGAAAGATTTCGAGCCTCAGTATCCCAGATCATACCAGACAGACAAGATTCATCCTTTCACTTTGAAGCCTATCTGGGAACACAAGATCAAGCCACCGAAGTGTGTCTCAAGGATTCCCATTGTTCCAGTTGAGCAAGACTTTACTTCTAAGCTGTATTATTGGCACTATGATGCAGCAACTACAGAAGCCGTGATAGTCTTGAGCAACAGTCCGAACCCATGCAGAAAGATAAGGATTTGGGATCCTATGTGGTTGATCAACTGCTCAGAGAAGGACGTAGAGACGTTGTACCAGCATCCAATCATGCATTTACCAGTTGAAGCCGATCAAGCGATGAAGTTTCAAAGAGTGATCCGGTTTTGCTACGCTAACAAGGTTCATGCTGGATGCGATTGGTCGAGAATCACAAGGGTCAGAACAACGTCAAGCTGAAGATGAAGACAGAAGATGCTGCTTGTCATTTTGTTTAGTTGTATTTGTTTCTGCTTATCGAGTCTGTAAAGTTGTTAGCTTTTGGTATAAACGTTGTCTTTTGGTTATTTCTGTATGTATACTAGCCTGGTCCAAGGGGGAGTCTGTTAGTACATGATGTCCCTAGGCTAGTATATTAGTTGTTTGGACGTATTTCGGGGTGTTTGGAGGCGTTTATACGCGTTTTGGGGTGGTTGAGAGGCTGAAGGCGATTAGGAATAGTCTGCTAGCGATTGGGGCCCTAATTGCTTAACTATTCACACGATTAGGCTCACATCTATAAGCGATTATGGCTAATCGCCTATAGGAGGCCTGCTAATCGCCTGAAATGGCCTGTTCGTAACCGGGAGGTATAAATAGGCTCATTCTCAACCCTAGACCTCAGTTCTTGCCTCACACACTCTCCAAACACCCTCCCCTGGTCTGAGAAGTCTGATTTGATCTCTGTAAACACTCGAGCTCTGTTTTAGTGATTAATCTATAATCTTTTGACCCGTGTGTGTGTAGTAATTACTCGTTTATCATCGTTTCATTATCGTATCTGTTATTAGAACATATTAGAGGGATTCCGCATCTCTAGTATAAACCCCATGATTGTCGGATTACGCGTTCGCCGGTCCTAACATAGACTGAGAGAACGAGAGAGATAACAAAACAAGAACACTGAGAGAATGAATAAAAAATATCATAAAGGTGTCTTATATATCCAGCTTCAGAACCTTCCTACAAAGATGCCAAATAAACAATTGCTTAACTATTCACACGATTAGGCTCACATCTATAAGCGATTATGGCTAATCGCCTATAGGAGGCCTGCTAATCGCCTGAAATGGCCTGTTCGTAACCGGGAGGTATAAATAGGCTCATTCTCAACCCTAGACCTCAGTTCTTGCCTCACACACTCTCCAAACACCCTCCCCTGGTCTGAGAAGTCTGATTTGATCTCTGTAAACACTCGAGCTCTGTTTTAGTGATTAATCTATAATCTTTTGACCCGTGTGTGTGTAGTAATTACTCGTTTATCATCGTTTCATTATCGTATCTGTTATTAGAACATATTAGAGGGATTCCGCATCTCTAGTATAAACCCCATGATTGTCGGATTACGCGTTCGCCGGTCCTAACACAGACTGAGAGAACGAGAGAGATAACAAAACAAGAACACTGAGAGAATGAATAAAAAATATCATAAAGGTGTCTTATATATCCAGCTTCAGAACCTTCCTACAAAGATGCCAAATAAACAACCCAGATTCAATTAATCGAACTGCTGAGATATAAGACGAACAAACCTGCCAACAACTTTAACAAAACAAACTGAACCGGTTCATGACCCAGGCCAAAGGCTAATGGCCTAATGGGCTAAGAGATCAATAATCCAGGCTAACTTAAGCCCAATAATATCATATGTAACAGCCCAATCCACCAACCTTAGTAATTGAATTAGATAAAAGTTATTATTTTTAACATTACGATTGAAAAAAAAGTATATAGAACGAAAAATGGTTTTATATGAAGGACAGAATCGTGGATGTAACATATTCCACAACTATATATATATGAACATCTGAGGTCTGAGAAGTTGTAATTTGCACATGAAAAATAAGTGGGTCCAATTAATATATGACATGGAATTGACAAGATAGGAAACAGGATATGAAATCACGATTGATGACTTGTCTATTGCACTTATTCATCCCACAGTTTTGATGAATATAGTTAAAAAAAGTAGAAAAAAATAATGTGGTTAAAAATAATCTTTTAAGTGACTCTTTTTGGTTTGCAGTAGAGACTAATTTAAAAAGGAAAATCATCTAGTAACGTGTGAATAAAAAATAGTTTAGTTACGGGCATTCAAGTTACAACACAACAATATATGATTGGGAAACACTAGCATTCACAATTTGAGGTTAGAAAACCTAGTTTCTACCTCATATTTCTCAACCAAACTACATATGTTAACGCCTTAAATCATGTAGAGTGCGTAGATAAAAACTGGATTAACTAGTAGATGAATTCAACAAGGCGCGGTTTAAACGAAGTTTATAAAAAGATATAACGAAACATGATATTTTAAATAATTTATATTTACACCAACTAAACAAGTAATCTAAGTGTTTTCTTCATTGTTTATAAAACAATGAAAACCTCATTTTTATCTCATATATTCATGTAGAGAACGTACTTAAAAGAACCCGAGTATAGTTGATAAATTCAAGAATGTGTGCACGGTCAAACAAAATTTATAAAACATAAAAGAAACACAATATTTTAATAGGTTATTCGATTTTAATAACCCAACTATTACATGTTAGCCGCTACCAACTAACCCCTTGAAATTATTCTCATAATTCCTTTCCGTAATAATATAATTAGGATTTTTAAATTACTTTTCCCCATCGACTTTTCCCCAGTAAAAACCACAACTATCAAAAATAAATATTCCAATATCACAATCACTTTGTCAACGTTTAGTTTCGTAACATATGACATGTAAACACTTATAAAATGCTAGTAATATCTAAATAATAAAGTTGAGGTTTTGATTTATAAATTAAAATAAAATAATATCATGTTTTTTCTTTATTGATGGGCTCAGGTAACATATGCCTACAGTTGAATATAGGGGTGTCTTTAAATATCGTTTGATGATTCCCTTGTTCCTAGTTGATAAGTCTTGCCCGATTTGTGGTAAGGTTTGCTTGCATAAATTCACGGAGCCTGTGATCCATTGCAAGGATTTGTCGGATTTCAAGTACTGTCATGATTTGGTCCATGATGTATTAAGGGATGTTCTTAGGTGGGTCATGGGTGGGGATATCTGAAAAAAAAAAAAAAAAAAAGACCCCAATGAACTTTCTAATAAACCTGCTAAAGGGGAGGTCTACTCCGCGTCCAACAGATGTTCTTGTGTTTGACTGGACAGGGGGGAAACACGCTTTCATGGACCTCACTGGAGTATCCCGCTTGTTTGCCTCACGGATAGTGGGTTCGTGGAGGGACAGGCGATGCTGAAGGCGGAAGCAAAGAACGTGGAGAAGCATGATAAAACTTGCACGGATAATCAACAAGCTTTTATCCGTTTTGCCTTCGATACTTTTGGCTCTTTAGCTCCGGAAGCTATTAGGTTCCTAGATAGAGTGCTGATGTTTGTACATAACAATTTCCCACCCCTACAAATTACCAAGGTTTTCTTTTCATTAGGACAGGGGTGCTATTAAAAAAGGGTTGCGGCACAGCTTATTGTCTATTTGTCTGACATCCTATTATAAATTTGTCGTTTCATTGTGGAACTACATATGTTGACTTTAAAATAAATTCAAAAAACCAAAAAATAAAAAAAATAAAAATAAGTTGCTTTAAGGCTAGGGTGGGGCCGGGGACGTAACTCCGCTACTCACATTGGCTGGGTGGCGGCTCCAACACTGCCCCTGCTCTGCCAACAGAGGGCGGCAACAGAGCTACTGCCAAGCCATTAGCGGGCGTGAAGGGTTGTGAATGGTGGGTTTTCACTTCTTCAACTAGTCAGTTTTTTTTTAAACATAGCGCTAAACTACAGTATTGATATTAAAGTGGCATCATTACTATCCTGAAACCTATACGTGGCCACATATTTTTTAACTTGAAATTCAGAAAATGAAGTGCACATAAGCTGTTGAAGATGATTAGATTGTAAGCTTCATCTCAAAATTAATATAATTCGATATATGATACGTTCTGTCACATGCCTGAAGCATGTATTTATGAGATGTCGACCTTTCGTGAAGACGAATAGTCACATATGAGGCCGTGAGGGGAACACCATCGGACATCGGAGCAACCACCATCACCGTCGCTTCATTCGATTCCACTTCAAAGGTTTCGCCACAGGCCGGACGCAACTATGATTTGATACTTACACATAATTAAACCTTGTAAATAAAAGCAAAACTGATATAAAATACCCAAAAGCTTACCTAGGAAAAGCGATCCAAGCGCTAAAGGAGAGGAGACGCCGCGAAATGCATCCGCCGCCACCATGGAAAACCGGAAAGCCACCGGCGACGACGGCACACCACCACAATCCGTATGCTTCTATCTACTGCAGGACTTAGGAGAGCACCAAAACCCCCCCAAACAGAAACCCTACAAAGCATAACAACCAGTCATGAAATCTAGCATAACAGAAGCATAGGAAGGAGATGCCGCAGATCCATCTCTGATTCCGATCGCCATCCAGTTAAAAAATAAGAAGAAGAGAGAGAAACGGTTGAGGGTTTTCTTTGTATACCGTGATCTCATCTTATTTGTGAAGGTGAGCGATAGACGGCAGACGGTTAGTACAAAGCTACTAATTTTATGGTATAGTGAAAGGGAGGGTAGATGATCAAGGGTGTCGGTAGGTAGATGAGGGTGTGTGGTATAAGAAAAGAATGAAAGAGTGGGAAGATGAAGCTAAAATAGGGAAAGTAAGGACACGTGTGCAGCACATTCAAACAAAAAAATGGTTTCAAATAGACTGCCCAGAAGATTCGAACCTGAGTAAACAGGGAAGAAACACAACAGCTCAACCACCAGGCCACTCACAACCAACTGAAATTTATACAACAAACAATATACTTAACAACACCATAAAATGCCCTAAATAAAAAATCACTATTCAAATCCAAAGCCTTATTATTATAGTATAATTTTCAAAACACTCGTAATTTATTTTTATAACAAATTAAGTGTTTTCACAATTATTATCAGTAATAATATAACACTGAAAATTTAATAAGTGTATGTGAATATTTATTCTTTTCTTTTATTTTCGTTAAAAAAATAAAAAAAATGTCAAACTAACCATAAATGAAAATAGTAAAAGAAAAACAAATTAAGAGAGAGAGAGTGAGTGGAGGTTGTTGCTTTGCATTTAATACTCTGAAACATGTGTCAAGTCAAGTCAACTCTTACTTTAATTTAAGTAGAGGGTGTATGAATCATGGATATGATGTCATGATGACATCAGGGGGTGTATCAATCCTATATCCCTAATAAAATCCCTGTATCAATCCCATATCCCTAATAAAATCCCTGTTGGTGTGTTTGCACTCCCACAACCTAATCTAATTAAATATTAATTGTGATTTTGGTTTAATAAGTTAAGAAACTAATTAAAACTTTTCAAGTTCTGTGTACTTTAAAACTGAAGGGAGGAAAGTGCACTTTTGCCTCGAGCTCTTCCTTTTTGTGTGATTTTTATATTACGGAAATGTTAAAAAGGTTATGGTGGATTATGGGCAAGTCAAAAAAGAAAATTAGAGGTGCCATCGTGCTTAACTATTTAACATCGTGGTGGAAAATAAATGTATTATATAGAATTAAATATTATAAGGATGGCAATGAAAATCAAAAGAATTTTTATTTAATAAAAAGTTTTATTGCATATATAAATAAAACACGTGTGACTGGGATCTAAGAGCCATCACCAACTTGATTTCATAAAGTATATGTAACATGATAGCCTTAATTTTCACTAGTGCGGTTTAATGAATTTTATAACTAAAAATTATGCACACACGTATATTTCTATTAATTTACTTATCGAAAATAGCTTTTATATTAATACACAAGTTTTTAAAGTTGCACTCAGAATCACCTTGAATTAATTCGAGTGGAGCTCAAATTGCTTGATATAAGCTCGTCAAGCTATAAATTCGAACTTGAACTTAGCCTAAACAGTCAAGCTAATGCATTTATACACTTGCTCTTGTCGAGCTGAAGCATGCATCATAAAGGTTCATCGAGTTATTAAGCTTAGCATAATTAAAACAATTGAGCCAATATCAACCCTATGCTCAACAAATCTTATGGGGATGGGACACCTTGCAGGCACCCCCTTTCTGGCTAGGCAACACAACCGTCACCCCCTAGGCAAGGTTGCAGATTTGATTTTCACGATAACATGTTGCCGAGAAGGGTATTGTGGTTGGTTTGTTTTGACCATTTATTGCTTTGTGCTTTTTAACCATTTGACCATTTCTTCTCCAATTAAAACATTCAGATTCAATTCAAGTGCTAGGCAACACTTCTACAAACCCCCTAGGCTTCTCTAAAATACTTGGGCGTGAATTTAACATGACACCATATGATTGGATAACACTAGGCTATGTGCTCCGTCGCTTCTAACAATGCAACAAACCATGAGTATTCTCATATTTTCATTACTTTAAGCCCATCAAAATATTGTCTTTTTTCTTAAAATGTAAGTTTTTCCCATAGTAAAAACTAAAAACAACATAACCGGTTGTCCACAAGACCACAACTCCACATAGACGACACATGACTGCCCACTTCGTAATTTAAACGAAAGTCATGGGTCATTGTTTAAGGACACATCCCTTCAGCTGTCATCCACATCTTACAGCTTGCTTGGTCCCACCCTTTATATTAATATTAACTCTCCAAATCTTCACTCACAAATTACACTTTTACCCCTCAAACCCCCCAATATATATACACACACATATACATACATCCTAAACCCCACTCCAGTCATTCACACACACACATGGGCATTTGTAGTTCATGCGACTCCACGTCAGTAGCAACAACAGCAAAATTAATATCACATGACGGCACGTTACTCGAATTCTCGTACCCAGTTAAGGTGTCGTACGTTTTACAAAACAACCCATCAACCTTCATATGCAACTCCGACGAGATGGACTTTGACGACGTCGTTTCACCTATTAGTGATGATGAGGAGCTTCAACTTGGTCAGCTATATTTTGCTCTTCCATTGAGCCGGCTGAGGCGTCGGCTTCAGCCGGACGAAATGGCGGCATTGGCGGTTAAGGCCAGTTCTGCATTGGCTAGTTGTCACAGAAAAAACGTGTGGTTGTTTACGACGAATGTGGTAGTTGGGGAGAAGTGTGGTACGAGGAGTTCAGGTCGAGTGGCGGATGCAGGAATTTTTTCGACCAGAGTTGGTCGTGGTTTGGGAAATGGTGGTGATGGAAGGAGGCGGAATTTTATGGCAATGTGGAGTGCCATACCCGAATAGAGGATTTTTTTCGGTCGTTTAGGATTTTGAAGAGTGTTTGTAAGTGTTTTTTTAGAAATATAAGTATTTTTAGATCGTCTATTAATTAGTGGTAAAAGTGGAATTTAACTATATATGATAAAGTACGCTTTATTAAGGTATTTAGGAATCATACACCTTATAATTAAGATTCATACATTCTGGTTCATATCACACATCGATATGAGACCGTCACATAACCCAGAATGTGATGTCACACCTTCAGAACGGGGTGTATGAAACCTAGAACTCCTTTATTAATAATAAAGCGAAATTTAATCATTACTTTAAATTACATGCTAGTGAAAGATAGTCGATGAAGTCAAATCACTCTCTTATCACTGGCTTAGAAATAGATCAACGTTTAGCTTGGTCTGATTGGTTGTCTTTCAATGTATTGCGTGTTTTTCCCTTTAGCCTCTAGCTCTTTGTTAGTTGGCTTGTTTTGTTGAAATTCGCCGTTAAAAAAAAGTTATAATTCGAAAAGGCTTAACAAAGTGATGAAGGCAAAACTTGTTACAAAGACCTCTCATACTATGGACGGACTTTGCCATATAGTCCACTTTTATCGTTAACGGAATACTTAGAAGCACTTATTTTACCACAAACCACCTATATACACGCTCTTTAAAACCCTATAAATGAACGAATGTTAAAAAAAATCGGAAATAGAGTTTATAGGGGTGAAAATGGATGGCAATGGTTGTAAATATTGTAAAGAGTAAGGGTGATTTTGTAGCGAGATCTAGGAACTTCTTTAATCATGAGGCAGTTTGTTTTAACTTTACTTCCTTTCTATTTCTACATGACGGCATGTCAACGTGTTTCCATTTTTGGGTTTTTCCCGGTTTTACCCCAAATAACGTTGGGCTGTTCATAGTCTTCATTAGTTCAAATGAAAAAAACCAAGGGCTTTGAAATTATAAATCAAAAAATAATTAATATAAGAGTGGGTGGGGTGGTCCATGATGACTACCCCGTGGTGGCCGTGATGATCACAAACACTTCCCCGCCAAGTGAATCACACCCACGAACAAATAACATTGTGATGTATCTCGCACTAGCTAGCTAATGGCTAGCCGTTAGCCAACAATCAAAACATTTTTGGGTTTCTCTCGGTTTTACCCCTAACGTGGGCTGTTCAAAGTCTTCATTAGTTCAAATGAAAAAAGATAGGGTTTTGAAATTATAAATCAAAAACTAATTGATATAAGGTTGGGTGGGGTGGACGGGTGGTACGTGATGGCCACCCCGTAATGGCCGGGATGGTCACAAACACTGCCCCGCCAAGTGAATCACGCACACGAACAAATAACATTGTGATGTATATCACACTTGCTAGCTGATGGCTAGCCGTTAGCCAACGGTCAAAAAAAATAAAAAAAACAAAAAATTAATTACCCCCACTATAAATACATATATTTACCCCATTTTTTTACACACATTCAAAAAATTCTTTTCATCTTCACAAAAAAAATCATACAATTCTTCTCATGTTTACAAAAAAATGACACACAATGGTTACATGGACAGAAAATGAGGAAATAGCGTTCGTGATCGCGTACAACACCATACACCCCAACGATACCGCATCAACGAGCAGTGGTCATGATCGTAGCCGTGTCCGGAGCGCTCCATGCTGGAAAAAAGTGTTAGCCGAGTTTGGTGCACTTGTCGGGGGATCACAATGTACGTGTGATTCAATCTCTCACAAGTACGTGGACCTTAAGTCCAAGTGTAAAATGTTTGATTTTTTTTTTAAGGAAGCGAGATACACCCCAACGATACCGCATCAACGAGCAGTGGTCATGATCGTAGCCGTGTCCGGAGCGCTCCATGCTGGAAAAAAGTGTTAGCCGAGTTTGGTGCACTTGTCGGGGGATCACAATGTACGTGTGATTCAATCTCTCACAAGTACGTGGACCTTAAGTCCAAGTGTAAAATGTTTGATTTTTTTTTTAAGGAAGCGAGGCAAAACTACCCCGACGACACAGAAGATATACAGGAAGACTTCGCTAAAATCCACTATGCTACCGAGGTCAGCGTGGTGAATGCTACGCAAAAAATTTTAGATTTTATATTTTCTAATTATGTTTTATTTAATTTCTAGTATTTTTTATATAATGTAACTTTATTTTTATTTAATGTAAGTTATTTTTTTATGTAATTTATTTTTATTTTTTTATTTAATGTGACTTTTTTTTATTTAATGTAATGTTTTATTTTTTAAAAAAATGAGTGACGTGATTGTATCATTCCACTATATGGATTAGTGATGGAATGATGTGACATAATGTTATTGGGTATGATAGTGTAATGATGTGAGTGTATCACACCCTAATATGTGAGTAAAGTTGCTTAATAAGAAGGAAAAGATAAACATAAAGAAAATCATGTCTTTCTATCAATATATCTCGATAAACGGAAAACCAAAATGGGCTAGTTGAGATTATATTTTATATGTGACGCATTGTCACAAGTTATTGGTTCCAATGTTTGATTACTATTTAGCAACTTAACATTGTGTTTTGAAATATTTTCTTTTAAGTGAAATTCTATTACGAGATCGAGAAAACGGTATTTTAAATATGTATCAAATGTATGTGTTTGTAAATATTGCACATTTTCTAGCCGGGTCTTGTTTGGTTTCGTGATGAGTAGGCTGTAGTTTTCTTGAGCTTGAATAGTTGGATCTAGACTGGAATCAGTAGAGAATACGATGGTACGTGATCCATGACCCGAAACCAAGGGTACACCCTCTACTAGCCATTTCGGTATACGTACGAACTTTTAATCATGTGTATCATGTATTAGAGGAGACTGTTATATCTCTCATTTTAAACATTTTAAAATTTGATAATAATTGAGATTGTATATGTATAACCATTAGGAAGTGGTTGCTCTAATAAGAGCATGTTTGACTCTTCTTATTTTCATCTCCCTATAACTTATTACTTTTAGTATTTGAAAAGATGATTTTTTCATTCTACTTATTATGAGTTTTAAAATATGAAAAAAAGGAGATTTTGAAAAGTAGGAGAATAGTGACTTTTCACTTATAGCTTTTTGTATAAAGTCATTAGGAGGTTTCAAAAAGTTTACCCAAACACCCTCTAAAACATGAGTAGAATTAAACTATCACCTCCAATATAATTAGTAAATTTGATTAAAAATATGGTTTAAAATATTTACTTTAAATTAAAAAAAACATACATTAAATAAAAATAAAACATTACATTAAATAAAAAAATTATTTTTATTTTTTAATATTACCGAATGCGAGGGTGTAGTCAGAATCCATCCCCATCACACCAGCATTCCGCAGGATGTGGTCCTGCAATCCCCACAACTGAGCCCGTGACGCTACAAAGCCGTATGTTGACACATCCCCTGCTGTGAAAATCCCTAGGCCTCCATACCGCAAAGGCAAGGTTGCTAGCCTCCATTGGAGGTCACCAAAATGTGCTCCTCCACAAACAACAATGCTTTCAATCGCCTCCCGAAGGCCTGCATAAAAAATGGACACCACCTCTTGGGCATGCTCTAGTGACATGTCCAGAGCTCGAACACTAATTTAGCAACCTCCATGCATGAGCGCATTAAGAGAAGCTCACTTTGAGGATCTCTTAGTTTCGGCAGGTGTTCCATGAGTTCAACCGCGCGCAAAGCCCTTTGTGTTGCCAAAGAGCGTATATAACCCGTATTCCGGCTAACAGCTCCCCCAAGGAGTTTAACCCCTCGGTCGGGCCTACCTATCTCATTAGGGAATAAACCGGCCGTTGTTGTTGAACCATTGCACGTCGGCCAAAAAATCTCAGTTTTTCGCAACATTAAGCATAAGCCCCAGAGACGGCCATTCAGATCGAATAATATCGAGTGCCCTCGCTACGTCTTCTGTTTTACCTATAATAGTGCCATCATCTAGATACCAAACATGGAAGGGGAGGAACCTGGCTCTTTATGGTAAACACGTGCAGACTATGGAGGGCAGTTTGATATGACTCCACGACAAAAGTCAGTGTTTGCATGTCTTCAAGAGGCTCATGCTCAAGATTTTCTGACTGTCGTGCCCATTGAAGGGCTTGGGCAACGGATGTCGGCGATCGAATACAGGGCTATTCTCAAATACCGGCTCATAAACCATGCCCTATTTGCAAAAGAGCATGTCTGGATAAATTTGGCGAGCATGCGCTCCACTGAAAGAAATTGTCGGGGTTCAAGTACCGCCATGATTTGGTCAGAGATGTTCTATGGGATGTGCTTCGAAGTGCGGGGGTCTCAGTCAAGAAAGAAGCACCGGTCAATTTTATGACTGATCCGCGGGAGGGGAGATCTACCTTGCGCCATGCGAATGTTCTTGTGTTTGGATGGGTTGGGGGCAAACATGCTTGTCTTGACCTGATATGGGTTTCCCCTTGGTATGTTGCGCGACAGCGGCTTTGTACCGGGGCAGGCAGTTTTGAGGGCAGAAGCTAAGAAGGTCGCTAAGCACGGAGCAGCCTGTTCAGATAATCAACATGTGTTCTTGCCGTTTGCTTTTGACACATTTGGATCTCTGGCCCCTGAGGTAGTACGGTTCCTGAAACTAGTGCAGAAGGTGGTCCACAGTGATTCGCAGAGCCTTAAGAACCAAGGGTTTGTGTTTTAGCAGGATAGGCTTTGCGATTCAAAAGGGGATAGAGGCACAGCTTGTTGCCCGCTTACCCACCATCTAAATGTAACTCGTTTTATCTTGATAGAAATAATTTGTACCTAAGACAAAAAGTTAGTTGCTTTATCATTGAGGCATTGAATATGTCAATATCACATTAACTGAATACTTGATATATAAGTTCCAACAATACATATATAGCAAATCTAGACAGAATTATCATTATGTCAAAAATGATTACCAAATCACTAATTAAGGGAAATAGGGTTTGTAGCTGGGCAAGCATTGAGAAAGGCGGAATCGAAGAAAGTAGATAAGCATGCTAAAGCTTGTGCAGAAAACCAACATGTCTTTATCTCTTTGGCCTTTGATACCTTTGGCTCCCTAGAGCCAGAAGCTATTCGTTTCTTGACTAGGGTCCAACGGGTCGTCCACAGCAATAGTTCATCTCCAGTGGGGCAAGGATTTGTCTTTGGTAGACTAGGGTTCGCAATTCAGAAAGAGGTGTCAGCGCAGCTTGTTGCCCGTCTACCTTCTATTGTGATGTAACTGCCGTGTTTTGTTTTAATGAAAGGATCGTATTTTGTTTAAAAAAAATAGACATATGCCGTACATAAAATTTTGTCTTCGCCACAAGACACTACAAGGAAACAGATTAATAGAGACGTTGACTATAAATGGATAAATTTTTTTGATTTCCGTTTTCTACCGCGAGAGGGGCGGATTGGGATTGTTTAAGCAATTCAGGTAATCGTTGACCTCTTGCTAATTGATTCTGAGTAGCTTTATCGAGATCAGAAGCAAATTGTGCAAAAGCTTCTAATTCTGCGAATTGTGCCAGCTCCAGTTTTAATTTACCGGCTACTTGTTTCATAGCTTTAATTTGAGCTGCAGACCCCACTCTGGAAACAGAGACCGAAATTCCATTATCGTTTAATCTTATTCATAGTAACACATTGGATACTACTCTACTTTAATCTTATGTGTATGAAAGCATTTTATGGTTTTTTTTGGTGAAGTTCATTTGATTATGGTATCATCTGTCAAAGCTTAGCTAGGGAAGGATGTTGTTAGCTTATAGCATATGATTACAACAAATGCTTCATTTATTTACATCATTTTCATTACAGCTGTGCGCATTGCATGCAGCCAAAAAACATGATTCAGATAGTTTGTGTATGTATGATGTATCCATGCTGAGTCATGATTCAGATATACGTATGCATGCTGTGAACTGTTGTACTGATTGGTTTGTTGAGATTTTCGATACGTACAATCCCATACAGCTGGTTCCATGCATGCGGGAGATGATCTATTATTTGAAACGACAATCTATTTCACCTTTATATTTGTATTTCTAACCTATATATATATATATGATTATTTCTGATTATAGAATAATTTTTTTCATCCAAATTGGATTTACAGCTGTGAAAAGCTTCAATAATTGAAGTGGATATGAGGATATCCCAAATTTTAAATCCTGTTGAAAGACTTTGCACCTACTACCTCCACTTTTCAAGTAAACATCTCAATTTTGTTTCCCTTATTTATATTTCAAAAATTGACACAAAAAAAAAATAAAAAAAAATAAAAATAAATGGGATGAATATTTATGCAAAATAAGTCCATTTTAACTTTGGGTATTAGAGCATCGCCAATGGATCACCATTAAGAGAAAAAAAAAACATTGGTTTCGTCAATGTAGCAAGTTGCATGAACAAATATAGCTTGTGTCGAGAGTCAGCTAGTTGTATCTTAATCATGTCTATGCAAGTTATGAATATACTTGTCAACATACAATGGAGATAATGAATTTACTAAAATCATATATAGATCATGCTAGTTTATACCCTATGAGTTTCTCGAGATAAACAAATCTAATGTAATCTGTTCCAAATTTGAACCGTTATTAAAATTACCTAATGATATTGTTGAGAAATATAACGTGATGATTATATAGAATCGAAAATTAACGATGAAAACAAAATAAAAGAAACCTTACCCATGCTAATATAAACATACCAAAGTAACGATGAATATATTTTCTGCCGAAAAAACGACTTGGTTTGAAATAAAAGGCTTCCATCTCTGTTAACGTATTCAAGCAACTAGAAGAAAGATAACAACAGTCTTTAAAAAAACGAAAAAACTATACAAATATACAGTTATACAAAGTATTTAGATTATTATTTACAATTAAACTCTATATATTATACGGGTTGAATAAATGTGACTTTATATATTAAGTAATAACAAAGTTACATCTTTAAAAATACATGTATTATATTACACGGGTTGAGTAAATATAATTTAGTCGGTTAACATAAACAAATGTCATGATGCATTTAAAAAAATGAACTATAATATACTATTTACTTATTATAATTGTTAGTACATGATGTCCCTAGGCTAGTATATAGGATGTTTGGACGTATTTCGGGGTGTTTGGAGACGTTTATACGCGTTTTGGGATGTGAAACATACTGAAGGCGATTACAGGATGGGTGTATAGGCGATTAGCACCCTATACCACATCACTGTACATGCGATTAGGAGCTCAGTATAGGCGATTAAGGCTCAATCGCCTATAGATGCATGTCTTATAGACTCCTAATCGCCTTCGTGGGTCTGTTCGTATCCGGGAGGTATAAATAGACTTATTCACAACCCTAATGTTCAGTTTTTTCCACACACACTCTCCAAACACCCTCCCCTGGTCTGAGATTGCTTGGTTTGATCATTGTACACCTGCGATCTGTTTTAGTGATATAAAAGTTAATCTTTTGACCCGTTTGTGTGTCGTAATTACTCGTTCATCTTAGTTTCTTGTTTGCTTATGTTATTAAAGCATATTCAAGGGATTCCACACCTTGAATATAAACCTCGTGATTGTCGGGTGACACGTTTGTCGGTCCTACAATAATAATTTAGTTTGTCTTTTATTGAAGGGTAAAATGCTAAAATCATCCCTGTGGTTTGGTGATAATTGCCACTTACGTATAAACTTTTGATTTTTTGTCATAATCATACCATGGTTTCACTTTTTTTTGTCTAAACCGTCTCTGGCACTAGCTCCACCCAGTTAGTATGGAGGACATTTTTGTCCATTCACCTTTTAAAGTTTTGTTTGCTGAAATCGTCCCTCCCCTAATTATTAAAATTAAAAGAAATAAAAATAATATTTTAAAATTTATGTGGGTCCCACCCCACCCCTACCCCCACCCATTTCATCTTCTCCACCTTTCACCACTACCACCACTAGGGGTGTTCAAAATCGGATAATCCGAATTTCGGATAATCCGAAATTTCGGATAGTCAATATTGAGATCCGAATCCGAAATTTCGGATATCCCAAAATCCGAAATTTCGGATTCGGATAATCCGAAACTTAAAAAAAATTAAAAAAATAATAAAAAAAACTATAAAAAACGTTCTCCTTTATGCCTAAAACGTGAACCTATTAAAAAAACAAAAAATCGAAGTTAGATCAACGAAATTTGAACCAAAAATATATAAAAAAATCTTATTATTTTGATGGAAGGGAGCTATGGAGGTCGGATACGAGGTGGACGGGGGTTGTTATAGAGGAGAGAAGAGGGAGCAATAGCTATGGATTAGAGGAGTATGGACTTAGAGTTAGAAGGATTAAGGATTAATTAGGATTGTGTATTGTGTTATGTAGTGTATATAATATTATATATTTATATATAATTTTTTAATATTCGGATTTGGATAATCCGATTATCCAAAACTTTTCAAAATCAGGATGCGAATCCGAATCCGAAATTTCGGATAATCCGATTTTCGGATATCCGAAAATCGGATTATCCAAAATTTCGGATAATTCAGATTCGGATTTTCGGATTTTTTGGATTCGAATTTTGGATTATACGATTTTGAACAGCCCTAACCACCACCCTCTCCACCCACCACCTCCTCTTTCGACCTGCACATCTACCCCACGACCCAGAATCACCCAGCGCCTCCTTTTTCGCCCTGCACATCTGACCACCACCAACTTCATATGATCACCTGCAACTCGTCACCCCCCGACCACCATAATCAGCAATCCACCACCGATCACCCACAGATACCTAACCACCGCCATTGCAGGTGATCGTATGAAGTTGGTGAAACTTTAATCGTATATCCTAAGTCTTTGCCCCGAACCCATCATCGCCTTCCTCTGTTTCTTCCTCTGAACCCGTCACTGTCACCGTTTTCCTCTGTTTCACCCCATCAGACAGACACCAACCACCAGCAAACCCGTCAACGTTTATTCCTCTGAACCCGTCACCGTCTTCATCGTCCTCCTCTGAACCCACCGTCACCATCGTCCTACCTGAACCACACCACCGTCTTCCTCTCCTGAACCTCACCCTCACTGCCCTTCTGTCCTCCCTCACCTCCATCCCCACCTCGACCCCCACTACCATTCCTGCCTCTTACACCCTCCCCTAGTCAACCTTTGTTTTCACCCAACGGTATTGAAGGTTATGAGATGGTGGTGGATGTGTGTGTGTGTGTGTTGAAGGTAACGCCGTCGGGAAACACTGCCTGTGGTGGAGAGAGAGAGAGAGAGAGAGGCAGGCATTCTGAAACAGAATGGTGGAATGGCGGTGGTTAGGTGGTTGGTGGTGACTGGTGATTATGGTGTGCTAGGGGGTGACGAGTTGCAGGTGATTTAACTAAGTTAGTGGGTCGAGATAGTGGTAGTGAAAGGTGGATAGGATGAAGTGTGGTGGGGGTGGGACCCACTTAAATTTTAAATATTAATTATATTTCTTTTATTTTTAAATTTTTAATTTTTTATTATGGAAGATGGATGATTTCAGCAATTAAAACATTAAAACGCGAATGAACGATATTACCCCTCACTTAACTGGCACTAACTGGATAGAGTTAGTGCCAGGGACGATTTAGACAAAAAAGTGAAACCATAGGACGATTTTGACAAAAAAAATCAAAAGTTTGTACGTAAGTGACATTTTTCACCAAACCACATGGACGATTTTGGTAGTTTACCCTTTATTAAATATTAGGTTAAAAATTTGTATATCATACGGGTTATAATTTTTTTTTGTTTATCAGGTTAGCAAACTTAATATTACACGGTATTGAATCAATGAAATATCATTATCTTTTATTTAATATTAGGTTAGAAACTTGTGTATCACATAGGTTATAACATTTTTTATGTTTTTTATTTATTATTAGGTTAGAAAATTAAACATTACATGAGGTTGGACCAATGAAATGTTTAATCGTTACTAATAAGTGGAAATACAAAAAGAATTAGTTAAGAAAATAAATGAGAGATAAACGTGAAATTATGATTTAATAATATTATTTCATATGAGAGAGAACTGAGATAATTATAAGATATTTATTTATTATATATTAAAATAATAATAAAGAAAAATATTATAAATTAAAAAATATTAGTGTCTATATTATCCATAATTAAGTAGAAAACAAAGGAGGAAATTTCAAAAATAAATGTCTTAAATAAATGATACGTGTGAAGGATGAACATTTTGGGTTTTGTGTAAAACATGAAATTGAATGTTAAATTGAAGTAGTATACATGTTAACATCATCATAGGATGTTGAAATTGAGAAAAACAAGATGATTCATGCCTAAATTGTAGGATGATCAAGTATGTGAAAATGGGTTTTTTGACCTAGAGGCGAAACCCACATTATAGTATTGATTAGAATGATACTATGTATGATAAATAAAATATGTACGAAATAGGCAAAATGCTATCTAAGTTGTTAAGTGATGAAGCTTGATGAAATGGGAGATTCCATATAATGAATTAACCATGAAATAAGTGGTTAAAAAGTAGTGCACACTAGGTGTTTGTGAAAATGCCTAAGTAGGACCCCATAAACTTGAACGTATCGTGAGAGATGAAAACGATTGATAATGCAATAGTTATTTTATTCATGTTCTATGTAGTAATTGGCAAAAATCCTTGTGTCACATGATATCTAATATTTTACGATGCTTAACATAGATTATAACATGATTAGATGAGTTATAGCTCATTATAACAAGGATATATGATGTTGTTAGAAATAAAATATAGGTACGTTACTGTTTTATAACTATCCTATAAAATCATAGGAACATCATATAATTTCGAGCCTTATATTTTCGAAAAGCCCTCCGAGTCTATTTTATTTCATGTTTTAACATAAAAACTTAGTTTGAATGTTAAACATGTCAAAATAGATGATTTTTGATAGTGACTTAGAACTTTCAGCATCAGAGTATACTACATTTTATATTTGAACATGATGAACTAATTCCGGCTTTACAGAGGCGAAAATGAGTCAAGAACAGCTGCTGCAATGAAAAAAAATGTTTTTCATGAGTTTAGCATGAAGGATTGTTTAGATACCCATCTCCTAAACACTAAATGTTGTTTTGGATGAGTTTAATATAGAGAATAAAATGCTAGTCCTCATGAGGATCAATGTCTAAGCTAGTGCATATGAATATGTTTATGGACAGTTTGATTTTTAAAAGTCAAATTGACCCAAACTCAAGTTTAAATGAAATGTGTGTAGAAACTCATAAGATGTGGTAGTCATTTTATATGATGGCTAACTAGACTAATCTTGTGAGTTTTGCGAAGTTTGATGTTATCAAGCTAGGTGAAAGCTTTTGGAAAGAACGGGTGAAACAAGCTAACGGGTCAAGAAATACATGAAACAAGGCAAAGCTAAGTGGCTTGTCTCGAGTAAGTCCATTATAATTAAAAATCCACATGACATAATAAATGAGTCAAGTGGTGAGATTATCACCACTTGAACCCGGTATGCAATGCCCTTAAAAGGTTAAACGGGTCCAATGGTGATATAGTCACCACTTGGACCCGGTACTCTATGCTTGTATATCAAGCATTAAGATATCAAAATTCTAAAAGGGTCAAGTGGAGATGCTTTCACCACTTAGGCTCGAAATATTTAATAACTTGTTGTTAAGCTTATGTATAGGTAAAAATATTCGAAAAAAGGCCCGCGATGCCTAGGACATGGAAAGGAAACTTAAGGTACAAAAGGGGTCAACGATATCCGGTAAGTCCGTAGTGTATTGGGCGGCCTTTGAGCCAAGACATTCGTGGTAAAAACAACCCATATGAAGCACGGGTGTCAATTTGGTAAGTATATTGATAACTAAGGCTAATACGCGCCATGGCGCGTAGAAATGGCTAAAAACTGACGAAATCAAGAAAATGGTAAAATCTAAGTTCGTAGGGGCTTAAATGTTTTCAAGTAAGCTAATGGTAAAAGAAATCAATGATTTTGGAACAAGTCGTCACCTATTATGGACGTTAAACTAGATTAAAAGCCAATAATGGCAAAATGAGAAATTATAAATATGACCAGAGCTAGAATGTTGAAACGGGTCACTTTGACCCGTTAAGAGTAGATCTTGTATAAGCGAACCGGGTTTAAATAACCCGGATTGGACCTTAAAAGGTGGTTAAAATCATTCGAATGGCTAAAACAAATAGATTTAAATTTGGTAAGAATAACCAAGTTGCTAAGAAATTGGCTAAGGATAGAATGAAGAGAAAAATGCAGCAGGTTGATGAACCTTTTGCTGAAACCAAGGTTGCCGCACACTGTGAGGAGATCCCCATGGTATGCGGCGTGTTAAGCTGAAGAACCAATTCCCTTGTGAACCGTGAGGGATAAACCAAAAATCCCTCGCGATACGTGAAGGATTATCAGAATAATAATTTTGTTTTAAATGTCAAAACTTGACCCGTAAACCAAAATACTAACGTTTAATCTGTGTTTACGGTAGGTGAAGTCAAGGGGGTAATACCGGACGCGAACAGACAAAGCTAGGAATCAAACACACTCTCGAGACCATGTAGATCCCTTGGGGAAATTTTGAAAAGTTGACTATGCACACTAAGCGGGTTAAATTATTTATGTATTCTTAGAATATGTAACTAGTACGAACTACGTAGGTTATGAATTTTGAGATCATTGTTAGTCTGATACCCGAGAAGCACGTGCAAGTCATTTCAGGCGCGCACATACAAAGTATTACTTATGGTGAAAAAAAATTGCATACAAAACTGGGACCAAATCATGTTAAGAAATTGGGTTAAGGCTCGATAATGGGGACGGGTCTTACATGTATCATTTTATATATTGAGGATATGTGGCTAACGAATTTATATGGTGCAAATTAATGCCTGCCCAGAACTGAATGCAGGGGCGGATCTAGGGTTTTTAGGAGAATCCTCTCGGTTTGGAAAAAAAATGAAAAATTTAGTGGAAAATTTCGAAAAATCAGTGAAAATCTATAAAAAGAACCCCCTAAAAATCCGTCCTGAATACACCACTGACTGAAAGTAATTACTAACCCCACCCCACCAATATAATACGTGAAGAATGGTATATTTAATGTCATACGATGAATTGGCAGAAATCCATTAACTATGTGGGCCTGAGAGCTCAGTGCAACGGGCCTGGTTCATAACTATATGCAATAATAGCCCAGTAGATTAGTAGACGAGTCCATATCATAATATGTACTGGGTGGGTCGGATCTTTCTAGCCAGCAAGATTCTTTCAGCTGTCAGTGGCAACAACTCACTTGCGGGTACAATATTTAAAAGTCTAGGTACCATAATCTAGAGGTGTGAAAAAACCTCGGTCCAGATCTGCACGTACTCGGTAAGGTATAGAGATATGGTTCATATATTGAGCTCAGTACTCGGAACCGAAACAAGTTTTTATATACCTGATAGAATACCTTGTCCGGTCCTACACTGTCCCCTATGCCGGTTTATTTTAATACGCAGTAGAATACCTGGATTTTTTAAGGGTTTTTTTTTTTGTTTAATTTGCAATTTATATATTTAATTTTTTTAAATGTATATTATAAAGTAATGATTTGTACTTGAGTGAAGTTATGTTATTGTACTTAGGCTAAGTATAGACAAGAAACCTTCTAAAATGAAGAAACTCCCACAAACCCAACTAGTGGACCACAATGCTCCACATCACCCTCTATTATTTTAATTAATAAGGGTAAAGTAGTACTTTCACCCTTCCCCCTCTTTTTATATTTTGAATTTTCCCACCTCCCTCCTATATAAACCTCTCTTTCTCTCTCTTCATATGTCTTCCACCATCTTCAAGATTCATCCACCAGCCCCACCACCGCCACTGCCACCCCCCGCCACCGCCACCACCACCACCACCACCTCTGTTTCTGTTTTGATTATCAAACCCGATAAAGTCTTTGGTTCAGAAGAATCCACACCATCCTCGTTCCCCTCTGTTTTCTGTTTTCATTACCGTTTGGAGTAGCGAGTGCCATCACCGCCACCGCCACCACCACTACCACCTCTGTTTCTGTTTGATTACTGTTGGAGTAGAGAGAAACAGGTAAGGATAATGTTGGTGATTTTTGTTGGTTATCATTTTTTTTTCTTGATCTTTATCTGTTTGTGTTAATTTATTATCATTATTATTGGATTTATTAAAAAATTATTCTCTGTGTTGTCTTTATGTTTTGTTTTTTTGTTGGATTAATAAAAAAATATTATTATTATTATTATTATTATTATTATTATCATTATTATTAATGAATTGTATTTGAAATTGGGACTAACTGTTTGGTAGGTGTTTGGGAATTTTGTTTTTGGTAAATGGTGATCACCAAGTTTTCCAGGTCAAGTTTTGATTTTTTTATTATTAGAAAGTTAGGCTATTTAAAAACATGGGATAGGTTAAAAATATTAGAAAGTTATTTGGGTCTAAGGGTATTTTGTTGAGATACGAAACTTTTATCGTTTTGAAGTAATAAGGTTTTTTGAATCTTTTTTGTTGACCTCTAATTTGAAACTTCCTCTGTTCTATGTTGCGTATGTAACAGCAGAAAACGTTTTTAATATGATTTTGAAAGGGGTTAGAAAACAATTAATGGTTACAGTTTGAATTGAGCTAATTAGTGTTTGGTAATAAGAGATTGTTTGTGATGGTTTTGAAAATGTATGTTTGCATCTGTTTCGTATGTAACACCACAACTAATCATCTTTACACGTAGGTTTACATATTAATTAACCTTTTTATATGTTATTATTACTAATATGTTTTTTTTTAATCAAAATTGGTGAATTTTAATGTCCCTTAACATATGCAACAATATGTCTGATTTCTTTTTTTTACCTGTATGTGCATTTTTGTATGACTATTATAATGTGTGGAATGTATCCATCTGTTTTCTATATTGCGTCTGTTTCGTATGTAACAATAGAACTAAGTTGGTATAATGTGTGGAATGTATGCATCTGTTTTTCTATATTGCGTCTGTGTTTCCAGGGAATAACCCTGTTACATATGTAACACTCGTGTTTTTTGCACTTTTCGTTATAGATTTTTTCTTTGTTTTTGCATGTATGAGTTTTTTTCTGTTACCTATATGTTTTTAACAGAGAATAGTTTTTTTTCCCTGTTTCATATTTCCAATGTCAACACTTACTCTGCTATAACATATGTTATAGGTCCTGTTTTTAGTCAAACCATGGATTCCAACCCCACCACTCCGCCTTCGGAGGTTTTTGAGGAGCGTCACCATGTCATCCCAATTGTACACGAGCCACCTCAAAATGAACCGGACATTGCAATTGTACCTGAACCACCCCCACCGGTTGGATTGGACATCCCTCCTGTTGGAGCCGAACATGAACCCGCTGCCCCCGTTGCCCCGGACATCCCGCCATTAGAACCGGTTATACCCGTAGTGCAGGCGGACGGTGGGTTTGAAAGTGATGAAGATTTCGATTGGAATGCGGCCTATGATTACGTCTTCCCCGAAGAATATCCGCCACCAGAAGACTATATGACACCGGAGGATGACGTGTATGATGTAAAGCACACACCTGAATGGGCGGTTGGTTACGAATCAGACCCAGGGGCTGAATATGAAGAACCATATGAACCCAAACTTAACAAACCCGTGTTGCCGTTCACGTATCCAGAAGGTCGGCGTATTAGGGCTGAATGGGAGGGTATAGGTTATACTGAGGAACAGTGGGCTTTTTATGCAAAGTATGGTTATCGGATGCCGTCAGATACTGTTGGTTGCAGCGCGGGATGTCGGGGTTATTGCAGCAAGGGTGGGGGGGGGTATGAATCTTTAATTATATGTTTTGTTGTTGATACAGTTTTAGTGTAATATATTTTCTTCAGTAGTATGTTTTAGGCAGATGAACAATATTATGTTGTTGATACACTTTGTAATGACCATTTTTTTTGTTTTTAGCACTTTTGTAAGTAACAAAAGGCATATAACCATATCACTTCTCGTTACACATGCAACAAATTCTGGTGCTGCTACAATAAAACGGAAAAAAATATGGTCTAATATAAAAAAAAAAAAATCAGCATTTTTTAAATAATATAAACTGGCAACTCAGTTTTAACCTACGTAACACAATACATTTTACATATGTAACAGTGACATCTGGCAGATTTAGGAGAATAATAAAAAAAGTATGAGAGAGATGATGTGACATGTGTCAGCTTAATTTAAATCAAAAAAGCATGAATTAAATGTGGACCATTGATCTAGTTTGATCAATGGTTGATATTTGGTTTACCGGGTTTCTTCGTTTTAAGTGGGTTTTTATTTAAACCTTCCCCATTGTACTTATATTTTTTCAAATCATAAAGCAAAATTACAATTTTCTCTTTTGTATAAAATCTATTCTATCTATATAATAAATGAGTAGTCTCGGGTCGAATGGAGGCCTTAGAGAGGGTCTCTAGGATCCAACTACCTATATGGATCTTCGAAAATTAGAGTATATAAACCGTTTTATGTTTTTTTTCCTTCATTTTCCACAACATAATTTTTCATTTCTACTAAACAAACTTCTCTATCCTCCTACTTCATCTTTCATAGTTTCTTGATTCTCCATAAATGATTCAAGGTAATCATTGATCATACTCTTATAAGTAATGAAGAGCCCGAAACTTTAATTAACCTATCAGCATCAAGAGACCATAATACCCTTTAGTGACCAACTACTTTAACTAACTTGTTTGACCTTCGTTTATTTAGGCATAACATCCAACACAAGTACAATAATCTATTTCTTAGGTTGTGTGTAGTGGCAATGGTAGCGCCCCGTTATCCCCCTATAGCGCCCGGGAACACCGCCCCCCGTGGCGCTATAGGGCAAACTCGTTGTATGCATAACAGCGCTTTGGTTGTGTGTTTGGTCAATATGACCGTTCAACGGTCGAATACTTTTAAAAAAAAAAATTCAATTCTATTTTCTATATATATATGTGTGTAAAAACTACAACACATACATTACATACACACACTCTTTCACACATACAATACATACATACAACTCAAAAAATTCAACACACAAAGAAATCACCAAAATGTCGTCTCCTCCCTCCGAAGATTCGTTTCTCGATCTATATAACCAGTTTTTTCACGATGACGGCGCGGAAGAGGAAGAAGCCGTTACGAGTGCGGCTACGCTAGCGACTTGCGCGATGCATCTTATAAATAATTCCCCCCACGGCCGATATTGTCTAGGCAATACATAGAGCGAGACCGTGTAGCCGCCAATGAGCGTTTGATGAATGACTATTTCAATGAGAATCCGGTATACGGCCCTGGTATGTTTAGGCGAAGATTTAGGATGCGTAAAAACTTATTTTTGCGCATCACGGAAGATTTAGAGTCCGCCTATGACTACTTTAAGCAAAAACCCGACGCTAGAGGGTGTTTAGGATTCACCGCAATTCAAAAGGTGACTTCCGCAATACGTGTACTCGCCTACGGGAACACATACGATATCAATGATGAGTATTTGAAGATGGCGGAGAAAACCACACGTGATACTTTGGAGTATTTCTGCTACGGTATTTACAAATATACTTTTGATTTTTTTATATATACATATACTTGGTACATATTTTTTATATATACATTTGATTTTTTTAGGTATATGCCAATTATATGGAAAAAGATACTTGAGAAACCCGACATGGAGCGACCTTCAACAACCATATGAAACGCATTTACAAAAACATGGATTACCCGGTATGATTGGTAGTATAGATTGTCGTCAATGGCGATGGTATGCTTGTCCAACCGCATGGCGAGGTCAACATACACGCGGTGACCAAAAGGGACCAACGTTGGTTTTACAAGCAGTTGCCTCACACGACCTGTGGGTTTGGTCGGCCTTCTTTGGTCTCGCCGGGTGTATGAACGACATAAATACTTTTCAGTTTTCGCCATTGCTAGAGTCTTACATTGGCGGAACGATACCGAAATGTGGGTTTTATGCAAATAATAATTACTACGAGCATGGATACTACTTGGCGGATGGTATATATCCGGAGTATTCAATGCTCGTCAAAACGTTTAGTCAGACACAAGATGAAAGAAGGCAATATATTAAAAGAGCTCATGAGTCTGCAAGAAAGGACGTCGAGAGGTGTTTTGGCGTTCTACAACAACGATGGCATTTTGTTAGAAATCCTTGTCGTGTGTGGGAAAAAGAAAGGATTAGAATGGTGATGTATGCTTGTATCATAATGCATAATATGATACTTGAAGACGAAGGAAAGACAATATGCCCAAACTATGTAGCAGAAGAAGATGTTCCAGGGACGCAAGCGACATAGGAGGAGAGATTCCAAAACAGTGCCATGTTGCGTTCCAAGGAGATACATAACGCGTTGAAGGCGGATTTGGTGGAGGAAGCATGGTCGATTCGCCCGATTCATCACAACCAAGAAGAAGAAGAAGAAGAAGATGAAGAAGAAGAAGAAGAAGAAGGAGAAGAAGAAGCAGAAGAAGAAGAAGAAGAAGGAGGAGAAAACGAAGAAGGAGACGACGACGACGAGTAGTTTTTTTAAGTATTTGTAGTTTTTTTAAGTATTTGTAACTTTTTTTAAGTATTTGTTGTTTTTTAGTATTTGTAATTTTTTTTAGTATTTGTAAGTTTTCTATATTTAATGAAAATTTTTATTTTTATTATTATTTTTATATTTAATGAAATATTATTAAGTATTTAATATTCTTTATTTAAATAAAAAACAATAATTAACCAATCATGCATTACCAATCATTTATAACCCCCCTCATAACCCCCTTCCCACTATACACTCTTTTTCCACAACCCCCACATAACCCAACTTCTATTACTTTTTAATATTTTAATACCACAACCCCCACATAACCTCCACCACTACACATAATTTTATACATACACTTCTTAAAAAAGAAAAGAAGAGATAATACTATGATGGTAATATTAATACAACAAAATAATAATAATAATAATAATCCATCACACCAATCTTAGGTAACAGAATCGTGTTAACTTTTGGTACACCAAACATAAGCGTCACAAATTCTTCTTTTGATATCCATTATCACACCAATCTTAGGTAACAGAATCATTTTAACTTTTGGTACACCAAATATAAGCCTCACAAATTAATTCTTCTTTTGATCCTTTGGAATTCTTAAATAACAAATTCCAATGAACATGTCTACACTTCAAGATTTGGATTTATATGTCATTGTGTTGTAAAATATTAATATGAATACGATCCATACGACGACATGGTTCACGTAAGAAATGATTTTAATCCTACAATAATAAAAATTAAAGTTGGTTACAACAAAAAGGGAATACATAATGACATAGATATTAAATTATAAGACGTCTAAAATTATTATTTTAACGGCCAACAACCTGATGTGCCAGCTACCTGGACACCCAACATCGTGAAAGCGCCCATACGCTATAGGTGAAGACACGTCTTAGGTGCCCGCCCTAGAATGCGATGGGTAGCTATTACTCACCAAACCACCAATTCTGGGAAAAACCCGACCCTTCACCGGTCTGAGGGCACAACGGTAAAAAACCGGTAAAACCCGGTGGATCAGGAATCGAACTCTTGACCTATGGCCAAAATTCTTCCATCATTTCCCCATAACCACTGAGCTATATGCATCGGGTTTCTTATAAAATTTTTGTGGTTTTCTCAACGTAACCCTCAATCAAATAAACAAACACACATATATAATATGAATATATCAGCATCGTAAAAACATGTTCTTTTTTTTAACGTCTAACGAAAGCTTGGTCACCCGGGTAAACACAATGGCAAAAGGCCACTCAGGTGCGCGAACACAGACACCCGGTCTGTCACCATTTTCAGAGAAAACCCACGATTCGAAGGCCACTATAATAAAATCTAGAATAAATTTGCTGATGAGATTTAACTCACAACCTCCGTATTGAAAGGTCATGCTAGTGCCGATCAAATGGTGGTGATTGACACAAACATGCTCTTTTAGATAGTGAAAAAACTGGGCACGCCACACTACACAGGCGTTAACATCTTGACGTGTGTGATCATGTACCCTATGTTCAATGCACACACTTCAAAGCTCAAACCATAGCACTAAAGTTACCACTTTTTTCTCATGCTTAAGGGTTTCTCTGCACATTTTTCATAGTCAAAGGATCTAATCTATAAATATTTCTAAGAAAACGACAAAAACATTCCTGTTAGATGTTGGAAAACTTGATTATATCCTTCCAACCATTTCATGTTCCTTGTTTCTCCAATATAGACATCCTTATAAAGCAATCAAAGTAAACACAAGATTCACAGACAAACATCCATCATTGGTGTTTAAATATAATATAATAATAATAATTATTATCTAAAGCTGCAAAAGCATCATTCTTTTCATACTTTTGATGCTTTAAGTTTCACCTTTGAAATATTATTCTTTATCAACATTTAATGGTAAATCAGTCTTCCATTCTGGTTTGTTCTTTTTGGGTAAGTTAAGGTTAGAAGTGTGTGATAAAAAAATGTCTGAAATTAGGATTAAAAAGATTAAAAATGTACCAATAGCTGTAACTCCAGATGGTTTTTGGTGTTGTCCTTCTCATGTTATGTTTCCTAAAACCCTAAACAAACCCAAATCATCATCTTCATTGTCTTCACCTACCAAGGCTTCTTCTGATAATAAGAAGCATTCCCAGGAGCTTGATACAAAGCCATCACCTGTTGTTGTTGATGAACCACCTGTTGTTTGTGATGAAAGAAAGGTGTTTGTTGAGTTTGGTGAGCCAGGAACTGGTGATTTGAAGGTTGTGTTACTTGGGAAACAAGGTATTATGGTGAGGTTGAGTGTTCATAGGCATGTTGTTGAGGAGAATAGCGCGTTTTTCGCTAAGAAGTTATTGGGACAGCACGCGAGTTTCGATTGTGTTGTGGTTGAGGTTGATGAGTGTGAGGATGTTGAATCATATGTTGAGACTGTTGGTTTGATGTATTGTAAGGAGTTGGATAAGAGGTTGATCAAGCAAAGTGTTTCACATGTGCTTCGAATTCTCAAGGTGATGAGTACTTTGATCTTCACCTTAAATATTGGTTTTAATTCAGTATTTTTTTTTATTGTAATTATTTGCCGAAGTCTCACTGGAAGCAGTCTCCCTACCTCTGGGTTATAGCCCTCATCCCACTGTACTCACATGTACAAATCCTACCAATAATTTTATTGTGATTGAGATTTTACTGAGTACGTTTATTTGTTTATTTGTTTTCAGGTTGCAGAGCAACTCGGGTTCAAGTCATGCATGGAATCATGCTTAAATTACCTTGAGGCGGTCCCATGGGTAGGGGAGGAAGAAGAACGCGTGGTGTCATCCGTTTTACGCCTTCAACATGAAGGATTAATCGGGGTCGGCCCGATTTTAAAACGGGTGACATCAGATGGTTCCAAACCCACTAATGACACCATCTCCCACGTCCTTCAACTTGTCTTGAAAAGCAAGGAAGAAAAAGGACGTAAGGAGATGAAGTCAGTCGTCTCAAAACTTTTAAAAGGGGATAACGACGAGTCTAACCCAAATTCAAACCAGTTGACCTCAGTTGACCTATGTAACGACACCGTTTACACCTTGTGTACGATGTGTTTGGACTCATTATTAGTTTTGTTTAGACAATTGGCCCAACCCGAGTTCACACAACAAGTGGTCAAACAAATGGTTTTAGAGGCTGATAACATGTTGTGGTTACTTGACATATTGGCTAACCGGTGTGCAGCCGATACATACGCAGTCATATGGGCTAACCAACAAGAAATGGCCCGGCTGCACCCGCAGGTGCCAATAATGTATAGCCATCACATTAGTTGTATAACCGCTAGACTATTTGTTGGTATAGGAAGAGGTGAAATCTTACCATGTAAAGACACACGTCATTTGTTGTTAAAGACATGGTTACAACCTTTGATTGATGATTACAGTTGGTTACAACATGGGTGCAAGTCATTTGATCGTAAGGTTGTGGACGAAGGGATCGGGAGGACTATATTAACACTCCCGCTCGCGGATCAGCAGATTATTTTTCTAGGGTGGTTGAGTAGTTACTTAAAGGCGGGTGATAACTGCCCGAATCTTCAGAAAGCGTTCGAGGTATGGTGGCGTAGGACGTTCGTTAGAACTTATACCGAACAAAGCAACTCGCAACAGTTGGATTAACTAATGTTTTTGTCGATTGAGATCGAAATCGAGATCGAGGGCTTGTAACGACTTGTAATTGTACCGATTCCCGTTTATTGATTCGTGTTTGGTTGTTACTAATCAAAGTATTCTAAAAATCTTTTATCCTTAATTGAAACTTAAGTATTTTATGTAAAATACAAGGCATTATATCTATAACTTATAATAAAAGAATTGAACTTTGATGATGTGGTATTCAATGGAGGCCTTAACCCCTCTTTGAATGTGTCACGTGGCATCATGTAGGATTTTTAAAATTTTGAGTTTTTTTAATAAATCTATATATATTATAATTATTTTAGGAAAAGATAAGAATTTAAAAAACAAAAATAAATTTTCTCTCTAATATTTCCTCTCATAACTTTTAAACGTTAATATTTTTTATATACGAGATTTTTTAAAGAAAAAAATTACACCAAATTAACGAGCGTTTTATTATCTTTCCAATGAGTACCATAGTGCTATATAAAAACGGAGAAAAAAAACAACTATTTTGTGGGGTTTTGTTTTCAAATATATTTTACTCTACTAATAAATCACAAACGATAAACGTAACTTCATAGGCAGAGGTTCCTTTTTTTTATATTTGAATATGATAACTTATGGCAGAAATTTGTTTAAAATAAATAGTAATAATAATAATATTTATTAATCATATATTGGCAAATCATTAATTATGTTGTCATCTTAGATATTTATGTTAAAAGAATTGAACTTTGATGATGTGGTATTCAACCCCTCCTTAAATGTGCCACGTGGCATCATGTAAGATTTTTTAATTTTTGAGTTTTTTAAATAAATCTATATATATTATAATTATTTTAGGAAAAGATAACAATTTAAAAACAAAATTAAATTCTCTCTAATGTTTCCTCCCATAACTTTTAAACGTTAATATCTTTTATATACGAGATTTTTTAAAGAAAAAAATTACACCAAATTAACGAGCGTTTTATTATCTTTCCAACGAATACAATAGTATTATATAAAAAACGGAGAAAAAAACAACTATTTTGTGGGGTTTTGTTTTCAAATATATTTTACTATACTAATAAATCACAAACAATAAACATAACTTCATAGGCAGAGATTCTTTTTTTTATATTTGAATATGATAACTAATGGCAGAAATTTGTTTAAAATAAATATTATTATTATTATTCATTAATCATGTATTTGCAAATCCTTAATTATATTGTCATATTAGATATTTTATTATGTTATATTAGATATTTTAACCCCGGGACACTCCCGGGATAAAAGCTAGTATATATATATATATATATATATATATATACACGTTTTTTAGTGATGGATATAAGCTTAGGACCACTCACGATTGTCGACTAATGTTCCAATTTAGCATGTTTTATTGAATAAGTGGCTGTTTCACAATTTCTGACTGCGTAAGTGCTGAATCAGTAAGAGGTTTGATTGTCTAAACCATTCAGACTCAATATAACGTTTACCCATTCAAAGGCAAATATCTAACTGATTCAAACATTTTCTCGCGAAACAAATAGACTGAATGAACTATGTCTGACTGATTCAGACATCAGTCTCATTAAGAGTTCATTAAGAGTTGAAACAAACAACCCATAAATGAGTTAAACAGCTAACTACCGTTTAGGAAAACGACAAAGTAAACCGGCTCGAAAATTTAATTTGGTTTAAAATCAAAATATTACATGATTGCATGACAAAATATCTGGAAAATTATTAGAAAAGATAGTGAGAAAGTATGCAAGTGGCTTTACAGTACCTGGGGCAGGGAACACAAAATTTGGACACGGGACATTTATTCTAACATGTTTTATTAAATGTGTCGATTTTACTAGCTAGTAAAACAAGGGTGGTTATAATAAAACCCCCCTTAGTTCTATTTTAACCCCCTCTAAAGCACTCCGTTTTGGTCAAAGCGATGCGCTTAGGTTACTTTTTAACGAACGTCAGTACGAGGGTCAGAAAAGCTGAAATTTTAAATCCGAAGCACCTCACTAAGGCGAAAGTGAGGCGCTTCGAATCAGAGACTTATTTTGGGTTTTTTTTTAGTGTTTTGAAGTGGTATTTCTTTTGAATTTTTTTTAATATATTATTGTTAAAAAAATTTTAAAAATTTAAAAAACAAAGTAATAACCACCAACTTGCATCGACTTGAGATATGAGTTTTATTAACTTAAATCTCTCTGATCTATGATATCCACTAACCTTAGCGACAAAGAGATCCATAATTCGAACAAGGAGGCAAACATTCTTCCATTACTGTTTTCATAAAAATTGAAAAAGCAACCCATATAGAGTTCGTTGTACTGGTTGCGGAAATATATCAACAGTCGGATCGGCGCTAACAAACGGATGAAAATTAGACAATTTTGTTTACCTTCCCATTGATTTCAAGTATGTTATTTTGACAAACATTTGATTGACATTCATCGTTGACAGATATCTCTCCGACAACAACTTTCTCCGTACCCGATCACAATGTCCAACAACTGAATTTTACCTGCTTGCATGAACAGTGGTTTTACGAATTTCCGATTCTTGATAGTTTGATTATACTCGTGTTCAGCCTTTAAATCAATAATCAGGTTTTATATGTTGTTTCAGGTTGCCTTCATCGTTGATAGATATCTCTCCGACAACAACTTCCTCTGTACCAGATCACAATGTCCAACAACTGAATTTTACTTGCTTGCATGAACAGTTGGTTTACTAATTTCCGATTCTTGATAGTTTGATTATACTGGTGTTCAGCCTTTAAATCAACAGTCGGATCAGCGCTAACAAACGGATGAAAATTAGACGATTTTGTTGAACTTCCCATTGATTTCAAGTATGTTCTTTTGACAAACATCTGGCTGGCCTGAAGTTCCTTTGCAACCTAGTTCATTTGAATTATAAAGAACATTAAAGAAAAACTCGTGCTATTTCTTTTTAAACCCTTCCATCATATATCTAACACACTACATAATTCACCGTTCAGTACTTCCGGGAAAGATACAACATTCATCTTCGTTATCCCTTGCTTTTTGTAATACGTTTCGAGAGATTATTCCTCCATCCAGATGATCGTTCCCCTTCTGTAATTATCAGGAACATTCCAAATAATTGTTCAGTTATGGATCCTTTGATCAGCAAATATATCCTCAAACAATTCCTAAAATCAATCTTCCGATAATCCACACATTTCTCCTAAAGCAAACCTCTCTAGGTTTAGCATCACCAAAACGGATTCACCTTAGGCCTCGGTTTGTCCACTCCCTAAAACGCACCCGAAATCTCAACCGAACTACTAGACTGCGCACTCCTCAGCCTACTATTCGTATGCGGACTTGTCGCCTACTATTCCAATTCCAATTTAATAGAATGGAAAAATGGGAGGGAAAAAAAATCGTTCACAGACACAACACCATCGTTTTTCATAAATACAGTGAATTAGTTAAAATGAAGAGGACATTGAAGACTAGAATCGGTGCAATCAGAATATGAAGAGAAGTTATTATCATCTTCATCAACAATGTTCTTACCTAAAATCAAGTTTTAGTCAGAAAAAAGAAACAACAACTAATTGTCTCTAACGAATGCATTCCATACTCCTTTGTAATTGAACTAATACCCAACTCTCAAATGAGAAATTAACCAGTCAAACCAACATGATAGAAACTGTAAAACCAAACAATGTCCAACATTCCAAATGTCACTAAATTAACAAATGATCCATCCATTTCAGCTTTTGTTTAACTATTTTAGTAACTTCCATAGGAATTCCCCATGTCAAACATGGCTAGCGCTTCTTGGTGGTAGAGGATGGGGGATAGTTTAGTGGTTGGAAACTCTCATGACAAAACTTATGTTGAGGGAATGTGTGGATGGAATGATCACTTTAGTATCTTCCGATGGATTTTTCAATACAAAATAACTTAAGAACTAGAAAAGTGATTGTTAGATATGATAAAGGTAGATCATGGTGGTGGCGGTTCCATTGGTATAAAATAATAACAATAATAATAATAATAATAATAATAATATTTTGTGTGGTGTTGGTGTTAGGTACTATGCATTCTCACACAATGTCCAACAACTGAATTCTACTTGCTTGCATAAACAGTTGTTTATAATTTTTTGGGAATATATTTTCTGATCGAAAAATCCATAACTGAAGAGTGGTCTAGTGGTGTGGTCTACCTTTTTGCAAAGTAACTGTTCAGTTATGGAATCTTTGTACGAAATCATCTCATTCCATGTTCTCAAGGCCGGCCCTAAGGGGGTGCAGGGAGGACTCCCGGCCCGGGCCCAATTTCTAAAGGGGCGCTTTGAGCGGCAACGAGTGTTTTCTTTCTGCAAGTATTTTCTTTCTGTTTTCGACTCAAAAAAGGATCTCATCTTAAACATCACTGGTAATAAACGCAAGCAGTTAAAGAGTAGATAAGAAAGAAGATGAGTCATACATGAAAAACTAGATTGGAATGATATGACAAAATTTAAAAAAAAGTTGAAGTGTGTTACTTGAGATTTGTGTTGTGGTACAGTAATTATGCAGCTTTTGCAGTAAATCTTTGAGGGTGTTTGGGATTGCATTTTGAATCTGATTTTTAGATTATTGCGTTTTGAAAACACAAATAATCAGTTTTTAGTGTTTGGGATTGCATTTTGAAAACGCAGATAATCAGTTTTTTAGGCTACCAAAACGCAATGATCTATAAGCAGATCCACCCCTACTTTTACAAAACGCATAATCTATTTTGAATAATCAATCCCAAACACGCCCTTAATATATATATTAGTACTACAAAACAGTAATTGTCTCACGTTTTTGCACATGATGCAAGTCAAATTCATTTTACTAAAAAACTTTTGAAATTTAAACATAAAATAATGGCCCTTCAAATTAGTATGGAATTTTAAGAAATGGTGGTTTTTTTATGGGCCAATTAGCCAAACATATTAATTTTTATAATTATTACGACACTTTCAGTTCTATATCTGGTTCGACCAATCCGACTAGGGAACCGGTAAGGACACAAGTTCAACGTCCGCTTCAGTTATGAAAACATTGCTTAAAAGACCTAAGATTAAGGGGCACATATTTCGCGCCTCGGCCCGGGCACCTGAATTTTTAGGGCCGGCCCTGATGTTCTCCATATCCATATCTTGTTTCAACACACACCTTCAACTCATTCCTCGTAAACCAGATTGATGATAGTCGTTTTTTGCATTGTGAAGTGATCGTTACTGTTCCGAATGCTTTATCCCCATCATTCATAAGGAACTTCAGGTGAGCAAAACCTCTCTAGGTTTAGCATCACCAAACGGATTCACGTTAGGCCTCGGTTTGTCCAACAACTGAATTTTACTTGCTTGCATGAACAGTTGTTTAACTATTATAGCAACTTCCATAGGAATTCTCCACTCCAGACAGGTTTTATATGTTGTTTCAGGTTGCCTTCATCGTTGACAGATATCTCTTCCGAGATGATAAAGGTAGATCATGGAAAGTTCAACTCAAGAAACAAGATGAAACTGCTTATATCTTGATGCTGGGTTTATTGGTGGTGAAATATACCATGAAGTTTCCTGTCACTATAGTTGAATTGAAATAGCACAAGTCCTTATTTAATGTTCTTTTTATATGAATAGTGACTCTCTGGCAAACCTGCGTAAAGGACTAAAGCCACATATTTTGCTGCAAGAAACTAATCACACCTGATCATTCCCTGCCACATTATATAACCTTCTCTTCTTCTTCTTCTTCTTTTTCTTCTTCCCTCACAAACACTTTGCCATTAATACCAATGGACTACCCTCACGTCGGTAGAGGTGAATTTTCCGGCGACATCTAGTTCCAGACAGGTTTTATATATTGTTTCAGGTTGCCTTCATCATTGACAGATATCTCTCTGGCAACAACTTCCTCCGTACCCGATCACAATGTCCAACAACTGAATTTTACTTCCTTGCATGAACAGTTGTTTTGGAATTGAACAATGGTCTAGTGGAATCTTGTACGAAATCATCTCATTGTATGTTCTCCATATCCATACCTTGTTTCAAGTATCTTGCAAAAGTCATTTGGTCTTCAAGACTTCTAGGAGTCAGCAAAGGTTGACTTCTTTGAGCATTAACCAAATTTTGAATCTGATTTTAACCTAATCAAACTCATATCTCAAGCCGGTGCTCGTTGCTGGTTTTCAGAAGACACATCTGTTCAATTAGACATGCAAAATTTGTATTTTGAAACCATAACTTATTACATTATTATTATTATTATTATTATTATTATTATTATTATTATTATTATTATTATTATTATTTGTACCTTTTGACAGAAATTCATGTTTTTGTTTTACAAAATGCTTTTGTACCTTTTGACTTCAATATGTTTGGCTCCTAAAGGTATTAGGTTCCTAGATATAGTGCAGAGAAATGTCCACAACAATTTCTCGTCACCCCTAGTAATCAAGGTTTTGTTTTTAGTTGAATACAGTTTGTTATTTAAAAGGGGGTTGTCCCGTAGCTAGTTGCCCATTTGCTTGCAATCCTGCTGTAAATTTACCTTTTATAAAACAAAACAAAAAAGAAAGAGGCAAGGACAAAAAAAGTCCTTATTAGAAAATACTTTCAAGGTAACTCATATGTTGATCTTTTACGTTGTGTTCTTGGGTTTCTTTTAACGAAGGAAAAGAAAGGATTTAGAAGGATGTTAAGAAATAATCTTGTTCCAGAGTTTTATTAAGGAGAGAAAGGGAAGGAAAATTTTGTTTTATATCCTTCATTTCTCATCCTTTCAAATTGGAGAGATTTGGAAGGAAAGAATTTTTTAAACATAAAACACATACTTTTCTTTTCAATTCTTTCCAACTCGGGAACACAATAATTAATTAAATCTTCCATTTCCACTCTCTCTCTTTTCTCTTCTAAATTCCTTTTCTCTCCTTTTCCTTTGTTTATTAAACTCGGGAACTTAGCCTAATAACATTTTTACATTTAAGTCGATTGTGGTTTCTGATAGGGTACGTGAAGAAATATATTCAAGTGTTGGTCAATGTGAATATCGTTTGCAATCACTTAACAAAGTACAAAAAACATCGAATGCTTATATTGTTCGTCCTAAACATATAAGAAAACTTGTTTAGAGCATCTACTTACAAGAATGATTCACCCGGAGTAAACCACAAAGAGATATTCACCCATGCTAATAATAATGAAATCAAGTACTGTCACTACAACATTGTTAATTATATTAAACGTGTTAATTGAACAAAAGAGACCATACACTAAAACCTTTCCCTTTTCGTTCTTCTGCAATCTCAAAGTTGCTTCTCCTCTAGTTTCGTGTGTTGAACCAAACAGCCAAAAAAGGCTGCTGCCCTTTTCGTCAGTGTGGTATGTGAACTCCTTCAAATTGTCGTCTGCTAATTCTTTTCTTCCCTTTTTTTTTTTTGCTTTGTGGGCTTCCACTTGTCACCATTCACTTTGTATTGAGCAACCCATCTAAAATTCATACAAAGCCCAGATAATATAATTTCCTCAAGCCCATCTTTAAGTTTATTCTAAACCCAAATTTAGTTCAAATCCAGATATATCCAATTTGAAGCCCACATACGGTATAATTCGTACTCTCATTTTTATTTGCAATCCACTAGAGTCTAGAGTTAAATTGAAGTGCACCACTCAAATTAAGTAATTCTTGTTTTGTTGTCTAACTTGTCTTTGCTACGTCAATTGCAATCCACCTGCTCACCTGCTGAAGGGGTAGGGTATCACTCTCAGCGACTTGCGCATCTTACCCCACAAATATCATCTCCAAGACACACCTTCGCGGATCAGCAATACTCGGCGGAGGGCGAAGCAATCGACTGAACGTAACAAGTACAAACTGTCAGGCGCTGGCGCACCACCAGTTCTGGCGATGTCCACCCGCCAAAGGTTAGCAACCGCCTGCGCCTGGATACAGCTCCCCTTGAGTTCCACTTGCTGCACATCTGTCCAGATGTCAGACGTCAACTCAACCTATCTTCCAGAAGAAACTAAGCCGCATGACACTCCCCGCCACCAGGAAGAAAATGAAGCCCCTGCAGTCCACAATGTTGCGCCACGTGTACCAGTAGCAGGGCGGCGCCCCTAAGGTGGGCCGTAGACGTCCGACCCTTACTTCCCCTATAAAAAGGAGACTTCACCTCCTTTTGAGAGGTCGAACAATTCTCCACTAAAACATATACACTTGTAACATACTTGTATCTTTATCTTTACATTTGTAATCATCTAAGCAATAAAGATATCCCCTTTTCAGTGGACGTAGGTCAACAAGACCGAACCACTTATATCTCGTGTGCTATTTATCTACTTGTTCTTTAGCTAATCAGACCACGGATTCATCATCATTGTGATTGAAGGATTATATCCTGTAGCGAGCACGAGCAGTCACCCCCTCACTTTACCTGGGTCTTACTCGTTGTTTCTTCACCTGCATCACAAATATTACTCAATTTTATAATGGTTTAAGGGTATAATGGTATTATTACTATACCTTTTACAATTAAAACCACCATCAATTCCACACACATGCTATAATCTCAATTTACATTTTCAAAAACTCCTTACAATCAAGCAAGGGTAAGGCTAACGTAAAAAAAAGAGCTTATGGTGAGAAGCGTAAGAAAGAATAAGGAGCTAACACATGTCCCTAGCAAAAAAAGCTATTATTGTCTATCACCATAATTGTTGACTTTTTTCAACTTTCACCCTCATTTTTAAAATGCCAATAACTTTTTCACACGACATTATTTTTTAAAAAAATACACCATAAAAACAAGTTTTTTATCCTCTTTCATTTGAATACCCTATTGCTATACTTTAAAAAAAAACGTTGGGTTAATAGCTTGATCGTGCTCTGTTCTTCACTTTTTCCAATGTTCATGACTTACTTGTTCTATACATTAACTGAGAACTATTTGTTATTGTAATCTGTCAAAAAATAATGAAAGTAATAAAAAGAAGTTCAGATGGGTAGTTTCATGTGAATCAATGAAAATGTAGAAACAATAAATCTCGTCAGGTCAAACAACCTTGATGCAGAACGTAAACACATCTGAATACTAATAGTTCTCAAAGTTTATTACCTAAACAATTGAAGATTATTATCTAAATAAGCAGGTAAAATACAGAATGTGTTGATATCATCGTTGATCAAAGATTAAACGCAAGTTATATCTGACAAAAAACGCAAATCATACATGATAAAACGCAAGTTATATATGAATAAAAGCAAGTTATACTAGATAAAACACAAGTTAAACCTGATAAAAAGATGCAAATTATATCTAACAAAAAACCCAAATGCTTTTAGTCGATTTGTGATTTTGCAGTTCAGGTTTTAGTTTGATTTTTGATTTCTTTTTGTACATGTCACGACTGGAATATAAAAGATTGCGTGTTATGCTGGTTGCTTTATTTTATTTTTATGAGTTTTGATTTTGTAAGATAGAAACATTTATTCCCTTGAAAAATGCTTTTATTTATGATTTATTGCTGAAAACCTAAAAGCATATGTGCATTTGTTTTGTTCACAAGGTTTGAAAACATTTTCTTTTAATTCAAAACAAATCTGAGGTTCAAGGGTAAACTGGTTTAGGTTAATTTGGTCTTTGGTTTTAACATTTTCGTTATATTTTTTTGTCCAATTAGGTTTGTCCCGATTGCTAAGTGTTACGTGTCTTATGTCCAAGGCTTGATACAAAGCCACTATCGAGCCGGGGGTCTCAGTGGAAGCAGGCTTACTATTCACACGGGTTAGAGGTAAGACTGTCTACATCTTACCCCCCTCAGACCCTACCTTAACTTTTGCTATTTGTGGGATTAACTGAGTATGATAATGATGATGATTGATGATGATGATTATATTTTTTTGGTTTCAGATTTGGTCCACATTAACAACAAAAATTGAGGAAAACATTGAAACCTAAAAGAAGCATCGAGTCATTGTGCGGTTATATATACTTTGATATTGTAGGCTTCTGGGTGATTTGTGGTTCTACAGTCATTATTTTGATTCATTTTATAGCAATTGATAGCCTAGACATTCTATATGTTAATCTCTTTTTTTTTTTCATTCAATTGATATACTATATACTCTGATAATTTGATTGAATAATTTATAATCGTGGACTAATTGAATAATCTATAATTTTACTAATTTTTGATCTCAAGGCCAGATAAATAAAAAAAGTTTATAACAAAAAGGTTTTATGAAATGGACACAACTTTTTACTCGCTTAAGGCTTTCAAAAACGTTAAGTCGTCTTTACGGGATACATGCTCCCGTCTCACCGCACCCCAGTCTTGATACGCTCCCGGCTCACCGCAGCCCGTCCCCGCACAACCACATAGGCTCTCTGATCATCCCCTCTCCAACCCTCATAACACGTGGCCTATGGGATAAGATCTACGTCAATTGGACCTTATGAGATAAGGGAAATATGAAAAACATAAAGAAAAAGGAAAGGTATAAACACAAGGATAATGATTAGATTGTAGTGGGGTGCAGCGCATCGTCGCAGCTCATGTCAATCATTTATAACTTTTCATGATTCAGAGCTGTTGTCTTCTTCTACATTGTCTTTTCTGTGAAATATTAAATAGTATCGTTCCAAAAATAACATAAGGATGACATTTGTTAAATTTGGTATGAAAATTTATGACCACCGTCTGTAAGAGGATTCTAGAGATGGAAAACATGTGTGAGGCTTTGAGCCACATGGAAAGGATCTTATGAACTATGATTAGATTGTTTCAAAATCATATGATAAATGATAATATCGTTGATTATATTAAAGTTTTTTCAAATACATATGATAAATGATAATATCGTTGATTACATTACCATTGAAAAAATAAAAACATATATGTTGTATTTGATTTCTTCCGCGTTTCTTTAAGTAACATAGAAGTTTGTTGTCGAAAATATTAAAATAGTTTAGAATAGTTTTTCTCTTTAAAAAAAAAAGAATTATCATCGCTAAGTTACTTTTTGGGTTGCGGACTTGTCAGCTCCATTTGATAATGGATGTGGTATCTCGTTTCGATGATGGCCCCCGGGAGGCTATTGAAGATATTGTTGTGTGTGGCGGCCCCTTCTTTGGTGACCTACAGTGGCGATTGGCATCACTGCCGATGCGTCTAGGCGGTTTGGGCCTCCTTTCAGCTCGAGATGTTGGGACTTACGCCTTTGTGACGTCTAGAGCTCAGTCATAGAAACTACAGGATCATATCCTTCGGAACAGTGGGGTCGTCGGGCTTGACCCAGACTATCAGCAGGCACTTGAACGCTTAAATGCCTCTCTCCCGGAATTTGATATTGGCCGTAAAACTTGTATGGATAAATATGGTGAGCACGCAGTTCATTGCAAAGAGCTTCCCGATTTCAAATACCGGCATGGCTGGGATTTCTGCCAGAAAGAAGCCCCTGTGAATTTTCTAACAGGCCCCGCGAAAGGGAGATCCACTATGCGGCCAGCGGATCTGCTCGTCTTTGGTTGGGCTGGAGGGAAACATGCTTGTGTGGACCTCACGGGGGTATCTCCTTTGGTTGGTTTAAGGGAAAACGGTTTTGTAGCTGGACAAGCATCGAGAAAGGCGGAATCGTAGAAAATGTATAAGTACGCTAAAGCTTGTACAGAGAACCAACATGTCTTTACCCCCTTGGCCTTTGATACCATTGGCTGCCTAGCACCATAAGCTATTTGTTTCTTGACCAGGGTCCAACGGGTTATCCACATCAATAATTCATCTTTAAGGGGGGAGGGATTTGTATTTGGTAGAATAAGGTTTGCAATTCAGAAAGGGGTGGTAGCGTAGCTTATTGCCTGTCTACCTTCTATTTTGATGCAACTTGACAAGTTTTAGAAATGGAAAAAATGTTTATTTGTTAAAAAAAAAAAAGAAAAGAAAAATAGAACCATATAAGGTATAACTTCCTAAAAATGAGATTATGTTATGTCAAAAAAAATGTCCAGATCTATCCTAAACACGCGATCATAGTAAGAGTAAGGGGCTGTTTGGTTGATTAATGCTGAATCGTTAAGATGAGCTGAATGGTTAAGAGGCTCTGAATGGTTAAGAGTTGAATCATTCAGCATCCCTTATTAGCTTAATGGTTCAGCACTTAATCATTCCATTCAGATGCTGAAACAAACAGTCTGAATGCTGAATGATTCAGAGCTGAATGGTTAAGAGGCTTATTAAGAGGCTACCAAACAGCCCCTAATAGTGTCTTATTCTATAATAAAACCCTGTCGTATTAACATTAACTCATTAATTTTTTATAACGTTACATACAATTGAGAAATATGATCACAAATAGTATCCTAGCATTTTTCAAAGATGACTTGTTATTTCTTTGTCAGTTCAAAAAAGAACAAGTCATCTCTAATAAAACAAAAATAGAACTTGTATATGTATTCAGATTTTAGATAAATTTTAGATAACTTACAATTTTTTAGTAAAATTAACACGAATAATAAGTATTCAGATTTTTAGAGCCAGAATAAAAAATATAGGCTAGCTTTTTATAACTAAATCTAAAAATCGATTAATAATCACATTAATTTCAGTAAAATAAATAAAAATATAGGCTAGTTTTTATACCATCTGATGACGTGGGTCCTAAAACGACAACGTTTAAACCCCTCGTCGAAAAGTTAAGCAAAATAAAGCTGATTAAAAGGTTGCCTGACTTAGTGGAGCTGATATAAGGCAGCTTACCTGCCATACGGAAGCCACAGAGCAGAAAGTAAACAGTAAAAACCTTGGAAATGTAAAAAGGGGATTTTGGCTTATTACTATGGCAAAGGACAAAAACACCACACAGCTCCAAGCTTTGCTTTGGAAATGGTAAAAGCTGAAATATCCTAAAAGGGTAAAGTCTCACTGCAGGGAACCAAAAGAGGGTCAAACACAACCAGGTATGGTAAGGAAGCTACCCTGAGGGAGCTCCTGGGCAGAATTCCACTGCCTATATAAGGAGACCCTTGGGTAGTCATTCCACACACACTTCTCACTTCTTCTCTCTACTCTTATACTCTCTACTTCATTATTTCCCAACTCCAAAAGAATACATACTTATTCTCACGCCGGAGTCCAAACGCAGGAGGCTCCCTCCTGCGTTAAGGCTAACGGTGTCTGCTACCTTGTGCAGGTCCATCCAGGAGCTTGGAGACCCCTGATCCCAGAACTAAATCTTAACCTAAAACTAAACCCTAACTTAAAACCTTAATCTCAACATAATATACGTTTAACCTATAATCCTAAGCATCTCCTAATCTAATACCGGTCATTTTCCTTGTTATAGCAACACCATCTATCTTATTATAAATTTTTGTTTGTAAGACTACACGTAGTCACGGGTAAGAGCAATGGGGTAAAACCCTACCACTTATTAGGCACCATCTATTTGGAAGCTTTACCCTCCACATCACAAAAGGAAGGTATGGTGGTGGGAGCATTAAAATAATACTCTCTCCGTCCCAATTTAAATGTCCTACTTTCCTTTTTTGTTTGTCCCAAATTAAATGTCTCTTTTCAAAAATAGAAATGTAGTCTCCAGTTTTGCCCATAAAAGACAAAACACAATCACCACTTTAAAGGATATTATTGTCATTTTACCACATAAAAACAAAATATTTCTTAAAATGTGTGTTTTTTGAACTAGGACATTTAAATTGGAACGGAGGGAGTATGTTCTTACTTATAATCTTCTTTTTTATACATTTGTAAAATTATTTCTACATATTTGCACATGTATGTACATATATGTAATGTACAACACTAGCTAGTTTTTGTAGTTTTAGACACATATATACATATATGTATAAACGAAAAAAAAATTATTCTTTTCACATTGTGGTTAAGAATGGTTCTCTCATTTCTTAATTTGGCATTTGGTTTTCATTTTAACTAAATCCTTATATTATATATAGTATCAATTTACAAATGGTTTGTGCTTCATGGTGTTATACATCATGCTTAACAAGTATTTTGTGCATGAAAGGGTTGTACACCATGCTTTGTAGGTTGTACCTTATTTTGCTTTTTCTTTTAACCTTAATAGTTTTCATCTTTTACATCCAACTCTATACTTTTTACTTTGAACTTTATCCCATGTGTCTTAAACAAATTTTTATTTACGTTTCAATCCGAATTTTTCGAGTTGACACGTTACAACGTGCGTATGTAGTTCAACGTTTTTACCTCCATTTTTTTCCCGTCAAATGGTCACGCTGTGTTTTAGGTTTCAGCCCAAGTTTTGTGCATTATCGAGCCACAACTGGCGTACATGGTTCACCGTTTTTATATCTACATTTCACTCAGTTTTATTATTTCGTTTTTTACTTTCTTATAAGGTTTTTCGCTGTTGTTAGTCGCTGACAACAATGTGACATTGATGTTAGTTGGTATGGTTTATGCCTTCGTAGCTACGTGAGGGCTTAATACTAGTTTTATTTATTAGGGGGGACGGGGTGCCACCCGAATTGGTCACGGGTACCCACGACCAGAATGGTAACATCGCCGCCACCCATGCTAGTAGTGGTCCCATAGACCGTTTTGCTGGTTGTATCTACTGTGCTGGTAAACGTTTTCCATTTTATTTTTGAATTAATATAATGAGCTTTTTTATTATAACCGTTTGTATCATTTTTTGTTTGTTATTGTTTTTTATAATTTAAACCGTGTGTTTTAAAAATAATAAAAATAAATTAAAACAAAATTAAATAATAAAAACATAAACATAATTCATTAAATATTAAACATTAATAAAAATACATTAAAACAAAAACAAATAAAGCTTAAAGCTGGCGCATGAGGTGCCACGTCTGGACATGGTCAAATGAGCCGTTGTAACGACCCGCATAGGTCGCCTGGGTCTAGGGGTGTCAATCGTGTCGGGTTGATGGGTTGGCGGGTTTATGGGTTGCGGGTTGGCGGGTTGATGGTTTGAAATGTGCAACCCAAACCCGACCCATATTATTATTCGTGTCAAATATTTCAACCCTAACCCGACCCACATAAAAAACGGGTCAACCCGAAGATGACCCGTTTAACCCATATTTTTAAATGAGTCATACATGTTCATGAGTTCTAAGCGGGTTTTTGGATTGTAAGCGGGTATTCAATAAAATGTTTAATGGTGAGTATATAAGTGTGACAATAAATAATATAGTGTGTCAAAAATAATACAATTATAACTAACCATGTAAATAAAAATGAAAAAAGAAAAACGAAAAAATAATAGATTTTTTTTCTAAATACTTAAACGGGTTAACGGGTCAACCCATTTTATATATGCGTCAACCCTAACCCGACCCATTTTTAATACGGGTCGACCCGAACCCGACCCGTTTTTTTAAACGGGTCGTGTTGCTTGACCCAAATCTGTTTTTTCTCGTGTCGGGTTCGGGTCGGTTTTCGGGTCGTGTCAATAATTGCCGCCCCTACCTGGGTCATCTCCACAGCAATCTCCGCCCCAATGCACGGGTGACAGCTCATTGTGCGCTCGTACATTGTTGTCCACCGATCACACTTGACATTTAGATCGGCCCATTTTCTTTGTAGACTCTCGATTAGTGATAAATTTAATAAAACCGTGTGAATTAAAAAAAAAGTTTATATTTGTATTTAAATGAAAAAAAATAAGTGGAGTGCTGCCTCCAAAAAACAGTTTCAGTGAAGAAAATCAGTAAATTAATGTGAGAGTGTATAATTGGATAAAATTAGTTAAGTAGAAAAAAAACTATAAACTCCCGTTACTCCCTTAAAAAGGAAACTAACATGCATGAAAAGACAAGAGAGTGGTTGGTGTAAAGCAATGACGCATGGCATGATCTAACGCAGCGTATATTTGCCGCCTCTCAACAACCAACGTGTCAGCCCTCAAGTATGAACCTCATCCTGTTGTATTGGCTTGCCTTTAATACGGACAAATCTTGTTCGACATTATCATATATATGTTGTCCACTATGTATACCGTAAAGAATTACATATACAGAAGTGTACAAATAATTTGTTTGTTCTAAGTTGAATCACATGAAATAAACGTAAAATAAATAACTCTCCAATACAGCAACAGGTTGATGTGGTTGTTTCTGATTGATTATTGTTACCTTGTTTGTTTATACAAGCAGGGAACCCGTGCGTTGCGGGGAGTCGACAATACATGGCGAAATCGTAATTCCATCCTTAAAAGGATTAAAAGAATCAATATGTAGGGTCTATGTTTATGTGTGTAAACGCCTGTGCTTCATAGAGGGATATTTTTTTAAAGGCTACAAGGACACATGATATCATGCTACGTTCTATATACCATATGCAATTTGACCTACATGCCGGTAAAAAAATGGAAGTAACGGTTTGACTCATTAGCAACTATTATTACTAGGTGAAATTTCGTGTGAAAACACGAGAAGAGTATTGTCATTTATTGTCAGCCAATAGATTATCTACACATTATCCACATATATCCATCAATTATATTCCACTTTCAATAACTGATGATTTATAATTTATAATATACATTATTATATTAACATCCACCCAAAGCACTATAATAATAATATCCAAGGCATAGGAAACAACATTCAATATATGGCCCACATATATACAAACAAATGTAAGATATATTAATAATCGAAGCTTTGATGTACTTGAATGGTCTACATATGTACTAACAGATGTAAAATATATTAATATTTTAGGCTTTGATGTACTAACAGATGTTAGATATATTAATATTTTAAGCTTTGATGTACTAACAGATGTTAGATTAAATATATTAATGAATGGCCCATATATTTTCTTGAATGTTTTAAGTTGATCAAGTGAACACGTCTAACATTTGTTGTTTTAAATAGACCTTACTAAACAGACTTTATTAAACAGACCTTACTAAACAGACCTTAGTAAATATACCTTAATTATTAAACAAACATTAGTAATAGTTCTTTGAAGCAATGACTGTTTCAGACATATCTACTTAACACACCCAGATCTTCTTGGTAATCAAATATATTATAACAATGAAACTTGGTATTAAAAGTGTAATTTAAATCTTGACAAAAAAAATTATTTAAAAACTACTAACAACCAAAATCTAAATAAGGTGTATACATGACAATTAATTTTAATGAAAATAATTTACATCTGCTGTTGCTTCTCTTGTTCTTCCTGCAACTACCTGTTGCATCTGTTGGAGATATTGCTCTAGGGTGTTCAACGAATCGAATAACGAATTTTCGAATTATTCGAATCGAATTTCTCGAATTTTTAATATTTTTACTTGAATTCGTATTCGATTCGTATTCGCTTAAAATTCAATTTATTTGATTCGTACTCGATTCAAATAAAAAACACGAATTCGAATCGAACTCGAATAAATTCGATTTAGTTCAAATTCACCATAAATAATAAATTGTTTTACTTTTAGCTTTAAAACTAATACAAACTCTTTATTTTTAACATATAAAATACAAATCTACAAAATTAATAAACAACATGTCAAATACGACAATAGTAAAAACAGTAGAGAGTATAGTTTGTTATAGTTTTGTGATGTATAAGTTAAATATGCAAAATAATGTGTATATATACTTAAAAATATACATGTACAGTTTTTATTCGAATTTCGAATCGAATCGAATTTAAAATCATAAATTCGTATTTGATTAACTAGACTCGAATTCGAATTGGATCGAATTCGAAATCTTAATATTCGAATCGAATTCTTGGTAATCGAATCGAACTAAGTCGAATTTCGAATTTTTCGAATCCGAATTGAATTCTGAACACCCCTATATTGCTCCATCACCATTCGACTCTTTTATGGCTGCCAAAAGTGCAGTCTTTGGTATCATCCTTCGATAAAACCTAAAAACAATTAAAAAATATGCAAACGAAAAATGATTAAAAAGAACTTGTAAATAAATCAAAAACAGTTATAACATATTGAAATCATACCTTCTCTATAACAACACTACCATTGACACCATCACACCAACATTTTTGACTATCTGCCTTGCTGGATATTCCAACGCTCTTTTAAATATGCCAGCTCCTATCTTAAATTATATATAAAAAGATTATTAGATAACAATAACGGAATGTGAAATGTAACGATGTTTGTAAGCTCACCTTCTGTTCCTCATTATCCATATGTTTTTTTTATTTTGTTTATCTTCGAATAGTCTTAAAAGACAGTGGCCGCAACTAGCGACAACACCTTACTCAATAAAAGCCTTTAACAAAATAAAATGTGGAAGCTTTAACTTCACTCATGGGGGGCACTGTTTTAAACCAACTACCAAGAGCATGCCATGGTCATATCGAAAAAAGACATATTCACTTGAATCGAATCAACCAGACTCCCTGAGTTGGCAAACACTCTTTCCTTAGAGAAGCCCAAGCCTTTCTGCTTAGCAATGAAATTAGCATTGACCAGATTGATGATGGTATCCGAGATGGGTTCTATGATGCCTTTTATGATCATGGCCCTCAAAAGTCTGGTGTCAAGGTCATCCGGATCCCGACCAGATCTGTACACCACCTTCACAGACTTGATTCCACTTCCCTCGCTAACCAACTGCACAGCTAGTCTTCCCAGCTTCTCGGCTAGTGTGACATAAGGTGCCAGCTTAGATAGAACCTGCAGATCAAATGTTATATATTTCAAACGTTACTTATTTATATTTCGGACGAAGATTCATGCGAATTTACCTCAGGAGGGACCATTGGAGCGTTAACAGCAGTTGCAAACAGTTCACCTTGTAAAGCTCCAACCACAACCTCTGCTATTTCCACAGATCAAACATAAAGCTTTTTTCTATTCAAGTGCAGTCTTCTTAGTGGAAGAAGCAAATAATAGGCAAGAATACATGTATTAGCCCCATTATAAGCTAATGATGGATATCCAAATAAGACTTGAATTTATTGTTTTTTGGGGTTGACTTCATTGGTTAAGGAACGGTGGTGTTGGATAAAAGGTATTCCCGGGATGTTTATGAACGACAACGAAAATCATGTATCGGCTGCAACGTGCGGGGAAAATGATTGTAACCATGTGTTCGGATTAAAAGAGATGAATGTCATCAACGCAAAAAACGTTGTATCACAACTAGCAATCATACAACGTCTTAGAAAGTAGCAAACACTAGGCTGTCGCGGCAATGCGCAACCTTCGGTAAAATACTAGTTATTATACATTGTCCTAAACATAGGGAACACTTTTTTTATCCGTTAACTCGCAAACCATGTAATCCAACTCTTAGATCTACCCAATTATTATATATACATACTAGCTTTTATCCCGGGAGTGTCCCGGGGTTGAAATATCTAATATAACATAATAAAATATCTAATATGACAACATAATTAATGATTTGCCGATACATGATTAATGAATAATAATAATAATAATATTATTATTATTATTATTATTATTTATTTTAAACAAATTTCTGTCATTGGTGATAATATTCAAATATAAAAAAAAGGAATCTCTGCCTATGAAGTTATGTTTATCGTTTGTGATTTATTAGTAGAGTAAAATATATTTGAAAACAATGCCCCACAAAAATAGTTGTTTTTTTTCTCCGTTTTTTATATAACACTATGGTACTCGTTGGAAAGATAATAAAACGCTCGTTAATTTGGTGTAATTTTTTTTCTTTAAAAAATCTCGTATATAAAAGATATTAACGTTTAAAAGTTATAGGAGGAAACATTAGAGAGACTTTAATTTTGTTTTTAAATTCTTATATTTTCCTAAAATAATTATAATATATATAGATTTATTAAAAAAACTCAAAAATTATAAAAACCTACATGATGCCACGTGGCACATTCAAGAAGAGGTTGAGGCCTTCATTGAATGTCACATCATTAAAGTTCAATTCTTTTATTATAAGTTATAGATTAAATTACAAGTGGTTTGTACTTTATGGCATTGCACATCATGCTTAACAAGTGTTTTGTACATTAAAGGGTTCTACATCAGCTTTTTAGGTTGTACCCTACTTCGTTTTTTATTTTCTTTTTTACTTTTAACCAAAATACTTTTTATCTTTTACATTTAACCCTTAGTTGTTTTTTTTTTACTTTAAACTTTATTCCATGTATCTTAAAACAATTTTTAGTTTTAGGATTCAATCCAATTTTTTCGAGTTTACACGCTGCAACATGCGTATGTAGTTTAACGTTTTTACCTTTATTTTTCCCATCGAATGGTTACGTTGTGTTTTAAGTTTCAATCTAATTTTTGCACATTATCGCTACGCAAAATATGTGCATGGTTCACCGTTTTTACGTCTATATTTCGCTCAGTTTTATTTTTTTGTTATTTGTTTATTTTTAAAAGTTTTTTCGGTGTTGTTGGTCGCTGACAATAGTGTGGGCTTGATGCTACTTAATACGGTTTTGTGCCGTATGCAGCAAAGTGGGGGCTTAATATATACTAGCTTAGTATGAAACAAAATGCTTCACGTTATAAGCATAAATGCATTTTTCATACATCTTAGACTATGTGTTGTGGCTCACCTTGAGCCACAAATATTATCCTATCATATACTGCTAACTGGACATTGACGTGACATTGGATAAAGCCTCAATCCCACTCACTTGATCCTGTTGGGGCTCAATGTGAGCGGCGACTTTTTTTTAAACATTAATAAATAAAATTATAACCATTAATATTTACATAAAATTAAAAACATTACATTAAATTAAAAAGAAAAACATTACACTAAAAAAACATTACGCTATAAAATAAAACATAGTCCTAAAATTATAACACCTAACGTAATGTTGGGCGTAACCTTTGCCACGCCGAAACATTATGAAAATTATGTCCAATCTCAGAAAGATACTCGACATGAGTAAATGCTATGAGCACTTCTTCTTCTTCGTCAGGGAGATCCCTTGAGACTTTTTTATATGCTCGTTCGAAGTTTTTGCACTTCGTTTTGAGATCCCCGTACTTGTGGAGATTGATTCACAAGTACGTTGGGTTTCCCCGACGAGCTTACCAAACTCGACGAGCAATTTACCCAATTGTTGTCCTTGACTTCGAACACCACGATTCGTCGATACGCCATCGTCGTGCACTTAATTGCACGCAATTATCAACGCAAGTTACTCCTCTTCAGTCCATTGCACCATGATTTTGAATGATATTAAGAAGATTGTTGATGGTTGTAGAAGAAGGATTTGAAGTTGTTGTAGAAGGAGAAGAAGAAATTTAAATGTAAAATTGAAAAGAGAAGAAGATAAATGGTATATACAGGTAAAAATTGGTAATTTTTTTTAAATTTGAAATGGTCAAAATGGAGCCGTTAGCGGATGCGAACGTGGTCACGTCGAGTCTCTCATGGGACCGTTGGAGCGTGGTGTTTGTCGTGTTCGCGAGCCACGTGGCTCGTTCGCTAGTTCGCGGCAGTTCACAATACATAGTTTTAGTGCCGATACGATCCCTTTTGTTTGAAAATTATTTAGTTACATAAATTATATATATCTATTGAAGTAGAAACAGTTGTACAGTGACTGCATTTCATTAGCTAAAAAACTCGGCTGCATCAACTGATTGGCTACAATCTCTATTCAGTCATCATTATTTGTGGGCTTGCCCTAATTAGAAACAGTTCTACAGTGACTGCATTTCATTGGCTAAAAAACTCGGCTACATAAACTGATTGGCTACAATCTCTATTTAGTCATCATTATTTGTGGGCTTGCCCTAATTGAAAATTGTAGCCCATGTGAACAATTAATGGGCTGCCATTTTTGGAATACTTTAGGCATCATATAAAGTCAATAATGGGCAACCCAACTGTTGTAATGTTAAGGCTGGTCTGCAAGTTAATGGGCGGCGAGTTATTTTTTCACCAAACAATCAACGAAACAGGAGCTACCGCAGTGAAGCGCGATCTTTACCGTGCACCAAACCCTCAACGCAACAGAAGCTCCCGCAGCGAAGCACGGGTAACTAAAAGAGTAGGTTTAATGTAAAACAAAGATATAAACAACCCAACTTTTTTTTTGAACGGTAGTGTCTCAGTGGTGGAATACAAGCCTTGACAAACCCCTGACCCGGGTTCGAATCCTAGCCACAACAGGCTCCCTTTCAACCCAATGGACTTTTTTCGTTGAAGCTGAGGATCGAACTCGGAATCATGCCCGGGCGGGAACCCACCAAGGTGGTAAACCCTCCCACCTCCGACCAGCTGGGCTAGACATCATCGGCATAAAGAACTCAATCACCATCACACAAGTTTTCAACCTCTTCATGATTTTCACCATAACCGGCATTTAAGGCCATTTTTGTAATTTAGAAGTTAGAACTAAATAATAAAAAACACTACCTCCAAGACTCATCACTAGTCATTACTATATATCTTCATTCACTCATTTCCACCTTCATATATATTACCATATTATATGCATACACAATAACCAAAACCACATTCTCCAAATTCGGATCCGGGTCGACTACCAAATCACCATCACAGAGATGCAACTATTCTCCATGAACAACAACACAACCACAACTACCTCATCATCATCATACTGTGTCAACCAGAATAAACCATGTGTTCAGTGGGTTGACAGGTTTTTTAAAGACTGTTTATGCAACCTTAGAGATGAAATCTCGTTCGGACTAGGAATAGCTAGTCTTGTTTGTTGGGGTGTTGCTGAGATCCCTCAAATAATAACAAACTTTAGAACTAAATCTAGTCATGGTGTTTCTCTTTTGTTTTTACTCACTTGGATTGCAGGGTATGTTGTTGTGTTAACAGTTAGTTAACACGTATTTTTTTTTTTTTTTTTTTTTTTTTTGTGGTTAGTGGTTTGGATTGCTTTTTTATTTATTTTATTATGTTTTTAATGTTGTAGGGATATCTTTAATCTTGTGGGATGTCTTCTTGAACCTGCTACGGTGAATCTTCTTCTTCGTCTTAATGTCTTATTTGCAAGTTTTTAGTAAAATATTTATATAAACTTGTTTATATTATTACAAGGATATATAGTTTTATTTTTAACAGTGTATCAACCTGTAAGGTTATCATCCTCATGCTTTTTTTTTTTTTTGATGCAGTTGCCGACACAGTACTACACAGCTGCGGTAATATGCATGTTATATTGTTATGTGGTTTTTGATTAATTTTAGCATTTTTTTGGTTAATTTTAGAATGTTAAATGTAATTAATGTTGTTGACTGAATACAGCTTTACACAATAAGTACAATAATCCTAGTATTGCAAAGCTTATATTATGATCACTTGTACGCATGGTTCAAGTCGAGGAAAGCTGATGGTTATGTTGATGCCAACACAGAGGTATATTATAACACCATTTCGATATCTCCCTTTTTAATTTTTGTAACGCGTTAGTCAAATCTCACATCAGCTAGACACATCTCACAACGGCTAGGAGAGTTTGCTGGTTCATAAGAAATAACTAATCTAAAATATTATAACGTGTTTTGGGCGCGGTAGCTTTGAACTAGAGAAAAAATCCATAGTTAAGCAAGCTCAAGTAGGAGCATTATTAGGATGTGTAACCTTCTAGAAAGTCTTCACAGGGTAACCAAAAACAAAGCCGTGAGAAACTAGATTTTACAGATTAATTAAGAATAAACGAAAATCTTCTCTTAGATTTATATTTAATTAAACTCAAATGGCAAAATAGTTTTTTTTTCCTTTTTTTTGTGCATATTTTTAGAAGTTTAAAACTTATGAACTTCTTAGGTGGAAGAAGCCAAGCCTCTTAGACCATCAACCGAAGATGAACCGTGCGTTTTAAACTCAAGAAGCCGCGCAATCAGATCACCATCTCCGCGACAGGACTATTTCTTCACGTATATATTTATATCTACAAAGCTAACTAGAAACTGTATCTTGTAATGATAAAAAAACTGAATATATAATCTATTTGCAGGTCAGCAAGATCAATGGCTGGAAGTGCAACTCCACCCATTAGATCTTATCTATGGACACCAAGAAGTGGTCCAGCTTCTTCCATGGTTGATGACGATGACTCCTCTTCAGAAGACGAGTCTTCTGATCAGATACCGAAGCCAGCTACCCAACCCAAACCCATCCCACGTTCTGTGAGTCAATTTTTTATAAGTTTTGTTAGTTTTTTTAATTTGTGTTTTTTCATGTTTTTGGCTTATTTGCTGTTTTATATGGTTACAAATCTAGGGAGTATATATTTATTATTATTGGAAAGAATCAAGAATAAACTTTTGCAAGTTGGTTTATTTAATTTTGTTGGTCATGAAACGTGACAGGTTGGTTATGGAGCGTTCTTGGCTACCTCGTTTGATTTGCCTTCACGAACTAAGGCTTTGATGCAAGTTTATGTTGGCCGAAAGTTGCTACAAGTAAGATTCTTTTTTTCTTTTGTTTTTTCCCTATTCTTTCGAGCGCGGTAGCTATGGATGAGAGTAGAAATCAACAATTAAGGATGTTCAAGTAGGAGCAGTACTAGGATTTGTGAAGTCACCGCTCTGGTTTTAAAGGGTCGGCTCAACCACTTTTAGGGGGTCTAAAACAGATTATAAAATTAAGGTCTTCTCGTAAAAAAACATCTTTTATATAGGATCGGTAAAAGCTTGAACGAGTTGAGCGAGCATGAACCCGAGCCTAATATACTAATTTAGTGGTTCAGCTCGAGCTCGAGATTTACATACAAAGCTTGTTTAGTCTCACGAGCCTGAACAAACACAATTGCGCAAACAAATTTTATATCATTTATAGCATATGTATAATATACATACTATTTAACATTGGTGAGCCGAACTTTTAGCTTGTTTGAAATTTTTCTTGAATTACCTCGAGCAGCTCGAGTCGAACTCGATCTCAAAATAGTAGGCTCGAACTGAGCGGAGAGCTTCATAAACGCATGACTAGCCGAGATCAAGCCCTAGTCGGGCTCGGCTCGGCTTGGCTCGTTTACACCCATAATCATCAATAGCGCCATTCCTAAAAATATTAAGGGTCCAAAGATTAAGATTTAAATTGGTTATAACTACTTTGGTGTTGCAGGAAGGAGGTGGAAGTAGTATTGTGTATGGACAGTGGTTAGGTTGGATGATGGCAGCTATTTACATGGGCGGAAGGATTCCTCAAATTGTGTTAAATGTAAGACATACTTTTTGAAAACCACAAAGTTTAATTTCATTTATGTTATTTATAAAATTTCTTACAACTTTTTTTTGTGTGTGTGTTTATTGACAGATTAAAAGAGGAAGCGTTGAGGTAAGGCCTTTGCATCTTGATCACACACTTTCTTATATGAATACTCGTTTGGTGGTTAATTCGACTCCTAGTAAAATGACTTGTTTCAACCCGAACCCATTCATGTTAGCATATCTAGTTATTCATCATTGGATCACAATTTCACTTGATTAAAATATATTTCAGGGTTTGAACCCTCTCATGTTCATCTTTGCTCTTGTTGCAAATGCTACTTATGTTGGAAGGTCCTCTCTCTCTCCCATCAACACCCCCCCCCCCCCCCCACGCGCACGTTTACTAAAGGTGCTATATGTTTCAATTTGCAGCATCCTTGTAAGAAGCACAGAATGGTCAAAAATAAAAGCCAATATGCCCTGGCTACTCGACGCTGCAGCATGTGTGGCACTCGATGCATTTGTATCCTTTTTTATTTTTTTTGTTTGTGACAGGTACATTGATCTAAAAGCTATTTTTTGCTGTTCCACCTTAACCGAGTTTAATTTGTACAGATAATAATGCAGTATGTGTACTATAGATACCTCCGAAGGAGAAATGATGATGTCGAATACTACGGTGACTTTACAGAAGCCAACAAAAGCCTAGTGTCTTGATTGTATGATAGATGTTGGTGAAGATCCCTGCAGAACAGACCTGATACATGGTGCTTAATTGGGATCTTTGGTGTAATCTAAGTTAAAATATTGTTGTACCACACAGTTAACCTGCCTTACTAAAGCAAAATGTGTTTTCCAGTACAAAAATAAAAAAGAAGCCACCACAATATCCAACACTCCTATAACATCTACACCTCGCCAGAGGCGAAGCATAGTGAGGGCCAGGGGGTGCCCTGGCCCCACTGATTTTTGGCGCAGTGGTAGAATTTTGCGATTTTCGTAGGTAAATTGAGTTCGGGTTGAGTCCGGCCCCTACCGATTTGCCACTACCGATCGAAAAAAAAATGAGTTCGGCCCCCACCGTTTGGAAATCCAAGCTTCGCCACTGCACCTCGCTACACTTGCGCTTCCAATATCTACGCCTCGCATTTGTGTTCCGACTGTTTGGCTACTTGCGGTGAGTAGTCAAGCGTTGTTTAACTTTTGTTCATTAACAGTGTTAACATCAAGTCTACGTATCCTTATTTGTTAACTGTTCCTAACCCTTCCGTATTCGTTATTAGAGTTGTTTTATAAAATGTTACTAGGTTAGAGCCCCGCGTGTACACGCGGTACATGTCCATATCAAATGAAAAAAAATCTATAAAGATGGTAGTATGCAAATTTTATTTATTGAAAGTTACGTAATACAATTCGTATGAATTTTGGTTGATTGTAAATTATCATAAAAAAAGTTTAATGTTACCCAATAATTAGAGGTGTACAAAAAAACCGGTTTTTAAAAAAAAAACCTAAAACCTAACCGAAACCGGTTTAAAAAAAACCGGTTTTTTAACAACCGGTTAAAAAAAAAAACCTATTTAAAAAAAACCGGTTTTTTTTTTCAGTTTTTCAGCACCAAGGATGAACCGGTTTTAAAACCGGTTTTTTAAGATAAACCGGTTTAAAAACCGACCCTAACCGGTTTCACCGGTTTGGGTTTTAATCACTAAAAAACGGTTTTAAAACCGGTTCGGTTTTTAAAAAAACCGGTCTTAAAACCTAAAAAAAAACCGGTTTCTAAAAAAAACCGGTTTCGGTTTTAGAAAAAACCCGATTTGTACACCTCTACCAATAATAGACATATGAATCAACAAATGTTTGATTAGACGTGATTTAAAAACAAATAATGAAATGAATAAACATATATTTATTGTAACGGTATGCAAATGAAGATTAAAGTAAATAAATGTATCTTAACAAATCATACAACCAAAAAATTATAAAAAAAACGATTTATGCAAAATATGATCGCATACTTATTCACAAACTTCAAAATATTTTTTATAGACAACATTTGTTATTTATTATTAACGTTGTCATTTTTATCCAATATTAGTATGTTCAGGCCATTTCTACTTTTATCACTTGGCAGCGACATACAACTGCCCATGTGTGAAAACAGGATCTTTCAAATACAGACCTATCCAAAATAGGGTTCGTCCTTGACTCTTATTTATTGTCATTGCGAAACATAAAGTAAGAGGGAATTGTTTTCTGTTAAATCTGAAAGGAATCTTCTTATCAGATGGGGACAGCCTAATTCTCTGGATAAAAGTTCGCATTCCAATGTTACTACCTGAAATTATTTTAGCGTCTATAACACGGTTTGATATGGCAAGACGATTTGGAACTTGTGGCTTTTAAAAGAATTTATGTCTACTTATAGGACCCCTGAACCGTTAGAATAACAAAACAGTAAAATTTGTCAAAAAAAAACTCTGGTGAGAAAAAGAAAGACATTTGGCATTGTAACTGTATTATCATCAAGAATTTAAGGTAAATATATCTAGAAGACCCTGAACTGTTTTGATGGTTTGACTCATAACCAATGACCTAAAAATCAAGCTAAAACCACGGTGAAAAATCAATACTAAAGCTACATGAGAAACTCGTTAGGAGTAAAGATAGTAACATGGATGGGTTGAATAATATGTCAAAATGGGAGGTTTTTTATAGGGCAACCTTTTATCCATTTGACCTGTTTCAATGCTTCCTTAATCGGAATATTGTGTCTCGAACAATTCTGATCGAATAAGTCAGATTTATTTATATAGTTGAATTATAAAAATGGAAGGATTAATAATTTACGAGATTTGGTCAACGCCGCTTAAAATTAGCACAGTTATTGCAATCATGATGATGTTTAGCGTTTCATGACAATTGATTAAAGGAAAATTCTTTATAAACATAATATGATAACGTTAATCTGTCAAAGATATTTAAATGAAAGACGTAATATTCTTATTCTTAGTATCACTGAAACGCTATTTAGTTAATGTAGTCAAAGATGGAGGATTTCATGACAAATGAGGTTTTTTAATGTTATGAATCGCCTTTTAGTTAATGTTGTTACTGATAACGTAAGATGATATTTGATTACTAATTTCATTACTAATTACTAATAAGTGTATTGTAAGACATAAAAATAAATAAAGTCAAAGAATTGACCCCATCAAAGTAACAAAAACGAAAAACGTTTTTACGTTTATCGGTCAACAATATTAAAATGAAAGTCGTTATTTGTAATATCATTGAAAATTATTTTGAATATATTATATATTTTAGGAAATTGTTAAATAGATTTAAATTATATTTATTATTAAAAGAATAGATTTAAATTGTATTTATTAAATACATTTTGTTTACCAAAATTATTGCTTGAATCTTCCTGTTATCATTAATTGAGTTTTTTTATAATTTTTGAAATAATTTGAATGTTGTTAATAATCGAGGGTTTTATGACAAATGAGGATTTTTTATATTTATGTTATGTTTATTCTTTATGTTACTATTAATAGTAATAAATGGATGACAAAAGTTAACTTAACAATTTAAATTATTTACTAATTTATTCATATAATTGAAAATTATTTTGAATATAGTATATATTTTAGTAATATATTCGTAAAAATCGTAAAAGAAAATTTTAGTTTGGTCAATAAGAAATAAATGAGATTAGAAATAAAATTAAAAATCGTAATATTAGTTTTAGAATTAGTAATATATTCGTAATTTAGTTTGGTCAATAATAAATAAATGAGAGTAACAATCGTAGTATTAGTAATATATTTGTAATTTAATTTAATCCGGTGTATAATAAATAAATGACACTAAAAAACGTAATAAATACCATTAAATTCGTTCAATTATTATTAATGTCATTAAAAATCATAATAAATAACATTAAAAATGAAACAATCCTTTTAATTGCAGGAAAACTAATAATAATTCGAAAAAAATAGTAATATAAATAAGTGAGATTAAAGATTTTCAATATTAACCTCAAAAATTGTAATTAATAATTAAATCAATTACATTAAAAACATCAGCGTTTTAAATTGACTTACCAATTATCGACAAATTATTATTGACATCTTAAAATTTGCATATTACTATTGAAATTATTATTACGAATAGTAAAACTAAAATCATAAAATTAGTATTAGTATTAGTAATATATTGGGTCAACAATACTATTTTTACGATTAGTAAAACTAAAATCGTAATATTAGTATTATTATTAGTTAGTATTAGTAATTTATTCTTAATATAAAAATTTAATTCGGTCAATAAGAAATAAAGGAGATTAAAATTAAAAATCGTAATATTAGTTTTAGTATTAGTAATTTAATTTGGTCAATAATAAATAAATGAGATTAAAAATCATAATATTAACATTAGTATTAGTAATATGTTAGTAATTTAATTCGGTCAATAATAAATAAATGACACTAAAAAACGTAATAAATACCACTAAATTCGTTTAATTATTATTAATGTCATTAAAACAAAAAACAAATAACATTAAAAATGAATAAATCCTTTTAATTGTAGGCAAGACTAATAATAATTGAAAAAAATACTAATAAAAGTAATATTAAACATAATTTCGTAAACAGAGATTAAAAATAATTTCGTAAAATAGTAATATAAATAAATGAAATTCAAAAATCAAAATAAATGACATTAATAGGGGTCAATTATTATTGAAATGATTTTGATGATTTTCATTTAATGAGAATTGATTAAAGGAAAGTCATAATATAAAAAATTAAATTCGGTCAATAATATTAAATATAAATTTGAAAAAACAGTAATATAAATAAAAGAGCTTAAAAATATTAACAAATAACATTAAATTCGGTCAATTATTATTAATGTCAATAAATATTATTAAACATAATTTCGTAAAAATAGATTAAACATAATTTCGTATTAATAGTAATATAAAAAAATGAGGTTAAAAAATCGTAATAAGTAAAATTAAATACGGTCAATTATTATTAATGTCCATAAATAAAATTAATTCTAACATAATAAAAATATATTAAAAATAATTAAAGGAAAGTCATAATATAAAGGAAATGATTTTGATGATTTTCATTTAATAAGACTTTACTAAAGGAAAGTCATAATATAAAAAATTAAATTCAGTCAATAATATTAAACATAAAGTAAGAAAATTAATATAAATAAATGAGATTAAAATTTTTAATAAATAACATTAAATTCAGTAAATTATATAAAGGAAATGATTTTGATGATTATCATTTAATGAGAATTAATTAAAGGAAATTCATAATATAAAAAATTAAATTCGGTCAATAATATTAAACATAAATTCAAAAAAAAGTAATATAAACAAATGAGATTAAATTTTTTAATAAATAAATTAAATGCGGTCAATTATTATTAATGTAAATAAATAACATTAAACATCTTAATAAATAACATTTAAAGTTAATAAATCTTATTAATTGCAATCAAGACTAATCATAAATCGTAAACACAGTAAGATTATTAATCTTAATAAACAACCTCAAAAATCGTAATCAATAATTCAAATAAATTACATTAAAAACATAAAAGATCGTAATTTAAATTTTAAAATCAATGACTTCTTGTGGTGTTAGCTTAGTAAAAAATAGCCTGTGCTGGATTGAACACCATTTAAAGACAAAATATTCGCCAATGGAAATTTTTTCTGATTGAAGCAAATCAGGCCATCCAATCACAGTAACATTTACAAAAGCATTATGTATAGTAAATTTAGAATGTCAATCTAATTATAAAATAAGAGTATTGTAAACATAATGTTTAATAATTGAATAACAAACCTAGCGAGTTGAGCAGAAATTTCTACATGCACCGGCATAGACCATGCGTACCCATCCGTAAATTTAATATTGGTTTTCATTGATTCATTTAAGTTTTCCAATTCAGCAATCGTGTTAGGAATTATCTGCATAGTAATAAGCATTAAATAAGGAAAAAAATAAAAATAAATGAGAGTTATTATGCTAAACCATAAATTTGATAAATTATACGAAATCACTTTAATCAATTAGAATTTAATCAATATTATCATTCATATAATTTAATCAATTATACAAAATCAGAGATTCAAAAATCTCGTATTAATTTAATCAATTTGTATAATTTAATCAATTTCGTATTAATAGTAATATAAATTAATGAGATTAAAAAATCGTAATAAATAACATTAATTCGGTCAATTATGGTAATCCTAAATTTCGGGAATGATTAATAATAAATCAATCATTCATACAAAAAAATTAATACGTTTGATTATGTTAAACCATAAATGAAATGATTTTAATGACAATTAATTATATTACGAAAATCATAATATAATAATTAAATTAGCAAACTAATCATATTACGGAAATCAATGAATAATGCTTAAAAATAGCAAACTAATTGCAATCATTTAAACTATAAAACTGGAAAATTGAAATGAGTTAAATGACAATTAAGTATATTACGAAAGTCATAATATAATAATTAAATTAGCAAACCAATTATATTACGGGAATCAATTAACAATGCCTAAAATTCGCAAACTAATTGGAATCATTTGAATTATAAAAATGGAAAATTGAAATGATTTTAATGACAATTAATTATATTATGAAAGTCATAATATAATAATTAAATTAGCAAACTAATTATATTACGGAAATCAATGCATAATGCTTAAAATTAGCAAACTAATTGCATTCATTTAAATTAGAAAAATGGGAAATTGAAATAATTTTAATGATAATTAATTATATTACGGAAATTAATGAATGATGCTTAAAATTAGCAAACTAATTGCAATCATTTGAATTATAAAAATGGAAAATTGAAATGAGTTTAATGACAATCAATTATATTACCAAAGTCAAAATATAATAATTTAATTAGCAAACTTATTACATAATAAAGCAAAAATAATAATAGGAACTAACATTAGAAGAGTATGATAGGATTACCTTGAATCGTTTGTGGAAAATCAACAAAATATGAAAGATGAAGAAGAAGGATAGAAAGATTTGTTAGGAAGAAATAGAGAATTATGTTGGTGAGAATGAAAAAGTAAAAAAAGAAAATGGTTTATATATACTTGAAACTTGGAGCTCCATATTCAATATGGATACCTCAAACCCTCTCTAAGGCCTTGATTCAACCCAAGTGACCTCAATTATGAAGTGAACCTTTTGTTTATTTTTCTATGTAACAATACACTCCATTCATACGTATATTTATGTATTAAATTATAAAAAGGAATGTTTTTAAATTTACATAGGTTTAGCCAAATTTTATGGAAATTAGACAACCTATTGGCTAATTAGAAGATATTACTTATCTATTAATAGAAATAATTTTATTGATTAAAAGGAATTGATCTCTTATTTATAAGAAATTAATGTCTAGAATATTAATTAATTACAATTAATGAGAAACACAATTTCGGCAAGGATGTAGAAATAATTGTAACATTTACATAATTTACATAACTTATACTAATTAATGTACACAATCACGATTTGATTTTTTTTAATGTTATTAAATAGGCAAAACACGAATTTTGATTTAATGAAATATTTTTTCTTTGTATACTAATTAATATGGTATGTTGTAATTACAATTATGATTTTTGTTGCAAGCGTAGAGATTTTTTTTTAAGGAATTAAATTAAAAAAAGGAAAGTTTTTAAATTTACATATGTTTAGCCAAATTTTATGGAAATTAGACAACTTATTGGCTAATTAGAAGATATTACTTATCTATTAATAGAAATAATTTTATTGATTAAAACGAATTGATCTCTGATTTATAAGAAATTAATGTCTAGAATATTAATTTATTACAATTAATGAGAAGCACAATTTCGGCAAGGATGTAGAAATAATTGTAACATTTACATAATTTACATAACTTATACTAATTAATGTACACATCCACGGTTTGATTTTTTTTAAGTTTTTAAATAGTCAAAATACGATTTTTGAAATTAATTATTCTAGTTAATGTTATTAAATAGGCAATTAAAAAGAAAAGTTTTTAAATTTACATATGTTACGCTCAAATTTTTGGAAACTTGACAATCTATTGGCAAAAGTTATTGATTTTCGTAAATATTATTCTAAATAGTCAAAATACGATTTTTGAAATTAATTATTCTAGTTGATGTTATTAAATAGGCAATTAAAAAGGAAAGTTTTTAAATTACATTAAATTACGCAAAAATTTTTGGAAATTTGACAACCTATTGGCAAAAGTTTTTGAATTTTTTTAATGTTATTAAATAGTCAAAACACGATTTTTGAAATTAATTATTCTAGTTAATGTTATTAAATAGGCAATTAAAAAGGAAAGTTTTTAAATTTACATATGTTACGCTCAAATTTTTGGAAATTTGACAATCTATTGGCAAAAGGTTTTGAATTTTTTTAGTGTTATTAAATAGTCAAAATACGATTTTTGAAATTAATTATTCTAGTTAATGTTATCAAATAGGCAATTAAAAAGGAAAGTTTTTAAATTTTACAATGGTTACGCCAAAATTTTTGGAAAAAAAAGATAATTATCCAGAAAAACTATTGCGGAAGGGTCATGCATGACCTTGAAGAATTGCTCTCCTTGTGATAAGCCATATTCGCAACTTTGTATTCGGATGGTAGTCTAGTATTCAAATGACAAAACAATCAAAACATTCAATGAATATCATATTTGACTCATAAACATAAAGATGACAATGAATCACCTATGGATCTCAAATGAAAAAAGATCCAACCACAGTTAATTAAAGCCTAACCATTTCATATACAATTATTAACTTAACAATCTGATCTTGCTTCCATTTTACGGATTGTATTCAAGATGTACATATATAATTAAAACGCTAAGAATGAAGATTTTGTCTTCAAATATGAAAATGGTTAGGCATTAAATATTGTTTCCAGATTTTGTCTTCAAATATGAAGATTTTGTCTTCAAAACCGGATTGAATATGGAGTTGTTCCTCAAATCGTTAAATGCTTGCATATTATCACTAACCATTATAAATCACGATGTATTCCTTCGATATTCAATCCGGTTACATGAAAGTAATGTTTTCATATAACATAACATAAAAGATTTACAGGTTTGAGAACCATATGTATTGATCTTGCTTCGATCTATTGAAAAAGAAAACATACCTAGAATGAAGAATGAAAAAAAAAGAAGAGTGAATTATGGTAATTGGAAGATTTGTTAGTTAGGTATTGGAGGAGTATAATGGAAGAATGTAGGAATGTAGGAAATAAAAATTAGAAAGAGTATTTATAGGGAGCTAGTTGGAGCTCCATATTGAAAATGGATAGCTCAAACACTCTCTAAGGGCTCCATTCAACCCAATCTCACCTCAATTATTATATAGATAGATTTAAACTTCACATTGACAATCTCCAATTAAAGAACTTGTACCTCGAATATTTCTTGATGTTTTCGACACAGTTGAAGTTATTGCATCATTTTTGAGGTGTTTTGTATATGTGTATGTTGCATATCAGATATCAACCATACATGTAGTTATGAGATTACTGAACTCAGGATCAAGTATTTACTTTTACTCACATAGTCAACTCTATTCCATCAATCTCTGCTAAAAATCATTGTCCCAATTGCATTGGAAATTGTTGGTAATTTTAGTGTTATCAACGGATTTTGGTGATATTGAATTAACTTATCGATTAAGCTAATCTTATTATTTATTGAACGGGTTAAGAGATTCAGGAGTGTAGGCTCGTCTAATTAATTAAAATTTGGTGTGTTTATTAGTTTGATTTTATAAGCAAAGGCTTCATAACATGTTATTAATATACAATAATATTCATTTGGGCCTTGTTACAATTATGTTTTGGGCCAAACAATTCAAGTTGATTATTAATTGGGTTTATTTGTGGTCTGGTAACTAATTGGGCTTATTTGTGGTCTGCTCTTTGATCGATAAAAGGAGCCATTTTATTAAAACGCAACAGGTTTGAGAATTGAGACATATGAGATGCACACAAAAGAATCTTGTTGGAAAAAAAATAAATACGGGGTACTGTTTACACTTCTTCAAAAACAAAATCAAAGTCGTTTTTGAGCGTTCTACAAATCTGATCCGATTAATAATTGGTAGTACCACTAAATAGGCTAATCTGACACTAATATGACAGTGATTACACGATTTGGGTAGTGTTAAAATGATCATCACATGTTATTGAATCTAATAATCTAATGGTGACTTATAATTATCATTTTTATCATTTGTGAAATGTCATAATATTTTGCATAAGTGTGTATTTAAGATTTTTGGTTGATTGATGAGCTGGACTTATAGAAGATACATTGGGCTTGTCTGGAGCTGAGCTGGACTTATAGAAAATACTTTGGGCTTGTGTGGAAGGCTTGTTGCTGGGGTTATGAAGTTGATGGGCTCAGAAGCCCATCCTCAATACTAATACAAAGTCGGTTCAGTGTAACAGAATCTTCTAAGCTCCAGTAGAGGTGAACAAAAAAAAAAACCGGTTTTAGAACCGGAACCGTGGAACCGGTTCCGGTTCCTCTAGGAACCGCCGGTTCCAGCACCGGTTCCATTATTTTAGCCAAAAACGGTTTGGAACCAGAACTGGAACCGATCTACAGAACCAGTTCCACCGTTAGAATAGGCCAAATTCGTTTTTTGATCGTTGGGTTCGTTTATAGCCGTTAACTAGCCTTGTTTAGTATAACTAGGTTTTGGATGTTTTGGTTTATCACAACACTCAAAAACGCAAAAAGAAACAACCCGAAAACGCAAAAACCGCTATCGTATACACTTAATATTGTGTTCGCTTTGCTTTTACTACATCATTCCGTGGCTTCATCTTCAAACCCATCCCAAACCGGTTCTACAAACGAGCCTACCGTTGTTTAAATTTTCGAGACGACACGAAACGCCAAACTTTTTGGCGAAAATGATTATTACGATTTGTGTCTTATGTCGAATGGCGAAAAAAAAGGCACGTTGTAGAAAGTTTTAATTTCATTTTTCATGTTTCTTGTTTCGAAATCCTAAAAAAAGTCGTAATTTTATGTTTATTTTTTTGTGCCATCGGCTTATATATATATTTTTTTTAATTGTGCAAGCAAGAACCGATTCCGGAACCGAAACCGGAACCTAACCAGAACCGGTCTTAAAAACCGGTCTTTGGAACTGACGGAACCGGGACCGAAACCGGACGGAACCGGAACCGGTTCTGGACGAAACCGACACTGTAGCGGATCGGTTCCAAACCGGAACCGGTTTCTAAAAAAAACCGATTTGTTCACCTCTAGGCTCCAGTATATACGTCTTTTCTCTCTCTATGTTGGGATTATTCTACTCTTTTTTTTCTCGTCTTCTTTTTGATAATTCCTCTCTGTACACTAGGCTATTAGGATTTGTGGTCTAACCATATCAAATTAATCAATTTTAAATTCGGATTTTTATATAAAAAATGGTCAAACCAAATCAATTAAAATTAATATCATAATATTGGTAACCAGTTAAAAGATTTCTACAAACATGCAATCAATTGTTGACCAAGCAAAGTAAGATCAAAGATAATTAAAATTCAAATGAGCATTCAAAGAACAATATCATAATGTGACAACTCGGGTAATTCTCTCTCTTGGTTTCTATCTTTTGTCTGTTTCTTTTGTTCATACTCTTGGTACTTGCATAATTTTCGGGACGAAAATTCTTTTAACGTGGGGATGATGTGACACCCGGCAAATTCAGGTTAACAACGTCGTCTAGATTAAAGTATACCTTAGCGAGTCACGCGTATTCTGTACTTAACTGGGTTAGTTGAGTCGGGTTATGGTTCGGGAACTGTTATGTGAGTCTAGGGAATCATTAGATGTTGGCCTAGAGGATCGTTAGATGTCAGTCATTAACCAAGTGTACAAGGGGTGACGATTCGGAGAATCGTCAAAGCATAGGGAACATGCAAGTCTCGAGTCCCGGGAATTGGTGAACGAGTGTGAATGTGTTTATTTGCAAGTGTTATGTGTTTACAATCATTATGTGACTTGTTGGTATGTGAAAATGTGTTAACATATGTTAAAACGGGGTTTAACGCGGAAAATACTTGGAACCATACCCTGTAGGCGATTAGGGTGAGCTAATCACCTACAGGGTGGCGATTAGCACTCCCCAGGTGGCGAGTAGCTCACCCAAGGTGGCGATTAGGGGGCTAATCGCCTAAGGGGGTGACGATTAGCAACCCTAATCGCCTGCAACTGGAGCCTAATCGCCTGCAACGTGGGTTTCGACTAAAAACGACTATAAATACAATATTTGACCTCCTAAACATCATAACATCAACCCTAGTCGCCCCACAACTCGTCCCAACACCCACACAACCTCTGGAACACGATTTTGGATCAAACAACTTGATTTCAAGCCTATTTCATCAATCAATCATAATATTAAGGTGTGGTTTTCATCCATGCAATCTTTTCTAACGTTTTTATTGAATCCCTAATGGTCCAGACCTGTTCATAAACACTTGTGTCTTCTGTAAATCGTTAAAAATCGTCATTGTATGGATTCTTGATGCTATGCATGTTGTATGTGTAGGTTTTAATTTAAAGATAGGATCTTTATGATTCAAGCAGGGTTAGTAACATGATATTAGGGTAGTTACTGAATTATAATGATGGTTTGATGTGGTAATCTGATTGATTGTTCATTAGGGTTGTGTTTACGCATGTTAGTGTGATGATTCATGATACTTGTGTTATGTTTTAGAAACGTGGCTGCGTACAGGACTGCTAGAACAAGGTTAAACGATGTATTTTGATGTAAACATGTTTAGGATACTTGTTTGATTGATATGGGAGGTTAACACACGTTCTAGGGTTGATTTGGAGTGTTAAACGCGCGAAAAACCGAAACTGCTGTGCAGGTGGCGATTAGCAGACCTAATCGCCTAAGGGATAGGCGATTAGCAGGCTAATCGCCTACCAGGGTGGGCTAATCGCCTACCCCTCAGGCAATTAGGGGCTAATCGCCTACTATGATGTGTTTTTGCATGCTGCATGACCCTAATCGCCTGATAAGTTCTGAAATGCATGTCACATGACCCTAATCGCCTACAAACTCAAAAATTAGCATACCACATGACCCTAATCGCCTACTGTATAGGCGATTAGCATTCCTAATTGCCTGTTGACCAACGTAATTGCTAGTTGACTTTTCCTAATCGCCTGAACTGCTGCAGTAAGTGTATTTTAGCATTCCGAGACCCGATTTGACACCTAGGAACATGCTAGGAACCCCGTAACATGTCTAATAACTCGGTAACATGTGTTCGGGTCAATGATGTGTTAATTGAACTATGTGCTAGAACGTGTTGGACTTTAACGTATGTTAAGTGTGACTGCATGATTAAGTGTTTGTGAATGCTAGTGTAACACGGGAAGTCTCGGGTCACCAATGGGATGTCGAGTCTTGTACATTTGGTCAGGTTAACAGTAAACGTGTTGTCAAACAAACTTGGTTATGGTCTGGACATCTAGGGACTAACTAACCTACGGGTTATTAGTCTAAGTACTTGTAACTGTCATATGTTAGGTCGCCGCTTTACGGGGCTAGCATAGCTTGTTGACTTATTCTGTTATCTGAAGTAACGCAACCTAAGGTGAGTTTACGGCCCCACTTTACTTGGTTTTCACTTTTTGGGGGAGAAAACATGTGTTAAACAACTATTTGGTAACAACTGTCATACTATGGGTTTTCAAACGGTTTACTATACGATCTTTGGAAGTCCCGGGGGGGAACCATGAATGTGCTGGTTTGCACAACGGGGAAATGTGAATAGCGCTATTGGGAGTGACCAACCCCACCCGTCGGCATGGAGCGCCGGGCGGGTGCATATTGTCTCAAACAGGAACAGGTTTACTATTCGGGCACAACATCTGGTTTGCGAGTTAGTAATAGTTTTCCAATCGTAGTAGTAATGGAACATGCGCCTAGCTAGCGTACTTGGTTTACAATTGTTATAGTATGGACAGGTAGAACTTGGAACTTTAATTACAAACCTGTAAACTCACCAGCATTTGTGTGCTGACGTAAACTCTTACATGTTTTCTCAGGTCGCTAAGGTAGCAAAATGGAACTAGGGCGCACGCGTCTGCACGGCGTCTAGTTAGAGTTGCATGGTTTTTGAACATTAAACATTTGGTTTTATTTTGTTATGTAACGACATTTAGCTTCCGCTGATGTTTGAGATTTTTGAACTATGTTTTGAAATTCATTTAGTATTGTTTATTGTGATCATTGACTTGGATCCTGGTTTGTCATGCGCCTCGCGGTAAAACTCCGCAAGTGGATTTTGAGGGTGTGACACATAATCTGTATAAAAATGATGAACACCAACATGAACACCATCAAAAACAATAACTTTGAAAACCTAAATCTTTTAACACTAACAGAATATAAGATTAAACATTAAGTAATGAATAAATCGATAACATTAATGATAGGATTTTTATTAACTTAAACTCATACACAAAATAAATAACAATTAGATTCAACAAATTAGATTAAAAAATATAAGATTAACAGAATATGAGATTAAACAATTAGATTCAACAAAATCAAAAACAATAACTTTGAAAACCTAAATCTTTTGACACTAACATAATATAAGATTAAAAAATAAATAATGAATAAATCGGTAACATTAATAATAGGGATTTTCATTAACGTAAACTCATCCACAAAAGAAGAAACAATCGGATTCAACAGAATAAACAATAACATTGAAAACCTAAATCATTTAACACTAGAAACAATAACCTACAAACATCTACCATAAATAGTCATTCACAAGATACGATTAAACACTAAAACAGAGTAGCAATCGAACAAAGATTTAACACAAACAAAGCAACAATAAACGTAGAAAGATGTATCATTAAAAAGATGAAGTTATACGAAATTGTTACCTGATAGATGATATGATTAACAATTAGAGAAAGAGTAATTCGGTAAAGATTTAGAAGTTTGTTTAGGGTTTTTATCGTGAAAGAGAATAATGTAAAGGAGAAGAAATTTGTGAGATATTATTAAAAATGGAAGTTATTAATTGTGAGGAGAAGGGGGAAATAATGGAGAGATTTAGGTATTGAGAGGGACATGTGTCAAGTATCGGCAATGGGAAAATCAGTGAATGAACTTTTTTAGAGTGGCATGTGTCAAAATTAGAGGGGAAATTTAGTAAAGGGCCTTCTAGATGAGTGATATGTGTTACAAATTAGTTTTGTTTATTAGTATTTATAAATTATAGATTTACTAGTAGGAAACCCGCGCGTTGCGGCGGGAATGTTAAAAAGAATCAATAAAGAAACTTCGTTGTTCTCAATAACATAAGTTTCCATTTTCAATTCTTTCTCCTTAGGGTATTAGGAATACAAAATTTTAGAATGATATTTGTATAGCACAAATGATCAAATAATACTTACTATATATCAAACATCCAAAGTTTTTTCTATTAATAATCATTCAACTAAATTATAACGTATTAAAATTGTTATAACAATTTGATATCAAATTTTCGCATATTACAATATGTCAAATACTTTTTGTAAAGCGAATTCACTTTCATCTAATTTAATCATGATTAGTTGACTTAATTACATGAAACCCTTGTTTGAAATTCATTATAAACATAAACTTTTTTATCTTGTCATAGAATCCATTGACGTAGAGTTAAGATCAGATTAGGCATGTTTACGTGTTGAATATAATGTAATAATTTCAAAATGCAAAGCGTTACTTCATGATTAAAAGCATATCTTTCATTATTGATTTCTCGATTTCTTGTATTATTATCAAGTTTATAAAATGTTAACTTTTATAAAGTATATAATTCTATATAAAAATTATAACAAAACATGTAACATTATGAACTATTTTTTATATTTATCTATTTAATATGTTTAAAGTAATTGTAAAATTAAATGTAATGAGTTCTCATAAACATCACTTAAGTCTTGACTTCATTGTGATTAAATATGTTGTTCTAAAGACAAAATTGCCCTCAAAAAGTAGTTATTATATGCATTGGGTGTTGTATCATAAGCAATTGAACTTGTACCTCTTAAATTTTAAGAAATTATTGTCAAATGCCTTATAATATAGTATAGATATAGATAGATAGATTATAGATATGTCCCCTTGCATGTGCAATCAGTTAGCACAAATTTGTGAATATATTATGGATATTTATAATGAATTATGATATGTGACACTTTTTCATGACGAAATAAGGACATAAAGGAAAAGGTTACCACATGGGAAAGAACTATTGATGTGAATGCATTAACTATTGACGTGTGTTTAGATCTTTCGTCGTGTACCAGTAACTAGATCACCATGTGGACTTTGGTAAAGCTCGATTTTGATCGTTCTATACATTTCGCTTTCGTACTACTTACGGACGTGGTAATTTATTAATTATTTACCAAAAAGCACCATGTACCACCGACAATCTTTTAAAGCTTTCAGAAATGTCACAAACGATCACAAAATATCATTATACCCTTGGTGAATCATAAAATAATCATTTTAATCAATAATATGTAAGATGATAGTCTTTTGCTAACAAAAGAAAACAAAAATCATGTGTGTAACCTTTGATTTCGTATAATTTTGTACGAAAATATTAATAACAAATTAAAATGCATTTTGCTAATTATTTCGTGATTTACTGCATTTGGTGATTATTTAATTTTTACCAACAAAAAATGTACACTAGTTACTGTTAGGTGTTTGGTTCTTCATTTGGAAATGGTGCGGCCTTCCCACGGTGAATGTGACCCACACTAACGATCTTCTTCTTTTGTACGTACAAACAAGCTCAAGGTGGTAAGTGGGGGAAGAGGATTGTTCATGGCATTATCTTGGTGACTTTATGGATGATTTGGAAAGCTCGCAAGGATAAGACTTTTAACAAGACTGATCCAAAGATTAAGGGTGTGATTGGTAGTATAAAATCTATGTCGTACTTGTGGTTAAAGAATAGGTCTTATTTTACAGATCTTCGATGGAAGGATTGGTGTAATAACCCTTTGTACATGTTATAGTTGTTGGGTGTTAGTCCTTGTTTTGAGGACTTCCCCTTGTGTTTAATGAAATTCAATGTTCAAAAAAAAAAGAGTTAAACTACTTTAGGTTATTACCGCAATTTTTGCTTCCTTTCTTTGTACAATTTAGTCGTTTTCTATGAAAAGAACCTAGCACGTAAGAGTCGTTGGCATTTAATATTTTTGTGCAATGCTTAAGAATGATTCTCTTATGATCATAACTGCTTAGACCGTGGTAGCAGAAGCGTAGAAGAGAGGGAGAGTACGTTGTTGATCCACATGGGCACCAGGCCGTAGTGAATTGGAGAGGGATGAGGGAGAAAGTTTGGCGCCTCGTTGTGGAGAGAACGGTGACCACTCTTAAGCCGCTTAGTTGCTGGAGATAATGTTTGAGCATAACGCTAAAAGTTTCAAAGACTTAAAAACGTGTCATCTTAGTTGTCACATCATGCAACCAATTTTTTCAACTCTGCATTCTTCTTCAAACACGTAAATTCTATATTAAAATATTAACTAATATTGTTTGTGTGTGTGGATCCGAAAGGGTTTGGAATACTGGACAAGCTTCAGACTTCATGGCCGGACCTCACTCACATTGTTGCTTGGTTGTAATCTTTTATACATCGTCACCTCTAAATAGTATTTTGAATGCTCTTAGAGATAACAATACGTGGATGAATCACTATTTTTGGAATGCTTTTTGGTTGGTGAACGGTCGTCGAAACCATAAATACATAAACACCCAATATTTTCTTTTGTTTTTTAGTGCCACATCTAGGGAATAAAGCTGACCCCACGGCAGTTTGGATTCATCAATTTCATTTTTTTTAGGGCAAAATATCTCACTTGTACACCCATCATTTTAGGGCTATGTCCAAGTTCGACTCCTCGACCACGATAATACCGTACCCCTGATGTCTATTTATTACTATTTTAAAATCCAATACCCCTAAGTTTTAATTCCTTTCCTGAATTTCAGATTTGTATATTATCAAACTAGATTTTTAATAACACAAGCCAATTGAGTGAATGACCAACTTTACATTTTGTAATTCAATAAATATAATAATAAAAAAGAATACGAGACACATAATTTTCTTACATGCCGGAACAGAAAGTAGTGAGTGGACCTCTGATTGGGGGTGTGCAAACTCAGCATTTCACATGGACAAAGGTCCCATTTTATTAATTTAGAACAAATTGTATTAATTAGAACAAATAAATTTAATCTTTTCTTGAAATGAATTTATGTATTGTTTAATCTTAGAAAACAAAAAAAAAAGTTCTGAATCATGGTGGAGTAGATCTTATTCAACAAAAAGTCCATAAAAGAGTTACGTAATAAAGGACACGAGGCATGGTTCATGCTTTCGCACCGAAACAAGTTAAAATCCGATCTAAGAGGTTTTGCCGTAGCTTTTACCATAGTGAGCCTTCGGGTGACGAGTTTTAATGACAGTTTTTTGCATTACATATGCAAATTGTGTTCAACATAAGTTTATGTGGGATCCAGATCCATTATCACATACAATAAACCCAACATACAAAACTAAGCTATCAAATGCGACCAAAATCTAGTATGTATAGTTGTATATATTGACAATCTCATCGACTCATACATATTTAAAGTCATCAATGGATCGAAATCGAATGGAGATTACAAAGTAAAGTATATATAGGTGTATATATTTTACATGTATATATATACACACGTATACGCATACATACACATATATATTAAAAATAGGTCATGCTAAACGTACCCCCTACTCCCTTCAATCAATAAAAGTAAAAAAGTGACGTGACTGGTTTAGAACAAGAAAGGAAGGGTGTGCATTCAGTAAAAAAAATAGAGGGACAGTACGTTTACCACAACCCATAAAAACCCTTTTACCTCACGATTCAAGAGCATTCGAAGTTTGCAAAAGATCATAAGGCGCCCAAAGCGCGTCCAAAGGACAAGCTCGATTCTCATCTAGCCGAACCCACGGCTTCCCCTTCCCGCTCCAATGCAACAAACTCACCGGTCCCGGATGCAAATCCCGGCAAAGCCCTTCAAAATTATCCCCTCCTAACCCATGTTGGTTCCATCTATGATCAACCGGAGCTATTTTACCAGCAAACTCGAGTAAAAAAGGCGGTAACGACCCCAATTCGTATATCCTCATCCTCTTCTGAAGCTCCATCCATTCTATAATCTTGGTCGTGTACCCGCCTTCGCGCCATCTTATTAAATCAATCACCATTACCCCGGTGTTGAAATAACAAGCGTTACGGTCAGAAAATGTTATGGATAGAGATGGGTTCGACCAGAATGTTGGTGTGAAGTATGAGGTGAAGTTTGCATTGCAATATTCGGGTGCCGCTAGTACTTTTGTACCTTCGAATGGTGTGGCGGCTAGCTTAGCTATGTCGTCCACGAGTACGAGGTCTGAGTCGAGGTAGACTACTTTTGTTACGCATGTTGGAAGAAGGTCCGCTAGGTAGTTTCTTGCGTAGTTTAGCGGGCAGTCGAGTGCGGTTCGAATTGAGGTTGAGATTAATCCTAACACGGCCGAGTCGTCGAAACGGTAGACTTGGAAGCGTAGGTAGGGGAAAGAGGATGATATTATTAGGTGGATATTGTCCGTGTGGGCAGATGCGGACGCGACGAAGTGGAAACGGATGTTTTCGGGGCAGGATGAGTGTTGGAGGACGGAGAGGATCGCGGCCATGGAGCCGCGAAGGTAGGCCGCGTCTAGAGTCATGGCGACGTGGACAATATTGGTGGAGCAAGTGTCATGTGTAGATAGACAATTGGGTGAGTTGTAGAATTTGGGTGCTTCTTTGAAGCGAGGTGGGGTGGGGGTGGTGGTGGTGGCGGCGACGATGATGGTGGTGATAAGTAGTGGTAGAAGTGTTAGTATTAGAGAGAGGGTTGGAAGAGGCATTGCTTTGATGAAAGCATAGGATCTCTCTCTTTGCTTCCACTTATCATGGAAGATGGATATAGTGAATATGTTTAGATTTTTTTTTTGTTTAATAATAAATTAATAATACTACTTGAATATATGATGCAATATATTTGGGGTAAGTTATTATTTGTTACCTAGTTGACACGTGCAAGAAAATGGTTGTTTATATTTATTGTTTTAAAATGCTATAAAAGTTGGGACTTTATTTAATTTATCATAAAAAATACTTTAAATTAAAATTAATGTGTCATGAAAAAAATGTAAAATGTGAAAATAGAAGAGGCATAATATAGGCCTCACGTATGCATAAGGGGGCTTTTTCATGTCACACATTAAGGTATGTTATGGTGGTGTGAAATGTTAACTAATGATATTGTTATGAAGTCTAAAAATTCATAGATATAATCGGACATGTTGGCATTGTTAAATTATCCATCGTATATTGTCATTCAATTGCTTCCTCCCTAGCGCCCGTGATGCAGTCCACACCCCACCCTTCCTCAATATAACGGTGTTTTGCATCTGCCTAGGTGACACCTCATAGTGCCTCACAACACATAGTGTAACATATATTGCGTTAAAGAGTTTAATTACAATCAATGTTGTGCATTTTTTTTGGGTGAGATTAAATAAAAAGTAGAGAGTTAATGATTGCTTGAAAATAGGATCGGAGGCAAATGATCAATAACTCAACAAGTCGTATTTAATAGTGATTGTGATGTCAATATATAGGATTCATAATATATAATAGCATTCATCACGTTTCTCCCCAAATTATGCAAAATAGTTTAAACTTCACTGCATTCATTGTTTATATACTTTGTGTACTATTTACCCGATGTTGAGTTTGAAGTAAACGTAATGTTATGTATAAAATTATGTGCCATTCAGAAAAAAAAGTATAAAATTATGTGTATAGTAATAGTGCATTGTCATGTAAAATTATAATTTAGTTATTAATAACAAATTTATGAAACCATTTGTTCATATAAACTATATGTAGTTTTACATAAATTTTATTTATGAAGGGCAATATAGCATATAACATACATCTTCATCCTTTGTCAAAGTCAAAACCTTGCTGATGTTAAATAGAAATAACCTAAATATACTTTTAATATGATCAAACAGATAATATTAACTTATTCTATATGTTTAAACTACATTCAATTAATTCATTTATAGCAAGTAAATATTATGGTTATAAGCAATAAGACATAACTGTAACGGGGCCAACGGATGATAGAAAAAGCTCTCAACTTTCTAGACAAATAAAGCAAATGGCTCCACACTCTCAAATTAATTATCATAGTAAACATGATTTATTTATTTTTATGGTACATTTTCATTGTCTTTAGTAAAAAGTCAATAGAAATATTTTAAGTTCAAGTTTCTGATCAGTGGTATTTTAATTCTGTTTCAGAAAATTTATGATATAATATTCAATAACATGTTACCGGAATACATGAGCCACAAGTCAACGACCAACAAGTACCAATATGAACGGAACCCTCCGTAAGAAGATCTCAATGGGCTGATTAAAAAAAAAAAAAAGAAAGAAAGAAAGAAAGAAAGAAAGAAGATCTCAATGGTTGTAACCAAATTCAAAATTTGACATGCTTAATTAATTGGTAAAACAACCATTCTCTTTACTTTAACTTTTGCATCTTCAATAAGTTTGTATGTATCATGGATAAATTTGTTGGTTTGTTTTTATAATCATTGAGTACCAAGTCTCGTGCACTTTTATGTGAAAGGTCTTGTTATTAGACTCTTCATCTTAAAGGGCGATAACTGCCTCGCCGTCTTCTTCGTGCACTTTCATATGAAAAGTTTTGTTATCAATCTCTTCGTCCTAAAGGTTTGTGTCTCATGGACAAATTAATCGTCTTGTCATATAGTTGAGTTCCATGTTTCGTGCAATTTTATGTGAAAGGTCTTCATATCAACCTCTTTGTCCTAAAGGTGGATCAACAGTAAATTCTAGGGAGCCTCATCGGCAAAATCCTATAGATGACTTGGTCTAAGCGGTGGCACCAACCTGGTTCGGTTTAAACCCTAAACAAATATCTACCAAAATCGATTCTCCAATCCCTCAATACCTTTCAGCAGAATAATCACAAGCGTCACAACACATAAACTTTCCTACAATTTCCAGCATAGCATACTCATCTAAAGCATCCTAACCCGTTAACCGGTCATATAAAATAAGTTATAACATTTTAGTTAAAAGAAAAAAAGTCAATCAACTTGCTAGAACATATGGCAGCATGCCGGTCATATATATATATATAATAAGTTAAAACATTTTAGTTAAAAGAAAAAGTCAATCAACTTGCTAGAACATATGGCAGCATGACCGAAATTATTGAATGGCATGTGCCATTGGTCGACTATTTGAAGCTTATAGACAAAATGAAATGAAGAAGTACTTATGACCCCCTTTCATATCAAATAATGAGAAGATTGATAAAATTCCATGTTCTGCACATGGCCTAATTATATATTATAACCAATATTTTTCTGTTTCCTTCCACACTGAAATGACACCCGCATACTTGGCTTGAAGTTCTCCTTTTATTGTTTTGATGTGTGGATTCATTCATTCTTTTAACTCGACCATGTGGACTCACACTTTCCACCGAGGCACCGACACATTGGGTTGGGTGAGTTAACAACTTGGACCCTAAAGTAAACGTTTACATCGTATTAATATCCATTGACTTTTGTGTAACTTAAAGAATTGAATGATGAGTTAGATAGATCTTGAAATGATGTAAAGATAATGATGAAAACAGGTATTTGATGATAGATTCTTGTATGGTAACTTTTCATGCTTTTGTTTATGGGTTATCACCTAATTTATGTGTATAATTCATTTATTCTCGGTTGTTTACTAGTATTTTATCATATTTACATATATAACTAGCATGTGTCGTGAATACATGTACGCACTTAACTTTCTATCACAACCAAACGTGCTTATCAAGTTAAATGCTACATTCTCACTTATGAAAGTAATATATTTTTACAAAAGATTGTTTTATTAATGTACTTTGGCATGGGTTAATGAATGGAAAAGACGACTCGAGAGAATGAAATTGAGATGGTAGTATAGTCAACCAACACCATTCAATGTTTTGTTTGATTACCATGTAGAAATGGAATTAATTATTATTTTGCGTTGTTAAGTAAGCAACAAAGACGAAGGATTGAAATTTGTGGTGGTGATGGTGGGTGACGGTGGTAAGTGATGGTGACAGTGGTAGGTGCCGGCGGCGGGTATTTTTACAAAAGATTGTTTTATTAATGTACTTTGGCATGGGTTAATGAATGGAAAAGACGACTCGAGAGAATGAAATTGAGATGGTAGTGGAGTCAACCAACACCATTCAATGTTTTGTTTGATTACCATGTTTAAATGGAATTAATTATTATTTTGCGTTGTTAAGTAAGCAACAAAGACGAAGGATTGAAATTTGTGGTGGTGGTGGTGATGGTGGGTGACGGTGGTAGGTGATGGTGACAGTGGTAGGTGGCGGTGGCGGGTGAGTGACGACGATGGTATGTGGCGCGGCGGGCGTCATGGTGGGTGGGTGGCAGCGGTGGTGGGCGAAGCTGACGCTAGTGGGTTGTGGTGATGTTAATGAATGGTGAAATAGGGAAAAAATAATTTGGCTTGTCAATGAAAACACAAACACTGCAAATGAGGGGTGGATGAAATGAGTTTGAGGAAATGAAATACCTTATATAATAAGTGGTTTCACTCCATTAACCAACCAAACACTTTTTTTTTCCATCTTTTCACAATGGTCTATTTCATCCCACCTCCTATTCCTGTATCCTGAACTACCTCGTTTCTTCATAAACATATAGTCTTTGGATTCTTCCTTATATATCCTAATCCTTGTCAGTGAACATACGCATTAATTTTTTTTACATGATCTTATTTAAGTGTTTTCTTTGTGTATATTATGGTGGTTTCTCTAGAAGCGATCTTTCTAACCTCAATGATAGGGTAAGAGAATCCAAAAAAATAAATTCTTTCAAAATTCTAGACTTGTCACATCAGCATCTCATATCATTTCAACCACAACTATTCCAAACCCACATTTCCTATAACAATAAATCATTCCAATTCTCCATTTAACACCCCATTTTTACAAAAAAAAAAAAAAAAAAAAAAAAAACACAGATAATAAAATATTGTATGTGTGTGTTTCCCCTACAATTCCATTCCATTCCGGACCAAGTCACTTTGGACCACATCCTACAACACTGAAGTGGTTTGGAATTCCAGACTGCGTCCAAACTTGAGTGTTATAGATACTCTAATGTTTTTATACATCATATGTGAGATTTATGAGTAAAGTTGTTGTTGTAAATATATTTACTCAACTTTAATTTTCACATATGCTAGATGTTGATTGGCCAGTATATTTGTATATGGTTCCCTGTACATGTCCATTTTCCCTTTTTTTTTTCTTTTATAAATTATTTTATTGTTACAATCTATACTACTATAAAATACAATTTAGAAATAGCATCATTATAATTTACCTCAAAGATTAAGATGGCTATGACAACTTTTGATGCGTATGGTACAAATGTTCTATGCAAGTCTTTTAACTTGCCTCCACTTCTCCTAATCAATACATATTTAATACACTAATACGTTATTTAGTAAGTTTCTCCTATTTAAGAAATCACTTAATAATAAATTTCTATCAGATGAGATTTATATTATGGTGTGTGGTGTCTACATATGAAAGTTGTGTGTGACTGCATGAGGTCAGGTATGCATCTGTGCGTTAGGGGTTTGTGTTTGCATGTGTGTCTTATGGTTTTTTTTTGTGTGTGTGTGAGGTGTTGGTGGTGCAGGTGTGACTGTGTGAGATCTATGTGTGTAGTTGTAAGGTATATATGTGTGCACCAAATACTTAACGTATTGTGTGTGCATGTGGTGTTTTCCTTTAAAAGGTTTCATAAGTAATGAGGTTGGGCGGTGATGATGAAAGCATGTGTTGGTAGAGTTTATATGGGGGTTTGCACTTTGCCGCATTGCGCAAGCTCGGGACTAGTATTGTACTAGTTGAGGGAATGCTTACTTACATGAAAAAACAAGACCATGCACGTTTATCACCTCTCTTAGAAGACATAACATTTGGTCTAGGAAGTTACCAATTTGAAAGTTAGACAAAGTTTAGGTATCGTTCTTACCCATTTTATTTTCAACTTATTTTGATTTCAGTTTTGAGTTCAACACAAGTTGAGAATTTTTTTTTTCATTTAGCATATTGAAATATTTAAATAATCTTTCACGTTGATTTTTGAGATCTAGTACTTCTATTAAAAGCTTTACTTATCTTGAACAATTTATTATGCACTACTTTTCAACTAGTAGCACATTGTTTTTGAACGGCCAAACAACTTTTATTCATATAACTGCTAGCAAGAAACTAGCAAAACAATCCGGAGTACAAATGAAAAGTAAACCGAAACTATTTTAGCCGAAACAAAAAAGTAAAAACTATCCCATTTTGTGTGCAGCAAACCGACACCAATCTTCCCAAGTCATATCGGTCATTTTTCCCCGGTTTGTTACCCATAAGAAGCTCATGATCTTTATTTCCTCCACTATTTTTTGAACCGAAATCTGCTTCTGGTTGAACATTAAGTCATTCCGCGCCAGCCAAATACTCCAAAAGGTCGTCAAAAGAACCGCATAAAAAGCCTTTATGGGTCGGACACCCTGCTTGGCTGTCACGTGGTATGATAGAATATCTCTAACATGAAAGGCGAAAAAATCCGACACATTACACCAGTCAAAAACCAGCTGCCAGACGATTGAAAAAACCGAACAGCCCGTAAAAATGTGTTCAACCGTTTCAGAAGCAAGCTGACACGCCTTACACATTTGATTCCCTAATATGGAATAAAAAAATGCATCCTTTGTGTCAATTGTTAGATCTCGGAAGCCACAAATGTAAACATGATAAAGACTTGCATATTCTTCCAATATTTTCGTATATGTCATCGTCTACAAAATCTAATCAAAGTAGTCATTCTTAAAATTTAGGGAATAAAAAAGTTGAAGATGTTATATCCATTTTTAGGATAGTCTAGGCCGGAAGTATACAAAAGTAGTGATTATGGATATGTTTGGCAACAGGCTTTTAGAAGATGACAAAAGATTAAATACAAACAAAATTATCGTGCGAACAGTACGAACTAAAGGGAAAAAAAAAGTGGCGGTGGCATTTTCGTAAATAATGACCACCACTCTTGTTGTACAATTACTCTAGTGTATATAATTACTTTAGAGTAATTACCCTAGAGTAATTATATAATTACTCTAGTTATATAACTACGCTATATAATTACTTTAGAGTAATTTTATAATTACTCTAGTTATATAATTACGCTAGAGTAATTACGCTAGTTATATAACTAGAGTAATTATATAATTACTTTAGTTATATAAAGTTTCCAATATTTACAGAAATGTCACCGCGTGTTTTTTACTTCAGTTCGTACTGTTCGTACGATAAAGCCTATTTGTACGTGAACTTAACCCTTTAGAAGATTTTATGAGCTTCTAGCTTTAATCTTTTAAGAAAAAGCTCATACTCAATAAAATATTTCGTTTGGTTGAAGGGGCATGAAGCTTTTAGGTTATGAGCAAAAGCTCCATATTGAAACGTTACTAGTATTAGCGTTTAAGAAAAAGCTTCTATTAGCTATAAGCTTTTAATGAATAAATGACATAAATATATTCATTCTACCATAAAAAAAACAAAAAAAAACCCCATGCATACAAGCTTTTAATTACGTCAATTTTGGTCATTTTATACATTTTATTAAAAGCTCAAGCGACTTTGCCAAACACAAAAATATATTTAAAAAGCTACCAGCCACAAGCTACCATCTAGTTTTGCCAAGCATACCCTATGTGTTAATGAGAATGTGGGGCTAATCTATTTGGTGGAAACTTTTACCTTTTAGACTATCTGTTGTGGACACGCGAGCAGGTGGGCGGGAGCGAGCCACGATCCACATGGCTCGCAAACACCACAACAAGGTCAGGCGATCCCCTGCACGAGTGAGTATAAGCGGGCATGGTAGCGGTGGATTTGAACGTTGTGGGGAGGGGCTGTGACCATTAGGGGAGCCGTTGGGGGTTAAAAAAAATCAATTTCCATTTCCTATTTAAATACAAACCAATCCATTTACATTTTTTTTACCTCATTCATTTCTTAACTTCTTATCTTCTCACTTTCTCTCAACTCTCAACAAAAAAAAATGGAATGAAATGATTTTTCTACATCCGATTCTACGGAGGAAGGCGATTTGATTATGGAAGCGGGTAGGATAACGGTTAACTACTTGATTGAGCGGTCTCAAAGGCGACACGGGCTAATGAGACAACCATCTCTTGATTGTGATAGAGAGGGGGCTAACGAAACTTTGATACGACACTAGTTTAGTCCTGATCCTCTTTACAACGATGAACATTTTAGATGACATTTTCGAATGAGCAGACAATTATTTATGCGTTTAACAAATGATTTGTCGGAGGTATCATTTTTTTCAACAAACAGAAGATGCAAGATGTAGACTAAGGTTCACCTTCGTACAAAAATGTACAACCGCTATATATTTAGCCCCACTGATAAGTGCTTGGAAACTATAAAACTATAATGTAGTGTTTGGTATGATGGAATAGAAGAAGGAATGGAATGGACCATTATGAGGGAATGAAAAATAGTGTGTTTGGTTGGTCATAGGAATGGAATCACCCATTCCAAAAGTCATTCCATTCCCTCAAAACCATTCCATCCACCCCCCATGTTTTTTTTTTCATTCCATCCCTTATTCACCCTTCATTAACAACATCATAAGCCACCACCCGCCACCACCACCACCAACCACCATCGTCACCACCCACCACCACCTACGACCATCGTCACCACCCACCACCACCACCAACCACCATCGCCACCACCCACCACCACCACCACCGCCAACACCACTCACCACCGTCTCCCACCACCAACTTCGTCGCGTACCACTGATGCCACTACTACCCACTACCGTCGTCGCCCACCCACCATCACGACCATCCACCTCCACCTTCCATCGTTGCCACCGCCGCCACCCACCACCGTCGCTACCGCCACATATCACCACCCACTATCACAGCCACTAACCAACACCCACCACCGCCACTCACCATCGATTTTATTCCTTCGTCTTTTCCTGCCTATCCAACAACACAAAGTAATGTTTTGTTTCATTCCCACATGGCAACCAAACAAGACATGGAATGGTAATGATCCATTCCATTACCTTGTCCATTCCATTACCTCATCCATTTCATTCCCTCATTCATTCCATTACCCCATACCAAACAGACCCTAAGATAAGTAAATAAATAACAATAAAATAACTTAAAACTAATAAAAATCTATTCAATATTAAAGAAAGATAAAATAATAAACAAATACCAAAAAACTAATAAAAACACTAACAAAAACACTTAGAAAATGACTACAAAATACATAAAAAAAATTAAAAGTAATAAACATCACATGCTGCCACATCTCGTGGCCCAAAAAAAAAAAGCCACGTAAAGTTATAAACACAACGTCTCAAGCCAAAGGAAACAAAATGAAATTATGAGCAGCCACTCATGAAGCTCAACTCTTAAGCCCAAAATAATAAAGAGAAGGTGGATCAGGCATACTGTCCACGAGATTTAGCCCCAAGTGTATTTATGGAATTCAGTTTCGGCCACTTTATTCCTAAAAAGCCCAAAACTTGTTATTGAACCACCCTATTTTCGATGGAACAAGAAGATATGTATGGGGCAGGAACAATAAATAGAGAGAGAACCATCGACCTCAGGAAAGAATTGTTATACAGCAGCAATATTATTTCGACAAGAAGCAATATTTTGGAGCTTTTGGAGTGGTTTTGAAGAGTAGTAGGCTCGTGATTAAAGAAACGAAGTGTCTTGGGTTCGTTTTTCATATGATTCTGTTTTTGAACTCTAGTTATTACGTTTTATCTTTATTTCCAGCCATCTATGTTATGGATTTTATACGTTTTATATTTTGAACATTATGAGTAGATAAACATTTACGCTACCTAGGTCATGTAGAACAGGGGCGGACATAATTAAAGAGGAGGGGTTACGGACGTTGCGGCTCAACTTCGCGCGTATAGTGGAAAATTAGTGGAAAATTTGGTTTTTTTTACGAAATTTGGAAAACGTTGCTACTAAAATGAAAAACGTTACTACTGATTTTGTGGCATAGATCCGCCACTGATGTAGAAGACTATTTCGTGACTTGTGACGTTCGGTTATGGATAATAAAATTTTGGTTTAATGTTTTAGTAAAATATCTATGTGTTGTTGATAAAAATGAGTATAAATGCTTTTAGTAATCAGTTCCCATGATTGTTGCTTTGCGTTTTATCTAGTTTGGTACTTTAATTAGTAGTTTCGAGTTCTTGAGTTTCGCGTGATTTTCCATAGACTTTGTGTTAGTGGTTTATTCTTAGATGTTTCTTGTCTTAGATAACCCTATTAGCAACCTTGTGAGTATTTAAAATTAGTGTTATGACACTTTTGAGAACGGAAGGAAATAGAATGTCAGCTTGTCTAGTTCTTAGGTTTTGGTATAGGTGAGACCGGGGGAGATCCTAACTTATTTACCTTAGTGTCCCTAGCAAATTCGAGTTTTTGTCAATAACCTTATATTACTCCTTCACACTTTCGGGTGTGTTGTGATTAGCGAGATCAGGAGCTTAGCGAGTCTTTTGAGTACCTTAGCATTCCCTAGTAAGGAGAGACTGGGAGGTACAAACTAGTAACCGATGATTTAGACGTCCCAAAATATTTCCTGAGAGGTGTTAGTGAGTCTGGGAGGTTATCTAGTATTCTTTAGGGCTTTCTAGGGTCAGACATATCCTTAGGAACCTGATAGCCAATCCATTATCCATTTCTAAGAGTTGTGAGTTGGTGTTAGGATTCTAGACCTAGGTAGTTGTTTTTCATATTATCTAAGTTTTTCTCCAATTTTCTGTGCTTTCCGTTCTGCTTTCTTTTTCCTTTTCTGTTTTACTTATTTTATTTGATTAGCTTATTTTTCACTTTAAAAACAATTTTCTCAAAAATCAAATTAGAGGGTGTTTGGGATTGAGTTACAAAACAACTTATTGACTTATTGGCTTCATTCAAAAGCCAATAAGTCAGTAAGCTGTTTTCAAGAAGTCAAAAATCATGGCTTTTGACTTTTGGTTATTTTACACTAATAAGCTAAACCAAACACTTTTTAAAAAACAACTTATTTACTTATTGACTTTTCCTACCACAAAAGCCAAGCCAAACACTTTTTTAGAAACTCCTTTTTAAAAAGTCATAAGTCAATAAGCATTTCTGACCAAAAGCACTTTTGGAGTTAAATAAGCAATCCGAAACACCCTCTTATTAGGCTAAGAGTCGATAGAGGTTTAGTGCCAAGAGTTGTTAAATTCGTGTCCCAGGTTCAATACTCAGAGTTACTTGTTTTACTATTTTTTACTAATGCACTTGCGATAGTATGTGGTTTAGCAGGTTTTCCATTCTTTAAACTTATTTGAATTTATTTATTTAATTAATACAATTTCACACATGAGAGAGAGAGAGAGAGATAGAGAAAGAGAGTGTGTGTGAGTGTGTACAAAAGTTTCTTAGGGGGGACGGATCGCCACCAGATTTTGGCACGGGTACCTTAGTACCAGCACGGTAACACCGCCGCCACCCGTGCCGGTAGGGGTCTCGTGAACCAATTTCGGGTTCTTCTTACCGTGCTTGTACAAAGGAAACGTTTTTTTTTCCTTTGACCGTTATTTTTTACCGTTTACATTAAACCATATCTACACATACAATTTTACACAACTACATCTAATATGGGTGGTGGTAATATGTTTCCGAATACATATCGTCAACCGATTTCACACCAACCGACTACACACCAACCAACTACACATACACCAACAACACACCATACAACTACACACACACTGACAACCCAAGCAACTACATACCCACCGACTACACAACCTCCCCCAACATTTGAATTTTACGAGCCAGAAGATCCTGACGATTTGACCACTGAAGAATTGATTTACGCATATGATTACGTAATGGCTCTACTACAACTAGGAACAATACGGGTTGGAGATGTTGTCCGAGTGTCGGAGCGTGTCAATCCTCCTAGAGTGCGAAACCCACCGGCTACGGTACAAAATCCCCCGGTACAAAACCCCCGGATGAAGGTTATGAAACTGATCCCGGGGCCGAATACGTAAATAATTCGGATGAAGAAATGTATTGCCCGACACCCGAAAGTGAGGGATATCAAACGAGAGGTCGGACGGGCGTGATAGTGATCGTGACATTTCTTCGCCCGAGTCAATCGCGTATTCTTTCTTTTTTTTTTTTGCTATGTTTAAGTAGTATTTTAATTAGATTTATGTTTATGTTTAATTAATATTTTAATTAGGTTAATTATAGTTGTATTTTGATTGTTAATTTTTTTTAACGGTTACTTTTATTAAACATTAAAACCCATTAAACATTAAACAACGTTAAACATTAAACAATAAACAACATTAAACATTAGTTATTAAACATATCGCACAACAATCGCCACTCGCAAAGTGGATGAAGTTATTCCCGTGTGCATGGTAATAGTCGCGGCGCGTGAGTTGGATTGCAATGTCTTCTTGAAGATTAGGGTGTCTCTCCATCGTGGCGTCATAAAGGGCGTTCCAATGGATACACCTGAACCAGAGAGCATATTTGCGCCGATTATTTTATTGAATTCCACCGACACCCGGTTCCAAAACGAATCTCTCCTCAAAGGATTGATTAAGATGGAAATTACATAACTTCATCTGCTGCACCATCAAGTCGAATTCAAATGATTAATTTAGTTGTATTGACAAGGTTAAATAAAATTTATCTAGTATTAAATTACAAATGGTTTGTGCATAGTAGTGTTGTACTTCATGCTTAGTTGGTTTTGTGTGCTTAGTGATGTTGTACATAGCTTTTTGTTAGTTGTACATGATTGTTTCTTTTATGGGTTTCTAGACTGCATCGTAATTCTTGATTGTTTTAGTCTTTCAAGACCAAAACTTTATGACATTAATCAATTTTGCAAAATCCACAATAACCCCAGACGAAGAGGAAGAAGAACGACGGAGCAAAGGTCAGCGTATTGCATCCCCTAGGTAGATGTCGCTCGAACGGCGGCAGGTGATTAGGTAAACGTACGTATTTGATTGATTTTCATTCAATAATTTACTTCGGTTTCACAGTTGCGATTGAAATGGTTTGCAATGATGCTGCAAATTCTGAGGAAGAAGTGCTCTGGCTGTTGGGTATGCTTGACCGGGTGTAAACTAGGCTTTGAGTTTGAATCAATGTTTGTATCTTGAATGTGTAAATGTTGTTGTTTGTCTTTAAACATGTGTTGTCTTCTTAAATGTTTATGTTTGCTTGTGTTGTTTACATGCAGTGGTGTGGAATAAAATGTTTCATTAGCTTACAGACTTAAAGGTATTTGATTAAGTATGTTTTTTACTCTTTGTTGTGTGAATTTTCTTACTGTTGCTGTTCATTAGGTTTTCGATTAAGAGAATAATTGTTTCTTTATCTCTTTCATTGACACTACAAACACAACGTTTATATCATCTTTGCCAAATTTATGTTGTGAGGAGATTCTGCCGTAGCTAATTACACTTTATGAAGCATGGTGTACACACTAATGAAACGCCTTACTCACTTTTTGCCACGTTTACTCAGAAGGTTTAAGGAGGTTGCAAAGATGCTTTAGGATTACAATGCAGGCCTGAAACTAAAAATGGCGTCCGATGATTCATCGTTGTCATCTGATTAAAACTCACAACCGCCCACCAGAGAATGATTCAAGTTGAAGATGTCTTAATTTGGGTGTTGCAAGTTCAGTTTTGCTGAACAGATAATATTCATGTTCACCTCTTTGACTGTAATGTAATTTTGTTGATAAATTTATTAGGTTACCGTCAAGGCCTTCTTACTTTTTTGGTGAGCATAATTCAAGTTAAAGTGGTCTTAGTTTATTATGTGTCAGAAATCATGGTAAATCAGAATACTCAAAAGATTTTATTCAGAAACAAAGTAACAAAGAATCAAGAAATACAAAGACAATCTCTCAAACTCTCATAACACCTACAATACTAGACAATGATCAGAATCAGATCAACAGAGAACAAGATGTTAACTGCTAGAACACACAAACCCTAGATCGCCTAATAACACTGAGTATTACACGAGAGAACAAAGAGAGAATAAAACTGAGCCGAAACCCTAGAATAACAAAATAACAATCTATTTATACTACGAGGAGAAGGTTCCAGAGAAGAAACACAAAGTCTTGATCTCTCCACCGTTGATCTTTGGAGCACACGAATTGGGTAAAATGGACGATCAAGATTAGTGGTGTTTGTTATAACAATAACTCAGTAGCTGGACCAAGCCCATACTCCATAAAGTCTTGTTGGACTCAATCATATCTTGGGCTCTTTTATTTCTGAACTAGATCAACTTCTTAAATGAGTCCATAAGTCCACACGAACAGTCCAAAAGTCCAAATGATCTCAACTCACGAACACATCTAGTCTTTATCATGTACCTGCCAATTACTTATGCAATATATTAAAGTCTTTGATTTATTATGACAAAACCTTAAAGACTAATTTGACAATATTAGATTGACTAATGAAAGGATATCCATACTTTCAACATTATGGATATGCCATGACAAAGATTTTGGCATCTCTTTAAAAGTTCAAAGTTGTTTCTAATTTGTTTTGTCTTGCATGTGGACTTATGGAAGTAGACTTCCTTATTGGAACATAAGTATACACTGGAATCTTATATTTATATTTCTTAGTGTGCCTTTTACTAGATGATATCAAATGACATGAATTTTTTATAGACTTAGATAAAATTTAATTTGACAACTTCAAAGACAAGAGCAAGCTTGAAATTCATATTATCCCTCACATAGCTATCAATACCTACATTTACCAACATGGCATCATTGATAGTGTAGCATGATTGGATAGTTTGGTGTTGGTTTGTACGCTGCTTATTTGGTTGCTAATCAGCTATAATATGTTGAAGTACTATAGGTTGGTCCAAGATTTTGTGTAAATCCAATAAATATATTTCCATATCATTTTATAGACTAGACCCGTTTGACCCGTTTTTATTTACTACGGTGACCATGGCGGTATAATAGACTGTTTTGAGGCACATGGCTAGGTTGCGTAACGAGTCAACATAGACAAGTTTTTATACGGGTATTAATTGTGTCGGAGGAGCTTAGTTTGAACATGTAATGGAATCTACACTCTCCGTTGCAACGTGCGGTTAATCACACTAATTAAAATAAAAAGAATAATAATAAGTTTGTTAAAATAGGTTAATAGAATATTACAATAAATAAAAAGAAAAGAATTCAAAATACATTAGTTCAACTGATTAAATAAAAAAAAATCGATGTAAATTAGTTGAAAATTCTTAATTATAATAGAGTTAATTTGATTAAATTACAGAAACGATCCCTGTAATTAAAATAGAGTTAATTATACAAATGGTCCTTTATAGTTATAAAAGAGTATTTTGGTAATTTTATCTAAGATCTAAAGTTGAAATTTGTTAGCCGTAGCACCTTAAATTATTACAAATTAAAATCATAGAACCCGAATTTGTTACAAATAGATCTTAATAATTAGAGGTGTGTTCCTTTAGATAAACCACAAGGATTATGTAAGTAATTAACTCTTACAAAATTGTAACCTTTAACTTATTATCACTTATCTTCATAACTTAGTACTCAAAAGTATTACTAAAAAATCATAAAAAGATTAAAAAATCACATTAAAATAGATTTAAACCTAAAAGCTCAACATTTGTTTCCATTCTTTTCCTTTCAAACACGTCATAACTTTATATGAATTACACAAAAAAATCTCAATTTCAAATTAAAAAACTTAGAGACGAAGCAAAATATCTCAATTGAAAATGCAGCTTGCATTTAATATTCACGTATGTACGTATATATACAGTATAAATTTGAGAAGGGGGAGGGGCATCACCCGATTTTATCACGGGTACCCCACTACCCATACGACGACATCGCTGTCAGTGAAATGGGTAGTAGGGGGGAGGGGTAGATTTCACGGGTGCTTGGTCACGGATGGAGTGAGAGCATGGATTTTTTGTTTTTATGGATTAGATAGTTTAAGAAAGTGTTGCCTCCAAATTGAAGTTTGACGGTTCAAAATTAGTGGAAGTCAAGATACTTCGGGGTGGCACCCCTCCCCTAACAAACCGACATATTTTGCAATGTTACACACCAAAAAGCAACTGTCCCTACCATTTCGGCATCGTGCGCAATTCGTATATGCGTGTTAAATTTGTGAATCATTATCTTATTATTTTCATCATAAAATCTTTGGTTTCTCATTTTCTTGAATTTTATATTAAATCCTCCCCAAGTAAGCAACCACCAGTCAAATATATATATATTTCCTTCCAAACCCTTAACCCATCTTCTAACATTCAACCCCTCATCACCGTTTAATCATCCCCTTAAAGACTTTTAATCTCCTTCTTGAACCTCCATCAACCACCACCATTGGCGTTCCGATCACGGGTCAACAGCCGATAGAACAATGGCGTTGACCCGCAAAACATTGATCTATTACCTATCAGAACACCCAAAAATAGTGAATTTCAGGTGGAGCCACACGCAATCATGGGGCTCCACCTGGTCATTCCTATTCACCTCAATCATCACATACCTTATTTTCTCTCTCCTCCTCCACCTTCTCCTCTACCGCCGCCACCGCCCTGTCCCCCTAGGCCCAATCCCAGCCCTCCACTCCCTCCTCATGGCCCTAATCTCCCTCACCACCTTCACCGGCATCCTCTTCTCCGCGGCAGCCGAAATCCGCGACACCCGTTGGTTCTGGTGGCGAACCAACACCACCCCTTTGCAATGGTTCCTCTGTTTCCCACTTGGCACCCGTCCTTCGGGTAGGGTCTTTTTTTGGTCATACATCTTTTACCTAACCCGATTCCTCCACACCTTTAGAACGTTTTTCGCCATCCTTCGACGCCAAAGCCTCTCGTTTTTTCGCCTTTTCAACCACTCAATCCTCATAATCATGTCCTTCCTTTGGCTTGAATTCTCTCAATCGTTTCAAGTAACCGGTATCTTGTTAACAACCTTGGTGTACTCCATCGTGTATGCCTACCGCTTCTGGACTGCGATCGGGCTCCGAGGCGCTTGTTTTCCGTTTGTTAACGGCTGCCAAATGGTTTTGCTTGGGTGCAACGTTATCTGCCACGTTGGAGTGCTTCTTCTTCACGTTAAGAAAGGTGGTTGCAATGGTATTGGTGCATGGGGAATTAATTCTGTGCTGGACGGTGCCGTTTTGTTGCTATTTTTATATATTTATGTCAATGGTTATTTAAGAGGAAGAAGAAGCCGTGGTGATCATGTTGCTGCTATTGTGGAAACCGATCGGATTGGTTGTTGCAAGAGTACTAAAGAGAAAGATATTTGAGAGGTGTGTAGCCCATTTCTTTTGTTAAGGGTTTTTTTTTTTATATAGAAAGTGAAACTTAGAAAATAAATGAATTATGTATATATTTGTTTTGAAGCTAAGATAGTCAAGATTTAGCTGTTTTTGTACATTATTTTTAAGTGAAATTTATTTAAAATAATTAAAAGAATAAAGATGAATAAATAAATAAATGAGCATGAGTTTCGTGGAGTTAATTGTCAAAAGTGGTTGGTTGTTGTATGAATAGAGATTTATTAAATTATCTTTGTCTGTTTTGTGTTTCGTTTTCCTGCGTTGTTGGAGTGGTTAGAAATAAGTGGTTTTAGTAGAGTTGCATGTGTAAATTTTAAAGGTGTGAGAGAAACTCAGAATTTGCATTTGAGAAGTCTTGATTTCATTTCAATGATTAAGTAATATTTTGTTTTTCTATTTCTTATGTGATTTATAGCTTAATCAATTCAATGGTAAAAAAGGTCTCTAGATTGTTATAAATCAATAGTCATTACTAAAGTTCCTTGGGCTTGGTTTACACGATTGGTTCTTGAATATCTAAAAGTTATACCTCCGGATCAGAGTTAGGGATTGGTTCTCAAAGAAGACTAACGTGTAGTAATTAACGTGATGTAGAAGGCCTGTAAAAGAGAACATCGTTAGGCTCGTTACAGGATAGAGGGAAGGTCTCTCTGTAACCACCCTCCAACGTAGAATAAGCATGGGTTTTTGAGATATAAAGTAGAGAGAGTTTGGTTCGGAGGTTAACCAATACTTTTTTTTATGGATTGTGAGGGGGTATTTGTACTGACATGTGGGCCTTCGTAGGATTAGGCCCATGGGCCTTCTATGACCGAAGCAAGGGTCGTCATAGCTTGGTTGCTCCGGTGGGCCGAGCTGTCGTCCAGAGCTCTTGATCCAGACCTCGGGGGGCATATCCTCTCCAATTTTAAATTCCAACATAACGGATGATTTGTTAAACCATTGAAATGGACGCCTGCACGTTTCCGACTGAATAACTTGGTTAGTTTTGGGTTGGAACACCCCTAGAGGGGATAGTAACGATTTCCAGTTATCTTTGATATTTGTTTTTAATTTAGAGCGTTTTAGGATTGTGATTTATTCCAATTACGTCATTGCGTTTACACATTTTAAAGGTGAAAAGATGATCATGTCTACGGTTGGTGAAACACGAAGAGATGACGATGGTTATCTATGGGTGGTTAGGTTAACGATAATAATAGTAGCAAGAACGTCGATGACGAAAACAACACTTAAAATGTAAGGGTATTTTTAGGCGAGACAAATAGTATACAAATACGATTTTTAGTATAGACATGTTTTATGCTTCTTTAGGGCAAGTTTTGGTTGTTTATATTAATTCCAAGCTTGACTAGGGTTGATATAATCGTTTTAGAGTTGTCTCAAAAGTGTTCAGACGATTTTTGGCTATAATATCGTCTGAAGTTGGCCTGAAAAATGCATCTAAGGACCTGAAAGCGGTGTTTTTGAAGCAAAGCAAGAAGGTTGTGCCAGGTTGAAAAGTAGGCCTAGGCATGCATTTGGATGAGCCTTGATAACAGAGAGTAACATTAATTGTGTACATTGTATGTTTGATCCAGAGCAATGGGATGGACGGAGTAATGTAATGGATCATTATCATTCAATAATCTTGTTTAGTTACCATGTAGGAATGAAATAAATCATTACTTTATGTTATTTTGTAGGCAAGAAATGACAAAGGAATAAAATCAGCGATAGGTGGCGGACATCGGTGGCTGGTTGTAGTCATCGACGGTGTTTGGTGGCGATGGCCGACAATATCGGCAATGGTCAGTTGTGGTGGTGTGTCTGTGGTAAGTGGCGGTGGTCTACAGGGGTGGGTGGTGGTGTTTGGCAGTAGAGGAAATGACGATAGTTGGTGGTGGCTAGAAGCAGTGGTGGCCGGAGGAGTCGGCGGTTAGGAGTAGCGGCGACGATGGGTGGTGGTGGTAACGGTTGGTGATGGTGGTTAGGGGGTGGTGGTGATGAAGGGTAATATAAGGAATACAATGAAAAAAAAAAACGAGGTGGTGAATAGAATGTAATTGAGGTTTTTAGGGTGAATGCAATGACTGATGTAATGACTATTTATATTCCGTCTCTTATTCCTGCATACTCTAACTAATAGTAATATAATTAAACGTCATTTATTTATGTAATTTTGACATTATATTGCCCCACAAAGTGATATAAATTTTTAAAAAGGCGTTCCCAAATGTGTTAAGCAAAACCAATTAAGCCGTTAAATATAACAAATATTCAAGCCGGTAAAAATAATAGAGTTCATATGATTTTCATTTGAAGTGTTCATTGTTTTCTCATGAGGGATAAACCAAATTTGAAAAAGGTAGATCGAGCCGGTAAAAATAATAGAGTTCATATGATTTTCATTTGAAGTATACATTCTTTTCCCTTGACAAATAAACCATTTTTTTTTTAATTTAATCATTTCCAATAAAAAACAAGTTACATCTGGATAATGAGTAAGGAGCAACAAGCTGCGTCGCTATTCCTTTATAAATCGCAAAGTCTATTCTACTAAATACAAATCATTGGTTTCTCAGGCTCTGGTAAAAAAATAGATTTAAAAGATAAATAACCTTGTGATTTCTAGACATTTTGAGAATTCGTGCACGGATAATAAATTTGTAAATCGAGGGACAACTTTTGTCATATTTCAACTTTGTTTATGAGGTGTTAAATTTTACGCATAGAATGTTTTTTTAACGGCCAACAAACAATGTCTCGAGTATCCGGGGTATCCATCAATTGGTTACAAAAACACCTCATACGCCCCTGGGTGAAGACACGTCTTAGGTGCCCACCCGCCCAAAGACACGACAGTAGAAAATTAGTAAAACCCGGTGGGATCAAGGATTGAACATGGCACTTCAAGAAGACTAGGTTCTACCCATCATTTCTCATGCCACTCAACCACAAAGATGGAGGGCTACACATCTAATGTCAACGTTGGATTTGGTTAAAATATGTGAATAACAACCCAAAAATTGGATGACAAATTGGTGCGTCACACACCAAATTATTATTATTAGGGTGGGTGGGGTAGTCATCACACCATCGATCACTAACTAATCCCCACATGTCATCTCCATTTATGACATTCAATCACAAGGGGTGGTCATCACACATATCATTAACTTTTTTTTAAATAAACTAAAAAATAAATAACATTACATTAGATAAAATAAATTAACATTACATTAAATAAAATAAATTAACATTACATAAGCTAAATTAAAATAACATAGACATTACATAATAACTAGAAAATATAATTAAACCGTACGTAAAATATTTGTCACACCTCAAAATGTGGAAAATCTTCACCCACCTCATAAACATACGATATCTGAGCAAGGTTTATAAGCGTGTCCTCTAATAGGTTGGGGCCTTGGGTGTCATTCTTGATTTTTTTTAACATTTTTCAAAGGTTTTACACTTCTCTTTGAGATCGTTATACTTGTGCGAGAATGAATCACAACTACGTTGTGTTCCCCAGACTAGTATACCAAACTCGGCTAAAACTTTAGCCCATTGTGGACCACCCCGACTCGTTGATGTCATATCTTCATGTACATTGTCATACACGATGATTAGAGCAAGTTTCTCCTCTTCCGTCCAAAGCACCATTGTTGAACTTGTGATTGTGATAGGAGAAGAATTGAAAATTTTTTAATGTGATAGGAGAAGAATTTTGTATTTGAGAGTTGAAATGGTGGTATGTATGTATGTAAGGTAATTTTTTTTTTTTTGTCATTTTAAACGGCCATGTGACCATTGGCTAACGTCTCGCGAGCATGATTCATGTCGCGGTAGCGATGAAATTTAACCATCACGACGGCGGCGGGCGGTGCTCGCAATGGTCTGGGCCATCACGGACCGCCCCGTGTAGCCTTACTATACTACTCTTGTTGTCGCTATCTCCCCCTTCTGCTCCTCAATTGCTACCACTATTACTACAACCACTACCACTACTGCCACCACTACACGACTACCACTAGTATGTTTTTCTCAAGAACCCAAACTGGTTTGAATGTTGACCAGTTCCTTCCCGAACCCATTTTGGGTTGAAATCGATTCGGTTTTGCTCCAGTTTCAATGGTTTGAAAGACCAGTTTCGGTTCAGTTTCGATGTCGGTTACTAAGCCGGTTCATATGCGCACATTTAAAAAAAGTAAGACAAGAAGAAGAAAAAATAAACATAAAATACAACTTTTATTATATTTGAAGGTTTTCGAAAAAAGAAAATAGAAAAATGAAATACGAAAAACATAATTCTAAAAATTACAATCATTATTTTTTTTATTCTTCGCCCAAACTACTTATGTGCATCAACACATCGTATCGAGTTATTCATCTGATAGGAGCTCACTTCGTCTCTCTTCCACCTCTTCAAGTATTCGTTCTTCAATTCACATTTGGTCTTTAAGAGTTTGGTGTTGTACTCGATCCACTGCGTTCAAGTGATATTTTAAACATATGCACATCTCTAACGAAAGGGGAGATAGTCTTGTTCTTCGTATCAAGTGATCTTTTTTTTTTTTTTTTGCGTTTTTAAGAGTTGTGATCAATCCAAAATATCTATAACCTTTTTATATTAAGGGTGGCAAAATGGGGATTTTATGGTGAGAAACGGTCCAAAAACGGTCTCAAGGAACCTAACGACTAGTTTTTAACGTATAAGAATTCAAATGCTAATAAACCAGTTTAGGACCGGTTTTTCACAAACTGGTTCGGGATCGATTGCCAGAAAACCGGTTCTAGTCGGGTTCAATTGGAAAATGGGGGGATCGATGTGGGACTAGTGGCTCGAAAGTAGAACTAAAATCGGGTCGGAAATATACGATTTGGGATCGGTTTCACCGGTTCGAGTCCACGAACTGGTTTTTTTGTGCACCTTTACTTTGTGGCATATTTTATTATTGTGGACTACTGGGCTCAAGAAATACGATGAATGGAAGTTGGGTTTCTAAATAGGATGGGCCCAATTGAGCCTAGAAGTCCAAATCTACACTTAGTTTAATGATAGGACTTCTAAGCCTATGTTTAGGGTCCCATGGTGTATAACTAAGTCTAGCAAAGGTCATTCTATTGATAAACAAGAAACTCGGTTTGGAAACTGAAATTCACCAAAACTAAAACCAGTATTAAACAAAATCCCAAACCGAAACTGATACACAAACAAGAACCGAATCAAAACTGGTACCGCTAAAAACTGGTTAAAACGAAAAAATCCAAAGCCGAAACCGGTTTAAGAAAATTTTTTAGCCAAAAACATAAATAAAATTATGTTTTCTTTGTATTAAAATTCAATTTTCTTATTTAACAAAATCTAAAACTTAATAGTAGTTAAAATATATGTAGTTTATATGATTTTCAAAGTGTATATATAAAATAGAATGGAACCGAAACCGAGTAAAAAACCGGTTCGTGGCTAACCAAACTGGGACGGAATTGAACCGATTTTAAACCAAAACCGGGTTGCCTTGGAACCAGTCAAAATCGGTTCTGAACCGAAATCGGTTTGAGAAAAAAAATGATTTGTTCACCTCTAGGTCATTCTTTACACCCCTAATTAGGGATGAGCTCAGTACCGGTACCATGTCGAATATACCGGTACTGAATATCCCCAAAATTTAGTGTCGTTACCGAAAATATTCTATACGGTGCCGAAAATACCAGTACCGGAATTCCCCAAAACATGGTGTCAAGTTGGCACCGAAATGGACTAGTACCATTATTTTCAGTAACGTTATTTTTCAGTACCAATATATTCAGTACCCGGTATCAAAATGCTCAACCTTACTCCTTTTGAAACCCACCACTAAGTTCATCCTCCACCATCCATAACTCGTCACCGCCACCGGGCCTCACTCCTACCACTGCCTCTACCTCTTTGCCGTCCCTTCACTCCTCTGCTTCGCCTTAACATTCTCTCTCTTTACCACCCTTCTTTACACCACCACCATCTTCGTCGTCTCTGCCACTGCCACTTACACTCACTCGCTACTCAAACTTGTGTTCAATGCCGTCAGTGATGTAATGGGAATTTGTGGTTGTCTCCTTCCCTCATCAGATCTACAATCCATTACCATTGTCTGAAAAACGAGACCTGCAACCAATCACCATTGTCGGACTTATGGGAGGTACTTGACCCGTGATCTGCTCTTTTAGAGAGAGTTGGAGATAGAAGTGGACATAGTAGGCAGAGATGGGATATGGTGGTTGTGACGGTTATGGTTAAGATGAGGTGGTAGGCACGTGGACTCAATTTAAAGTATTATTTAATCTTTAAAGGTTTTGAAAGGGAATGGATGATATATTATTTCTTTTATTTCTTGCCCTTGTCTTCAAATTTCATTTATTAAGTAAATGTTTATGAAAAATGAATTAGATTCTACTTGTTTATTTGGATTCCATTTATATTGAATTGAAAGGTTTGTTAGAATCTCATTCAGCAGAAATTCTTAGTCAAAATAGGATTATCGTAAGATATAGAAAGATAAAAAGTTCTATATTTTTCTTAGTTTCATTATATATGATGAGAAAATGATATTTTTTGTCTGTTATAAGAATTTCATCTTTTATCTTGTTATAGAGGCTTCTTGATCAATAATCAGAAATACTAACTGATGTACCTGAGATGCATTTCCTCTGGCTCCCAAAAAAGACATTATATGGACTGGATTAAAAGGATCGGTCATCCGAAAATTAGGAGTCATTTATTGTCGCAAATATTCATTTGTGGCATACTATATCTTGATCGAGTGACGCAATTTTTCTACTGCGTGTACATTCCCATAATTGATGGTGTTTACCTAAATAAAACTTTGTTGTGTAGTGTCTTGAATGAGCCATCTTTTAGAAGGTATTTTAATGATCATCAATTCCTAATGAAATGGATGTGGCGGTAGCTTTGTCGGAAACCCAGAGTCTTTACTTCCTAAGCACTGCTAATGTGGCTACTAAGCTATTTCTTTGGAAAGCTTCTACTAAGATTAGAAATTACCCAATAAAGCTGCCGGTGGTGGGCACGTGGACCCAATTTACAATTCTATCAAAAAGTCTTTATGTCTGAAAAAGTGGGAGAGACATTTTTAGACCATTGATCAATTGCAATCAATGGCTACGATTGAGGGTGGAGCACTTGGACTCAATTACTCAAATGACACAAGTTATGACAAAAAAGGCAACATAGTGATGGTTACTATCGTTTACTTAGACTATACGGTGTGGTGAGGGGGGTGAATGGGCTCGGAGCAACACATAGCAGCCATTGTAGAGGAGACTTATCCTTCCAAGCCCCAAAAATGCACGGGGTAGTGGGGCGTGGAGAAGGGAGCGTTTTTAATTTATTTTTTTATTTTAAAGCAATTACCACACCATGCGAACCACCGTTCCACCACCACTATAACCTCTGCAACCTTCTCCACCCTTCTCGTCGCTCATTACCACCCAATTTTCCAACCACTAAGACCACCGTAACCACCAACCCCATTGTTATACCCCCACTGTTACCGATCACAAACCTTACCGTCTCCACCACCTACGATGCCCGCATGAACCTCCCAACTGTTGCCACCCCCAACGATTATATGTGAACAACCAACCTAATCATACCACGTTACCTTCTTCTTTTCCCCCACGTTGGTGGAAATCTACAAGCCCTCCCTCATGCCCTATCCACGCCATGTTACCGGGTTATGTTGGTGGCGTGGAAGGGCTTCAACCCCCCTGCCACCACACCGTGTAGCGTTATATTTTGTTGCGACAGTTTAAACGTTAAGAACTATTGTATACATTTTTTTTTACAAAAGTCATAAAATTTAGAATTTTTGCTTCTCTGTAATTGAAGTTTAATTATATACTTCTTTAAAAAAAATACTCTTTTCAAGCGTTTTAAATTGTATGAGTTCAACAGTATGTTGTTTCTTTTAACACTGCCTTTTAACTTCAGTCCTAACCCACCAATACACTATACACATACTATATGAATATCTAAACTGACTGTGATTTTTTTAAATTACAACAGTTCATTTCCTTTCATTAAAACAAAATACGAAAGTTACATAACAGTAGAAGGTAGACGGGCAACAAGCTGCCCCGCCACCCCTTTCTGAATTGCGAACCATAGTCTACCAAAGACAAATCCTTGCCCCCTAGAGATGAACTATTGTTGTGGACGACCCGTTGGACCCTGGTCAAGAAACGAATAGCTTCTGGCGCTAGGGAGCCAAAGGTATCAAAGGCCAAAGGGATAAAGACATGTTGGTTCTAGAGCAAGCTTTGGCATGTTTATCTACTTTCTTTGATTCCGCCTTTCTCGATGCTTGCCCAGCTACAAACCCTGTTTCCCTTAACCCAACCAAAGGAGATACCCCCGTGAGGTCCATGCAAGCATGTTTCCCCCTTTCCCAACCAAAGACAAGCAGGTCTGCTAGTCGCAGGGTGGATCTCCCTTCCACAGGTTCTGTAAGAAAATTTACAGGGGCCTCATTTTTGGTAGAACTCCCAGCTCTTCTCAGGATGTCCCACAAAACGTCCATCACCCAGTCATGTCGGTATTTGAACCCAAGGAGCTCTTTGTAATGAATTGCGTGCTCCCCATATTTATCCATGCAAGCTTTACTGCAGATGGGGCATGTTTCATCTTCCGGATACAAAGGGATCATCAATCGGTACTTGAGTATAGCCCTGTACTCCACTGCGGACATGCATTGACCCAAACCCTCAATCGGGATAACGGTCAAAAAATCCTGAGCATGAGGACCCTTTAGGCATTCAATCACCGCCTTCTAGCGGGAGGACAACTCAAAATCTTCTCCTAGGCTCTGAGCAGTTTTGCTAAACAGGGCATTCGTCAAAGTTTTTTTGGCTTTGAGGGGGCGGTGTCCTTATTAGAAAAACCGCCAATGTCAAAGTTCGGGAGATAGACATTTAAGCGTTCGAGCGCCTATTGATAGTCCGGGTCTAGCCCGATGAGCCGACTGTTTCGAAGGATATGATCCGAAAGTTTTCAAGACTGAGCTCTAGACGCCACAAAGGCATAAACCCCAACATCTCGAGCTGAAATGAGGCCAAATCACCTAAACACATCCGCAAGGATGCTAATCGCCACTAGAGGTCCCCGAAGAAGGGGCCACCACACACAACTATATCTTCAATAGCCTCCCGGGGCCATCATCAAAAAGGGATACCGTATCCACCATCAAGTGGGGTTGACAAGTTCGCAACCCAAAAAGTAACTTAGCGACCCCCATGCATGACCTGAGCAGCAGGAGTTCACTTTCGGGATCCTTAAAGCGGGACATTTGTTTCATAAGGTTAACCGCAACCGTAGACCGCTGCCCTGCCAACTCCCCATTAAAGATAGGATCTCGGCTAACAGCCCCACCAAGGAGCTTAACCCCCTCTCCCTAGTCTACTAATCCCTCTCGGGAAAAGCCCGTCCTGAACTCTCAGCACGTCACACGTCGGCCAAAAGACCTCTGTTTTCTTAATATTGAGATGAAGCCCACAGAGATAGCCCATGCACGTTGATAATATCTAAAGCCTTAGCAACCTCAGCTGCGTTGTCTAAATGAAATAATTTTAAAAAAAATAAACCATTTGCTTTCCATACGACTACTAGCAATGTGGCAGGATTTATAATTTAAAATTAGAGTAAATTACCAAAACCGTCCATGTGGTTTGGGCCAATATGTCACTCCAGCCCAATCTTTTAAAAAGTGCATGAACACTCCTTGATCTTTCAAAAATTATGCCAATACAGTCCAACGACTTAACCCAGTTAACTTTTCTTCATTAAGTCCTGGGCATTAGCATCAAGTCAGGGCAAAATTCATCTTTTCCCCCATTTCTTCTTCCATGATCAGACCCACCATCTCCTTCACCTTTCACCACCACCACCACCACCACTACTGTTTGTTTGGTAGTGGTGGTGGTGGTGGTGGTGAAAGTTGGAGGAGATGATGGGTAGTGGTGGTGGTGAAAGGTGAAAGAGATGGTGGGCCTGATCATGGAAGAAGAAATGGGGAAGAAGATGAATTTTACCCTGACTTGACGAAAATGCCCCTGGCTTAACGAAGAAAAGTTAACTGGGTTAAGTCGTTGGACTGTATTTACATATTTTTTGAAAAATCAAGGAATGTTCATGCACTTTTTAAAAAATTGGTCTGAAGTGACATATTGGCCCAAACCACATGGACGGTGTTAATGTTTGAAAATAAAATCCAATGGTAATATAGGATTATAGGCTATTGGAGTTTAGGCTATATTAAATGGGCCATAACTCATAAGGTCTAATTAATTGCTAGTTTCGATATAGTCCATTTGTTTGGTAAGTAGAGTCACGGGCTGGCGAGGGACGACCCACTAAATTTGGGCTCGATGTGTCGGTCAACAAGTTAGTGCACTAATTAAATAAAATTATTACTATATTGTTCCCCACATATGAAACTACCATTTTTAGACAAAAAAACTGTTTTTCGATTGATCTCCACCGTCCACACTATACAGTTTTTTCTAAGATCAAATCTGGGATTCTTTTGCTAAAATGGTGGAATTTTCAAATATTTTTGTGATAATGGTATGTGTCAGAAACTTGTTTTGGGAAATAGTATTCCCGCAATCTAAGATTGCGGGATTGATGACTGGAATGCTGACTCGGACGCTGACTCGGACAAGCTTTGCCATAGTGGATGGAAGATAATATTACGTGGCAATCCCGCAATCTTAGATTGCGGGAATAGTGTTTATAAATTCATTTTTGCAATCCTAGATTGCGGATGTTGGTCAGAAAAATTGCCTTCTTTCGTTTCCATTTCTTATATATCAAACACCTCGCTCGTTCATTTCATACGCACTAAACAATTCACACACTCAAACAGAAACAAAGTAAACAATGAATACCATAATTTTCATGCGTTAGAGGCGATGGTTTTTTAGTGTTGTTGGATCCGTGTTACATTTGCACGTGTTAAATGGCTGTCTGGTCATTTAATTTGAAAAATATTAATGTTGGAGGGTCCAAAGGTTGTAGAAGAATCCATCTAGTTTTTGGTCATGACCCTCTTATTTTTGGATCGATGTTACATTTGCATGAAACTACTTGGATCGATGTTGCATTTGCACGTATTATAACACGTGTAGAATGCAACATTGGTATTGTAGTTTATAAAATTAAATACCTGGCTTGCAATGGTGGTTTGAATATCCCGTGTACCACCCCTAGGCATGCCAGTTACTTCTTTCTTGGGAGCCACCCTCCAAGCAAATCCTTAGGTTACGGAGGCGGTGGTGGGAGTTCCTCAGAAATGGCGCGCCAGCCTGTAGGATTATGGCAAGGCGTGTAGTAAAGTTGGAATAGGTGTTCTCGGAAATTGAAGGTGGTCGACTCATCAAAGTCGATCATTTTAGCAGCAAACTTGATTGCGCTTGCGGGTTCTACACCTTCAGCGCAAGGCCCTCCGACGTCGAAGAAACTCGCTCCATCATTAGCGACGTTGGCGATATTGGATGCACCAGCTCCTGCTCGTACCTCGATAGTAGCAGGCATCTGACATAGTTACGTAGATACCCTTGACTTGGTACCCATGTACAGCAAATCGACGAACTTAAAGATAAAGCTAAAATATGGGCCAAGTATCGAGGGACGCTGCGTGCATAAATATGGGAAGAGATGCATAAATATGGGGGCTGGTTAAAACACTAAAGATATGTAGTGTGATAGATATGGAGTTGTATGTTGCTGCTGCAGCTAAATTGGAATTGGTGGTCTCGGAAATAGATTGTTTTGTAACTTTGGTAGATTGTATATTTAACGTTTTGTGTGAATAATAAATTTACGTTGTTTTTATTCAATAAGTTTATTATTCTTAAATAACTCTGTTAAAAATGACATATCATAATTTAACAAATTGACTAAACGACTTGTGGATTGTATAGTTTGACTAGTTTGAAAAAATAGTTTGTAAATTTGTAGTTTTTAACGTTTTGTCGGTGAAATTGTATTATTAACGTTTTGTCGGTAAAACTGACAGTTCCGCAATCTAAGAATGCGGAATTTAATACTGTTCCGCAATCTGAGATTGCGGGAGTAGAGTAATCCGCAATCTGAGATTGCGGGAGTATAGAAATCCGCAATCTGAGATTGCGGGAGTATAGAATGCTTTCCCATTTCCACCTATAAAAGGGATATGTAATGTGATAGAACACACATCCCGCAACACGGTGCCTGTAGTATAAAAAATGGGGGATCGTACTGAGAAGGATGAAGAGGTTGGTGGGTATTTCTGTTCTCAATCAGTCCCTAAGAAATCAAAGTGGACGGATGATATTTGGAGGCGTTTGAAGAGGTTGTCGTCATCCACGAAGGCTGGGTCGTCTACGCATATGGTGACCGAAAGGCAACCGGAAAAGGATCCTGAAAAAGATAGTGTTATAGTCCCCAAGGAAGATGAACCCAAGAATTGGTCCACAGATGCTTTAGAGTTTTACAACAACGGGGACTCTCCATATTGCTACACTCGTTTCATTACAAAAAAACTGGAAAGAAGTTTTTGGGGTGCCCTACTAGGGATGGAATCCGGCGGTCACCTGTCCTCTACTGTACATTTAACACAATATCAATTTATATTTGTTTTCATATGTTAACATAAGTACACAGCAGATTAATTTATATTGTTATTTCCTGTTTTGCAGCATGTTGAAGCATGGACTGTAAGATTAATGCGTGTTCGACAGTCGCTGCTCTTAAAGAACCCCAATTTAAAATGCCGATGGACGGTGTTACCTCCTGATTTTTATTACTACATGCAAGATGATAAATCTACTACCCCCCTTGATTTTGCTGGACGAAAGGACCCGTATCCTCCATTTTGGGAGGTTGACTGCATCTACCTTCCTTTGTGGATTGGCCAAACAGACTGGCTACTTGTCCGTATTGATATGCAAAGCATGGTGATTACTCAATACTGGACCGATAAAAGATGGAGAAATGGAAAGCATCGAGAGGTAAGGAACTACATGGAGATGCTACAGTTATATTTCAAATGGTTTCTAGAACGTATTCACTTTCGGTCAAACACGAGATACATAACGGAACGTGATATGTCCCTTGGTTTGGTTGAGACGGATGTCCCCCAAGATGAGGGTAACATTGCTAACACCGGGGTTCTTGTTTGTATGATGATGGAGAAACTAGTTAAAAAGAAATCGTTGATGATAGACCAACAAATCACCGTAGAAGAGGCTTGTGTTAACTACCGACGCCATATGGCTGATGAACTATACAAGTGTCGTTGTGATAAGTATTGGTGAGTTGTGTCTACTGTTTTGTAATATTTGCCTTGTGTTATAATAATTTTATCGTCGTGTCTATTTAATGTGTAGATGTCTTCCTAAAGATGTCAACCAACAATGCACGATATATATCACATCACGATACTAATACGATAACATAAGAAGTCGATAACCGATAACATACAATATCAAAGCAACACAAAATAGTACTACCACAAACTAGCATAGATAAAACAGATCACAAGAAATCACATCACAAGAAATCACTGTTGGCGGAATTGGCAGCTCTTTTTGTTGTGCCCAGTCAACTTACAAATGCTACATTTAGGGCGTGCTCTTGGTTGGTCTTCATGCGTAACATCCATCTCGTTATGTATCCTCCTTTGCTTCAACCTCCCACGTTTGATGGTAATTTGTGACGAGTTACCACGAATTCTCCATGTTGCCGGGTCCCAATCTCTTTTATGACCGAGGGTGTAAAAATGCCCGCTGTACTGCAACCGATACATGGAAGTGTGGTAGCGAGGATCAACAAGGTCATGAATATTCTTACGTCGCATATGGCAAACCGCTATAGCATGCGAACAGGGCCTGCGTTCTATTTGCCACTTTCCACACGAGCAAGTTCTGTTACTGTACTCAACCGTATACTCGTTCCCTCCGTCATCATTGGGTTGCACACGAGACTCCACGAGGTACCTCTTATGGGAAGCATCATACAAACGTACATAGTGTTCTCTGGACTTAGCATCACGTTCGGAAATGACCGTCCATATCCGGGGGGGCAACATTGTTTCGCACCGTCTAGCAATTCGATAATGGATGTTGAACTGATCGATATCTCTGGTAAATGTAAACTGTATGGCTGCCTTTATAGGCATCATCCTTGCTTTCGACAACACATGGTTAAAACACTCAGACATGTTTGTTGTGAGGTTACCCCAGCGGCGATTTTCGTGGTCTCGCATCAGCGTCCACTTATGGAGGCCAATATCTCTCAAGTATCTCCACGCCTGTATCTTACTGTACTTCATCTGTCTGATGGCATACCGATACTTATAATGCTGGGAGGTGCTTCCGATTGTCCAGCAAAGCTTCTTCAACGCGGCGCTCTTGAACTTTGACCCGAGATTGCTTCTTATATGACGAAGACAATAACGATGGTAAGCATGTGGCTCCCTCCATCCTTCCAGTTCCTCCATTGCTCGAATGATTCCCACATGTCGGTCTGAAATAACACAAAGGGGACGGCTGGCAGTGTGATGTGATACATTCTCTCTAAACTGCTCCAAGAACCAACACCAGCTCTCAATTGTCTCTTCATCCACAATTGCATACGCCACCGGAAGAACGTAGTTATTTGCGTTTTTCGCCACCGCAATCAACATCTTACCCCTATACGTCCCCTTCAGATGAGTGCCGTCAATTGATATCACAGGCGCTGAATGCCTAAAGGCCTCAATTAGAGGGCCGAAAGCCCAGAAAACATACTTGAAGACCCTGCATTCGGCAGTGCTCCTCTCATGATGACGCCACTTCACAACGGTACCAGGATTTGTTGCGACTAACCTTTCCATGTAGGTAGGCAACTCATTGAAGTTGCTCTCCCAAGTACCATAGACATTCTCAATTGCTTTTCTACGGGCGGTCCATGCCTTAGAGTACGTAACATCGACGTTCAACGTCTCCTTTACGTGGGTCATAATCTGTTTAACCGGGAAAGTTAAATCAGCCTTGACCCGTGCATGGATATGTAATGCAATATCTCTGGACCGTAGTGCCCTGTTGTTATTTCTTTCTACCGTTGAGTAGCATGTGTGCCTTGGACTCCATTTGTGCAAACGCCAGAAGGCTCCTTTATGTGGACGTGATGCAGCAGCAGCCCACATACATGAAGAGTTTTCGTTCTTGCATTTGACTCTAAATGTACCCGGTCTGCTTTCTATCACGCGTAACTCCCTGTTACATTCTACGTTCCAATACCGGATGGCTTTAATTACTTTCTCTTTATTTTCGAAGTAGATACCGACACGGATACTGTTTACCTTTCCATTCCAGATCTCCATCTTATCTTCATCATCGAAATCGGGTAGGCGATATGCTTCTAACCCTTCGTCTTTCTCGTCGACATGTCTGTCTATTGGGAAGGAAGGATCAATCCCTTCATGAAATTCAGCACCTGTTGGGGCTTGTAATGTCCCAGCTTCTCCTTCTTCTTCGGCGCTTGCTTCTGAATCAGCGTCACTTGGTTGAAATTCAGTGTCTCTACTTGAATCCGACACATAACCTTGCAATGAACATTACTTATATCAGGATAAATCCAAATTATGTACTACGAATAACAGTATCAATACCTTGAGAGTCATCTGAAGGCACAATGCTATAATCGTTCTCGTTCTCATCATTGTTGTCATCACTGCTTTCATCATTGGCAACTCGTTCATGTTGCCCTTCATCATAGTCGACAGCATCATCCTCATCGTTATCATTGGCATCTAAATTAGCAACATACTCTTCGTTATAGTTATAATCAGTATAGTGGTGTTCTGGAACAGGTTGTCTATTTGAGCTTTCTGTGAGGCTGTTGTACATTGAAGAACCCAGTTCCAAATTGATTGACTGCATCTGCTGTTGCGTTGGAGTATGAAATGTCTCCTCACCACATGACACCGTGAACCGCCTTAAGAGATCCATAGCACTAGTTTCTGCTAATGGAACTAATGGGGTGTACTGAATGTGGATCACTGCCATATAGTGGTTTACGTTCGATGCTAGATAGAACATCATTTCCATACCCTCATTTCCTGTGATGTATGTAGCCTCAGAACACCCCTCGAAAGTGTAATACATTGTTAACCTAACATTGTATGAACACTTGTCTATTTGAGTAACGAGACAAACGTGATCGAGAAAATCCGAGTATGACATTCTATGGGTCATAATAAACGTAGTTGACTCTGTATTGTAGTCAACGGTATTGTCTGTATAGAATTTGTAAGTAATAGCACCACCCCAGTAAAGTTTAACAATGAAAGGGGAAAAGGTGTCCATTAAGGAGGTGAAGGAGGGTGAGCTTTGATTGTGGATTGGTTTTAACTGAGATTAATGAACGATATTTGTAGAATTTGTGGACTAGAGATAGAGAAATCCGCAATCTGAGATTGCGGGAGTACAGAAATCCGCAATCTGAGATTGCGGGAGTACAGAAATCCGCAATCTGAGATTGCGGGAGTACAGAAATCCGCAATCTGAGATTACGGAAGTACAGAAATCCGCAATCTGAGATTGCGGAATAGAATTTCTACATAAGGAACCCCAGAAACCATATTTCGAGTTAACTCCACATTTAAATCTTCGTGTCAAACAATGGTTATTTGCAATTGTGGTTCCGACACAATTATTCGAGTTTCAAGGAGCACAAGAAACCCCGGCCGTAGGTATTATTGTTGCAATCGCAGACCACGAAGTTGTGGCTTTGTATGTTGGGTGGAACCACCAAGGGGTGAACAGTTAAGAGCTAATCCGACTCCTAATCCGTTGAATTCCATCACCGAACAACTACAACATCTACACATACATTACCACTTTAATGATGCTCAACCTCATCGCCCATTACCAAACTTTCAGTTTTCGAATAACTCGAATGTGCGACCACATACCCAACAGGCAAGGGAGCCCCATTTAAACCACCCACCCTACCGTCACCCTCAACAAAGACATCAGGGGGGACCTTTTGTGCCAGGTGGTCGACACACTCAGAATGATCAAGTTTCGGAAGTTGAAGACTACGCTTCAGAGGCTGATGAGTTTGGGGCTTGTTAATTGTTGTTCATTTCTTACGTTTCCTTGCTTATGTAGTTTGTCAATGTTTTAACCGTATGTGGTGTGTTGTTTTATGTAAGCTGTTTGTGTTTTCTTAATGTTGAAACTGGTTATGTGGTTTGTTGTTTTATGTAAGGTGTTTTCTTAGTGTTGAAACAGGTGTTGAAACAGGCCCAGGGAGCCCTTTTCGGGCCCCTGTATCCGTCTCCCGGGCCGGGCTTTACCGGACCCGGATCGCCAAACGTGGCGTCCTTGGGTGATATAACAGGGCCGTCGCTGGTTCAGGCGTTACGGGACTTTCCGTGACACGATCCCGGGCCTCACAAAAGCCCCGGACCTCATTTTGTTAACTTACTTTTTATTTGTCAATATAAAAAATCCTTATATTATAAAAGCCGGATGAAAATATAAAGAAAAATTAGTGTTGAAACAGGCCCAGGGAGCCCTTTTCGGGCCCCTGTATCCGTCTCCCGGGCCGGGCTTTACCGGACCCGGATAGCCGAACGTGGCGTCCTTGGGTGATATAACAGGGCCGTCGCTGGTTCAGGCGTTACGGGACTTTCCGTGACACGATCCCGGGCCTCACAAAAAGCCCCGGACCTCATTTTGTTAACTTACTTTTTATTTGCCAATACAATTCAACAAAACAGGCATTTCATATATCAAAAAACAAACCATTTCATATATCATTAGTTCATAGAGAGTTATTACAATTGGGTCCACAATTAGCTTGGTTACAAAATCGTCCGTCAGTACCACATAAAGGAGGACGTCGCTCACGGTGTGGATTCCGACGCGGCTCGTTAGGGAACTCCAAAGGTACTGGTGTGTAGAAATTGGACGACGATCCTTCGCCACCTTGATTTGGGGCCCAATAGTTAAACGATGACTGCCCGGTGTTGATGGGTGGGTTCACTGGGAAGGTAGTCTGTGGTGTTGTAATGTCATCAAACGGGTTCCATTGGTTGTTCCATTGGTTGTTGTTTAATAAGGACTCCATGAGGTTCATCCCTGTTGACCCCCCTTGGATATTCGATGTATCTTGTGGTGGGGTACCGAACCTTGCCACAAAGGAGCCAACGTCAAACCCACCAAGATCATCATCAAAGAAATCATTCATTGGCGTACTTTGATGACTATCCACAGACACTTCTTCTTCTCTTTGAACCTCCGCATTCCTCTGATTTCGCCTTCGCCTAGGCGCTCTTTGAGGACGGCTTCTGTCTGCAACCGAGGCAGCAGGGCTACCTTCAAGCCGTGAGCGGTAGTTCAAACGATCACCCACACCAAATTGCGACATGACTGATTGGGCAGTGCTTTGAATCACCCCAAGATTGGTGCTGAAGTCGGCAGGGACGGACGACATGATTTGGGACACTTGCTCGTTAATCTGCGTGTATCCCTCCATCTGTAAATTAAGAAAATTAAATATTAAAAAATTTATCATTTAAATATACACTTTTATATATTTGAAAAAAATTCATATATATACCAGCACTTGGGCAATCCCAGCATCATCTCTGAAACCCGGTTGTGCTACCGGGATGGCCATTGGGTTCCTCGTGTATCCCACGGTTCTTTCTAAGAACCATGCCATATAATCAGGATACACGGAAGGATGTGAGGTTCGTTCCCCGACCACTACGTGATTCTCGCGCTCATTCCAGGACTGCACATACGTGTTATGGTCTGTTGTAAACTAGGATTCGTATGGTCTCCCAGCACGCGTCTTTTTGTGCAGCTCGCGGTGGACTTCGGGGGTAAAGGGTGGTCCCTCAGGAATCCATTGGCGGAATCCGAATTGTCTCAAGACCCTGCTAGCTTGGTGGTATTCCACCACCTGAAACCACACAATGTAGCAATCCGAACACCAAGAAGCCATGCCGTCGGTGCAACTTTGCGGGAGTACCCCCATGGCTTCTTGATAGGGTCTCCAAATGAACTGTTGTAAAAAATTAAACAGAAACACTATTAGTAAAATTTAATATATTTTACTTGTAAATATTTTACTTGTAACAAAACATAAACAGTCTCATACCTGTTCGGAATGTAAATTTTGAAGTTGCGATCGTATCGCTTTTAACGACCGCGAGGCAACCGCCCTGAAATCGCGCGATCCTTGCCAGCTGTTTTAAACGAACGAGTTAGTTTATTTAATAAAAAAAATATTTTATATTACATAAGGAAGGGTGATGGAGAAAATACATACATTGCACCATACGGTTTTCCAGGCATCAACCGGGTACTACACCGGGGAGATAGTACACTGATTCGGGTCCATGCCCACAACTGGAGTATGGTGATAGGTCCTCCAATTGTTTTATCAGTGGAGACTGCGGCTTTGCACAAGTTTCTGTACAAAGAAGCTAATGCAGCACTCCCCCAGCTAAACTGACCACATGTTTCTAACGATTTGATGTGCCTTAAAAATGCCAATGATGTCCAACCGTTAGAAGAGTCAGCCAACAGTGAATTACCCACAATAATCAACACCACACAACGTGCTTGTTGTGTAACCATATTAATATCTGCCCCTTCGGGCAGTGTTTCCTTGATTTTTTGTACAAGGATTGTTGTTCTAATAGTATTTCCAGAAAACATGCTCGCATTCGCCTTTATGCCCAACATACCTTGTACTAGCTGAATTCGATTTTCAGAGGACCATCTTTCCTGTAGTCCTGCAATTGGTGGACCGTTGACTCGCAACCCCATGAGGACGTTCACGTCGTCTAAAGTCACGGTTGTTTCACCGAACGAGAAGTGAAACGTGTGAGTCTCAGGACGCCACCTTTCTACCAACGCGGTTATTAAACCACGGTCAGCAAATAGGTAGCCAATATCAAGAACGCCACCAAAACCAGCTACTCTAACCAGATTAACAACATGGGGGTTTAACGGATTATCCCGTATGTGATTATATAACGACTGATCGCCTCGCCTTATATCAAGTTCTATGTCATCGCCACCATCGTCTTCGAACAGATAAGCAGAACGATGTTGTGGTTGCAGCCAAAGAAGAGACTTGTTTCTTGGACCAGGGTGTAAATGTGCCATATTTTTTTAGATATGAAGCTTGTGAGTTTGATAGTTGTGAGTTTAAGAGTTGTAGGTTTTCACTAGCTTTGTGTTTATGAGTTTGCTTTGGTGTAAGTTTGAGAGTAATTTTTAAGTGTCTAACTAGTCCATATATATATTACATTTCATGCATTGCAACCTCCTCACTCACTCCTGCACACTACTTACTCACTTTCACATGCAAGAATCCTACATTTTGATTAGATGGTACATGCTAGTGTGTAAGAATTGATAGTGTGTAAGACATGCAAAGCTTCTCACCACATGCAAACATTTACGTTGAGTTGATATGTGTAAGAATTGAAGGCAAAAAACAAAAGTAAACAGGAGAAATCTGAAGCAATATCGCAATCTCTGATTGCGTGAATAGTGTCTGCAGCTAATCCCGCAATCTCAGATTGCGGGAATGCCACGTCGTGTTCTTCGTCCAAGTCAGCTGCTCTTTTGTTGCTCTTTTGTCCAAGTCAGCTGCTCTCGTCCAACATGTCGTCCACCTGGAATTCCAAGTCATCAATCCCGCAATCTTAGATTGCGGGAATACCAAATTCAAAAACTTGTTTCTGACACATACCATTATCACAAAAATTGTTGAAAATAACACCATTTTTGCAAAAGAATCTCAAATCTGGACCGCAAATAATGGGTGATAATCTCAAAATTTGGTGGTTACTTTTTAGATGTGGCAGTTATTTGCTATCCTAAAAAATAGCAGTGGTTTACACCACGTTCTCACTCCTTAATTCAAGGACTCAACTCCTTTCAACCATTATAAATCCCATTGGCACCTACACTCTCCATTCAAACCTTCACCCAACAAAAAAAATGGTGTCTACTTCTCTTTCTTCACATAAATGTTTCTGATTCATCAATTTTTCAAGTTGATTTTTATCTTCAATCGAATCCTCGATGTTTTGGCACCTACAAACTTCATGTTCTAGAACCGCCAAGGTATGTTCTCGGTTTCTTCTCTCCATTCCAAATAATTTTTGTTTAGTTTTTGGATTTAATTGATTTTGTCATTGATCATTTATCGGTTCATGTTCGTTTTCTTCATTGATTCATTTAATTTTCAGTTTCATGGTTATTTAGCTTGAATTTGAAATGGTTTTTTCATTGATTGTTTTCTGGCTCCCATTGCTCATGACGTGTAACCGCCACCTACAAGATGCACATAATCCTCAAAATTGATTATTTTGATGTCCACTGAATGCAGAAGTGCAATTAGGATTCTGTTTAGTTCGCCACCTCTACTTCTTCACCAAGACAAGATCGACGAATCGACGGACGTCTTCGCCTTTAAGCGCATCATTAGACTCAATTTGGAACTGGACATGCTCATTTCACATCGGTATGATAATTTGCGGTTTTTGTTTATTTGCTAATTTGATGTTGATTTTAGTTTCATATTCATTTTTGTTTAAGATGTTGAAGGATATCTAAACATCTTAATCCTTATCACAACACGGTTGAATGTTGGAACAAATTCGGAGTTTTATGGTTCAATTCTTTCTTCAGATGAAAAGGTTATTCATTATTAAAATTTGGCAATTATCTCATAGTTTGTTGGTAGCATAAATGGCTATGCTTTATTTTGTTGCTTTGTTCCACAAAACTAACTTATTTCATATTCTTACTTTCTTTAAGCTTGTAAAAGTTTGATAAACATGTGCATGATTGATGTTTTTACAGACAATGTAGAGAAAATTTGGAATAAGCCATTATGAAGCTCCATCAAATGAGCAGGCTGCTTCTACAATTAACAGTCATGTTCACACTCCTGTTGCAAGGAAAGGTGGGTATGTCAATGGTCGGTCAAAGGTTACAAAGAACAACAAAGCTGCTGCTCAAACCCATCGACCCAATTCAGGTTCACTATCTCCTCCACTTACTCATGCTAACAACTGCCGCTATGCCATCTCTCTAAGTAACTTATAATTACATCTAATCCAAGTAAATGTGATTAGTCTATGAAACAATATGCATAGTTAATTTAATGTTGATGGATATTTGTAAACTTTGTAGGCCTGTTGACAAAAAAGTTTATCAACCTCATTACACATTGAATAAGGTTGGACTGCTCCAAGGTTCATAGGGCAAGTATTTCCACCCAAAGTTTACATTTAATAGCACTATACCTTGGAATGGGAACATAACTTTTGTGTCGAACCTTTTATATAATACTTGACAAGTCCATTTGGTCTATTTGGACCTTGGAAGTGGGTCAAATTTAGGTATTGGAGACCAAAAAAAAATTCAGGGTAGTCAAATTGATTTATGTTTGTTTTGGAATGTAGGATGTGTTTCTAATGTATGGTCTATCATATATATAGTGGGCATGAACACTGAAAGTGACACTTGAATTGATATATGAGGTCCAGGGAATAACATCATTCAACTAGAAAAGGATCCAAAGGTTACTGATGTTTATCAATGAAGGGTTAAAATGGATTTAGGAAGCTTTTTCATCTTAAAAGTTATTCTATTAAATAAGGCTACCGTTGATTTGATAGGTGTGCTGACTATTAACAGTGGGTCTATTTGTTCAAATGTGCAAGAAAATGTTGATCAAATATGTGTTGGAATAAATAATCATGAATTTTCACATAATTTTGCAAGGTGTGAAGCACTGAAGCTAATATTGAATGTTTTGCAATGATGACAGAAAAGTACAAAAATGAGAATATAGATGTTATATTGTTGAAATAATGGATTAAAAGGAAAAAAATATGAGAGTATAAAGGATGGGTACAAGATGCGGGGGAATAATACAGTTGGGCTAATGTTGACTAAGAAGTCAAATGGAGCGCATGGAACGTACTATGTATGATGTGAAATTTTCTTTAGAAGTGTTAACTGGACCGACTATAATAAAAAGGGTATATATGATTGGATTTATGAATGGTGGAATAAAGGAATATGGTTATTGGGCTTGCTTTGAAATCTTTAGGGGGCAACCCAGTAAAAAATCCATAATTGGATTATTGTACTTTTGGTATGATCCATAAAGGAGTTTTAGGTACAGAGACTTGGTCAGTCCATTGGTATGTGTTGAAAAATATTGTCAACATGGATATAGATATTGGGCCTTCATATAATTAATAAAATGGTTTAAAGGTTCTTGAAATGGGAATTGTCATGTTGTGCTGGTTTAAATCACATGGCATGGAATGTGACATATAGAATGTATTGGTCGTTTTATATGGTCTTTAGAAATAAACTAAATGGCCGGGACGAGTTCCTATAGCGCCTATTTCTTATAGATGTGGAGATTAACTAATATTTGGGGGCTTGTCCCAAAATTAGGTGATTCTCTCTATATTTTTGGAATTTTTGTAAGTTTGTAGTTTCGTTAGTTGTTTTCTTTTATTTTGTTCATGTTACTGTTTGTTAAGTTATTTCGTATTGTAAATACTGCATTTATTTGCATTGAAATGTACTACTTAAATATTATATGTTAGAGAATTTTTTTTTTAATCTTAGAATATACATAGTAAGATTTTGATGTATCAAATACAAAAGACACGAAACAATAGTAAGTAAAACATGACATAACAACACAAATAGTTTTGGTCATTTATAATTACATGGAGCTATAAGAAGTCCAAAAAATAGATCTTTTTGTTGTTTATTATGAAGATTATAACGTATGTTATATCTTTAATTTATTGTTAGCAATTCATATAAAGTCATAACGGTCATTGATGATGGTATACTATATGTTCATTCGAATGTCAATGATAATTTTTATTATTCTTACTATTTTCATCGACATGTTATATATATACATATTTTTTTTTGTGGTAATATCAATTCCTACAGTAACCCACTTACAAAACTGAAGGTTTTTATTACCTTACTTTGGTCAATTGTATACATATTGTTCATACCGGCTATACCAAAGTTAGTGATATTTAATACATGTCATTATATGTTTGAAGTTATTTCTTAATTGTTTTTTCTTAAAAATTTTGGATTATATGCAACGACGCAAAGATATAACAAAATTTGAGTTAACATGTATGGATTAACCAAATTCACAGAGACTCTTGCGTTGTCAAATATGTAGTTCGGTTCTGTTTGTTAAGTTATTTCGTTTTGTTACATGTGCATTTTATTTAGTACTTAAACTTTATATGTGGCTTATTTAATGTTTTTGAGTATTCGTTCGTTTATAAGGTTAGAGAAATGTAATTGTGTCTCATTAGTTCATAATACTAAATAACAAAATTTGAGTTAACATGTACGAGAATAAATCAATTTATGTGCCTACTAATCCGAGTTGGATAAGACATCATCGAGATCTTCAATGTACACATAGTTTGAAGGTTATAAATTTCAGGAACCCGTCCTAGCGGACGGGTATAATTCTAGTTATGAATTGTTTGTGACTAAATCTGGGCTCGATCCGTCGGTTACAAGTCAACAAGTTTTGGCTCGACCCATTCATCTCTTCCATCACATCATCCTCCATCTTTAAAATTTAATAGGTTCTTTTAACAACATACTATATTCTTCAAATTATTGTAAGTGTATAAAAATGAGAAATATAATAAAATAATTGTTTGTGACTAAGATAAAAAAATGATGGGTGGGACGTGAAAGGTTTTAAAATGAGAGAAATTTCGGAAAGTATGATGTTTAGTTTAATTAAAGGGTAGAAAATGGTGAAGGAGATGTTAGTTCTTTTAATTGGATAAAATATTAACTACTTACAATCTCCTCAACCGGTTTATACTAGCTCCCCTCATGCAAACGATTCGAAGAGGCTACATCACAAAGCCTTATGAGCCAATTGGCTCGTATGTTTTGAAATAATCCAAAGTTTTATGGAATTAGACTATGCGATAAGTAGAAATACTTTCGTTGGATTTGGAAAATTGTGTTGTGTTTGGTTTGTAAAGTTACGAATGGAACTGAAATGTAAAATAAATTATATATTGAGAAATATTTATTAAAAAATAAAGACATCTATATTTAATGTTATTTTCTTTTGAAACAATTAATACTAAGTTTGTAGTTATAAAAATCATAGTAAGACCATGTGTAGTGGGAGGGAAAAAATTTAATGCCCCTCTTTCTGATTGGTCCACGTGATAACTGAGTTAGCATGAGACGTTAATTCAAAATGGGGTGTGGTGAGAGGAGGAAAAATGGGGCACTAATTCAGCAATTTATTAAAAAAAACCTAAAACCCTTCTTCAGCAACAACATCGATCACCATCATCACCACCACCAAACCCTTCTTCATCATCTCTCACAACCCACCACCACCACCACCACCGTACGCCATCACCACCACCATTCACCTACCTCTTCTTCTCTCTCTACAGAGATTTCTCTCTCTCTCTCTCTCTCTCTCTCTCACACACACACACAGTTAAACCGATGAACAAGATTCAGTTTCTTAATTATTCATCACACTCTTTCTGAAGAGATTCATCACACACACAGTTAGAGATTTGTTTATACATAAACCTAATATTGCATTCAAGCAACATGAGTTCTTCCTCCGCTCAGATCTGTCGTTTAAGAATGGCCGTTCAACAAGATGAGTTGTTGCAATTCTATTGGTTGATTTCATATTGTTCTAGCGCCAAAACAATAACGCTCGGAGCTGGTATTCATGCATAACGCCCCACCGTAACAGTGTTACGGGCGTGAAAAACGATTTAGCGCCGGCTTTTACACTCGACTACGGAGTGTCTAATGTTCAATTCCATATGAAATTTTGGTAACTTCTTTAAAAATTAAATGTTAAACTTATAGCATTTAATGACTGTAAATTGATTTTTTTTTTCTGTAATAATAGATTACACGTAAACATTTTGGATTTTTAAAGTGATTTTACCTAATAGATTATAAGGCCTTACCCAATCACCCATTTAACACGTTGAATATTGCCTAACAATAGTTTAAACCTCTTGGAAAATGATGTGTCAACGCAATTCAAACCAAGCATTATCGTCTTTAAGATAAACATTCCTCTACAAACATATTATTTAAGTAACATCATTTTTCATAATACAATACCTCTACAAGCTCTTATATTATTATAAAACAAAAGTATAACTATTTATTGGAAAGCACATTTGTTTTTTGTTTGAGGATTTAAACATAACAAATTCGTACCCGCATTCTCCATTCTTTTTCTCTCTTATTAAATCAGTAAAACTTCACGTATGTACAAGTATATACTACTATACGATTTTGCAAGTCGCTACTTAAACACCCTTTTACGATACAATTAGATTTACATTTTATTTTCCCTATTTAGTCGGTGTGAAACAAAGTTATATTGTTTAACATAGAGATCTCTAATGGCTGATGAACTCTATAAGTGTTGCAGAAATTTATTTGATTGAAATTCTTATACTCAACCCTTATGCATTTTAACAACAAAAAAAATTGAAAGAGAGAAGGCTACGTACACCAATGTGGATCGTATTCTATTTTGTTATTAACTAATCTTTTAAAATATAAATGCCAATAAATAACACGGTGAAATGGTGGTGAGTCATGGTCTGATCAACATTTGGTGTGCCCCATGCCCCCATCGAAAAATTGAGTGGCATCTCTATCATAAAAGCCATCTTTCGTTTCTAGTGTCAACACTTCCAACTCATCATTTGGTATCAATCCATTTGATTGCATATAAACATATTTTATGGGTTTGAGATAGTCTCATGCATAAGATTGTGACAAGGACTTATCTTAGAAAAAAGAATATGATCTACGTTTTCAAATATTAGTTTTCGGTTATTACTTAGTGGCGCTTTATGTTTTGACATGCAAAGGAAATGCTAGGTTAGCTTTGAAATGAAAATCGTTGAATGTTGATCGGTACTAACTTGATACCGTTTCCACCATATACAGAGGTGTTTTGTACCGGGTTTACATCCGAAATCTAGTATTACTTGTATAACCGGCTAGTATGTACCGGTTTTTAAAACATTGAGTTTATGTTCATTACCCATGCGACCTATGTGTTTTAAGTTGGCTCTTTTATAGTCAACGTGTCTATCTAATTTGTCCAAATAATTTCGCCAACTTTAAAATGAGCTCGAGTTTGACCTGCAATGTCCTGCGCGCGCACACACAAGGCCAGTATGTTTTGGTAGTTCCATCCTACACCTCCCATAAAATTTTCGGTGTCCCAACACCCAGTAGGGTGTTTCTTTCGGTAACACAATGGCACGTAATCCATTTATTCGGTGCCGAAACCAAATCATGCTCATACCGTGTCCACTATGTTTTTCTAGAACGCCTAATTTTTTGCTCCCTTTGAAACTTGAACCTAAGACCTCGTATTTAAGCGTTTTAAAAGGCTTTGCCTTACCACTAGACCACCAACCCCATACCGTGTCCACTAAGTGATTTCTCCACTTGAAGGGTAACAATGGCATATTATTTGTTTCATAAAATTTTAATTTCTTTTTCTTCCTCGTTTAAAATTTTTGATTAACATTCAATATTTTATATGGATGTCTACATACTTTACTATATAACGCAATAGAATTTCTTTTTGTTTAATCAACTTTAGGATAAAAAAAACTAAATCTTCTAAGAGTATTCACGTTACACTAAAAATCACTACTCTACCCTTAAATCTTTTCTCTTCTAATTAAACAATTTATTTTTTTTAAAAGGAAACGATTTTCATTAAAACAAAATACGAAATTTACAGCATCATCATCATCATACTCAGTTAATCCCACCTATAGCAAAGCTAAGGTAGGGTCTGAGGAGGGTAAGATGTAGACACCCTTACCCCTAAGAATAGAGAGGCTGCTTCCAGTGAGACCCCTGGCTCGATGTGGTTTGGTATCAAGCCTTGGACACAAGGCACAAAACACTTAGCAACCGAGACAAACCCGATCGGTGCATGTACCCCTTTGTCTTTTGGCTATCAACGCCACCACATGATGCATGATTAACCATCCGTTGTTTTTAACGTTATTTTCACGAAATTAGTAAAATAACGTTAAAACTAGTGCAACTTTACTTTTGCCCCCCAAGGACCACACATATATACATTATATGTGCACACCGTAAGTGGGGCGTCATATATGTGCACACGAAATTTACATCAAAGTTGATTAAAATAATAATATTTTTTAAACTTTTATTATTATATTTTATCTCGGCTCACTCACAACCACTTACAAAAATACTAAAATATATAGAGAGGTAAACAATAGCTTTTCAAATATAGGGTGAATAATGCTTTTATCAAATACTTTCTCTCTTCTTCACTTACAATCACTCACACTAACCAGTGGCGGATCTAGACAAAAAAAATAGGGGTAACGTTCAAATTTTTTTTTCCCCATACTTTCATACAATGCCAACGAAACAAAAAACACACACATAATAATTAATAAAGTTACCCAAGCAGGGTCGCGCTGTCGTACGACAGAGAAGGTGGGAGACGCGAGCGGCTAGTAGGGTGGTTGTAGCTGTAGCGCAAGGTCATCTAATGCTTCTTGTCGACTTTTATGTTCGATGTTGCTCCTTTTCGTTAGTTTTTTTTTTCTAGGGGTGCAAACAACCCAGGCTACTCATGAGCTACTCAAGCTAACTCACAATGAGTTGAGCTTGAATGGGCTCGAGCCCAAGCTTTGGTTATCGAGCTCGAGAGTCTAAGCGAGCCCATTGTTTATATAATTTTTAATTTATATATTAAATATATATAATGTATACAAAATTATGGAAAAAACTAAATTTTATATAATATAATAATTATAAGTAATACATTTTAATTAATAAATAATAAACGATCAGGAACCCGAACTTGAAAAGGCTACCTACGAGCCGAACTTGAGCTTCATAAACAAAGCTCGAATCAAGCCAAGTAAATAACGATTAATCGCTAGTCGGTACCTCACCAACCGACTAGCGCCTGACAATGCTTACAACACTAGTGATAGCTAACCAATAATTCATTAAATGGATATCATCAACATAAACAGATTAGAAATTGTTGATGGAAATATTGAGAACTATACTTATTTAAAAACTAAATTAGATAAAATAAATTGTCGTCAAAAGATTAAAGAAAATGAATAAGTTCATGTAAATTTATATTAAAATAAAATAAATCATAATTAAAAAGTTTCATGTGTCAGGTTATTGTCAACCTCTTTTTTGGTGAATGTTTATATTTACAAAATGACCCCTAGCTCTCCTTCTCAAGCTAGTCATCTTCTTCAAAGCTTTGCTGCAACTTCAAAAAATTTCCGATGAACATGCTTTCCATTTTTCTTCTTCTTTTAGTTCAAATACCCTCTTTTTTTTTCTAAGGGTAACATAAAATTTATTTGAGGGGTAACGTTTTACAGAAAATGTAAAAAATAAAAATAAAAAATTCCCACATCGCCGTAAAAGTTGAGGGGTAGCGGGTGCAACCCCTCCCCTAATGATAGATCCGCCCCTGACACTAACCCCATATAATTTGATGGAACCCCTCACATAATTTGGTGGACGGGTTGTGAATAGTCTAATACATCATCTGCATGATCTTATCCGTTCTAAAGTATTGAAATTATAATTAGTGTTCGATGTTAATGAGTTAGCTTTACATAGAATTTAACTCAAGGATAAGAAACACGACCATGCACCCAAGAGTCAAGCAATGACGAAGTTTTGACTAAGGAAAAAATATGCAAATAAATAAAGTTATCTGTAATTAAATTGATCAATGTTACAAAAACATTAAAAAGATAAATAGTTATCTGTAACAAATTTGTTATTGAATAGATCAAATAGACAAATATCCTAATTGATTTTTGTTTACTTATGCTATGCAAGTACCCAAATATGATCCATTGAACGAGAAAAATGAGGGAACTAAGAAAGCGCCGTTCGAGAGTTGATTTTAATATTCATTCTAATCTTTTTGTACACCCAACGGATTTATTGAAAAACTTGTAAAAAATAATTAAAACACAGGCTCTCAGTCAACATTTATTGTGTTGGTTTAATTTCATGACATTTATTAAATCTCTTATGCCTATTAAGTTTCAAAATGATGTAGAGTGAAGGATTTACCTTCTTTATCGATTTACCTGTATTCTTAACTCTCAACCTGCCACTCAAGCACGACCTCCCTGATATCTTAGTACTTACTGACGCAGTCGTTATCAAACAAGCCCTAAGAATATGTATCTTTCGCTCTAATGCTATTGATCAAGAAAAGTAAAATATTACTTTCTAACATATACTTTAGATGAAATTTTACTAAAATGCTATAACACAAAACACATGCAACACAACAACATAATTTACAAAAATATGTATAAAATACATGGAAATTACTACTAAAGAAATAACACAATTTGGACATAAGGTATTTTAGGCTAATTGAACACCACATAGTGATTATAGAGAAAATTGCAGTTTTCGTCCATGTGGTTTGCCTAAACTAACAGGTTCAACCCAGGCTTAACACCCTGAGTACATGTGGTTTCTTTTTCTAACACTTTACGTCCTTGAGACTAACTGCCGTTAGGCTTGTCTGCTAGTTTGTAGTGAAATGACTATTATACCCTTCAGTTTGTGGGTGAAATGACATTTATACCCTCCCCATCTTCTCCAACCAACTCACCCACCAGTCCACCACCACCTGCAACAACAACACCACCACCACCATCTCCACCGCCACCCTCCCCCATCTTCTTCTCCAACCAACCCACCCACCCACCACCACCTGCAACACCACCACCACCACCACCCAACCGACCGACTCCAATCTCCGGTCTTCTTCTCCGGCCAGTCCCCTCTGCAACTAACTGATGTCACCATTTTATAATTTAACTGGTCGGGTCTTGTCGGAATACAATCGAGACCCGAGGAAGATAACCGGCCTACAAGGGGTCGTACGGTCGGGTTAACTAGTCGGAGAGAAAGATTAGTGGGGAAACAGAGGGTGTTGGATCTGTTGTTTGGTGGCCGCCGGAGGAATGCACATTCATCTTTGAAACAGAGGGCAAATGGTTATACATTGGTGGCCAGTGCAATAAGATAGCGACAACAATTCCATTACATACAAACTTTATAGCCTCCAATCAAATCACACTCACAATCGTTCTAATTTCATCCATTTCCAACGATAAACCCAGCAAACAATCTGTTGTCTTCATTCGATAGCCAAGTCATCCATTAAACCGAGACGAGATATGTGGTTGTTTGCAAGACCAGGACCTTCTCGGTTCTCCAAATATTCAACCACTGAGCAGGTTACCAATGGTATTGATGCATCTGGACTCACCACCATCGTTACAGGTTCCACTCCTACTTATTATTATTATTATTTCTAGGGTTGGAGAAGGTGGTGTTGCAGGTGGTGGTGGTGGTGGTGGTGATTGGTGTTGCAGGTGGTGTTGTAGGTGGTGGTTGGAGAAGATGGGGGTATATTAGTCAATTTACCCAAAAACTAACGGAACAATTAACGGCGTTAGTCTCAGGGACGTAAAGTGTTAGAAAAAGAAACCACAGGTACTCAGGGTGTTAAGTCTGGGCTGAACCTGTTAGTTTAGGCAAACCACAGGGACGAAAACTGCAATTTTCTCTTGATTATATAAGTGTTTATACACCTATGTATTATACAAGTTTGAGGAAAGATATTATATGTGAACAACATTATCTTAACCGCTATTTAAATGAAACAGTTTATATGTGAACCTGAGTGCTGAATCTGGCCCTCCTATTGTTGATGGCACCTTATATCGCAATCTCACTAACGCACTGCAGTACCTGACCATCACTCGTTCAGATATCGCATGTGTCATACATCAAGTTTGTCTTTTCATGCGTGACTCGCGCGAGCCACATCTATAGTTTCTCAAACGCATTTCGCGTTATGTGCATGGGAATCTCGATTTTGGGTTACAATTTGTCCGTCCCGCTCCACAACTCTCACGGCCTATTTAGATGCGGACTGGGGCGGGGGCCATGAGTCCAGAAGGTCTACCTCTGGGTATTGTATCTACTTGGGTGATAATCTTATATCTTGGAACTCCAAGCAACAACCAAACACTGCCCGTTTAAGTGCTTAAGCTGAGTATCGTGGTGTCGCCAATGATGTCGTTGAAGTTATAAGTAGGGCTTGCAATCTCTTGTTAGAGCTTGGGCTTCGGGAACGACATGCCATAATTGTTTATTGTGACAATATCTACGCGGTTTATCTCTCTAAGAATCCTGTTAGCATCAACGCACTAAGCATGTCGAGCTGGATATTCACTTTGTTCGCGAGAAAGCTTGCATCAGTGTTGTACGCAGTTTACATGTTCTAGTAGATTATCAGTACATTGACATTTTCACCAAAGGGCTGCCAAAGCAATTATTTACTCGTTTCAGATCCAGTTTTTACCTTCGTCCGGCTACAACTCAAATTGCGGGGGGTCTGTTAGCAAATATAAATTTAGAAAATATAAATTGTAAATATCTCCTACTATATAGGATGTTTTGTTACCATTTATTCATGTAATCTTGTATTATTTATAGCCCTCAGATTAGTTAGAAGAGCACCTTTAATAAACTTACAGTGATGTGACATTGAAAGATTGTTAAAAATCAGGGTAGTTTGGTAAATTAGTTAGACACTCTCCCGCCATTACATTTTATGAATTTAGGGGCTGCTTGGCAACTTGTGAATAGGTAAGTGCTGAACCAGTAAAAGGTCTGAACCATTCAAACTCTGTATAATGGTTACCCATTCAGATGTAAATGTTTGACCGGTTCATACATCTACTTGCAAAATAAACAGTTTGAATAAACTATGTCTGAGTGTATCAAACATCTGTCCCATTGGAAAGCTTATTAAGAGCTGAAATAACCGGAGTAGCAAAATGTTCACAAATAAAAGCATTGAAACCACATACCTAAAAGATGAGTTTTTTGACTTTTTGCCTGTAAGAGGGTCCAACCACGTGTTTAACTACTAATATTGGTAGAGAGACGCATTTTGTATACTTGAGTTTTTAAGTTTTCCAAACAATCATTCACTCAACAAAATTGTGTTTCGGTAAACACAAAGCCTTTCGAAAAACCTATGCCTGGAAATATTATGTTCAAGTGAATATATTACAGGATTAAATCGTCTCAAAAAATATAAGTGCATTAAAAAAGAAATCAAATATTTAATCAACAGTCCATCATAAACCTTCCATCTGCCATGACTTATCATGACACCCACAAGCTTTCATCAACTCATTGTATTTTTTAACATCAAACCCTTCCATTTTCATCATCTTCATCTGCTTCACACGAAATCTACTTTGAAAAACTGATTCGAAAGAAGGTTCTCTTGATGTTCTTATGAAATATGCATATCCTATCATGAAATATAGTGATGTCACATAGAAACATATTGGTTCCATCACATCCCATGACAGTTCCCAAAATGTTAACCTCATGAATGCAGCTGTTTGCAACACTAGGTACACTAGCCCACCCCATAGCTCGCGTCGGACCATCTTAGCCGCCTTTTGATCGATCTTCGCCTTCCATCGCTCCATTTCGTTTAATTCTTTTGTTGGAAGATCCTCTCCTTTCATCAGCTCGTTGATGGCTTTCATTACCTGCAATAAGATATGAACAAATGAAATAACTATTGGTTTTTTCAATCTTTTCGATCTTGGTTCCTAGGAGCAAGTCAGAAAGTAGAACCATCTGATTTGATTTGTTCTCGATAGCCATGAGATAGAATAATATTATTAAAAAAAAAAGAAACTTAAAGATAAATGATAAATCAAATAATAATTATTGTAACGCGGTTTTGGACATAATAGAGAACCTGTTCAGGCTTTAGGAAAACGATATCCCCTAGCACCATGACATAACCACAATTATCAAGAGCATTGGCAAGATCTACCCCTTGATCGCGGTTAGAACATTCATCCACACATATCTGAATAAACTCATCATACGTTACATGACTTTTGCGGCTGGTTCCTAGCTTCAACTTCAAAGCCTCCATTTGCAAAGCCCTAAGGATCTTCTTGGCATTGATTGTAGTCAATTGTCCCTCAGTCTGGAGACGAATACAGTTTCTAGCAATGTCCATCTCCCTAAGCCTCTCCATCAACTTCTCACCATGTGGAGGCATAATCTTAGGCTTGGCCAACGTAGAAGACATGTATAGTGGCCGTCGTTGGAGAAACCTTTGAAAGATCGATTCGTCTCTAGTGTTAGGTGCTAATACATCTAAATATTGTGGGATAATGGATTGAACAAGGGATGAAGATGATGAAATGCGGCAACTCTTTAATGTTTGCTTTGAGAATTTGTTACAACATATGTTGAATAAACGTTGTACTATATTTTGCTTAAAGGCCATAGATAAAGCACAATTGCTCTCCTGCTTTCTTGTTTTCTATATAAGAAGTTTCATTTAGTGAAGGGTTGCCTCTTATTTATAGGTGCAACTAAACTTAAATAATTACTAAAACGGGATAAGGTTCAATATACCCTTTTTAAATCAGCTTCCGATAGAAATACGTTAATACGTTGTTTCTACTCCTTTGGGACAATTCTTCTTGAACTTTGTAACCAAGAATTGTTATATTTATGTAACCAAAATATGGTGAAGTAGCATGGAGAACTGAACATAAGAGCTTAAAACTATTTGGTTTGAAGTTCGAATCCGATCCATAAGGGTTGGCTTGGTGGACTTGGTTTCTCTAGCTGACAACCATTTGTCAAGTACTAATGCACTAACCGTTCATGTGATATTTAGTTGGCCGTTTAAAAAATATGTAACAAAATTGCACAATTTTCGATGGTCCGCAACTTTCAAAATTTGAGGCCTTTTAATTTATTTTATAAATCCGATGAGCCACATGTATGAGTGAATCAGTGTTGATAACCCAATTGGAAACACGATCCTGAACTTCGAAAAGAAAATTCAAACTAATATTATTCAATTTGCTACAGTTGAATTTGAGATACAAACACAAGTCAATCAAATAATCTAATTTGTGATTGTTTAATGTGTAAACTGAATCAAATTATCAATTCAGTATCACTTCTCTAAATTAACCATGATGGTCAAAATACGACATAGTAGCATACCACAAAAAAAATTAAAAAATAACAACTTTGGTGACGTATAAAGTAGTTTTTTACCCAACCGGTTACATTAAATTTTGAATAATTTTTCAATAACGTACTATCTTTAAGGAAAAAACATTTAAAAGTATGATCGTTATCAAGTTGAGTCTCCAAGTTGTTGCTTAGATAGCATGTAATTTGATCAACTAGGTGTTTAGACCAAACTTCAACCTAATATTTTAAAATAGAAAAATCCAAACTATGCAACGATTCCTTTGATATAAAAAATTATGTTGAATAAACTATGCTTAGCATTTTAGATATATTATGCTCTTGTTCCCTTATAAACCTTTTTGTAACTCGTTTTACCAAGGCCAATCCATGTTAATTAAGTAAAGCATTTTATAAAGTACTAGAAGGATGTTCGCATGATGCGACAAGAAATTCAAACGCTATTACGTTGTGTATTGTTCAATCGAATCGTTTGTTATCCTCAATCAAAGCCGAAACCAAATTCATCGGTTAGTCTATTTTATTAACCAATAGGTTTTCAGTTAATCAATTCGGTTTATTTGGATGGATTGGCGGTTTTTGGTTTGGTTCGTTTATTAACCAATCAGTTGTTATGTAGTCATCGCACATGGGTTATTTTACTTGATTTTTGACGTTTACCTAGCAATGATGAATGTCTAGGCTGCGATTTTTTGGTTTTCCACATGATCAACGATGCTGTTTTCAATAGTCCATGGACAACTCAAAAAAGTTTGTTGATGTTATGTTTTTTATAAAAAAACTACATTCAAGCACCAGCCATTAATCTGAGCCTATTGGTGTAAAGAGTTATTTTACTTGCATTCCAATGCTTGCGTGAAAATGATGAATGATTTTGACTGTGGTTTTTTGGGTTTGCAAATGATCAACCATGTTGTTTCAATAGTCTATGGACAACCCAGAAAAGTTAGTTGACGTTATGTTTACGAGAGAAAATTACCTTCCAATGCTAGCCATTTGTCTAAGCCTATTAGTTATATATATATTGGGGGGATGATGATGTTTACCTCGGCCTTTTGGGGGGACACTGAAGTAAAAGATGATGGTTCGTTGACTGTAAAACGACTTGTCATTATTCAAGAATAGAAAACCAACTATGAGCTGAGATACTGCAACGATAATAATCAAGTTGTCATTAATTGGAATTGGTGTTTCGGAAAAATATTTCAACCTACTTAGTGGTAAGTGTACGCTGCCTTCTACAAAGTGGTAAGTGTACGTCCAAAAGAACTATCTAAGAAGCACCATAAGAATGAATCCCTTCCGAACATCTTATAGATGATAACCACAAAAGATTTTTGTGATGCTTCTAATTCTTTATATGTTGTTTTAGCAGGGAAGAATGGATCACTTTTTATTTTGATATATGTTAAATGCGTTAATTAAGGTTAGTGTGTTTGGCTAGTTTTTAATTATTTGTTCTTTGTTAGCTACTGTGTAATTTAATCAGACTTCTTTAGATGTTTATTTGTTATGCATGTTTAAAGATTAACAACTATAATTCGAGTCGAGCATACGTGAAGCTGCTTCTTTTCACTGGATTTCTTGATCAAGCACTAATAGTTAAAGAACGCACAACCGGTAATAATAATAATAATAATAAAAATCCGGGTGGAGCATATGTGACATCCGCACTTAAACAGCGATAATCCGGGTGGAGCTTACGTCACGGCCACGCTATATAACCATTCGAAAGACAGAATATCTATAGCTAAGGAAGATGATATTTAAGACGAAGCGTTTCTGTTGCACCTTGTAAGATTTTGCATTAGCAATGTCTACGATAGTTTAGACATTTTTCTATGTCACATAGTACGGAATTTGTATTGTGTTAATAGACTATATGCGATATTTTACAAGTTTTTCTAAGTCACTGGAATTTGTATTATGTTAATAGTTACTTTATACTTATTGCAGATTCGATTTTTTTTACAATTTATGTAAGCGATTTTGATTCCATGTATGTACTTCAGATACAAATTTACTTTTTTTTATATTTTTTTAATCCACGAGGATGATGATATTTATATGAGCCTTTTTAGGGACATCAAAGAAAAAAAATATTGGAACGGCAATAAAACGTGTTGCCATTGTTCAAGAACGAAAAAGAAACTATAAGCTTGAGATACTGCAATTACAATAAATTAGGTTGTCGTTGTTCAGGAGCGAAAAAACAATGATGAGTTGCAGGAGGTTTGTTGATCATTGACTAAGGTTAGTGTGTTTTACTATTTTTTTATTTGTTCTACTATTGTGTGATTTAATCCGACTTCTTTAAGTGTTTATTTGTTTTGCAGGTTTAGAGATTAACGACTATAATCAGAGTAAAGCATACGTGATGGCTGTGTATTTTTACTATCGTTGCTTGATTAAGCATTAGTAGTAAAAGAATACACATCCTTGAATAATAAAAATCTAAGTGGAGCATATGTGACATCCTCGCTTATATGAAGATAATATGGGTGTAGCATACGGGACGAGCTCGTTATATAACTACACCGAAGACAAAATATCCATATGAAAGGAAGATGATATTATACATGAATCATGTAACCGAGTTTCACACGTCTTTTATTATTTGTTGTAATTTATAAGACTTGGCAGTAGTATTATTTACGATTGGTTAGAACATTTTTTAGGTCACACTGTGTTGAATTTGTATTATGTTAGTACTCACTTTATACTATAGGTTGTTTGTATTGCAAATTCGAACTTTAAAGTTTATGCAAGCGACTTTTAATCAAAGTGTTTCTGTAACATAACATCTATAAAACTTATTACGTTTGCTGTTTGTTCACACAACGTGTGGGGACGCCATTTAGTTAGATCTATTTTACAAAAGAAAATGTTTTTTTTAAATTAGAACTTTCATGTTCATTTATTTATTAGGTCAAAAGTGTTTTTGTATTTTCTTTTAAAGCTAAAAATAGGCATAACAACCTTCACCAGAAAATGGCTTCACATGATGAGCTTAATCACCACACACATGTAAGCCGTCTGATTAATTTGGATAGCAATTTATGTACAGCACCATTACGTGGCAGTATTTAGTGGTTGCGAATCCCAATCCAATTGAAGGAGTAAAATGATGCAACTCTTAATTAGTTTTTCGCAACTGTAACAAAGCCACCCTGCCAAACCTGAAGGGAAGGCAAATAACAAACCAAAGGATAACATTTCTATTAAAGCAATTTAAACTTGTATTAACCATAAAAAAATTTATGGACTTAAGCTCTCGAAAATATCTTCAATGTCGCACCTTTAAAAAAACATTCGCATTCCTTGCTTTCAATATGCTCCAACACGCAATAACGATAAGTCCATGAACCACATTCATTTCCATCTAAAGTCCTGAGGCCTTATGTAAATCCATTAAGTCTCAAAATAAAAATAAAAACGTAAATACGCGAAAGTTTACACGAATCACTAAAGAGTTCTCATACAACCGTAGCTATGACACAATAAGATAAAAAGGTGCTCCACCATCTCCTGATCATCATCACAACACACATAATTAACCGAACCAACCCAAATATTCCTACAAGCTTAAGTCGTACGAGTAGGGCAGTAGGCAACCGATTTATCTCCGTCCGCCAAGCAAAAATGTTGCACTTTGCAAGAACCCATTTACACCAATCCAGAACATAGTTTTGGCTATAACCCATATCCCTGAACAACAACTTTAATTATTAACGAAACCATATCTCTGAACAACAACTTTAATTATTAACGAAACTACCGAAAAAAGGACCAAGTCACCTCCCAACCACTCCCAAGTATCTTTGAAATCGGATAAAGAGACCGTGGAATGTGGATAGTGGATTCACACAAGCCTATCATTCTGCTATTTTTGTAACCATTTGAGTACCCTTTTCCATTGCCACTTCCAACCTACCCCTTATCTTGACATTGACAATCCAACCGGTCCATAAATTTGCATTTCTTATCATTTTATAAAGCGAACAAATGGGGCGATAAATCCTTTAGAGGAACATTATAGACACGGGTGTCAATCCTAAGCTGAGTGTCCTCGCCGTTACCACCTTTTCTTTAATAAAGTTATGAAATTTGTGTCCAGCGATATTAAGCTTAGCCTCTAGCTTAGCTATGTTATTCCAGCAATTCGACATAGCTTGATTAGATGGCAAAACAACCAGCTTCAATTTTTTCTATGGCAAACATCCATGACTTTCTCCAAAGGCTTTGTTCCTCAACTCTAGAGAAACAAAGCCTAATATGGCAAACAAGGCTTTGTTCGATATTAGGCTTGATTAATGAAAAATAGCATATCGGGAGGCTGTCTAGATTTGAATTCATAAGGGTTACTCTCCTACCAGTTGAGAGGGTACAAGTCTTCGAAAAGGAAAGACGAACTTGAAACACCTCTATGATAGAACTCTAGTTATTAATTATATTCATATTGGTTCAAATCGTAGTTCCCATATAAATGAAAGGTGCACCCTCCGTGTTACACCCCAAAACCATTTCCATATAACGTCACATGGTTCCACTGCTGATGCCAAACAAGTTAGACTTATGAAGGTTTATCCTTAGGTCTAAGCACGTGTAAAAAAGTCAAAGTAGTCGAGTGATGTTTCTTGACACCAAAACAAATCCATTCCCTTGAAATCAAAGCATCGTCCACATAAAGAAAGTACGAGATAAGCGGACCCTCATTAAGATTGCTAATACTGTCAAAGGTTCTTAACTCACAAGCTTTGGAGAACCTACACGACAAAACCTCCATGATAACAGCAACAGGAAAGGTGAAAGCGAGTCTCCCAGCCTGATCCCTTTATAGCATTGGAGTTCAAAAGTAGTGGTCTCATTAATGAGTACCGAAGAAAGAATACCCTTGATCAACAAACACCAAACCAAAGAGAACCCCATTTGAGAAACAATCGATATGAGAAACCCCCCCCCCCCTAACGTTATCATATGCTTCTCAAAATCAATTTTACACTTCCTTTTCTCCTTTTTCAACCAAGATAACAATTCGTTGAGCATTAAGGGGTTGTCGAGGATATACAGTCTTTCAAGAAAGTAGTTTGAGTTTTGGAAATCATCAAACCAACCACCTTCTTAAGACGATTAGCAATGATTTAAGAAATAACTTTACTAACACTACAAGAAATGTGAGCAATAGAGGATACACCATTAGAGGCGACTTGTAAAAACTCATCCCTATTGATCATTTTCCGAACGCGGGCATGATGTTTGATTATGGACCGTCAGATCTTTATGATGACTGACGATTGTCAGTGAGTTAAAAATGGTTAGAGTAATAGAGGCGACTTGAAGTCGCCTCTAAAGCTCATGATCCTTGCCGATCATTTACTTTGTTTATGTATAGTTCGATCGTGGTGATGATCAACGGCTGTAAAATGCTCATACCAAATTGACCAATAGAGGCGATTTGAAGTCTCCCCTAATGCTAAAAAAAACCACTTAAGCGGGAATTCCTTCTTCCCCAACATAATTCCCTCCATCTTTGCACTCTCTCTCCTTTCTGCTCTCTCCCTAGCCGGCTTCCCCAACATAATTCATTCTTCCACCACAATGTTCAAAGGTAAGCTAGCTTAATTTAGTTTAACAAGTTACATTAGGAAAATGAATGCATAGGTTGGTAAATTTAGTTTATGTTGGTAGTTTACAAATTGGTTATTGTTGATGCTTTTGATAGTTTGGTAAATCTTAGTATAATTGCTAAATGTTAAGAGGACTTGATTAATGTTGATACTTGGGCATTTTGTATATGTTGGTTGGTTTTATTGTTAGTTTGATAAAAATGGGTAGAGATATATATGTTGGTTGGTTTTACTGTTAGTTTGTATATGTTGGTTGGTTTTAATGTTGATAGTTGGGCATTTGTATATGTTGATACATGGGCATTTTGTATATGTTGACAAATGTTATTATTAAGCTTGATAAAAATGGGTAGAGATATATATGTTTGATGGTATGTTAATTAATATATGGTTAACTTTGATATATTTTGTAGAGTTATTTTAAAGAGATGTTCAAGAACACGGAATTACGAGCCGCTACCATAATCGTCGCTTCCAGCATTGCCATTTTCATCAAACCTGCTCGGCGAAATGGCCCCTAAAATAACAAAACCCTCATTTTATAATTAAAGTCGAATTCGTAACCCTAACCCCTCTGACCATCAACCCATAAATCGAGTTTTTGGCGTTTCTATATCTTGTAATGGAAAAAAAAATCTGTGTTATCGTCTCCTTTCATCGCTAAAAAATTTGTGTTCTCGTCTCCTTTCATTGCTCATACCTTATCCTTGATCGATTTTAAGATCCTTAGCAATATCTTGTTCCGATTTTGCTATCCCCTCTTTACACTCCGTCATGACCAATGTTTCCTCTTCTCAACTCTCATTTTGGCTTCCTCCTACCCTTTAGCAATAAAAACATTTCTCCCCAACTTCTGTGTTTAAACCACATCATGAGGACCTGTAAGCTCAGAGGTGTCAAGCGCTCTGGAGACAACAACAACATGACATGAAAATCTAAACGGCTTAGCTCCAAAACTATTAACAGACGTAGACAAAAGGAAGGTGGTTAGAGTGCACCCTTGGATGCACCAAAAGGCACGCTTCTGGTCAGGGCCGTCCCTGAGAATTCAGGTGTCTGGGCCAAGCCACGAAAAATGTGCCTCTTACCATTAAGTTTTGACGAAATAAATAACGTAAACTATTTTCTTTAAACGACGATTAAAGTATTAAAATGAGTTAATGACATACTGTATTAAACGAATAGGTAACCGAGGCTGAATGAAACTTCTTTAATATTCTTTTTAGCCCAAAGCTTTTGAATTAGGTTGGGGAAAAATTTTGTTTGCTTCTGTGTGTCGCAAGTTTCTTCTATTCGTTTTGCTTTTTTTTTATTTAATTAAATTAAATGAGTAATGGGCTTTTAAACTTGTTATGAGTTACTAGTATTTGGGTTATTTTATTATTTAAAATATTTGTTTAATATGGCCGAGTTTAAATGTTTAAAAAAACATATACATATAGGATTTTTTTTAATGTGCCCCCGACATTTCCGGGCCCTAGCCGGTTGGCCTCCCTGGCCCAGCCAAGGGCCGGCCATGCTTCTGGTCAAGCATTAACAAGTTCCGACAACAAGAAGTGGAATGAGTATAAGCAACAATTTCTCACAAGTTACAAGTTTAATTGAGCTTATTTACTAAGTGATTCAAATAGACTTGGTGTTTATACAGTATACTTTTTCATTTTTAGTTTATTTTATTACTGATTCAAATACACTCAGTTACTTTTTCTTTATCTTTTATAAACTTTAAAATATTTTATTTTATAAAATTCTAATAATATAATTACACCATGCTTGTTTTTATCTACGTTTTAACGTCATTTATATAAAAAGAAAATGCATGAAAATATAAAAGTCGTCGAAGCCCAAATGTAGAAGCCGTTAAAGTTGCTTTAAGGTTTCATTTTTTTATGTTTACGGTTTTTTCTTCATCTCACAATCGTTAGATGCGACGTTTTATTGAATTCAAAATTTGCCATTGTAACGTACTTATTTTAATGAATGTGTTGACGTCTAAGGGGCTGTTTGGCAAGTGCTGAACCAGTAAGTGCTGAATCAGTAAGAGGTCTTAATGGGTAAGAGGCTCTGAACCAGTAAGTGCTGAACAAGTAATGGTTGTTTGGTTGTATGTCTGAATGAGTGTGCAAAATGACCATTTTATCCTTATAACAATAACACATCGATAACTTAGAAAACCATACTTTAACCAATAAAAAAAACTCTACATAATTTCTATTATTTTTTTTGACCTATTATTATTATTATTATTATTATTATTATTATTATTATCAAACCAAACCAAAATAAAAGAATCTTTCCTCTAATCAAAGTATCAAACACACACCACACATTCTGCTTTCCTTTTCTCCTTCTTCCCATGTTTGACTGTTTCTTTTCATTCTTTCTTTTCTTTTCTTTCTTTCTTTCTTTCTCATGTTTCTTTCTCTTAAATCAAACACAAACACACGACATCACACAAAGACAGAGAGATAGGAGTGACGGAGGAGCAGGAGACGAGAGCAGAGGACAGAAAGAAGGGTCGGTGGCGGAGATGATGCCGGTGGCACCGATGGTTAGGTGGTGGTTAACGGAGGTGATGTTGGCTTCAAGAAAGAACAGAGAAGAGAACCAGAGAGAGGGAGGTGATTGAGGGCAGTTGAGTCCTTTTTTTCATTCAGAGAGTGTATGAAACTGAATGGTTCAGCACTGAACTGAATGGTTCAGAGGTTGGATTTTTTCTGCCAAACAACTTCACCTCTGACCGAATCAGAGGGTGCCTCTGAACTGAATGATTCAGAGGGTATCCAAACAGGGCCTAAGTGTCTTATGAATCATACCTATTTTTAATGTAATCTGATTGTGTATAAAAATGTAGGCAGGGTAGAAAATGTGTAATATATTTTGAGTTTATATACAGTATTTTAATAGTTAAGTTTCGCTTTTTTATAAATTCAACGGCTGAAACGCCGTTACCCAACGTTCACAATGTCCAAGTTCCCATACCTGATTCAGTGATTCCTTACTCGATTTCCATACCCGGTTTGGTAGAGACAGTGTTTAAAAACTTACAGGGTACTCAAACTACCTGGAGGGGTGTCCAGATACACTACAAGTCATTAGTACGATGACATTGTCGTAGCCTAGATATTTAAGCCAAGTAAGTCAGTTTGTGAATATTCATTGTATGTTTGTTGTGTATAAATAATAAATTATTCCAGAAGATCAGGAAAACAAAAAGGAAGCAGTTGGAGTTAGAACATGACACATGCATTAAAGAACAAATGAATGAACAATAAACTCGTGATTGCCTAGTTTTGATGAAATGGGGTAGAAGATGAGACATCCAGCGGGTAAAATTTGCTCCAGATACAACCTGTCTTTCATATTTATTATTATTAAGTTCTTTTTGTATATTGTATCTTATTTATTAACTTCAACAGCTTTGAGTTCATTCATATACATGTCAACTTAAGAAAATCAATTTACACTGAAAATTGTTATGACTCATAAGACACTTAGGGTCTGTTTGGTAGTCTCTTAATGAGAATCTGAAACGCTCTGAATGGTTCAGCATTCAGACTGTTTGTTTCAACATAAAAAAATGCTCTGAATGGAATGGTTAAGAGCTGAATCATTCAGACTTGGTGCATAGCTGAATCATTCAGCACTTTATCATTCAGAGCCTCTTAACCATTCAGACATCTTAATGATTCAGCACTTAATCAACGAAACAGCCCCTTAGAGGCCTAACTAAAGACGTACTTTTCACTTCATTAGAGAATCGGTGGCTTGCTAATTACCGCTAAATGAACTTTCGAGACTTTAACTCATACTAATGACTTTAGATCGGTTGTCTTAGTTTGTATTGACGCGGAGTGGAAACATAAATGATAAACACAAAAATAATCTCGATCAAGAAACTCAAATAAAACATAATGCACAAACCATTACAATAGGTGTCAACTTATAGGGGGTATTAAATTTAACAAATTTGCCAAAATTTTGATATTGCAAATTGAGTAGCTATTAATGAAATTTAGACTATAAATTAACGTGTAACTTATGTTAATTAATAATTTATGCGTTTTAGGTTAAAACAAAAGGATTAAAAAAATGCTCAAATTGGGAAAAATCTTGAGAGACGAAGCCAAGCCATAAAGGAAATCAAGTCTGACAGTTTGGCTAAACAGCCTATCGTAGATAGTCGGGCTTGTTGAGACTTTTCAGTTCATTGGTTATTGGCCCCGTAACCCCATTCCTAGTCGGGCTTGTTGAGACATATTCTAAGTTATGCTCGTTGAAAATTTGTCAATTTCTGTCATATTGTTTGCCTATGTTCAACTGTTCGAAATAGCGATTTGTCAACAGGGTGGAGGTTTGGTTCAATTGGCAAAATCATTAGAGTTAATCTAATATGTTTGTGTGGTGTTGCTCTGTTAAAAATATATACATTATATTTTTAATAATCAAATTTATTATTTAACATTTCTATTCTTTATAAAACAAGTATACTTATTGTTTTGCATAAGTGTTTATTTGTTTTGTAGAGTCCATTGTGAGTCCAGCTTGAGAGTCCAGTAGCTTGAGAGTCCAGTTCGTTGATCCAGAGAGTAGAGATAGAGATTGGCCCAGGAAGCTTTGATGAGGCCCAGACAAGATCCAGCCCAGCTTATCAGGTTCGGGTACATATCAACGTGGCAATCCGTGTGACAAGATTGAACGGCCAAGATCATCTAATTGTGTGTTTCTCTGATCTAATCCAAGGGTTCTCATAGGCTCGGGTGTGTTTCTTCCCGAGCCTAGAGACTGGCTATATAAAGATGTCTCAGTCGTCACTTTCCAGTTTTGACGAGTCTAGATATTTTGATCTCTCTCATAGGCGATTAGGGTTTCAGTGTTAATCTAGTTCATTGTGTTGATGATCTCCTGGATCTAATCAAGTGTCTATTGTATTAGAGAGTTTGTATAGATTCGTTTGTAAAGCTGTTCATCTTTTTATGAACAGCTGTTAGGGTTTATTGTATTTTGTTCTTGAATAAAGTCTTTTAATCTTTTCCAGTAGAAAAGTTAACATGCTCCCTCCCTTATAAGATAAAGGGTTCGAGCCTCGCTGAAAATGAATCGGTGTAATTTAAGCGGTTAAAAAATATAGTTTGTCAACTTTTAGCTTAGCTCTTCATCACCTATGTCTTAACGTTTATCTCGTATGAGGGATACATATTACACTATCTTTATTACTAAATACCGAAAGTAATAACTTAGTAAAATCAGCATGTGTATCTCGGAATCACAACCAAACTCTAATCAGGAGACTTATTTGACAAGAACATAGAACCCGTTTTTTAACCGATTATGATATCTAATTAAACCCATTTTTTGCTAACCAATACTTTTCTAAACTTAACATAATATATTTTTTTTTATTTAGTAAAGATCTCAAAACACTTTATTTTTTCTTTCTTCCCTAAGCACTTTCACTAGCCGAGAAGAATCAACACTTGGAATATCAACCACATTTCCTGCAATATCAACCACATTTCCTGCAATATCAACACTTGGGTCTTCTCTCTACCCGGGATGTAGCCACTTATGCCTTTGTGGCGTCCAGATCTCAATCCTGGGGGTTGCAAGACCATATTTTACGTAACAGCGGGGTTGATAACACGGATCCGGATTATGTTTTCGCTTTGGAACGCCTGCATGAATATCTCCCTGACTTTGATCTTGGCGGTTTCTCCAATAAAGACACCGCCCCCAAAAAGCCACAGAAAACATTGGCGAATGCTCTTTATTGTCGAATTGCACAAAGTCTGGCGGGAGATTTTTGCTTGACCCCACGCAAGAAGGCCGTCATGGAATGCTTACAGAGGCCCCACGCCCAAGATTTCCTAACAGTTATCCCTATCGAAGGACTGGGGCAACGAATGTCAGCGGTGGAATATAGAGCAATCCTTAAATACCGTTTGATGATTCCCATTTTTCCGGATGACGAAACATGTCCGGTTTGCCGTAAAGCGTGTTTGGATAAATATGGGGAGCATGCCCTCCATTGTAGAGAGTTACCGGGGTTTAAGTACCGGCACGATTTCGTTCGGGACGTTTTAATGGATATTCTTAAACGAGCAGGGATCTTGGCAAAGAAAGAGGCCCCGGTTAACTTTCTTACAGACCCGGCTGAAGGGAGGTCCACTTTACGTCCGGCTGACCTGCTAGTGTTTGGTTGGGAAGGTGGGAAACACGCATGCGTGGACCTTACGGGTGTATCACCTTTAGCGGGATTCAGGGAGAGTGGGTTCGTGGCGGGGCAAGCAGTACTTAGAGCAGAGTCGAACAAGGTGGCAAAGCACGCTAAAGCGTGCGAGGATAACCAACATGCTTTTGTCCCTCTGGCTTTTGACACTTTTGGCTCATTGGCATCGGAAGCGATCAGGTTTCTGACGAGAGTTCAACGGGTGGTCCATAGCAACTTCTCGACTCCCCAGGGGCAAGGATTTGTATTCTCTAGATTAGGGTTCTCTATCCAGAAGGGGGTGACGGCGCAGCTTGTTGCCCGCCTACCTGCTATTCTTATGTAATTTGCCCCTTTTGTTGAAATGATATTGTTATTATTAAAAAAAAACACGATAATATTCTTTCTCACCAGTTCAACTAACAAGTGTAACGAGACTTCATCAGAATCAAAACAAAAAACCATAATTAATATTTTGAACAAATCAAGAAATTGGGTATGATGAACCCCAATATATGAAGTGGCCATTATGGCATGCATGCATATGTTGTTGTCTGATAGAGTCAGGCTCCCTAACCAAAAACTGGCCGGGTTCTAAATGTTTTATTGTAACACTCGATCAGTTCTATTTAATATCTGGTGGGACATATTCTAAAATTTGCATGAATGATTTTGAATGCATGTAAGAGTTAGATATACAAAATGGCAACATGTAATGTTTTATAACATTCTCTGAAAACTAATGTAAGGTTCAAGTTATTGTTAGGGGTGTGGGGCGCTACCCCGGGCTCCATTGAAGTACCCTGATTTTCACAAATATTGTACTGACACATCACTTCACTAATTCACTACCCTGAAACACAAATTTGAAGACAGCACTACACTGAATACCCAACCCATAAAAGGCAAAAACTCATAATAGATAACGTATATCTTGTATTGTAATTTGTATTTTGAATGTATTATCTCATACCAAAAATAGGAGATAGACTTGTATTATATATTGATTGCTTAATGAATGAGAATGCTCAAGGGATTAATCTCTAATATGGTATCAAGAGTCTAGGTCTTCTACCCTAGGCCACCAATCCCTCACCACCGGCCGCCCACTGCCGCCGGCTCCCCACCACCTCTGCTTCTTCTCTGCTGCTGCTACTGTCTTTATTCTCTGCTGCAACGCTTCTGCTGTGACCTCCGGTCTCTGGTATAACCCATCTGCTGCTGCCGAACCCCTTCTGTGACCAGCCATCACCTTTCCTTACCCAGCCTCACCATGTCTACCTCCTCCCAGGCCTCTTCCACCATCATCCCCTCCACCCCAGCCGATGGCAAACTCCACCCAGCCACCACCGTCACCAATATTAAGAACTTTATTCCCTTCCTTCTAGAAATCGAATCATCCCAATACTCTACCTGGGCTACCCTTTTCAAACTACATTGCAAGGCTCACCTTGTCGATGACCATCTCAAACCACCACCCGAACCCACCTCAGCCGAACCTTCTCCCACCCAAGACGAATGGGATCGTCTTGACGCCATTGTTTTACAATGGTTGTACACGACGATATCCAATGACCTACTCCACACCATCATTAACAACGTGTCCAACGCCTATGAGGCTTGGGTTGCTATTGAGGATTTGTTTCATGATAACAAAAGCGCTCGCGCTATACACCTCATGCACAAATTCTCAAACACTAGGTTGGACGGTTTCCCTAACATGTCCGCCTATTGTCAAGCCCTCAAGGTGTTAGCCGATCAACTCGCCAATGTAGCCGCTCCCGTAGATAATGATCGCTTAGTCCTTCAACTCCTTGCGGGATTAAACGAGCAATACGAGAGCATCTCCACCATCCTCCAAAACACTCACCCTCTCCCCTCCTTCTACAACGCCCGCTCAAAATTAATCCAAGCCGAAACCAATAAAGCCGAGCGTGCCCTAACCGCATCTAAAACCGCCTCCACCGCCCTTACCGCCACCACACACCGAACCCCACCCACCGACCCCACCCGTACCGCTGACCGCCCAGCCAATAATCGCACCCGCGAACGTCCGGTTCGTCGGGGCCGTGGCCGCGGTAACCAAAACCGATCCCAATTTTCACCACTCTGGCCGCCTTCTTTTTCCCCTTGGCAACAAGCTTCGGCTTGGTCCACTACCCCCTACGGCCCACAATATTCTCCTTCCCAGGCCCACTTTCCATTTAGCCCAGCTCACCCTTTCCCCCATTGGCCCACCCCTCCCTGCCCCTACCCCACAGCAGCCCGCAATTCTGCCCCCTCCTCGGCCCAGCAGCCGGGTCTCCTAGGCCCTAGACCACAGCAGAATAATTATGCCGCCTACAGCCCGACAGACATTGAGCAGGCTCTCTACACCATGTCTCTCCAGCAACCTGATCCTACGCAGTACATGGACACAGGCGCCTCCTCCACCATGACTCACGAACAAGGTGATTTCCATTCTTTTTCTAACTCTTGCATTCCTCAGCATATAATTGTAGGTAATGGCAATACTATACCGGTTGTAGGTCAAGGCACTAAATACCTTCCCAAACCATTCCCCCCTTTTATCCTTAGAAATGTCCTTTACTCACCTAAATTAGTTAAAAACCTTATATCCGTCCGTCGTTTTACTAGAGATAATTCTGTGTCGGTAGAATTTCACCCGTTTGGTTTTCTTGTGAAGGACCTCAAGACGCGGAATCCGCTCCTGCGGTGCAACAGCAGCGGTGACCTCTACCCTCTGGTGCTTGGGTCCTCCTCCACATCCCCTTCTGCTTTTGCTGCCATCACTGCTGACCTTTGGCACCAACGTCTTGGCCACCCAGGACGTCAATCTTTACATTCTTTTAAAAATGTTTCGTCTATTTCTTTTGATACTTTGGACAATAAAGTTTGTGATTCTTGTGTTTTTGGTAAAAGTACTAGATTACCTTTCTTTGCTTCCAATTCTAATGTTTTACAACCCTTTGACATGATACATAGTGACGTTTGGACTTCACCTATCGTTAGTTCATCAGGCCATAAATATTATGTTTTGTTTTTGGATGATTATTCTAATTTTCTTTGGACCGTACCACTCACCCACAAATCCAATGTGTTTCAAGCTTTTATACAATTTGCCACTAATATTAAAACTCAATTTGAACGCACCATTAAAACCTTTCAGTGTGACAATGGTCGTGAATATGTTAACAACTCTTTCCAAACCTTTTTCACGACCAATGGCATACTTTACCGTTTATCATGTCCATACACATCGTCTCAAAATGGTAAAGCTGAAAGAAAAATCCGCACCATAAATAACATCATTCGTACCCTCCTTGCCCACGCCTCCCTACCCACCTATTTTTGGCATTTTGCTCTTGAAACAGCTACCTACTTACTCAACATTCTTCCAAACAAAGCCACCAAAAATAAAACACCCACTGAACTACTCTACGGTCTAAACCCCACCTATGATCATCTTCGTGTCTTTGGTTGTCTCTGCTACCCTCTCACACCTTCGTCCACCATCCACAAACTTGACAGTCGCTCTAACCCGTGTGTCTTTCTTGGCTACCCCCCTACTCATAGAGGGTACCGCTGCCTTGACTTGAATACCAGACAGGTCTATATCTCCCGACACGTTGCTTTTGATGAAACCACCTTCCCCTTTAAGCAAACCATAGGCGCCCCACCCACATATACCTTCCTCGATGACCCGTTTCCCTACCATCTGTCCTCCCAGATTCACCCACACCCACGGCCTGCCCAACCCCAAGCCAACACCTCACCCCACACGCCTGGCCCACAAACTCCCAACATCCCTCCTGCCGCTACCCACTCGACCAACCCAGGCCCACCTGACCAGTCTACCTCACGGCCCAATACCACTTACCAATCCCCGAGCCCGAGCCCACCTACACCCACACCACCATTTACGTCACCTGCTCCAGCACCACCACCTCCCCCACCACCCCCACCACCCGCCCGTACGGTGCACACTCGCTCCATGAGTGGCATCTACAAGCCTAAACAACCCTTTAACCTACACACCACCACCTCCAATGTCGTACCCATTCCCAAAAATCCCACCGATGCTTTATCTACACCGGAATGGTACTCTGCTATGACCACTGAGTACAATGCATTAGTTAGAAACGGAACTTGGGAATTGGTACCTAGACAGCCTGATATGAATGTTATACGTAGTATGTGGTTGTTTAAACATAAATACAGGTCGGATGGCACGCTGGAACGGTACAAAGCCCGATTGGTATGTGATGGGCGTACGCAACAGGTTGGTATTGATTGTGGGGAAACATTTAGCCCGGTGGTTAAGCCTGCCACCATTCGGACTGTTCTCTCCATCGCTTTATCTAAGCGCTGGTCCATCCATCAATTGGATGTTACCAACGCTTTTCTTCATGGGAATCTCCATGAAACAGTTTATATGTATCAGCCGATGGGGTTTCGCAACAAACAGTTCCCTGACTATGTGTGCTCTCTCAAGAAGTCATTATATGGGCTAAAACAAGCACCTCGGGCATGGTACCAGCGCTTCACAGATTTTGTTGTGTCTATTGGGTTTCATCATAGCAAGAGCGATGCTTCTCTTTTTACTCTTCTACAGGGTAATGATACTGCCTACCTTCTTCTATATGTTGACGATATTATTCTCGTCACGTCATCTGACCGTCTTCGTCTATCTCTCATGGCAAAATTAGCTGCCGAATTTGCCATGAAGGACTTAGGTCCCCTTAGCTACTTTCTGGGTATTTCGGTGTCTCGCACACATGACACCATGTTTCTCTCCCAGCATACATATGCTACTGACATCATTAATAGGGCCGGCATGCAATCTTGTAACCCTGTCGCTACTCCTGTTGACACCAACAGCAAGCTCAGCGCTACTCAGAGTGACCTGTTTCATGACCCGACATTATTTCGCAGTTTAGCAGGCGCGCTACAGTATCTCACCTTTACGCGACCTGACATATCTTACGCGGTCCAACAGGTTTGTATGCACATGCACTCTCCTCGGGTTGATCACTGGAACGCTCTTAAGCGTATCATCAGGTATATTAAAGGCACCACAGCCTTTGGGCTTACTCTACACGGTTCGCCGGCGCAGTCTCTTATCTCCTACACAGATGCGGACTGGGCTGGTTGTCCGGATACACGACGCTCCACTAGCGGCTACTGCATTTATTTTGGTGATAATCTTATCTCTTGGTCGTCTAAGCGTCAGTCAACAGTTTCAAGATCCAGTGCCGAGGCTGAATATCGCGGGGTCGCGAATGTGGTTGCAGAAATTTGCTGGTTACGGAATCTTCTTCTAGAGCTCCATCTTCCTCTTACTCGTGCCACTCTGGTCTACTGCGATAATGTCAGTGCCATTTATCTGTCAGGGAACCCGGTTCAGCACCAGCGGACAAAACACATCGAATTGGATATACACTTTGTGCGCGAACAGGTACAGCGCGGACAGGTCCGTGTTCTGCACGTTCCTTCACGTTACCAGGTGGCAGACATTTTCACTAAAGGCTTGCCTCGGGTTTTGTTTGAAGATTTCAGAGACAGTCTCAGCATCCGGTCTCCTCCCGCTTCGACTGCGGGGGTGTAATAGATAACGTATATCTTGTATTGTAATTTGTATTTTGAATGTATTATCTCATACCAAAAATAGGAGATAGACTTGTATTATATATTGATTGCTTAATGAATGAGAATGCTCAAGGGATTAATCTCTAATAACTCACACACACATTCCATCTGTGAAACACACCCGTACCCCACTACCCATGCCACCGCTGGCGGTGTTGCCGCGAAAGTAGTGGGATGCCAGCCCCATTTGCTAGTAGCCCCTTCCCTTATATTAATAGAACAAAGTGCTTTACTATTTGCTAAATATCACAGATATTCTAAAATAAAAAATAAAGAACTGGTTTTTCTTTTAAGATAATGTTAATGTGAAGTGACCTGATAAATGTTGGAATAATCTTGATGTTTCGGGTCGGTTCGGATGCGAACGGGTCAAGTTGGTAAAGGACTACGGGTCATGGGTAAGAAGGAGTCTAAAGATTGACCCGGGATAAAGGAACAAGCAGTTGAATGTGATGAAGAGTTGGTCAGCAGTCAGCCATTGACCGAGTTTATTGGTAGACTTATGTAGGTTTGTTTTTAGTATGCAGGTTTAGGAGTTAGTTTTGTCCGGTTCTTTAGGAGTAGTAGTAGCAGCTTTTGAATAATGTAGTTTTGAATTTTTCTATTAGTATGTTGCATGTTTGTTGCCTATATAAGGCTTGTATGTTTTATCAAATAAATTACAGTAGCCTTTTCTTTCATCTTCTTCTTTACAATATTACAAAGCTTTGCATAATATACATTACGTGAGTGAGTGTTGTGTGTACAACTTGGGCCTGAAACCAACATTGACTCCATAATCAATAATGGAGATTAGGACAAAAGCCAACACATATTCAAATTAAGTAATTAACCAAAGAAGAAGAGATGGGAATTACAGAGAGAGTTGAGATGAGATACTAGAACAAATTACTCATAAGCTCATTCATGCCGTAGACTCTCCTTGTGCCTTTGTTTATAACATGGAACGTTTAACTTGTTTGGGCCAACTGCTTTGGGCTTCTTGATTGATTAAGTTGGGCTTGGGTCGGTTAACAATATAATGTTTCTTTCAAGCCTTGAACCATTGACTCTCAAGCAGAGTTTCCCTTAACTAAATGACACAATATTTTTTATCATTAAAAACCAACAAAATTTACAAGTGAGTGACGGGTAAACGGGCTACAAGTTGCGCCGCTACCCCCTTTTGAATAGCAAAACCAACTCTATTAACTAAATCAAACAATAAAGTTTATTAAATACGTGAAAAATTACATCAAGATAGCGGGTAGACAGGCAACTAAATTAAAAAAATTATTTAGTTTTAATCACAAATGGTTTTATATAAATCATGGTCACCATCATTTTGTGGAGATATAATACATGATATTGGGTTAAAATCTTAAAAAGATATGGTATTTGTTACAAGAACTAAGAAGATGTATGTAACACACGTGCTTACAGTTGACCAATATGAGATGTGATTTAATACCATGGGCCTGGATAGCATGGTCCAGCCAATAGAGACAAATTAATTTTAATGCGTAAGAATGTGATGGGCTGGTTAACGAGAATGGCCAAGAAGTAGTGAGTAAATCGAAACTACCTGATGGTAGTGGGCCAGAGTTGTTTGTGTTTAGGTTATAAAGGCTTGATGGGCTTAGGCTCATATCATGGTCTTGGGTGCTTTCGTCAATTGGGAGGAACACAAGGGATGGGCTGGTTTTAATTATTAGTTAAGGGGCCTAATTATGTTTTTGTTTAGCTAAGTATTTAGCCCTAGTTGTTTGTTAATAAATACCCTCATATGTAATTGTACTATGTAAAATTGATATGTCATATTATATGAAGTTAAGAATTGAAATTTAAGAAAAAACAAGTTACATTTAGATGGTGGGTAAGCGGGCAACAAGCTGCGCCGCTATCCCCTTTTCTAGCTGTGAACATAGGTCACCTATTATGATCGAGCCATGTTATATTGTTGTGTGATTTAAAGGCGGTTCTACTTGCATCTGCAGGTTCCTCCTCTGCAATGAACATACCACTGCCAAGTAATTCGAAAGGAAATGTGTGGTTTGTATGATGACGAAATGATCTCATAAGAAGGGTAATATTTATTTCATGTGACCCTGGAATGAGATAAAGAGAAGATTTGGGTCTACAATTTAGAATTGCATTGGGTTCACAACAGTCGTTAGAACATGGAATCAACACAAGGTAGTTCGTGTTACTCAGTCAGGTTCACAGTACCCATGACTTAGTGGCAAGGTGATTGACCCTCACAAAAAGTGATGTAGATTCAAATCCTTACATGTGTAGGGTTAGATGGTATTTAGGTGTGAAAAAATTGATGCTAAAAAGAGAAAGAAAAATATATTTGAAGTCTATGAAAAAATAATAAAAAATATTCATTTTTAGGAGGAAAAAGAAACTCCAATGGTGGACATGACGCTATACAACCCGCCTGAATGTGGGGATATCTGGATTTCGACTCAATTGAGGTTGAGTCGAGAGGGCAATCAAGTTGTCTGTTGTATTCACGGAACCCTGCCATTTTGACAGAATCCCAGGTAAGCAACCCATACAACTTCATTATATATAGTCTACGGTAGTTGGGTAGGCATGAATACATGCATCAATATTGTAAACGCGTATGCACCCATCAACGACAAAGTGCATGAAAGAACTTTGTCTCAACAATTACTAGGTGCCAAAATCCGATTGGTGTGTGGTTTTGGGTAATCTTAACGAAATTGCATAAAGGAGGATCGACGGTAATCTAAATTGACGTGATGCATGTATGACGGATTTAATAATTTCAAACATATCGGCTAGTTCATGTGAATAAACATTAGGTGTGTCATGAACATAGAGGTATTCATTAAAATATAAATTGTAGAGGTAACATTAATATTGTCCCAATACAATTGTGAAGAGGTAAACCACTTGTGATTGTGGGTATATTCGTTTTAATGCTATCAGGTTTTATAATCATCTTAAGCATAAACAAACCAAAAGGTGAATGTGTATGCCCTTTCTTTTTTCTCAAATCAAATCCCAAGAAGATTAAAAGAGTGTACACTTTGTTTAAAATATCTTATACGTTATTACTTTAGTTGACACTAGTGGGAGTGCCCGCGCGTTGCGGCGGCTGTTTCAACTGATTTTAGATTCAAATATTATGTCTATTACAAACCACCATCCTTCCCGGGTTTATGACAAAACAAACCAAAATACTAAAATGCCCATATATATTCTTTAGTTTGAGTTCAAAAATACTAAAAAGCCCATGTAATTCTATGGGCCTAAGTAAGCATCACTTGTATAGTGGACTTTATGATTATTATTATTATAGACTCACTACCAATTTAAAATATATATGGATTGAAGTATATCCTGAAAACAAAACAGGTCAAGTGGGTTAGAAATTAAATTAAAAGAAAATAAACAAGCACCTCCAAGCTATCCTCTTGCATGAAATAACAAAAGCATTTGAGCAAAATAATGATAAAGTTGAGCTCATAAAAATGCAAGCTTTTGGTTTAATTTGTTATAACTTACCTCTTTCTAATGATTGAGCTCCACATATTCAAAGCAGAACGTATGCTTTTGCATCTCAAAATGAAAGTAAAAACGATAAAGAGAAAAAAGTACAAGAACATCACACCTATTACAACCTCAACGACTAAAACCCATGAGGATTTTGAATCACGGGCCGGGTTATTAGCTTTATGCTAAACAAGTTGCATTCTTGAGACTTGGATATTAAGGGCGATTTCAAGTAGATCATTAGTTGTATAAAGAAAACCATCATTCATTTTGAGTAAGGTAGAATAAATGTTTCTAAAAGAATACCACATTGTTCATGAGTGTGTTGCTTGATATCTTTAAACAATAGTCAAAATTCTATAAAAAGATAATCTTGCAAAGGTTCACATTTGTCACAATTATTAGTCACATGCCCACTCACTCTGACATATTAGAGTATCTTTGATGTATGCATCCATTTCAACCATTATTATTATGAAAACTGTTGTGATGAATAGAGTTTGGCTAAACTTAGTGTAAATGGGGGTGACTAATAACATTAGACCAAAAACTTTATCATATTAAACCAAAAACGATCAGATTAGTATCTTGGTTGGAGATGGTAACAAATGATGAAAGATTAAGATCTCATAAAATAGTGATAAGTAAAAATGGCAAATTCAACTTATTTTACTCGTAAATGGGTAAATTTAGATTGTGTGTTACGTCTAACGACTCAAATCAAGTAAACTCTAAAGTGGCCTGAAGTGTTTTAAGTGCATGATACATCAACTATCTTTTTATTTAACTAATGTATTATCAAAACATTACGACTCAATTAAAAAAAGAACACCAAACGAAAATCACAAACAAAAAAAATGAAAAATATAAGAACGAGTTTACCTAAAACACAATAGCGCCAACTTCAAGTCACGTGTAAACATCAACGGAATGCACAATTAGGCAAACACATTCAATCACGGCAATAGTGTGCCTACACAGAAAATAAAACAACGCATAGAGAAGCAAACATAAATCAAAATAAAAAATGAGACTACACACCTTATGCATCTAACAAACCTGATGGAAAAACTCAAATAAGAAGCTAGTTGTGTTAGACCAAAATAAATTTATCACGTCACGATGAAAAAACTGTAGTATTGCCGTAAAACTTTTCTAAATATGAATAAAAATCATATATCTGTTTTCTTATGAAGACCATATATATGCTACTTATTTTGAAAATACAAGCTATAATCTTACAGATAACAACAGAAGCAATAAAGAAATGATTGTAATTTTATGTAAAATCTAAACGAAAGGAGAATTTGTGTGGAAGTGCTTACCGGATGATTTGATCTAAACCTTGATATTTCCAATTTAAAGAAAGATTGTCTCAAGGTCAATGGTGATGGTGGTAGTGGCGATGGAGTTACAAATAAATACCAAAGGCAATTATGAAAGAGTAAACTCCCTCATCAAGGGTCTTTTTGAATGCCTTCAGCATGCTTGTTCGATAAGCCTATGCAAATATAACGTCAACAATGTTAGAATAATATAACATTTACTATAAGGCAAGCTACTAAACAAACTTCGGAATAAAAATGGAATGAAATAATAGATAGATACTAATGTGAAAGCTCAAGACTGCTTAAAAATAAAAACAAATATAGATAGCAAAATGAGCAGGTCAGGTTACAGATCAAAAGGTGTAACTTTGGTGTGTGAAATTGAGAATTTTTGATCCTATAAGCAACAATGATATTTCTCAAATATTAAATCGCTTTCAATTCTCAATAAAGTGTCATTTAATCCGTAGGTTTCTTCATTTGTTGAGTACATGTGAAAAGGCACAATGATGAGTTGATGGTGATGATCAAAATTGTTAAAGCACATGGTACAAGCATCTTAATGCATCACATGGTACAAACATCTTAATGCATTGACAAGGGCATAAAAGGAAGAAAAGTGGTCAAGTTTAGAGAATTACACTTGTGACTTTTAAGTTGCCACCTTAACTTTGACATTTTGGACCTTTTTACCCATCTCTCCCTCTTTATAATGTAACTAGTGTGAATGCCCGTGCGTTGCCGCGGGTAGTTATATGGCCTATTCAATCCTCAACTCGATTTTAGAAACTCAAAATAACTGAAAAATAACTTGTCAAATAACATAATGATGAAGATAACATCAGTTTGCATTCACAGTCGTGGGAATTTAAGTGGTCTTAGGCTAGGCCCTTATTTCTTTTAAGACGAAAATGTTGTATTCCTATATTCATTATATACATTTTGTACCAACTCTGACGCAAAATTTCCCACGTAAATAAGAACAAAACATTCGTTTCTAATAGAAAATATAATAAAGCCCGCTACTTGTTTAGACGTCCAAAAATAATAATAAAAATAAAAAGCAATGCTTTAGTCCCATAACCATGAATCAAACTTCTAGTTATTACATAATTAATGGAAAAGTTAATGGAAAATGGTTGGTACAAGCATCTTAATGCATTATGGTACAAGCATCTTAATGCATTCAAGGGTAATTTGGGGAAGATTTACATGACATTTGAAGGTTAAAGCACATGGTTTTTCAAATGTCATCTTAAGTTTGCCAATATGGACACATTTAGCCATTACTCCTCCTTTATAATGTAGTAAAGATAAAGATAATAATATAGATATAGATATGCCCATTTATAATTGCTACGCCTATAAATGAACAGAACGAACTACGAACATGAAAAATGTTCGTGTTCGTTCATTTTACTTTAACCTAACACGAACAAGGACATATAATTGAACACAATTTTTTGTGTTCCTGATCGTTATTTAAGAAATGGGTTTTTTTGCATTCATTTGAAGTTATTTAAGAAATGGGCATTTTTGCATTCATTTATGTTCTTTCGTTTAAAACTAATCGAACAGTTCACAACGTAAGTTAACGAACATAGACAACAAACTTAAACGAATGTAACTTAACAAACATAAACGAACACAAATGAACATAATTGAACCAACATAAACTAACATATTCGAACATAATTGACCAAACATAACAAAGAAAAACAAACATAAAGTAGTTTTCTTATATATATAAATTACTGATTAGTGATTAATTTGTAAGATTTACATGAACAAACATAAATGAATGTAAACGAAAAAACATAAACGGACGTTCACAAACATAAATAACAAACAAAGTGTGTATTCATTTTCTTCCGTTTAATTAAATGAACAAAAAAAATCATGTTCGTTCATTTATTAAATAAACAAACATAAACGAAGTTCCCGCCAAAAAGTTCACGACTAGTTCATGAATGTTCGGTTCGTTTACAAGCCTATTAATTGCCGATCCTAATCCCTGATAAAGAATGAGGGTTTACTTGAAAAGTTTTTCAAAAGGGCACAATTTTTTTAGTTCCTTAGTGTCTTCCATAAGCGTTATAACTTATAAGGCCGGAAATTCGGTATGTATGACTCTTGGGGCTGCCTAACAGCCTCCCAGATTACTAAGAATCTCAGCCTTTCAACAAACCCTACGAGTAAAACATAACTTTGTTTGTATCTTTATTTCACAAAATTTGTGCATCAGTTTGTTCTACTTTGTAAAAAGAAAATTTAATTATTTAAATCGCCATGACTTTAACCAACACTAATGTGTCCGTGGGATTCCTACAAGGTTGCTTTTGGATTTTATATACGTCAAGTTTAGATCCTTCCACACTCTTTGGTTAGACTTTTTTTTTTTTTTTGAACGGCAAATTTCTACACCCTGTGGGACTTGAACCCATAACCTTCCCCTTAGGTGTTCCTAGAAGCTTTGCTTCTACCATTGGGCCACCAACCCCAATGGCCTCTTTGGTTAGACTTGCCAAACAAACAAATAATTAGATCTTGTCTAGTAAATAATTAGCTTTTATTGTGTGTGTGTGTGTGTGGGGGGGGGGGGGGGGGGGGGGTTGGGGGGGCACATTACTTCACTTATTCATTTAGCTGAAACACAGCTTTGGAGGCAACACTTCACTGATTCTTTTATTTATTTCCATTTAAATTCAATAAACCTAACCAATTTAATTTTTCCCCAACGGTTATAAATTTAATAAAGTTACCGTTTTCTAACGCCTACAAACCCTATAAAAACACATAATTTCTAATACCAAAACCAAAAAAGGTCTCTTCTTTCATTTCGGTTTATTCATTGACGAAGAAATGGTTGGTGTATTATGACTATTTTGCATCATGTGACATACATTAGGTTGGTTAAAGAGAAATTACTCACATTTAAATAGAACTAGAGGGATTCGTCCGCGCTTCGCGACGGGAGTTCGATCGGAAATAATTCGTTTTGTTACGGTACAAAAATTGAAAAAGCAAAAAAAAATGTTGTAAATAAATGCATTGCAACAGACTTGAACACATGACCTCATGTAAGAGGAATGCACATCAAACCACTACACCATCAAAGCAACTTGGGTTTTAAATTGAAACCTATTCTATATATTATCAAACAAAGCTGTAAAAAATGTTGTAAATAAATGCATTGGAAAAGACTTGAACCCATGACCTCATGGAAAAGGAACGCACATCAAACCACCCCACCACCAAAAAAACTTTGATTTTATATTGAAACTAATTCTATAAATTATGAAATAAAGTTGTAAAAAATAAAAAAAATATATATAAAAGTGGCACTATTTATGGTTAGTTTTAATTAATATATATATATAACGAGTTGATGTTAACCCGCGTGTTGCGGCGGTATGTTGATTATGAGTATTTTGGTGAGATGCAATGGGATGTGTTTGCTGCCATGTCGGCCTCTAATCTGGTTTTCTAGCTTCTATCTGATTTGTCTGGCTAGTTCTTCTGTACATGATATGGTAAGTTGGATGCTCCACCCATTTTTCCGTCCTCATACTTGAAGTGCTTAAATTATTTTTGACTTTGTGTAGGTCAAACATTGCATTTCAAAGAATGAAGAATGTAATAACCAAAAGTAATCAATTTCCCAAAAAAAAAAAAAAAAACAAATTAAAAGTATAAAATAAACATGGAGAAATAAGATGCCCAGTTCTACTAAGATAAGAAAGTGGAGGTTGTAAAGCCTCTCTTTTGATGTTGCTCCCCACTTTGCGTTAAAGGATGTGTCTCTATAAGGCTATACGGTATACAGACGCCCCAAATCCCCGTCCCATACCTTTTTGCCCCGTCCCCCATCGCTACATGGCATGGAGACATGACCTTTTTCATGTCTCCACACCCATAGCCTAATTTCATCAGCTCCATGCTCCTTCATCTAAGGGTCATTGCACACATCTTTCTGTCTGACACTGCAGACAAAGAATAAATTTGTATGATTTTATTGGACAAAGAATAAGGAAAATACATTATATGATTTTCTTTTATTGGTCATAGGTTTAACAACAATAACTACAGCAAAACCATCAAATGTAAATTACGGATTGCAATTATAATAATCTACACTCAGACGACCATACAGAATAAGGAGGGAAATGTTGTAGACTCGCATATCTTTGCAAATTCAATGCTGAAAGCAACGATAAGAAATTCCTAATGTACAAACTTGCAACAAAAATACTTGAAAGAAAATATTAAAATTTAAAATATCTAAAAAGTACTTCAGTTCTTGCAGGGCTGCCAAAGACAAACTTGGACTTACTTCATTAAGTAATGAACTGATCATCAATTAAAAAACCCAAACACCATCAAAGAATATCAATGAAAACCTTCAAAGATACACTCACCAAAAAAAATTAGTCGACTACATGCTAACAATCGTTGGAATATATACTTTATATAATTATGTGCGCATCAAGTTAACAGTTAATACTAAAGATTGTACCCATGTAAAGCTATGGAGATGGTACTCTGTTGGCTAAAAGGCTTGTGGAGCGTAGACTATAAGAAATCTCCAAAATTTAAGTCATGAAACTAACAAAGCTAGCATTTTCATTGCATTGATTCCACATTCTAAAAACATTTCATATACAAAAGGCATAAATGAAGCTCATAATTATTAGAAATGTGCTTTTACGAACTTATTAAAATGCCAAATTATTCTCAAATTTCAGTGGCAGATTGCGACCAAATATGAGACTCATATTTATAGCTAACCAAGCAGAGAGGATATGTCTCCCATGGTTGCATGCTAAATAGTGGCCGCATCAAGATGCAAATAAGCACAACTATGCTCGACACATTCAAGTTAACCATTACGGCCTCCAGAAACCGAACCGGTGTTTACTTTGTCATATGTATCAGAGTATACATAACTACCAACACGAATGAACAGTACCACATTGTCAATCCTAAAGACACAGAATTTCAGCAACCATATATAAGCCATTATAATATAGTAACCCAAACACACAATAATAACTCCTAATGATATCTAGCAACATACATGGTTATGAACACAGTAAACCATACTTAACAACAAACTTGTCACCAATCGTCAAAAGTAGACATGCCCTGTGTTTTAAAAAGCGCGCTCAAGCGTGAGGCGCACTGAGGCGCCAGGATCTGCGCCTGCCAAAAAAATCCCCTGAGGCGCGCGCTTTTCGTACGGGAGGTGTTTTTATGCTTAAAATTGTTATATATGTAGCTAAAAGGGTTGTTAAATCATGTATAAACCTTATTTGTATCTATATTTTGGGTAAATGATGCTAAAAACCTATAGCATATATAAAAAAATTATATAATCGTCTTGCGCTTCGCGTACGAAAATCCCACCGTTTTTGCGCCTCGGTTTTGGACCTCGTCGCTTTAGTGCGCTTCGCGCTTTTTAAAACCAAGGACATGCCTAATCATCAATAAGCATCAACAAATAGGAAAACCAACCCTAGAATAACAATAAGCATAAACAACCTAAACAAATCACCATATAAGAAAACGAACTCTAGAATAACAATAATCATAAACAGTCTAAACAAAACACCATAAAATGTATTTTGAATTCACACCATGTACAACAAAAGAATTAAATCAAAAAGTATAATCGTTGGAATGAAAAAATTTAAAGTAGCGTAAAATTTAGTGTCGTCTACAAATAAATAACATATGTTCTGTTCATAGAATGTACCAAAAAATAATCATATACTGATTATATATGCGATATACTGATTATATATGCGATAGTCATAACCAAAGTGTTTCAGATTCTTTAAAACCCAAGTTATGAAAAACCAATCAAGCAAAAACTGTTTTTTAATCATGTAAGATACCATATGAACAAAAAATAAACAGAAAATGTATTTACTGTATTTAAATTTGTATCATAGACATAGAAAACTAAAATTTAGATAAAGATCGATATTCATAATATATACAAAGCAAACAGAGGCAAGAGTAAAAAGAACATACCAATCGATCTAACAAAACGTCAGCGGCATAGCAAGTACAAGCCCTAATCATGCAAAATTCTCAACACACCGTTGTAGAAATCGGAAGAATTATGAAATGAGACGAAATAGAAGGGAGATGGGGAGAAGGAAAGGACGTAATGGAGAATATGCGAAGGAAAAGTGTGGTGGTAGGAGAAGAAAACAGAGGAGACGGAAAGACGAAAATGGAAAAGGGGGGAAACTGATTCTTACATGGCAAGGAAGAAATAGATAACGCGGGTGAAATGATTAACGGGCGTTAAGTTGCACGTTAAGTTGGTTTTTGTATTATAGATAATATAATGTATCACTTCTATGGCAATTAAGAAATATAGCAGAACACCTCATTAACGGTATTGCTGATTGTTCTAGAATGAGCACCCACAAGTTAACGACAAGCGTTTTGACCCATTTCAATACTGATATCTCATGGTTGGATAATAGCAAACACTCATTTTACAACAAATTTTCATTTCTTAATGTAACAATTAAGCTTATACTACTTTAATCAGAAACTTCAATCTATTTGAGTTGTGCAGAAATAACACTCTTGTCAACGCAAAAATACGTGTTGGATTCATTGTTGTTTTATTTTTACCGGTTGTTTATAAAATTTTTTAATTATTTTCTTTGTTTTAAAATCTAAAATTAAATAAAAAAAACATAAATAAAAACATTTCATTAAAACATAAATATTAAATATAAATATTAAACATAATAATATTAAACATAAAAAAATACATTAAAACAAAGAAAAAAAAACTTAAAGTTGGCGCAACAATCGTCATGCTTCGACATGGTCGAAATCGTTGCCGTATCGAGCCTCATACTCATAGTGAGTGAAGTCGATAGCCAACTCCTCATCAAGCTCCGGATCGCCCCTCACCGTTTGCTCGTATAGGGTGGTCCACCTCTCACACTTGATATTGAGATCGGCCCACTTGAACTAGAGGTCTCGGAGGGTCTTGGTGGTGTTGGTGTCAACGTGTTCGATGAAGCGCTAAACACCCGAGCCCAAAACCCCTCTGGGGTGAAGGCCGACCCTTCATCCCTCGGGAGTTGTTGAATCTCCGGGTCATTTGAGGCATCCTTGTGGCAAATCACAGGTGCCATCTCTTCCTCGTCGGTCCACGGGTTCATTTTTTGGTGTGTTTGGTTTTTTTCTAAACCGTGGTAAAGTGTGGCTTTTAACCCCACGGTTTGATCAATTTATATACAATCGACGGTGGCACTGTTAAAATAAATTCACTGACCGTTTATGTGAGATTAATTCAATTCAATCAACGGTTTCCAAGATTTACAATTTAATTTCGCTGACCGTTTGGTGGGACGGTTGTAATAGTAAGAATTAAATGTTAAAATCGTGTAAAAATGTAAAAAAAAAGTTTGGATTTTAAATGAAAATAAATAAAAGAATCAGTGGAGTGTTGCCTCCAAAAATGTGTTTCAGTAAAGTAAATCAGTAAAGTGATGTGGCAGTACATAATTGGTTAAAATCAGTGAAACTAAAAAAGTTTACTAGTAACACCCATAAGCATGTTTTAATTACTAATCTTGATTAGGGGTTTAGACATTTACACTTTAATATTCAGTTTTCTTAATGTATTGAGTACTAGGTTAGAGCCCCGGGTGTACACCCGGTACATCTCCGAGTCAGATGAGAAATTATTTTATAAAGATTGTAGTATGCAAATTTTATTTATTGAAACTTACGTAAGACAACTGACAACTCGTATGGATTTTTGTTGCATGCAAAATATCATAAAAATGTTTAATCTTACTGAATAATGAATATATGAATCGACAAATGTTTGATTGGATGTGATTTAAAAACAAATAATGAAATGAATAATAACATATTTATTGTAACAGGATGCAAATGAATATTTAAATTCAAAGTAAATAAATATAGTTTAACAAAACATACAACTAAAAAATTATAAATAAAAATTAAACGATTTATACAAAATATGACTTGTTACACGTGTAGAACAAAGGATAAATAAAAAGTAACTAAATATGTAAATAGAACAAAATAACTTCATCGGATTTAATTAGTACATTAAAACATATCATGAATCAAAATATCACATGACGAAGTAAACGATAATTATGAAGGAAAAGAAAGTAAAAACATAATTCACTTCATAAAATATCTATAACTAACATCAAATGAAAACATTACAAACTCATTATTAATACAATATGTGAAACCAATATAAACCATTACTTTAAAGGTATCAGGATTCAAACCAAACAAAAATTACAAAATCACTATCCATATTATACTCCAAACCAACTATACAAACAAAAAAATGGCATACCCAACCATAACATGTCATATTTGGAAATAATCTATAAATATTATAGAGATTTTTATTGTTATAAGTTATTCCTTTAACTATAACACCATATTATGTATTAAGAAACGTAAATTATAAAAAAATCCACCTACACATTAAACGTTGTGTAATAAATTAAATTTTATATTTATTGAAGCAAAATTAATAAATTATATTTTATGTTTATTTAAATTTTAATGCAAATCAACATAAACATCAAATTAAACATTAAATATAAATAATATTATAATAAAGAGACATTCAAACAATAAATTTATTAATACGAAAATCACGCCATGATTCCTTTAATCGTGTAATTGACAACTGATATTAGGAAAGTCGTAAAAATAGTAATATCAATAATCAATAAATTAGATTAAAATCTTAATAAATAACATCAAAATCATAATAAATAAGATTAAAAATCTTAATAAGTTACCATAATAAATAAGACTAAAAATCGATTCAAACAATAAATTTATTCATACGAAAATCACGCCATGATTCCTTTAATCATGTAATTGACAACTGATTTTAGGAGTAAAGAATCCATTAATATAATCTATGACTATATCTATATATAACAGTGTAAAGTAAATAAAGAAATACTAAAATAGAATGTTAGTAAAAAATATGGATTTGGGAATTACATTCTCGTCAAGTAGTATCATCTCAATTGAGTAAACATCGTTAGGATTGCGACGATTAGGTTGACGCCAAAGCCGAATAATCTTTAGCTTCAAAGCAAAATCATTTTGGTTGACATCAATTTCGTTAACCATGGTAAAGTCATGTGCTTGTGCGGCGACCATTGTTCTCTTTGGGTGTACACAAAATTATACTAAAATTAGGAATGAATAAAAGTGTTGAAAATAAAAAAAATAATTAATACGAAAATTGACATTATGAAAAAATGAATATTCATACACATGGAACGAATCCGCTTTCAAACACATCTGAAAGCAATAATAATTTAGTCGATTTTTTCATTATTAATTCAAGTCCTTATTCAATTGTAGAAAATGAGTATTCATAAAAAGTCACGAAACTTAAAACATCATATTTCTCAAAAATGAATTATAAATACATTATATCTATATCATAACATAACAATAACATAACATAACAAAATAATACAAACGTCGTAAAGGTATACTTATAAGTTGGAATGCTTTTCCACGATCGGATTATTGTGTGTACAACAATTGCGATTGATGTGGATCAATGTAATTAAATAAATGAAGTATAAAAATGGAAGGATTGTAATTGGACGTAAATCAATAATAAATGCTTAAAATTACCAAACTAATTGCAATCATCTTTTGATGATCATTAATGATAAATTATGAAACGAAAATTTATAACAAATCAACCTATACCATAATTGTTAATATACTGATGTTTTAATTGTAAATTATATGAAGTAAATAACATTAATATATAAGTCAATTATATTAATCCTAAATTTCGGGTCAAATTGATTCATAATCAATCATTCATACAAAAAAATAAATGAGAGCTATTATAGTAAACCATAAATTTGATCAATTATACGAAATCAATTTAATCAATTATAATTTAATCAATATTATCATTCGTATAATTTAATCAATTATACGAAATCAGAGATTAAAAAATCTCGTATTAATTTAATCAATTCGTATAATTTAATCAATTTCGTATTAATAGTAATATAAATTAATGAGATTAAAAAATCGTAATAAATAGTATTAAATTCTGTCAATTATAGTAATCCTAAATTTCGGGAATGATTGATTCATAATTAATCATTCATACAAAAAAATTAATACGTTTTATTATGCTAAACCATAAATTTGATCAATTATACGAAATCAATTTAATAAACTATAATTTAATTGGTATTAGCATTCGTATAATTTAATCAATTATACGAAAGCAGAGATTAAAAAAAACTCGTATTAATTTAATCAATTCATATAATTTAATCAATTTAATCAATTTCGTATTAATAGTATATTAATTAATGAGATTAAAAAATCGTAATAAATAACACTAAATTCGGTTAATTATGGTAATCCTAAATTTCGGGTCAAATTGGTTCATAATCAATCATTCATACAAAAAAATTAATACGTTTTAATATGGTAAACCATATATTTGATCAATTATACGAAATCAATTTAATCAATTATAATTTAATCAATATTATCATTCGTATAATTTAATCAATTATACGAAATTAGAGATTAAAAAATCTCGTATTAATTTAATCAATTCTTATAATTTAATCAATTTCGTATTAATAGTAATATAAATTAGTGAGATTAAAAAATCATAATAAATAACATTAAATCCGGTCAATTATGGTAATCCTAAATTTCGGGTCAAATTGATTCATGATCAATCATTCATACAAAAAAATTAATACGTTTTATTACGGTAAACCATAAATTTGATCAATTATGCGAAATCAATTTAATTAATATTATCATTCATATAATTTAATCAATTATACAAAATTAGAGATTAAAAAATCTCGTATTAATTTAATCCATTCGTATAATTTAATCAATTTCGTATTAATAGTAATACTCTAATAGCTTTGCTATTTGTGGGATTTTACTGGGCTTGTTGTTGTTGTTGTTGTTGTGTCGTATTAATAGTAATATAAATTAATTAGATTAAAAAATCGTAATAAATAACATTAAATTCGGTCAATTATGGTAATCCTAAATTTCGGGTCAATTATTGTTAATGATAATAAATAATATTAGTTATGATTTATTCTTTATTGCCCGTTAAACCATAAATTTGATCACGTATACGAACTCAATTTAATCAATTATAATTTAATCAATATTATCATTCGTATAATTTAATCAATTATGCAAAATTAGAGATTAAATAATCTCGTATTAATTTAATCGTTTCGTATAATTAAATCAATTTAATCGATTGGTAATCCATTTTAGTAATGATTGATTGATAATTTTAATGTCTGAAATGGTTAATTTAAATTTGTTTCCTAAGTTAAGTTTAGGCTGGAAAAACTTTTTAATTTATCAGTTGTTGAGCATTGTTCGGTACGTTTTTGTATGGCATGTTTGGTGAATCCGGGTAAAAGAGAGACGTTGGGCATAATTGAGCCAGTTTAATTGGAATGGGTTTTGCATTTTTTGGGTTCAAAGGGTGCGTTAAATTTTATTAGTGGTTTTAATTTGTTATTTTTTTGTATTTGTATAAACAATGTATAACAAAATTGTGTTTACGGTTATTAAATATCTTTAATTGAACTTAATAATGTTATTATTATTAATTTAAATACGATATATTTTTTAGGTAATTGTTGACTAAAGTTAAATTTAATTTACATATGTTGTATATATTAGGTAACTTTCAACTTTATTTCAATCAAATTTAAATGCATAGGTAATTGTCGCTAGGTTTGTCAACTTTATGCTTACATTTATCCTGAAATATATTTATGTAAATAGCTTTAAATGATTACCGAAAATATTCATTTATTTTTATACAAACTTTACAAAAATAATATAGCTAACCTTTATATAATAAATAAGGCTTATTATGGTAAACTTAAATTCGTATTAATGTTAATATAAATTCAGCCAATTATTAAAAGATAGTAATAAATAAGATTAAATTGGGTCAAAATATATTAATGTAAATTGATAACAATCATTAAGATTCAAATTTCAGATTAAATGACATTAAATTCGGTCAACTTTATTAATGTAAATAAATAACAATAATTCAGAATTAATGAAATTAAAATTGGGCTAATATTATCAGCCGAATATGGAATGTAGGATTGAATACTAATGAAACCGACTTCTTAAGCTATTTGAAAACCTACATTCTATATTCGGCTGATAATATTAGACCAATTTTAATTTCATTAATTCTGAATTATTATTATTTATTTACTTTAATAAAGTTGACCGAATTTAATGTCATTTAATCTGAAATTTGAATCTTAATGATTGTTATCAATTTACATTAATAATATTTTGACCCAATTTAATCTTATTTATTACTATCTTTTAATAATAACCCGAATTTATATTAACATTAATACGAATTTAAGTTTACCATAAAAGGATTTAGTCAATAAATAAACAAAACCTAAAATATAGATACAAAGCTGGAGCTCCATATACCTACTTGGATCCTAGAATTTGTGTCTTCGGATCAAATCTTGCTTTCTAAATGTTAAAACATAGCATTAGTAAAACCGATTGAATAGTAATAAAATTAACAAAAATCCGAATGAAAAAATCCTTATTATCCCTTTAAAAAAAATTCTGATTGAATATTTGTATATTACAAATCCCTTTATCACAATCAGATTGAATATGTGTTTAGCACAAATCCGGTTATAACAAATCTGAATATAAAAATCCGTTTCTTTAGAATATGTGCTTAAGAAGAAGGATTTCCATTTAAATTAATAAGAAATTTCATTAGTATCTTTGTTATTACTTTATAATAAACCTGATTTAGTATGTGTTTATCACGATTCCGTTTAATCTGTTTTTAAAAATCTGAATGAAAATATGCTTTTAAAAAATACGGTTTCAAATGAATGAAAATACGCTTCAAATGATTTCAAATGAATGAAAATATGTTTTTAAAAAAAATTCCGATTGAATAAATGGGTATATTACACATCGGTTTAAAACAATCCAATTGATAATGTGTTTAACACAAATCCGGTTATCACAAATCTGAATGAAAATATGCTTTTAAAAAAATATGCTTTCAAATGAATCAAAGTACGCTTCAAATGATTTCAAATGAATGAAAATCTGCTTTTAAAAAAAATCCGATTGAATATTTCTATATTACAAATCTGTTTATCATAATCCGATTGAATATGTGTGGATAATCAACATTAGAAGAGTAGTAAGGATGTTTACCTTTAATCAGTTGTGGATAATCAAGAAATGATGCAAGATGAAGAAGAAAGCCTCTAAGATTTGTTAGGAATTAGATTCGAAGCTTTGATATTGAGTAGTATCAATTGGAATTAGAAGAGTAGTATGAGAATTTTGATATGGAGAATGAAAAAAAAAAGAGGTTTTTTTATAGTGAGGAATTGAGAGTGTGATGGAAGAATGTAGATAATTAAAATAAGAAAAGATTATTTATAGTGAGTAAGTTGGAGCTCCATATTCAATATGGATACCTCAAACACTCTCTAAGGGCTCCATTCAACCCAAGTTAACCTCAATTATTATATAGATAGATTTGGGTTGTATATTGGGCTAGTTTAATAGTATAGAGAAAGACAATGGCCCAATAAATTGGTATGTATAAATGTATAACTCTCTCTCTCTCACTCTCTCTAACCGAGCTAGCGTACCTTTGCTCGTGCTTGGCTATTTTACAAACTAACCTGAGCCGAAATTGAACAAGCGTATTTCCCGAGCACTTTTCGATCGAGCGTCAAGCAATTTGGACAACCCTAGGTTAGTCTCCTTGTAAAAGAGTCCCTTTTTTTTTACAAAACTAACTAGATAGTACAATAGGCTTTTTTTTATATCACATATACAAGTTGAAATAGTTATGATAACTAATATAGAAAACCGGTAACACGTTATAACTACACATTCTCTGATTCTCATTTTCTAAATCCTCTACATTTAATGTGTTGACTAGTATAAAAGTATGAAATGATACAAATGTAATATTACAACTTTTCAAACTACATTATGTGTCATGAACAATTGAACATAGAGGGATTTTCAATCAAATATAAATAGTAAAGGTAACACTAAACTCGTCCCAATACAATCCTGAAGAGGTAGACCACTTGTAAATCGTGGGCATATTCGTTTTATTACTTACCTTTTAATTCACACCCTATGCATAAACAAATAAAAAGATCATTATGTATGCACTTTCTTTATCCCTAATCAAATCTCAATAAAATCGATAGAGGGTGGTGCACTTTGTTCAAAATATCTCTAAGTGGTTACTTTGGTTGACATATGCTCATTTTTATGTATTTAGAAATAAAAAAATTAAGTATTTAATTAATTAAAGTTATTTTAAACCATAAGTGCTTAATTAGTGGAACTTTTATTTATCTATTTCCTTTATAAAAGAGGGTTACCTTTATGCTTTAAGCAAAATACTTGAATGTTGTTTCATTGGGAATGGTTTATCTACTTAAAAAAATAAATAATCCCTATCCTAATAATAACTTTCCTCATAAACTTATTGAAATACATGAATCTAGTATAAAGTGATAAAATGCGTGTTTCAAACAAGAAATAGGGCGTTTGTTTTCAGGAAAAAAAAGTATTTGTAATTGATCAACACTCGATAACTCATAAAACTTACTTCTAATTCTACGTGTGCACCTCTTGCTCGAGTGAAGTCTCTGTACAACTTTGTCACTTCCTCAAGACACTTTTAAAGCTGCGATGTGAACCAGAAAAAAATAATAACCGAATTGGTATCAAATAATATGTCATGATGATGATGATAGCCGGTTCTTATGTGTAAAGTGAGGATATGTGAAAGAATGACATATATGTTCAATCTTTATTATGGATATACAATTGATCACGTGACACCGAATAAAACAATATTCTTACCAAACGAACTACATCTCTTAATATATATATGTAGTTAGCTGGTTCTTATATGTAATAGTAGGTTCAAAAAACATATATACTATCTTAACATGATTAGTGATTTGCCTAGACATAATTAATGAATTACCTGAAACAAAACGAGTCTCCGGTAAGCTCACTCCGGCAGTACACGCTGCTTCGGCTGTTGTACCCTGGGAAACAAAACGAATCTCAGGGGCTCGGAATTTGTTTTAAGGGCCCCGTGTCTAACACGATCCTCAACCACTATATTTCTTTTTCTCATCATCTTCTTGTATTTTTTCCTTTCATTTCAGTTGTAATCGTATTATATTTTGTTTAATTTCCTTTGCTTATTGTATTGTAAAAGTAATAAAATTGTTTATTCATTTTTATACGCGAACGGTTCCCACAATCTTAAAACAAATTTTTAAAACACCGTTCGTGTATCACGAAAAACCATTCCTTAGTGATTCGAACAAGTTTTGATTCACTTGGAATTGTGTTTTAAAAACAGCTCTTGTTATTTTTTTTTCTTCTCTATTTTTCAAGGCTCTTGACAAAATAGAGAAAATCCTTTGTTCTTTTGTTTTTCTACAAAAACCATTTGGTGATTCCTCAAAGTTGGACTTAGAGGACAAATCTTTTGGTTTTTTCAAGGAAAAACTACTGAACCACTTTGTGATTCCTCAAAGTTGGACTTAGAGGAAGAACCTTTTGGATTCAAAAGAAAAGGAAAAGTTGTAATTTTTTTTTTCTTTTCTTTTCTTTCCATCTTTTTGGTTGAAGCATTAGATCTTACCTTAGGGTGGTCTCTATTTTTATACACTTTGGTTGTTTTTAAATAGTTTGTTAAACCATTTTAGAAGATAATTTTGTTGACAATAACTAAGTTTGTTTTGTTCATAAAACATCATTTTTTTATTAAAATATTAACTTAGTTGGTTTCTAATTTTCGGAATGTCAACTCCGGCTACCACTACCGTTGTTGGAACACCTTTGCCTAACGCCACAGTGGGAGCGTCTACTGTGGCGAATCATGCTGAAAAACTCGAAAAGTTTTCGGGCCTACACTTCAAAAGGTGGCAACAGAAGATGTTCTTCTATTTGACCACCTTGAACCTTGCGCGGTTCTTAACGGAAACCGCTCCCTAACCAAAAGACGGGGAGAGCGACGTTAAATTTCAAAGCGCGCTAGATGTTTGGAAGCATTCGGATTTCCTATGTCGTAACTATGTTTTAAACGGCCTTGTGGATTCGTTGTATAATGTGTACTACACCCTAAAGACTGCCAAAGAATTATGGGACTCTTTAAACAAAAAGTACAAAACGAAGGATGCTGGAACAAAGAAATTCGTTGTAGCCCGTTTCTTGGACTTCAAAATGGTAGATTCCAAAAGTGTAATGAACCAAGTCCAAGAGTTGCAAATTATACTACACGAAGTCCATTCCGAGGATATGGAACTTAGTGAGACATTTCAAGTGGCAGCCATGATTGAAAAGTTACCTCTTAGTTGGCTTGACTATAAGGATTATCTCAAGCACAAACGAAAGGAGATGACTCTTGAGGAGCTTATTGTTCGTCTTCGAATTGAGGAGGATAATAAGATTGCTCAAAAATCCACCGAGGCTAAAGCAAATATGGTGGAACATGGGCAATCCTCAAAGACCAAAAAGGCTAAAGGTGGGAAAAAGAACAAGGGAAAAGCAAAGGTTAACCTTGGACCAAAGAAGGGGGTTGTGAAAAAGCAACCTCAATCTTTCCAAGGGATATGTTACAACTGCAACGAGACCGGGAACCGGTCTAAACAATGCAAGAATCCAAAGCGCGAGCGTGCGCATATGGTGGATGATGATGGAATGCCTTTAGTGGCGATGATAACCGAGCAAGGAGATATGGTTGAAGAGGTCAACGTGGTGGGTGATAACAACCCATCGGGATGGTTCGTTGACACGGGTGCAACCCGCCATGTTTGTGGAGATAAGGCTCTTTTCTCAACATTCAAGGAACTAACGGGTGAAAATAAGCTTTATATGGGAAATAAAGCTACCGCCGACATCAAGGGTGAAGGCGATGTGACTTGAAGATGACTTCCGGCAAGGAACTCAAGTTGAGCAAAGTTCTCTATGTACTAGAGATACGCAAGAACCTCGTTTCAGGTTGGATGCTCAACAAGTTTGGATTTCGTCTAGTGTTTGAATCGGATAACTTTGTACTTTCTAGGCGTGGAATGTTTGTAGGCAAGGGCTACGCCCTTAATGGCATGTTTAAAATGAATGTAATGGTCGTAAAAAATGAAATGAAAGAAAACACTACTACTTCTATTTATATGCTTGAGTCTTCTAATGTTTGGCGTGATAGACTAGGACATACAAATTTTAATTCAATACGACGTTTAATGAAATTACAAAGCATACCTACATTCCACATTGAATCCGATTCTAAATGCGAACCATGTGTTGAATCCAAACTTGCAAGATCATCGTTTAAATCGGTTGAACGAATAACCGAACCACTTGATTTTATTCACACCGATGTATGTGATTTAAAAGCGGTTCCAACAATGGGTGGAAACAAGTACTTCATCACGTTTATTGATGGTTGTACTAAATATTGCTATGTATATTTACTTAAAAGTAAGGATGAAGCAATAGACAAGTTTATCTTGTACAAAAATAAAGTTGAGAATCAACTTAAAAAGAAAATTAAAGTTGTTAGAAGCGATCGAGGAGGCGAATATGTTGCACCTTTTTGCGGATTTATGCGCAAAAAGTGGAATTGTACACGAGTGTACCGCTCCTTATTCTCCACAATCAAATGGCACCGCGGAACGTAAAAACCGCACACTAAAAGAAATGATGAATGCCATGTTGATTGGTTCGGGCGTGAACCGCGAAATGTGGGGGGACGTCGTTCTTTTAGCAAATTATATTTTGAACAAGATATCACTCAAAAATAGGGACGAGACTCCTTATGAATTATGGCTCAAAAGAAAACCATCGTACAAATACCTCAAAGTATGGGGGTGCCTAGCAAAGGTGATTGTACCACCGCCTAAGGCTTTTAGGATAGGACCCAAAACCGTTGATTGTATTTTCATCGGTTATGCACACGAAAGTAGTGCGCATCGGTTTTTGGTGTATTACTCCAAAAATCCTGATGTACATGAAAACATTTCATAGAGACAAGTCCAAATATTGTTTCATACTTTGAAAATGTGTTTCCTATGTTAGGGCAAACACGTGGAACATCATCTATACCGTTTGAAGATGCACCTTCGAGTTCATCAACACCGGTTGACAATGATATTCACGATCAAAGACATGAAAGACCTGAGATAGAAGAAGGTGAGCTTAGACGAAGCAAACGGGCAAGGGTTGAAAAATCCTTTGGTCCAGAATTCTTGAGCTACATGGTTGAGGGTGACCCCAATACCTACTGCGAAGCGGTCACCTCTTCGGAAGGGCCTCAATGGAAAGAAGCAATTAAGAATGAAATAGATTCTATATTGCAAAATCATACTTGGGAGCTAGTAGATCTTCTGCCTGCTTGTAAACCACTTGGATATCGTTGGATATTCAAGAAGAATATGAAAGTTGATGGAAGTATTGATAAATACAAGGCTAGGTTGGTAATCAAAGGATTTAGACAAAAGGAAGGTCTAGATTATTTTGATACTTACTCGCCTGTCACACGAATAACCTCCATTCGAGTGGTTCTTGCTATAGCGGTTTTATGAAATTTGAAAGTTCACCAAATGGATGTAAAAACCGCATTTCTAAATGGCGATTTAGACGAAGAGATTTATTTGGAGCAACCAGAAGGTTTCTCCGCCCCAGGACAAGAGGGCAAAGTATGTAAACTCATCAAGTCTTTGTATGGCTTAAAGGTTAAAGCAAGCTCCAAAACAATGGCACCAAAAGTTTGATCATGTCATGCTTGACAATGGTTTCAAAATAAATGAGTGCGACAAATGTGTCTACTCGAAAGACACGACAGAAGGTTATGTTATTCAATGCCTTTATGTAGATGATATCCTTATCATTGGGAGTAATGATATAATGATAAAATCTACTAAAGACAAGTTAAAATTGAGATTTGATATGAAAAACATGGGTCTAGCGGATGTGATTCTTGGAGTCAAAATCCTTAGAACCCAAAATGGTCTTGTATTAAATCAATCTCATTATGTGGATAAGATTCTTGACAAATTCAGTTCTGGCGACAAGAGTATAGCTCGAGGTCCAATTGATACGAACCACCATCAAAGTAAAAATAAAGGCGAGGGTGTTGCTCAATTAAAGTACTCAAGAATCATTGGCAGTCTAATGTATCTAATGACATGTACCAGACCTGACTTGGCTTACGCAGTAAGTAGGCTAAGTAGATATACTAGAATCCAAGTGAAGAACATTGGAAAAGTATAAAACGGGTGCTTAAATACATCAGATACACACGAGATTATGGACTGCATTATACCCGTCATCCAGCAGTGATCGAAGGATACACTGATGCAAACTGGATATCGGATATAAAAGATTCCAAATCTACAAGTGGTTACGTGTTTACACTTGGTGGTGCGGCTATATCTTGGAAATCGTCTAAGCAAGCGGTTATAGCTAGATCCACGATGGAATCCGAATTTACCGCTTTAGATAAATCGGGAGAAGAAGCGGAGTGGCTACGCTAATTTGTGGAAGATATTCCAAGATGGCCACAGCCATTGCCAGCTATTTGCATATATTGTGACAACCAATCAGTGATTGGTAGAGCTCAAAGCTCAATGTATAATGGCAAATCAAGGCATATTCGACGTAGACATAACACTGTACGACAACTGCTCAATACGGGTGTTATCACAATTGACTATATTAAGTCAATAGATAACATTGCGGACCCGTTAACGAAAGGCTTAAGTAATGACCTAGTTTATAAGTCGTTAAGAGGAATGGGACTAAAGCCCATGGAAAAAAGGGAGTATGAGGGAAACCTAACCTAGTTGACTGGAGATCCCAAGATCTAGGTTCAATAGGACAACTTAATCATATGACCAAAAGGGAGTCACTGTGGGGGGTACCCCAACACTAAATAAAGGGAGTTATACACTTCCTAGTCCATTCCAATCAGTGACATTGAGGAGAAGGCTAAGCATTTTTTTCAGGTTAATGATTGAGCGCAATCAAATAATCATGACGCTTTTAATGATTCATGTGAATCACCTATGTTAGAAAGAAGTGTGGTCGCTTCGAATAGATATGTGGCGAGGCGCATATCCTAGAGTTCTCGCAAAACCAGGATAGTGTTCCATGACCATAAATGACACGACAATGAGGAGTTGGCATAACTAGGGAGAGTGTTGTGTGAAGTGCATTGTCGTTTACACAAATGGGGGTATGTTCAAAGACATCAAGTTCTACATACCGCTAGTAGGCTAAGTATGCTTCACAAAGGAAGGTTCAAAGGTTACGCCTACCTATCCTGCAATGCTCAACTATCGAATTGTATCATTGATACTTGTAAGAATGGGGCGATCTCCATTCATGTGGGGGATTGTTGGAAAAATAGGTGAAAATGCTATTTTCACAATTTTAGGAAAATGATTTTTCCTAAGTATTGGACACAAATATATATTTGAAACTGAGGTTTATTTATATATTTCTTTATGGTTTTATGTTCTATGTTGTGAGAACTCCGCAATGAACCAAACCGCGTCTAAAACTGAGCTAAGATGAAGGCGATATTGATGCTCAAAAGTAGAGGAGTGAAACAACTAAGTTGGGAATGTGAAATGGAAAGTGGCAAGGAGAACTTGTCCCACATTGGAAAGGAGATGAATCTTGAACTTGTTTATAATGAGGAACTCCCCATCCTAAGTGTTCCATGGAATCACACACTATGGAAGTCACGAAGGGTGCGAAGCACCCTTAACTCGCACTCGCACACGCGTGGGCGATGAGGCGCTTTGATGGCACACTGGAAATTAAAGCAGCCATTAAATGACATTGAAGACGTTCAATGACATTTAATTCCTTGTTTTAATTTCTTTTAATATGTTACAACTCAAGTTCCCTATAAAAGCTAAGGCTCTTGGCTGTTGAAGGGACACTAGAGATTCATCTCTTTGACTTCTCCTCTAAAACTCTTTTTACTCTGTTCTTCTTGTGATCAAGGTACACTTCGGGTTTAGTGCTCACTCCAGCGGTACACGCTGTTTCGGCTGTTGTACCTTGGGAAACAAAACGAGTCTTCGGTAGGCTTGGAATTTGTTTTAAGGGCCCCGTGTCTAACACGATCCTCAGCCACTATATTTCTTTTTCTCATCATATTCTTGTATTTTTCCTTTCATTTCAGTTGTAATCGTATTTTGTTTAATTTTCTTTGCTTATTGTGTTGTAAAAGTAATAAAAATTGTTTATTCATTTTTATACGCGAACGATTCGTACAGTTTATTATCTTAGTTTTTGGTAACTTATATGATGTTAAAACTTAAAAACTTAAAAACCATAAAACTATACTAGATGGAATCACTTAACACCATACATCAACCTCCAATTTCTCTTTTATGCATATATCTCATCCTCAACTACCTCTCATAACCACAACTATTTCATCCCCTTGTCAACATATAAAATGATCCAAAAATCCCCATTTTATGTCTATTTAACGATCTACCAAAAGAAACATGGAAAAATGCCAAGTGGGATGGTGCGCATACATGTCTTCCACTTATTGTAGCCCCCTATAGAAAACTAATACTCCGTAAGAAATATGTGCCATTATATAGTTGTGTTTTTGGAATACTACAAGCCCAAGTTTCCTCATCCACCAACCCAATAAGCTCCTTTAGGGCTTTAGTTATTTTAAAGATTAAAAAAAAACTAACAATAAACAACTGATGCAAACTTTATTTATAGGCATTAGGCAGGTTGGATAGACATTTACAAAGTACGTATTATATATCAAATTCATGACTGATAATAAAGTTCAAAGAATCAGAAAATAAAATTACAAACGTTAGGATGATCTTTCCCAAATCAGTTTTGTTGTAAAAAATGTTTACTTTCCAAGTTTTACTATTTTAACCTAGTATTAGAAAATTTATCAATTTTATCAAATGAAATTAAACGATTATCATGACTGGAAGACGCAATAACTACTTTATGATGTATATTTTGGTGACCATATATATTTGATTGGGAGTACCTAGTGATATATCACATACGTAACTTAAGTCTCGTACATAGGTAGAACATATTAAATGCGGGTTTAAGTTTTATTTTGGAACGTCCACCTTTACTTTTATATTTGAACTTATGCTTTTGCGGTTTTGCCTTAAACTGCGCAATTATGTTATTTGTATTTTGGTATACTTCATTCTTAGGGTGGGCGGGCCGCTACCTGGACTCCACTAAACTACCCTGATTTTCCACCAATATTGCACTGTCACATCATTTCACTGATTTACTTCACAGACACACAAATTTAGAGGCAATATTACTATGAACTACCCAACCCATAAAAAACAAAAACCTCCACACACAAAACCCCACTCACCATTCGTTAACTAAGAACCCGTAATTGCTTCACTAGACCACTATCCGTGCCAACGACGACGGTATTGTTGTGGGAGTAGTGGCCTACCCTTGAAGAACCCCTTATGAACCAATTAGAGCCGTTGGATGGTTAATAGATCAACGATGGAGACTTTATCGTACCAAACCCCTTCTCTTTCCCTCCCCTCTACTCTTTCTCTCGAATCTCTCTGCTCTCTTGCTCTCCCTCTCTTCATCTCCCTCATTCCCTCATCTCTTTCTCCCTCTCTTCATCTCCCTCACCACCGAACCACCCACCACCGAAGACCACCACCACCGAACCACCCGGTTGTAGTGAAAGTGCCCCGGGTGGCCTTATATTATTATATGTCTACTAAAATATAAAAGTTTCACGCTCATTTTGAGCCTTTTGAATGTTACAGTATGTTAAAACTGCTGTGACTCTGTGAGTTCATATATTTGAGAAGAAACGAGAATGGTGCAAAAGAGTACAAATGTGTGGACTGAAGAAAAGCTCGGAAAAGTTCATTTAAAAAAAACCATTAACTCCGGGACTTGCGAGATAATATAAAGTACTGGAATTATTTATTAGTCGCGTTTAGAAGAGTGCTTTCAGTTGATATCGGTTCGATACTTCGATACAAGAATGAATTTGGTATAGAAACTAAAAGAGATACGTCCAATAAAATATGGACATGATTTTACATCGATCGAAAATCATAATAATGAATATTGAGATCCGGACCAGTTCGGTTCATCAGACACCGATACATTGCCGACACTCGCTAAAGCTTATGATTAAAAAAAAACTCTATTTTGAATACTTCCATTTTCCATATTGTTCAATCAGAATCATAACATAATCTATACCATACACCATAAAAATGAATGCTAGTACCGCTACCAAGTTGTTTGGGAGAAATCACTTTGGTTCACCAAAGTAAAGAACAAAAAAAAAATCATTTATATATGACATGTTTAATTTTGAGCAAAACTTTTATTGAAACTAGATAAAAATATGTATGCCGCAATGGAATACTCAAAACTAAACCAACAAAACAAGTAAACGACGTCAATTGGCAGATAAAAGAACTATGCAGAAGCTTTGACGATCGACACGTACGTTTGTACTTTGATCACTTGTACATAAACACTCACAACTCTGTTTTGAAAAAAAAAAATACTGAGCCAGTTAAACTAGGCACTTAACGGCATACTCAAATTTAGTAAAACACTATTTCTTTAATGTTATAAGCGAAAAACAAAATATGTTCAAAATCAATTATAATCATAAAAAAATTACAAAAATTAAAACACTAAAATACTAAACAAGTATGGAATAGTAAAAATAAATAAAAATTAAAAACTAAAATATGACTGTAGACTTGTAGAGTGTGTAGACTAACTTTCCCTTTTTGTAAGATATATAATGTTATAATTAATAGGGTAGGGAGCATAAGAGAACTAACCTCTATTTGAGAACTGAGAGAATTATTCATCATTCCGAGCCACACATTTATATAAAGGCAAATTGTTTTTTTTTTTTTGCTTTAATCGCATATTTTTATGCAAGGAAAAAAATTTTTTGATTTTTTTTTCATTTATACATATGTGTATATTGCATTTTTCAGCTATACATATGTGTATATTTCAGTTATACATATGTGTATATTGCATTATACACATGTGTATAATGCATATTGAAAACAATACAAAAAAAAAAACAAATTCCTGCATATAAAGCAGCGATTAAAGGAAAAAAAAAATTTGCCTTAGAGAAATTTGTGCTCCAGAATGTTTCTCACAGTTCTCAATTTGAGAAAAGGTTCTCATTTGAACCAAATACATAATTAATATATTAATTACCGTAGTAAAATATAATGCTTTAATTATGGATATTGATACATAGTAATGACTTGCTTGTAAAAAAGAAAAGTCCTGACTAGTATTTCGTCTATCATGATATCATCCAAGATTGAATTCGTAGTCTTAAAACTGAACACGGTTTTACTTAGATCAACTAGACAAAGGAAAATGGAGCCCAACTTAATATATATAATAAAATAACCCATTTTTAGTATTTTCATAAAGAAAAACTATATACTGATTAAAGAGTTACGATGCATATATAAACATAAAACAAGAAAAAAAATTTATGGTGTCTTGGTACCACCCCATGACGTTTCAATCTGAATGTTATGAGTTCAAGTCTCATCTGTAATAAAATTGTTATGCGTTGAGCCAGAGGCTTGTGGCGGTGAAATGATGGCGAACCGGGTCACCATTGTCCTTTGCATTCATGGGGTTGAATGAATTTTTGCCATTGAGTTTGTTAAAAAAGACAAGTTATATTAAACATTAAATGGATTAAATTTAATAAACGTGTGCATTTGTTTATCAGCTCTAATTATCCTACACAATGTAAAATAAATGAGTAGTGTGATAATGATACAAAAAAAACACAATAGATTATGAAATATAATACAATGGGTCACAAAAATAATTGACACAATGAACAAAAAATAAGAAAAAGATACAATGTCACATAAAACACACAATTATCTATAGCATAAATTCTAAAAGTTACAAGCTAAAAATTCAAAAAAAGTGAAAACCTAACAACTAAGATCATCACAGGGTTTAAGAAGACGGTTCCAAAACTTTCTATGATTACATATTTCTCTTTCCCTGTGTATTTAATCTTAACTCTTATTTATCATCACTATTAATTAATATGGGTTAGGATCAAATACACAGTGAAAGAAAAATAGGAAGTCGTAGGAAAGGTATCAAACGGACTCCGATTGAACTCATTCAAGCGACATTGGAACCGTCTTATCTAACCCTACTACGTTAGTTTTTAGGTTTTCGTTTTTTGAGGTTTAGTTTGTAGTTTTTAGAATATGCTTTATATCATTGTGTCTTTTATGTACCATTGTGTCTTTTTCTTATTTTCATTACTGTCATTTTTTCAATTCATTGTGTCTTTTTTTTTTCAGCATTGTGTTATATTTTTTGGCACTGTGTTATATTTTGTGGCTCATTATTTCATATTTCATGATCTATTGTGTTTTTTGTATCGTTCCCACTATTATCATTTATGTTACACTTTGTAGAATAACTTGATCCTAATTAGATAATAATAATAAGCCTTAGGATTTAAATAGTTAGGTTTTAGGTTTTTTCATTTTGACCACCTTCTTTTTCTTTTTTTTTTTGTTAACTATTTTTTTTCTCATTTTGACCACCAACTTTTTTTTTAAGTATTTTTTTCCTCATTTTGGCCACATAATGTTTTTTGTACTTTTTGTTTAAGTTTTTTTTCCCGTTTTAGCCACCAACTTTTTTATTAAGTTTTACTTTTTGTTTAAGTTTTTTTTCCCGTTTTGGCCACCAACTTTTTTTGTTAAGTTTTTTTTTTTTTCATTTTGGCTCTTTTCTCTTTTCATTAACTTTTTTTTTCTCATTTTTACCACCAATTTTTTTTTCAAGTTTATTTTCCCTCATTTTGGCCACACAATGTTTTTTTACTTTTTGTTTAAGTTTTTTTACCCCGTTTTGGCCACCAAGTTTCTGATTAAGTTTTTTTTTCCCGTTTTGGCCCCGACATAATGCGTTTTTTACCCAATTTCGCACGTTTTGTTAACTGTTTTTTTTCTCATTTTAACCACTAAATATTTTGTTAAGTTTTTTTCCCGCATTTTGGTCACACAATGTTTTTTTACTTTTTGTTTAAGTTTTTTTCCCGTTTTGGTCACCAACTTTTTTATTAAGTTTTTTTTCCCATTTTTGCCCCCGACATAATGCGTTTTTTTACCCGATTTCGCACGGGTTCGGTTTTTGTTCGTTTATTATCTATATATTTAACGACCACGAAATGAATAGCTGCTTCACTCTAACGTACGCAGCCCGCCACCGACCACATCTACCGTGTGCCATCTTCACCATGTGCCGCGGACCGCGGAGATTCCCAGTATTCTCCGCATAGCCGCTGCCACTTTTGTATTTTATCATTGTCCAAGGTTAGTCTCTATGCCTTTGTCGATTACCAAAATCCGCATTAACACGTTATGTGAAAAACGCGCAACGCGCGTATTAATACGCCTAGTTAATATTATTAATATGGTGTTTAGGATCCTGTACAAAGTACATTTTTCGTGAGAAGTGTGAGAAGGACTAAGAATTGACATGTAGACATCATGTTTTGGATTTAGGAATGATGTTTTAGGTTGTTTTAACTTGAAAAACACCAAACACAACAATCTAAAACACAATACAATGTATTATAGTCATTAAATTTAAAAAACAGCTAAAACACACTACTTAACGCTTAAAACACACTGCTAATGTTCTTAGCATGGTGTTTTAAGTTTTAAGCCTAAAATACATTGTTTTCGGTTTTTAATTGTTATGTTTGGTGTTTTTATAGGCAAAACAATCCAAAACATCACGACTAAGTTCAAAAAATGATGCCTAAGTATCAATTTTTAATACTTCTCACACTTCTCACAAAAAAAACACTTTGTACACGATCTTGACCCTTATTAATATTGTTGTGTAAAAATAATCTCGATAACTGATATCGAAATATAAAGAATCTATTTTTGACATGAGAGAAGGTTATGGATGACAGCTGTGCACAGTAGAAAACAGATAATGCTAAAAAGAAAGCGGTGTCGAATAGCTGCGTCGCACCGACATTATTCATACGTCTACGATGTGCTTCATCCCCAGTTTCACTAAATTTCAAATAACCCCCTTCCTTCTTACGCTTTTAAACTTTTAACCTAAGAAGAATATTCTCTTAATATTCTTAATACTTATAACTTAATCGTACATTCATTTCTTAGAGTCGCTATGCGTGGAACTAACGTACCATTCTTTCATGTGGATAAAATGTAGACCAAAACTAAAAGAAATTGTATGGGAAAGATGAGCGTCTTTCATGTAAGTTTGTATCTTCTTGGGTTATACAGCCGCTTGCTTGTCTGTGCCGTTAAAAAAAAAGTAAACATAGAGACCGAAGACGAGTGGAGAGCAGAAAGACCGTAGACACAAACTAGTACGTGAAGAAATGATTTGTTTTGTGAGAGATTAGGAAAAAGTGAGTGGTCATCGTTTATAAAAAAATATGCATATCCTAATGTAATTTTCTCTGTCATGAAATGAAAATTACACAGTTTTTTTTTTAAATCCTACATTCGAACTACACGAATTCATAAAAAAAATAAAAACACGACGGGCTAAAAAATTTTTCTAGATGGCGAAAATAAATTAAAAAAAATTTGACCCTAAAACATATACGTTTATATTAATGCTATCCCCACAATGCTTTATGAGGTTAGTTCTTATGTCACCCATTTGTATAAAGATGTTCTTTACTTTCCTAAAAAAAAATACAAATATGTATTTGTTTGTTACTCCACCAACAAAGTTTTTAATTCGTACGCTTTCTCTTTTTTTAGTTTATTTTGTCTTGGCTGTCAAAAACTCCTTGAATCCCATGTAATTGTTATCAGAAGTATTGCTTTTAAAATAAAATAAAATAAAAAAAAGCACAAATTTATGCAACTGATCTCAAACTTCTCATTCATTCAACCCGATTGATTGATAACTCACATATATCTAAATTATATCCCGAAATAAAAAAAAAACTAAAAAAACAAAAGAAAAAAAAAACAAAACAAAACAAAATTGGGGGACCAAAGTACTCATCTCTAAAGCCCAAAATTTGTGTTCCTCGTAACCCACGAACTCAAACATAACAACTAGATTCTATCAAACATGAGTGTCGCCACCACCCTTAACAACATCAGAAGGTGTCGCTAAGTATGTCGGAACATCATCTCCAGCCATGATCACCACCAGTTTAGGACGGACATCTGCACAATCACCACCGTCATACGCCACCGTCGCTGCCTTCTCACCGTCACCTCTTTCAATATCTTCACCACCATCGCTGCCGTACCGCCTCTTTAGTTGAGAACACACAAGAATTATTAACGCAGCCGTTATTAACCCTAATATTACAAATATTCCTCCAAATAAATATATCATTGGTGAATCAAACCTCCACAATGATGATGATGATTGAGATAATCCCATTGTGGTTTTTGTGTGTTTTTTTGTTGTGTGTGTTATGGTGAAAGGGAAAGTAGGGAGATATATATATATAGAGTTATAGTGTACAAGATGTGATGCATAAGGTATAGTTGTGAAGAGGAAAGTTTTATTAATGGTGTAATGAGGTGAGGTATGAGAGATGAATAAAGTTGGATGCTTTTGTAGGGTTAAAGAAGTTTTTAAATTTTGAAAATATATTGTGAAAGTTATGTGTGTTTTGTAAGGAAAAAGTAGGGTGTCATATATATTTGTCGTTATTAGCTATTGAAAACGGTGGTCAAGAGAGAATGACAACATAGTATGAAAGTGTTTGGAGGTGTGTCTTTTGGAGAGTGATTAATCGATGCAAAAATGACAACATAATTTTCACACTCTTTGAGTAGAAGAATTATATTAAAAAAGTGAATTAAACAAAAATTATAGAAGAAGTTTGAATCATTGATTAAATCGGGGAGGGGTCATGCGGTATAGTGACGATAAATTAGTAAAATTTGTTTTTACTATTAGAAAGATGAATGATAAATCAAATGGTGAAACAAATAATTCCGTGTCACTGATCTTATCATAACATATTTTAAGTTATATTTTAATAAATCGAATGGTTCATATAACCTATTAATGATGTTTTATGAAATCTTAAAAAGTCCATTTTATATATTAGTATTTAGTATGTCACTTAATTCTTAATTAGGAAAAATTACAGAAATCGTCCTTTATGTTTACCTGTTTTTTCAGTAGGTGTCCTTAAAATCTAACCAAGTTAGTGCTAAAGGACGAGACTTGAAATATTTTACAACATAAAGGACGATTCTCATCACTTTTGAAGTTTAAGGACACCTACTGAAAAAACAGGTAAACATAAAGGACGATTTCTGTAATTTTTTCTCTTAATTATTACATGATTAATGGACATGGCCGGATGTTATGGTTTGTGTGATTATATGATGAACATGAAGGTTTATCTTATGTAGAGAGGAAAAAAAACATATAGTTTTTACAAGAAATCACACCAAGTAAGAAAGCTTAGTATCTTTCTTCATTTCACACCAAACTAGAGAGGAGCGCTCTCAAACTTCATCTTTATCTTTCAAGCTTTCAATACACTATTTTATTCAGTGTAACCTTGGGCGTGTGGCCTTCTCCGACAATACAGACTGCTTCGGCTGTTGTACCCTGAGAGACAGACGTTGTCTTTAGTAGATGTGTGAAATCTGTTTTAAGGGAAGCATGTTGAACACGTGCCCCAGTCACAACCGTCAACATTAGTTTGTTCATTCTTGCAACCATAGGGGACTATAAGAAGACCTTGTTGAAGACTTGATTTTTTTTTTTAAGATCTTAGTTGAATCATTTTAGATAGGCTTAAAGAGATTGCTAGAAGATGTGATTCATGATCTTGTTGAAGACTTGGTTTGAATCAATTTACTTATATTTGTTGTATTTATTTTTAATTTTCATACACGGTTTGTGTACTACAATTTCCCAAATGTATATAGAGTGTGTCTCTATTACTTCTATTAATATATTTTCATAAAATCGTAACCCATCTCCTACAATCTTAAAACCTTATTCGTAAGGATTTTGGGTTCACGAAATGATTTAAATAAAAAATATTTTAGAGATTTTTGTATAATCTTGTGATTTTTTTTTGGAAATATGTATGTAGTACAACTTGTTGGGTTCGGATTTATAGAGATTGTGGTATAATATTAAATCCTACATCGTGATACAAAACAATTGGTTTTTTGATTCAACCATTTGGTTTTAGAACGATCTTAATCATGATTTTTTCTAACATGTGTGTTAGACCGAGCTTATTGGTGTAAACCATATGTTTTTTAGTAAACGTTGAATTCCACAACGTTCGCGTAGGACTTGGTTTATTTTATAAACAATACGTTTTCTGTAAACGTTTCATTTTCTAACATGTGTGTTAGAAATAATTATTTTATCTCATGGTCATGTATAAAATAAAAATGAATGTTGGTAAGAGATGATGCGTTTATCTCTTAAGGTTGTAAAGAATCAGAATGATGCATCTTCTATTCACATGCTAGAGTATTGTAGCCTAAAGCATGCTAGACTAGTACATGTGAATTTATATGCCCTGTGAAGATTGAGTGAACTTTAAACATTCAAATTATAAGATGGCATGAGAATGAATTTGGTGTCTAACAAAGTCTAAAAGTATAAATTCATTCAGTCTAATTAATGGAGTAACTCGAGAAACAGTGATTAACTAGATCATTGATAATGAATCTAGCCGGTTTTCTAAGTGTAGTGATGAGAACTTATACACTCATAAGTGTTGGCATCTTACGCTGGCATATGTTGCCTTGTTTAGATTTAAAACCTCTTATACACAAGTGGAATATGAGGTGAACAGTATACTCGATTGACTTCACTGACACAAAGATGTAGATATTTGTGATCTAATCAAGGTATCTAATAGTCATTGTGTGTAGTATTACTTAAACTTGATCAAAGTGCAAGTAATGTGGGGGGGGGGGGAGATCCATTTAAGGAACAACCATAAGTTTGTATAAATGGTGTTTGAAGATTCTCTCAATCCATGTAAAAAGATGACCTTTCTTTACCTTTATCTTGTGTTAGACTGTTTCAATCCAATAATGCTTAAATGTGGGGAATAACTTGCATTTGATAATATGAAGTTAAAAGTTGGCAATAAAGGTTATTATTGTAACGAGCCATGTGGTTAGTTAGACTCAGATGTCAACTGCAATACACATTGGTTATAAGGAGTTAATCTGGCTGATTAGACTCAGATGCCAACTTGATAAGAATTCAGTCTGAATGATTAGACTCATATGGCAACCGGTTTGATTTAAAGGTCTGGGGATTGAGCATACTAGCTATGTGCATAATGAATATGTGTTCATATTGAAATGAGATTCATTTTACTCTAAAGACAAGACATTATAACTAGATCTAAGTTGAGATCACGAGTTATAGTCTTGCGAATTAACAAAAAGGCATGAATGGCTTGCGAGTCGATAACACATTAGTACAACTGATCTCAAATGCAAAATTATCAAGTAGTGACTTGACGAAGTCAAAGGTAATGTTATGGATCCAACAAATTGAGGGTTGATCAGAGATCAAGTTGTGGAATGAGACTAAAGCCCATGAAAATAAGGCATGTGAAGGAAACCTACCTTAGTTGACTAGAGATCCCAAAATCTAAGTTCAATAGGACAACTAATTCATACGCCTAAGGGTGGTCACTGTGGGGGCATGACTAATATGTGTAAGTTAGTATATATGGTTATATATATATCCCACTAAACTATAAAAAGGTGTTTAAATATGTCCTTGTCCATTCTTATGACAATCAGTGACAAATTGTGAGGCTAAGCATAATATATAGTAAATAATGTGGGTAAATCACAATAACCATAATGCTTTTAATGATTTGATAAAATCACCTATGTTAGAGAGAAGTGAAGTCGCTTTAAATAGAATTAGGGGCACAATTCCTAGAGCTCTCGCACAACCATGATAGTGTTTCAAGACCATTATTGGACACGAAAGTGAGGGGATGGCCCGACTAAGGAGAGTATTGGGTGAAGTGTATTGTCATCTACACAAATGGGGGTTTGTTCAAGGACATCGCGTCCACAAACTGCTAGGAGACTAAGTATGCCTCACAAAGGAAGGTTCAAAGCTAATACCTACCTATCCTGCAATACTCAATTGTTGAGGTTTTATTGGAATATTGTGTCTTTTGATTGATCTCCATTCATGTGGGGGATTGTTGGTAGTAAAATTTGTTTTCACTAATAGAAAAATGAATGAGAAATCAAATGGTGGAATTTCATGTCACTAATCTTATCATGACATATTTTAAGTTATATTTTAATAAATTGGATGGTTCATATAACCTTTTAATGATGTTTTACGAAATCTTAAAAGTCCATTTTATTAGTATTTAGTATGTCACTTAATTCTTAATTATTACATGATTAATGGACATGGATGTTATGGTTTGTGTAATTATATGATGAACATGAAGGTTCATCTTATGTATAGAGAAAAAAAAAACACATAGTTTTTACTAGAAATCACACCAAGTAAGAAAGCTTAGTATATTTCTTCATTCCACACCAAACTAGAAAGGAGCACTCTCAAACATCATCTTCATTTTTTCAAGATTTCAATACACTATTTTATTCAGCGTAATCTCGGGCGTGTGGCCTTCTCCAGTAGTACAAACTGCTTCGACTGTTGTACCCTGAGAGACAGGCGCGTTGTCTTTAGTGGAGGTGTGAAATCTATTCTAAAGGAAGTCTGTTGAACACGTGCCTCAGTCACAACGGTCAACATTAGTTTGTTCATTCTTGCAGCCATGGAGGACTATAAGAAGACCTTGTTGATGACTTGATTTTTTTTTATGATCTTGGTTGAATCATTTAGATAGGCTTAAGGAGATTGCTAGAAGGCGTGATTCATGATCTTGTTGAAGACTTGGTTTGAATCAATTTACTTATATTTGTTGTATTTATTTTTAATTTCCATACACGGTTTGTGTACTACAATTTCTCAAATGTATATAGAGTATGTCTCTATTACTTCTATTAATATTTTTTCATAAAATCGTAACCAATCTCCTAAAATCTTAAAACAGATTTCGTGAGATTGTTACTACAATCTTAGAACCTTATTCATAAGGATTTTGGGTTCACGAAATGGGTTAAATAAAAAATATTTTAGAGATTTTTGTATAATCTTGTGAATATTTTTTTGGGGAAATATGTATGTAGTACAAATTGTTGGGTTTGGATTTATAGAGATTGTGGTATAATATTAAATCCTACATCGTGATACAAAACAATTGGTTTTTTGATTCAACCATTTGGTTTTAAAACGATCTTAATCGTGATTTTTTTCTAACACGTGTGTTAGACTGGGTTTATTGATGTAAACCATAAGTTTTTTTGTAAACGTTGAATTCCACAACGTTCACGTAGGACTTGGTTTATTTATAAATAATACATTTCTTGTAAACGTTTCCTTTTCTAACATGTGTGTTAGAAATGATCATTATTTTAGAAAAATATATTGATTAGAAAAGTTTGTTTAAACGTCTTGTTTCTTATAATGGGTGTTGAAAATAGTTTATTTTGATAAACTAAAAATCCTTATAATGATTTTTCTAATCATTTATTTCTAACGAGCGTATTAGAACCGGTTTATTTTATACAAACCAATAAGTGTTATAACGATTTTTGTAATCGATAATGTCTAATAAGCGTGTTGGAAACTGTTTTTTATAAATCAATAAGCATTATAATGATTTTTGTAATCACTTACTTCTAACGATGGTGTTAGAATTTGTTTATTGTATATAAATTGTTAAGTTCACAACGATTGTGTAATCGTGTGTTTCTAACGAGCACGTCAGAACCAATTTACTGATAGGCTTTATATCGATTTTTGTAACCGTTTATTGCTATCGAGTGTGTCAAAAACGGTTTAAAATTATTTTTGTAATCATTTGTCTTCTAACATGCGTAATAGAAATGGTTCATAAAAATCAGCAATTTAAAAAAAATGGTAATAGTTTTTTTTTTCTAACATGCGTGTTAGAAGTGGTTTAATATTATGAACCATGTGTGTTTAAAATATTTTGTATTGAAGTTTTAATACTTCTTAATGTGCGCATTAGAACTCGTTTTAGTTTTTTTAACATGTGTGTTAGAAAAATTTTATCACTGATAAAATGGTGAAAATGGAGGAGAATAGAGAATAACGCAAGATGTTGGTGGGATCAAAATTAAAAGAGATGACAGGACATGAAACATTTGTCGGAAATAGAAAAAACAGATTTGAAGGTTATGAGTGGATCACACGAAAACGCCCCCAAACCATACAAGACGAGTCTCACTAAATGAAAACCTAAAATTAGTCGAAGTGAGGTAGGCCCGATAGCTTTTAGGTTGTTTATTTTTAAACATTTTTGTCATTTTTTTGTAACGTTTAGGTTTTATCTAGTTTTTAATTTTATTGTATATTTCTTATTTTAATTAAAAAATATTAGTTTTAGTTTATTTGATTTTATATTTTATTTAATTAATAAAGAAAAAGAAAGTGATGTAGCGATAACCACCCCATGTGTTTAGTGATAAAATGTGATAAATGCGAAAGTTTGAGGTGGCACGTGGCGATTGAGTGTGATAAAATGTGTTTAATGATGTAGTGATGACCATCCCCTCCACCCTAAGAAGAAAAAGAATAAGTTGGAACCTATAAAAATAAATGTCTTGTAAGAATAGAAAAAAATAAGTTTAAACCAATAAGAGTGCTCCATTTAATAAATGATTAATTTATTGCAACCCCTCAGATTAGTTAAATAAATGAAATTCATAACTCATTCTTAAAATTTGCTCTTTCAAAGCAAATCTAATTACAGTGATGGATAAATTTTGATATGCGTAGATATAATTATAGGATCAATTTTTATATGTGTAGAATAAACGTTTGATAATTTCGATGTGTATGATGAATTTTAATATATGTAGGATAAAGTGTTTATGACTAATTAAATAGAGACAAAATAATTAATGCGAGAAGAGTTAAAATATTTAGTGTTTTACCACTACATCTTTTCTTACTCCTCTTCTCACATTATTTTTTTCCGAAATGGTTCTCCCTTATGGTCGTATGTATGTAACTGTGTGTGTATGATTTTGTTGAAACAATAGCCATTTGGTTATCTGGTTTTTAAATTTTGTAATCTGAGTTAGTCAAGTTCAAGTTTTGTTTAACAATCGACCAGGGGCAAATCTAGTGTGTTAGGAGGGGTAGCGCCAACTTTTCCGACGTAGTATAATTTATTTTAAGTTTTTTTCTATTATGTTATTCCTGAAAATTATGTAACTTTGGGTAAACATAAAGGACGTTTTCTGTAATAAAAGTCAATTTGTATATTAAAGGACGTTTTATGTAATAAAAACAAATAACAAAAATATAAATAAAATATTATATATTCCGAAAACATTAAAAACAAATAACAAAAATATAATTAACAAAAATATTATATATTCCGTTCTATAGTATATATAAATAAAAACAAATAACAAAAATATCTTCTCTTTCGAAAACATTAAAAATATTATATATTCCGTTCTATCGTATATATAAATAAAAAAATCAGTTGTTACATCCCATGACAATAAAATTATGAGCTGAGACGATTCATATGTTTTCATATTCAGTTATTCATATGGGTGGGCTTTGTATTTTTTTTTTATCTCAAAGAAGTCAAATAAAACATCAAACTTTCTATAAAACAAAACATAGTATTTTTTATCTAAAAGCGGACACATTCTAAACATAGTATTTTTTAGTAAACGACTAAATTGTCCGTTACATGACTAAATTGTCTACCTTTAGCATAAAACGAAAATTCAACAAAACATATACAAACTGCATATATGAGAAACTATTTTTTCAATAATGTGCTATCCAGGAACACTTGTTTCATGTGCTTAAATTGGCTGGCCCGATCCATTTAACATGTTGGAGTTCAACATATATTACTTAATTGATTCGTGTAATGTTTTATAGTAATGGGTCGAATGGGTATTTAAAAAAAATAGCTAAAAAGGAAATACTTTGGATTGTGGAAAGTTATAATATTTTATATTGTTATTTGTTTATATTTTTGTTATTTGTTTTTATTTATATATACTATAGAACGGAATATATAATATTTTTGTTATTTGTTTTTATTTATATATACTATAAAACGAAATATATAATATTTTTGTTATTTATATTTTTGTTATTTGTTTTAATGTTTTCGGAATATATAATATTTTAATTATATTTTTGTTATTTGTTTTTATTACAGAAAACGTCCTTTAATATACAAATTGACTTTTATTACAGAAAAGGTCCTTTAATATACAAATTGACGAAAATACCCTCACATGCATTGCATGTGAGGGGGAGTTAACGACAAACACTAACAGAGTTAGTGTAAAGGATGAAACTTGCAACAAAAACTTCGATAAAGGAGGTATCCTGCAACTTTTAAAGATAAAGGACTAAACCTGCAACTTTGAGTAAACATAAAGGACGTTTTCTGTAATTTTGTCTTTGGTTTAGTACAAATTCTACCGAACCAACCAGAAAAAATAAAATCAAAACAACGTGGTTTAAATCGTTTGATGACCTGAACTAACTTTTTATGTTGTGTTTTAACTTAAAAGAACATATAACATCATAAAGACAAACATTCTAATTATTAAGTTTAGAAACCAATCTTACAAATTAAAGAAATGAATAAACAAATGAATAATCTAAGAGTTGAGTACAATTACTTATTTTTATAAGAAAAAAAAAGTCACATTATCCAAACTTTAACATGAAAGACGCATGTTTTGAGTTTAAATGGTCACATGATTGTGATTTGGAATGGGGTTACAATACGTGTGTGGGTCACGGAGTTGGAAGATTGCATAATGTCTGAATTAGTGGAAGCATTGTCGTCAAGGGTTGCGGGTTCACCCCCGGTATCGGAACGATCGGTGGCCAATGAAGACGTGTTAGAAGAGGGCGAACTTAGGGATGGGGATCACATGTTGATGTCTCCGGCAAAAGTTCCGGTGGAACAGGCGGTGCAGGAACCGGGATACGAAGAGACTCCGGTCAATGTGCATGGCCATGGGGGAAAGAATTTGCATGGGGAATACATAGGGTCGCATGGGGAAAAACAAAATTCATTAAATGCTGATGCACGTTTGGGTGTGGGACCAGGTGTGAGACAAAAGTCTTTTGATCTAAATATGTCAGTGGATAACTTCTCAGTGGGCCAAGGGGATGGTTTGGGCTTAAACCAGAAATCCAGGAAAAGGCCCAGGCACACTAGGAGCCCAAACCATGAGGATGTGGGGAATGTAGACCGTAATTCTGAATTGGGCCACCAGAGGAGTTCTTTTTTGGATAAGGTGAATGCACTACAAGACAAGAATGTGGAGATGTATGCGCCTACTGTTGACTCTGGTGGGGACACTTTGGTGATGGACACACAGGATGTGTCTCTTCCAAAAGAGGTGAATGGGGTTGGGGAATTACATAATGATAATATTATAAACTGTAGTAATACTATCCATAATAATAATAATACACCTACTAATATTTTGTCTTCTCAGTTTGGGGACCATGCCCATGGTCCTGGGCCGGATCTGGGTTTGAATGGGACGGGGGGGCACTATAATGATAATATTAATATTACCAATCACGATTTTAACTTAATTAATGATAATATGGCAAACCTCCAAAATAACAATGTTAATGGGTCGGGGTTAGTTGGTTCTGGCCTGCCGGATCCGAATGCGACTGGTGGGGTTGAACCGCTATCTGAGGTTCAGCTGACAGGGAAAGCCGGGGAAGTAATTGGTATAGATCTTGGTCAGTTTGAAGAACACGTGAAGGAAATTATCGATGGTGAGGGTGATGTCATGGTGGACCAATGAATTTTCTGAGTATCAATCTTAGGGGGGTAAGGGATGATAGGAAGACATCCTGGATTAGAGGTTTGAAAACGTGTCATGGGTCACATTTTATTGGGGTGCAGGAATCCAAACTTCAGGAAGGTACCTTGTTTCATTTAAATTCTATTTGGGGTAGGTCTATGTTCGGAGCAGACCAAGTTTATGCGGAAGGAAGATCTGGGGGAATCATCAGTATGTGGGACCCGTCAGTTTTTCAGGTTACATCTGTTTTTAAGAATCGTTATTTCCTTATTACATCAGGTTCTTTAGTTGCTTCTGGGGATTTATTGAATGTGGGGAATGTATATGCGCCGAACGAGCCGGGGTTAAGACGTAGAGTATGGGATGAATTGTTGGCTGCTATGGCAACACGAGGCGGTATGTGGGTTCTAATGGGGGATTTTAATGATGTACGGTACCCACATGAACGAAGGAACACGGAGTTTGTGGCGTCAAATGCGGACTGCTTTAATGATTTTATTAGTCGGGCGGATTTACGCGAGTATAATATGGGGGGTCTTAAGTATACGTATATGTCGGATAATGGGATGAAGTTAAGTAAACTGGATAGGTATCTTGTGTGCAATGAGTTTATGACTAAATGGGGTGAAGCGTCAATCACGGCTCTGTCCAGATTCGCTTCGGATCATAGCCCGGTTATCCTTTCGGTGACTCCGGCTGATTTCGGACATATCCCTTTCCGATTCTTCAATTCATGGTTAACACTCCCGGGATTTTTGGACTTCGTGGCTGACTTATGTGGTAGTTTCTCTTTTGATGGCCCGTCGGATCTAGCCATAATCACCAAGTTGAAGTTTCTAAAGAAGCGGATTAAAGAGTGGATTAGGGAGGAAAGAATTCGATCCGAAGGGGTGTACATTCAAAGAAAAGAGGAAGCGAATAGACTTGATTCATTAGCTGAGACGAGGGATTTGTTGGCACACGAATTGGATTTGAGGTCTAATGCTAGGACCTTTATTATGGAGTTTGACAGGCGAAAACAACAAGATTTGAAGCAAAAGGCGCGAGTCAAATGGGCTATTGATGGGGATGAAAATACTAAGTATTTCCATGGGGTGATAAGTGCAAATGTCTCGAGTAAAAGAATTCATGGTTTGATGGTCGATGGCGAGTGGGTGACGACTCCAACCTTTATTAAAGACAATGCCTTTGTCTTTTTTGAGGAAAAATTCCGAGAACCTATGGCGGTGAGACCAAAAATTGTATGTCCTCAGCTGGCGAAGGTCTCGGGCGCTGATGCGGAATTATTGTGTTTGCCGTTCACTTTACGTGAAATTAAAGATGCGGTGTGGGATTGCAGTGGCGATAAGGCACCGGGGCCGGATGGTTTTAATTTCAAGTTCCTCAAAAGATGTTGGTCCGGCTTCGAAGCGGATTTTGTGCGCTTTTTCCATGATTTCCATGCCGGGGGTAATATTGGTGTAGGATGCGCTTCATCCTTCATCACTCTTATTCCGAAAAAGAATGACCCCCTTGGTTTTCAGGATTTTAGACCAATTAGCTTGGTGGGAGTATTGAATAAGGTTTTGTCAAAGGTTCTTGTTGCGAGATTAAAGACGGTTATTGGGAAACTCATTTCTCCAGAACAGACGGCTTTTCTTGCGGGTAGGAATATTACTGATGGGCCACTTATGCTTAATGAAGTGGTTGGTTGGATGAAAAAGTCGCGTAGGCAAGGCATGATCTTTAAAGTGGATATCGAAAAGGCTTACGACTCATTGAATTGGGATTTTTTGGAGTCCATTATGGCTCAAATGAATTTCCCGTCTAAATGGTGTAGTTGGGTGATGGCAGTCGTCAGATCGGCTAGAGCTTCGGTCTTGGTCAACGGGTCGCCAACACATGAGTTTGTGTGTTCGCGCGGCCTCAGACAAGGAGACCCGCTTTCGCCTTTTTTGTTCCTAATAGCTATGGAGGCCCTTTCCGGTGTTATGCGAAGAGCGAATGAGGTGGGGATGTTTAGGGGTTTGGTGTGTGGGACGGGTGGTTTGGAATTAACACATTTGCTATACGCGGATGATGTGATTTTCTTAGGTGAATGGTCGACGCAGAATGCAACTAATCTGAAGCGGATACTTAGATGTTTTTATTTGGTGTCGGGCCTCAAGGCTAACCTCCGGAAATGTTGCGTGTTTGGTTTAGGGGTGGAGAATAGCGAGGTTCACAGTATGGCGGATGTTCTAGTGTGTAGGCCCGGATCTTTCCCGTTCACGTATCTTGGCCTACAAGTGGGGGCAAACATGAACTTGATAAAAAATTGGAAGCCGGTGGTGGATGTGTTTAAGAACAAGTTATCGATTTGGAAGGCAAAGACGTTATCTTTTGGGGGCCGCGTTACGCTTATTAAATCGGTCCTCAATGCTTTACCTACGTACTATTTCACTCTTTTTAAAGCCCCCGGGAAGGTAATTGATGAACTTGAGAAGTTGAGGAGGATTTTCTTTTGGGGTGGTTCGGAAGAAAAGGCAAAAATGAATTGGGTCGCGTGGCAAAGGGTTAGTGCTCCGGTTGAATTGGGTGGTCTCGGTTTCGGCTCTCTCCAAGATGCGAATTTGTCTATGTTAGCTAAGTGGTGGTGGCGTTTCAAAATAGATTCTAATGCTCTTTGGCGAAATGTCGTTTGGGCAATACATAGCTCTTCTAGGGATTGGAATCCGATACCAACTAGGTTGGCGATTTCCGGTCCTTGGAAGCAAGTGCATACTTCTATGGGGTTGATAAAAAATATTGGGGTGGATGTGGGTTGGGCAATACACGGGCTGGTGGGTAACGGGTTGGGCGTTTATTTCTGGCTTGATGTTTGGTTAACAGATCTGCCGTTAGCTGCTGTTTTTCCGGCTCTCTTTGCGCTGGAAAGGAATAAAATGGCCTCGGTTGCTGACCGCGTTTTACAGTGGGGATCTGGGTGGGGTTGGGATTGGTTACGGACATCGTTTTCCACTGCAGAACAGGCTGAATTGGATCACTTTTTGGACCTGTTCGAGGTCCCTGTGTTGCGGATGGAAGCTGACAGATGGGAGTGGAGTTTGGGCAGCTGCGGATCCTTTTCTGTTGCTGATTTGAAGCGCAGGCTGCATGGGTCAAGGTTTGCACAAGCTGATTTCGTGGTAAAAAGGAACTCTTGGGTGCCGCTAAAAGTGATAGTGCTTGCGTGGAGAGCCGAATTAGATAGGCTTCCTACAAAATGCGCTCTTGCTAGAAAGAACATTCATGTGGGGTCAGAGATTTGCCGATTATGTGGTGATTATGCGGAGACTACGGAGCATTTGTTCGTGTCGTGCGGATTCTCTCAAGCTTTATGGTCCCTGGTCGCTCAATGGTGCAATATGGGGACGCCGATCTTATTCCACTTCAGAGATCTTCTTGAACTACATTTACATATTGGTGGGTCCGAGAAAAAAAGGAAGGCGTTTTATGCGATAGTGTTAACAACAATTTGGTGTATATGGAAGTGTAGAAACGAAGCCGTCTTCAACCAAAGACAACCAAACCTTTTCACGGTTTTTGGCGATATCAAGACACTTAGTTTATTTTGGGTTAAGGCGAGGGCGAATAAACCTTCTTTAGATTGGCATAATTGGTGTAGGTTCAATCTTTCAAATATAGGGTGGTAACGTTTGTTTTCTTGTTTCGTTAATGACTTGTAAGGTGATTGCTAGCACCCCGCTAGCTTGGTGAAATAAAAATTTTGTTGATCGTTCAAAAAAAAAAAATGGTCACATGATTGATGAGGGAATAATGTTTCTATAAAATTTGAAGCAAAAAGCTATGAATTCGAAAAAATCCATAGGGAAAGTGCAGATGTCGAACACGAGCATATGGTATACGATAAACACATACAATGATGTGATGATATTTATAATATTATATTTGATTCGGTTCAACTTTATTGACATAGTTGAACCTTAAAATTGCCAATCAAACCGTATACGAGAGCTTAGAACAACCAACCGTGCTAAGCCTTGTGTTACATATATAGAGTTGGTTTAAGAAAGTACAACTTTATTCCAAATTTTAACATTAAAAGAATACGTTTAAGAAAAGATTGTTCTTACGTTTAAGAAAAGTTTGTTCCTAAGTAACAAATGGGGCACACATTTATGTGAAGTACAAGCCTTTAAAAGTTAAAAAAAGAAAAGTTTGATTAGATGGTGAAAAAGAAAGTGGGTATATGTGCTTCATTATATCTTGTCACTTTTAATTAATTGGAAAAATTAGTTAATGTAAGTAAAAGAAATATTAAAATTAATTGAGGATTCCCTTTTAGAAAATTAATTTTGTTGATAATGATCTTAATAATTGGTTGTCTTTTTGTTGATGTGAATGAACACTAATCATCATCATACTCAGTTAATTTCACCTATAGCAAAACTAAGGTAGGGTCTGAGGAGGGTAAGATGTAGACAGCCTTACCTCTACCCTTAAGAATAGAGAGGCTGCTTCCAATGAGACCTCCGGCTCGATGTGGTTTGGTATCAAGCCTTGGACATAAGGCACAGAACACTTAGCAATCGGGACAAACCCGATCGGTGCATGTACCCCTTTGTCTTTTGGCTATCAACGCCACCACATGATGCATGATTAACCGTCCGTCGTTTTTAACGTTATTTTCACGAAATTAGTAAAATAACGTTAAAACTAGTGCAACTTTACTGTTGCCCCCCATTATTATTTAAATTTAGTTGAAAATTTTAAGGTATAAATATGTTTTGAAATTTATACTATGATAGAAATTTACATTTTTTTTTGAAAATAATGATAGAAATTTACATGTTTAGATATTTTTAAACATTTCATATTGATGATAATATGTATTTTGTGTATCATATTTAAACATGTTATAGTTGTTATATATATAAAAGTGAAATGTAAAGAAAAAATATACTTGAAAATCCTAACGAATATATTTTAACAAACTAATGGGTATAAGCAATCCCTAATACTTGATGAGTAATTACCCGACTAATATCAAAATAAGTATTGAGTTGAGTACAAAACATGAGTTTATTGTCAGATATGACACTGAAATTATCAATACTAATCTTATACCCATCCTATCGTCACCCTTAGAGGGTGTTTGGGATTGAGTTTGGAAATGTAAAAGTGCTTTTGGTTAAAAGTGCTTATTGGCTTATGACTTTTTGAAAAGGAGTTTTAAAAAAAGTGTTTGGATTAGCTTTTGGGATGGGAAACGTCAAAAAGTCAATAGATTGTTATTTTTTTAAGTGTTTCGCTTAACTTATTGTGAATATTGGTTGTATGGGTGATAAATTTGTATTTTTTTTTTTCCAAAAGTCAAAAGCCAAAAGCCAAAAACTAGGATTTCTAACTTTTCAAAACAGCTTTTCCACCCTTAAAAAGCTAAAAGCCAAAAGTCAAAACAGAAAGTGCTTTTGGGTTACACAAACAGCTTATTGACTTATTAGCTTTTTCAAAAAGCTAATAAGTCAATAAGTTAGTATGAAACTCAATCCCAAACACCCTCTTAATTTTTTTTAGTGGATGGGTGACCAAGAAGGTAAATGGTGCTTTGTACTACTTTTTAGTATAAGGAGTACAATTATAGTAACTAGTATTAAGTCACGCGTTACGGCAGAAGGGGGACGTAAAACCGTATTAAGTAACACCAATGTTCCACCATCATTAGCGACCACCAACATAAAAAGGATTGAAAAAACAAAATAAATAAAAAAGGAAAAAATAACACTGAACGAAAAGCAAATGTAAAATCGTTGAACCACGCACACCCGTTGCGACGTGTTAATGCGAAGAAATTCGACCAGAATGTAAAATATAGAAAAAAATAACTAGGTCGATCTTGGACCCGCATGTTGAGACTAACCTGTCAAACAAGAAAAAGCGGACGTGTTATGACGGGCATGTTAAATAGGAAAAGTAGACGAAAAAATGTTGAACCTAGAAAAACGTTGCGGCGGTTAACTCACATAATTTAGAATGCAACGAAAAACTTGCAAAAAATGGAAAGTGCAGGGGACCAAAGTTGAAACTAAAATTGTGTTGGGTTAAACTACAAAAGATGAAAAGTTTTAGATTAAAAGTGAAAAATCAGCTTTTTTAACCTCTCAAAGCATGGGGATACCATGAAGCACAAAAAAGTTGTAAATTAGTAGTATATGAGAATTTATATATATATACAAAACATGAAGGGCTTATGAATAGTAACTTAACTGAGTTACTATTCAACTCAGTTAAGTTACTATTCAACTCCGTTAAGTTACTATTCAACTCCGTCAAGTTACTCCTCAACTCCGGCGAGTTACTATTTAACTCCGTCAATTACTATTCACCCCCGTGAACTAAGTCATTTAACAGAGTTGAATAGTAACCTTAACGGAGTTACATAGTAAAGTTAACGGAGTAGCGAGAACGGTTGGGCTACGCGCGCGTACTAATGTGAATAGCAACTTAACTTGGTTTAACTCCGTTATTCATCTCCGTGAACTAAGTCATTTAACGGAGTTGAATAGTAACCTTAACGGAGTTACATAGTAAACTTAACGGAGTAACGAGAACGGTTGGGCTACGCGAGCGTACTAATGTGAATATGAACTTAACTTGGTTACTATTTAATGGAACATATGTAGTACGCTTAGAAATAGGTTAGCATTATTGGTTCAACCGGCCATACCGGATGGTTCAACCGGGTATGTCGGGTGGTTTAACCGGTTGTACCAGTTGAATCGACCAGTAGGAATGGTTAGGAATATTGGTTCAACTGGCCATACCGGACGGTTCAACCGGGTATGTCGGGTGGCTCAATCGGTTCTTAACTTGGTTTAACTCCGTCAATTACTATTCACCTCTGTGAACTAAGTCATTTAACGGAGTTGAATAGTAACCTTACCGGAGTTACATAGTAAACTTAACGGAGTAACGAGAACGGTTGGGCTACGCGCACGTACTAATGTGAATAGCAACTTAACTTGGTTACTATTTAACGGAACATATGTAGTACGCTTAGAAATAGGTTAGGATTATTTGTTCAACCGGCCATACCGGATTGTTCAACCGGGTATGTCGGGTGGTTTAACCGGTTGTACCAGGTCATTCAACCAGTTGAACCAACCGGTAGGAATGGTTAGGAATATTGGTTCAACTGGCCATACCGGACGGTTCAACCGGGTATGTCGGGTGGTTCAATCGGTTGTAACAGGTGGTTCAACCGAACCGTCGCAACGTGAATTTTGTTAAAAATCGGTTTGCCCCGCGGCGAAGCGCGGGTGTTAAACCTAGTTTAATAAAATACTAGAAGAATTTTAATTTCGACTAATTTGTTAACTAAGGCCTTGGGGTGTACACTAACGCCCCATCCGTTTAAAATGTGGAGTTAAGGGCGTAAAATACCAATCTCTCATATGTGTTAAGGGTAAATTTACCATTTGTTAACATGTTGACTGGGAATATCCCTTTATACACACAATCAATTTAATATTTATGTTGATGGGCGTTAATAAAGATTGGACAATTTCTTTGAGGGGAGTTAATTAAAGAAATTATAGGTGAAGTGGATGTCAAATATGTCTACATGAAATTAAAGGGCGTAATAACATACCCAATGACCTAAGAGCAATGAGACCTGTTAACATAGTTTCTAAAAACATGAAAGCAAAACCATAAGGCCTTAGGGTATAATTTAACATTTCTTAACTCTACGTAGATGCCACATCATCCATTTTTTCCCATTTGACTCCACTTCACCCTATGGAAATGGCTTAATCTCATTAACTTCACCTAATCATATATTTTTAGTGGTTAACACATAACTTCTTTAATGTAGACTTTTAACATCATGTTAACATGTTAACACATAACTTCTTTAAAACCCCTTAACAGAAGGAGGGAGTGATGTGCAATGTAAGTTAACATGCCATGTCATCTGGCCTAATATGAATTTAACACATGGACATTTATTCACTTACTAGTTGTATCGACATAAACATGATGAACTAAGAACATATCTTTGACTCTATTGATCCGACTCATTTTAACCCACAACTCAAAACACTTATATTAGGGGTTGTTTGGTAAGTCTTTTAATGGGGCTCTGAACCATTCAACGCTGAGTGATCTAGCATTCAGTGCGTTTGTTTCAGCTTCTGAATGGAATGGTTTAGGCTGAACCATTAAGATTTGAGATGTTGCTGAACCATTAAGCACTGAACTAGGCTGAACCTTAACGGGGCTCTCCTACCAATGTGGGACAAGAAAACTAACCATTAAGAGGTTCAACTTAATGATTCAGCGCTTAACCATTCAGACCTCTTAGTGATTCAACACTTAATCAACCAAACAGCCCCTTAGTGTGATCAATCACTTTTAACCCTCTACTGACTTTTAACCTTCTAATAAATAATGTTGAAAGTAAATCCCTCTATGATTTGCGTTTATATCAATTGATCTTCTGATAATTATCACAAGGTATAGGTGAGTTTGCCTATAATGCATTATGTTTTCACTTTTGTCTTACTATTAGTTACAAGCATTTTGTTAAGTCATATACAATAAAGTTTGTACTTTCTATAAAACGAATTAAATTGTACTTTTCGAAAACGGATAATAACATATCCAACACCGTAAAAGTCTAAATCTTGTGATGGAGACCCTTGGTGTTTTTTAAGATAAGTTGCACCACCTTTTGCTTCAAGAGTTTATTCGCATGAAGTATTCCCTTTAAACTTTCTTCTACATTCGATTAAAACATAAAAACAAATAAAAACAAACACACGTATTGGTATAGAAGGGTTCGGGGGATTCCAAAGAGATGAGCAAAATGCATTGAGTCGTGTGGAATACTGTCACTTTGCGAAACAAAATTAGAGGGCTCGGTATAAACAAGCTAAAATTTATAAATCACGCCCTTATTTCTAAATGGGTTGGGGGATACAAAACGGAAAGTAGAGTCTTAATAGGAGAGTGATAGATGCTTTTCATTGGAAAAAAAATGGTTAGGATCTTGTAGGTTGGTAGAACAAACAAATGATCACCTCCAGCTTACAGGTTGTGGGGGTAACGGCGGTGGTTTGGCAGTTTATTAGTCGGTGGTGTACGTCCTATATATCTTTGGTTTTTTTTTTCAAAAAAGTGTGTTTCAAGGGATGCTGATAATTAATTGCGTATTGGTGTACTTAGAAGACAATAAACGAGAAAAGATTATGCGACGAGGAGGTAAAGATAGAAGAAATTATTGTAAATATTAGGTCGTTCGGTTTTCTTTTATTTAAGTACAGATCCAGTTGTAGTTTAGTTCTTTGGACCGAATAGTGTGATTTTAATTTGATGTGGTTTTGTGTGTGTTAGGCCCGCCTTGTGGGTGTGGTGGTGCTGTGTTCTCTATTGAAAGTTACCGTTCATTAAAAAAAAATACAAAACAAGATATAATGCAATAATTGTGAGAACAAATCAAAATCATTCATATATGATTTCGTAATACATAAAAGCGCAGAAAGCAAAGAGAAGGTAATAAATGTACATATGTAGGTTTTATGGCAAGGGTGTTTGCATCCATTTATATGTATGTTCCTGGCAGACATATACTCACTATGTATATGAGATAAACGCATCACGTAATGCATAATAAAAACCTAGTACATACATCGAATATGCTATGCCCAATGCACATGGCTCTGTTTGTCGTACTGTGCATTACACATTTGAAAAGTGTTTTTAATTTCTTTTAACCATTACATTTTTAAGTTATGAATTTGTCAACACGTTAGTGTTAACCATTCTAGTGATTTGATCAATCAACTTTCTGTACTTTTTAGAAGGAAAAAAAGATAATTTTATTTTATACCCGCCAACACACGTGCGCGCATATATATATATATATATATATATAGATAGAGGTTCGGGTACAAAAACCTCTTTTTGTGAGAAGGGTAAGAAGGCTTGGTAGGTTGACATGTGGCACTAGTATATTTTAATCCTAAGGGCATAAAGGTAATTGTATACTTAATCAAGATTATGAAAAATTAAATCAATATTAAATACTTGAAATATTTTCGGGATTTTATCCAAATCCTTAAACGATTAGAGCATTGTGTTTTATGATTTTTTTGAAAAATAAGTGTTTTGTGTTTTAGATATGATGAACATAAAACTCATTCATAAAACACCAAACGTATGTGTTTTATGCTAAACACATCAATCACAAAAACTACATATTACAAAAAAAAAAAAAAACATATTATTATTGCACATAACCAGTAGTTAGCAGATGTGTTTTATAATAACCCCAAACAAAGTACGACACATAAATCATATATGATTATCAAACACCATGGCCTTTAATATTGTGTTTTATATTCAAGAATGATAACAACTCCTGCTTCTTCCGCCTATAAATAAATAACAAACACATCTATAAAGCACTAATAATAGAAGCATATATAGCAAAAGAGTAACAATTCATCAGCACCATGTACATGTGAAGACTTGTTACAAAATAAAAAGTCAACCCCAATGAACAATCAACAACCACACATCGCTCAAACCAAACCCCATCCCGTGACTTCAACCTCTACAAAGTAATTTGTCATATAAAGTAAAAAATGAAACATAGAAAAAAAACCCAGAACCGAGACGAACCAAGAAATCTTTTATCATAATCCAAGCTATTCCCAAATTTGTTCAGAAAACACATTCAAGATGCTAAACAATTATCACCCTCTTACAAAACACATCATGTGTGATTACAAACTAACCCGTCAGCAACGACGGCGTCTTCTCCTGGTTTAGGTGTCTTCTCTGTGTTTTCCTTCTTCTCCGGCGCCGGTGGTTTCTGGTACGGCGAGGTTGCCGCCGGATGGTCCGATTCGTCATCATAAGGTTTTGGTGTGTTAAGGTTTTGGTGTGTTTTTTATGGTTTGATTGATAGGATACTTTAAGGATATAGCAAATGAATGGGATAAACACACATGGGGAGTTGCAGAAATGTGTGTGTGTGTGTGAGAGAGAGAGAGAGAGAGAGAGGGAGGGTGAGTGTCGTAAATTAGGGGAGAGAGAGGGGAAGAATTATGTGAATCTCCTTAAATGAAGGAGGTTTAAATGTTTTTATTTTCTCTTTGACAATTATACCCTCATAACACTCATTTTATTAATTAATTTATAACATAATTTACAAAAATGCCACCCCTTTAATCTCATCCGTCCATCTTCATAATCTAATGGCTATTTTTATTTCTCACCCTTCTTACAAAACACATCTTTTGTATGTTAACCCTACCCTATATATATATATGGGTTAGGGTACAAAGGGTGTGTTTTGTGAGAAGGGTAAGAAGTAATGGTGTCCTTTGGATTATTATGATGGATGGTTGAGATTAAATGGGTGGCAAAATTGTAAATAGTGTTATAATTTAAATAATTAATTGTGTCTTTGAAGGGTATAATAGACAAAATACCACCATTTATAATAAAATCCCATCAACCGTCAACCCCCATTCCATATCTCTTCCCCCTTTTGTGCTACTTTCCATAATAATCTACACTAAAAAAATGGCACCAATCCAAGCAATTAAAATGGTATCAGAAAAAACGTGAGTGATTCTTGCTTTATATTGTTGTGTTTAAACCTAGAAATTTCATTTTTTTTGGCGATTTTTAGCGACTAATCATCAATCTTCATATTATTGTGTTTTATGTTCATCACCCAATAATCAATCAGCAACAATTCTGAAATTGAGATACACAAAGTTTGATATGGTTTGAAGGTTAAGTCACTAAAAATTTCATTTTCTAATAGTATACTTTTTATTGACTTTTCATTGATATATATGCAATTGTCGATGTTTAACAATTTGTTTTTTTTTTGTACCATGACCAAATAAACTCTAGTGCTTTGAATAGTTACAGAGAATGGTGATGATCGAGGGAGATATTATAATTGATTGGTGGATGAGCGTATTTGTGGAGGATTGCAACTTTGCAAGAAAAATAAGGGGTATGCATATGTATATATGTATTCCTTGGGTTAATAAACAATTAATATGTTGTCAAGTGAACCGAATGGGTTATGATTTGTAAAAGATTATGTTTTAGGGTTTAATCATTCATTATTATTGTGTTTTATGTTCATATAAACCCGAGATGTGTGTTGTCTTGATAGGGTGTATCGTATGTTGTTTAAGTAAGTGTGTTTTATCTTCAAAGAAATTGTCTTTGTGTTTTTTTTGTTTATCAAATGATGTTAAAACACAAAGTTGATTCAATGGTGTTTTTTGTTTATCAAATGGTGTTAAAACACAAAGTTGATATAACACACTCGAATTGATAGTGATAAAACACACTGAAATGAAATGGGAGCTCATGAAACCAAATGTTCTAACAACTCAAGATTGACAACAACAGGTGCTAGTGAGAACACACCTGCCAGAACATACTTCCTTACACACTTGAAAATTTAACTTCACTTCCTCTTGTGTTTTATATCTATCAAAGGTTCTCAAATTGGTGATGGTTTCAATATAATATCATCATTAAAATATCGAAACACGTGCAGCGAAGCTCTTCATTATCCCGTGTATATTGATATACTTCCATGATGAAAAGAATTCAATGTACAGACTATGTAAAACAATTGTTTAAATGTAATAAGATAATTTTTTTGGTTAATGATTTGAATAATATCCCTATAATCTCTCACATTGATTAAATATTTAAATTTTTATAAATCTTGACTAGGTATATAATTACCCTAATGCCCCTAAGACTAAAATGAATTTCTGCCACATGTCACCCTCACAAGTCTTCTTACCCTTCTCACAAAAATAGGCTTTTGTACCCGAACCTTTATCTATCTATATATATATATATATATATATATATATATATATATATTAGGTTCCTGTACAAAGGACATATTTCGTGAGAAGTGTGAGAAGGATTAAGAATTGTAGACATCATGTTTTGGATTTTGGAATGATGTTTTAGGTTGTTTTAACTTGAAAAACACCAAACACAACAATCTAAAACACAATGCAATGTATTATAGTCATTCAATTTAAAAATCCGCTAAAACACACTACTAAACACTTAAAACACACTGCTTAATGTTCTTAGCATGGTGTTCTAAGTTTTAAGCCTAAAAACATTGTTTTTGGTTTTTAATTGTAATGTTTGGTGTTTTTCTAGGCAAAACAATCCAAAACATTATGATTAAGTTCAAAAATTGATGTCTACGTATCAACTTTTAATCATTCTCACACTTCTCACGAAATATGGCCTTTGTACAGGAACCTCACCCTATATATATATATAGGCTAAAGGGATACTAGAAACCCTCTAAAACGAAGAAACTCCCGGAAACCCAACTAGTGGTCTAAATTAATCCACACCACCCTCTATTATTTTAATAAATAAGGGTAATATAGTCATTTTACACTTCCCCCTCTTTTTTGGTTTGAATCTTTCTCTTCTCCCTCCTATATAAACAACTCACACACTCTCTCTCTCTCCATTTCTCTTTCTCTGCATCAAGATTATCACCACCACCATCATCCTCCTCTTTATTAAAACCATCCTGACCACCATACGACCACCATACCTGACCACCACCACCACCACCACCATCTTCATCCTCCATCCATCATCATCCACCACCGTGTCCATAGATATAACCAGATCCACCACCACCAATACTCTACATCATCTTCTTAAAGAAAAAACCCTAAATCAACAAGGTAACCCTTCAAATAATTGTCCTCTGTTTATTCTATTATTATTATTCAAACCTAGAGAACTTAACTAAATGGTCCGAGAATTACCATCATGAATAATCAAACATCATGCCTTCGATAGCCATCAACCACCGTCACTTCTTTCTCTTTTTCCCTCTAGCATCTCTCATCTGCATCTCTTTATCTCTTTCTGTTTTTCTCTCTCTTTCGATGTAGTATATCTGAGTGTGTGGGTAAATGGTTTGAATAAAAAGACAAGATAGATAGATAAGAATTTAATATATTATAGGGTTGAGTAAAGAGACAAGATAGTATGTAATATGCATTTCTCTTTATGTGCTTTTTACTTTTGTATTTATCAAGAGTAATAGTAAAAGACTATACTACCCCCTTACTACTTTTTATTGCACTTTAACTAATAAAATATAGAAGAAGTAATGGTGACCATTGATCTAATCAAACAGATGGTCATGATAGAGTTTACCAATGTTTCTTCAATTTTTAAGGTTTTCTGTATAACCATACCCATTATCATTATTATTAATGATTTGTATTTGAATTTGGGACTAACTGTTGGTGGGTGTTTGGGAAAATGGTTTTTGGTAAATGGTGATCACCAAGTTTTGATTTTTAATATGATTTTGAAAGGGGTTAGAAAACATTTAATGGCTAGACTTTGAAATTGAGCTAATTAGTGTTTGGTAATAAGAAGTTGTTTGTGATGGTTTTGAAAATAGTGAATTTTAATGTCTCTTAACATATGCAACAATATGTCTGATTTGTTTTTTTTACCAGTATGTGCATGTTTGTATGAGTATTATAATGTGGGAGGAATGTATGTTTTGCATCTGTTTCTTATATTGCGTCTGTTTCGTATGTAACAACAGAACTAAGTTGGTATAGATTAGTTACCGATTTGTTTACCAGATACAAAGGTTTGATTTTTTGACTTTTCATGAGGTACACATGTTTTACTTTCAACAGCAGTTGCATATCTTAACATATGCAACAATATGTCTGATTTGTTTTTTACCAGTATGTGCATGTTTGTATGAGTATTATAATGTGTGGAATGTATGTTTGCTATTGTTTCCTATATTGCGTCTGTTTCGTATGTAACAACAGAACTAAGTTGGTATAAATTAGTTACTGATTTTTTTACCAGATACAAAGGTTTGATTTTTTGCATATTATAGGGGAAGAATTGGGATGAAATCTATGTTTGCGTCTGTTTCATATGTAACACCACCAATAAGTTGGTATAAATTAGTTTCTGATTTTTTTTACCAGATACAAAGTTTTGATTTTTTTTAGTTTGATAATCTTGGTAACTAAATGTATAAAACGATGTTTTTTGTATCAGTTTCGTATGTTTTTTATAATCCAGTTGGTTAACATACGTTAAGACGGGGGGGGGGGGGGGGGGGCTTTACATTTAAATTTATGATTTTTGTTTTATTTTTTGCAGGTGAGCATATTTTTTGCATTAAAGATGAAGATGATTATCAAGAATGAAGTGTAGACAATTTTTTTATTTATGATAGTTTGTTTAGCATTTGTTGACTTGTAATGACCGTTTTGTTTGTTTCTAGCACTTTGTAAGAAACAATTCTTGTGTACATTTGAATGTTTTTTGATCTATAAAGTTTTTAGCACTTTGTAATGATTGTTTTGTTTGTTTTTAGCACTTTTGTAAGTAACAAAATGCCTAAAACCATATCAATTCTCGTTACGTATGCAACAATTCTGGTGCTGGTACAATAAAACGAAAAAAAACATGGTCTAATAAAAAAAATCAGCATTTTTTAAATAATATAAACTGGCAACTCAGTTTTAACCTATGTAACACAAGACATGTTACATATGTAACACGGGCATCTGACAACTCATATAACAATGTGAAAAAAGTAAGAGAGAGATGATGTGATGGGGTGTCATATCAGCTTTTGTCATACTCTTTTTCAGAAAAACCAAATTACCCTATTACCCTTTCTTGTCCTTTTTCACATATTTAATTAAATCAATATTATAGAAAAAATGGTGACCATAGATTAAATGGATGGATGGCTAGGAATTAGTTTACAAGGTTTCTTCATTTTGGAGGGTTTTTATTATAACCATCCCCTATATATATATACTAGCAGGGAACTCGCGTGTTGCGACAGAGTCGACAATACAGGGCGTAAACATAATTCAAACCTTAAAACGATTAAAGAATCAATATGTAAGGTGTATGTTTGTGTGTGTAAGCACCTATGCTTTGTAGTGGGGCAATTTTTTGAAGTCTACAAGGAGACATGATAGCATGCTACGTTCTATATACTATATGCAATTTGACTACACGTCGGTAAAAACTTTGGAAGTAGCGATTTGACTCATTAGCAACTATTAATCTATTATTATACTAATAGTCTCACTCAATACGTTGAAAGTGTCAAATTTAGAGAGATTGCCGAGGAGAAGAAAGCTTTATAAGATCCACATTAGCAACCTGCAAAGAAGCACACACATAACTTTTTCCACATGATAAAAGCAATGCAATAAATCTGTTAATCAAGTGCACCATAAATTTCTATTCGTGACATCGAAAAGTGAAATTGCAAGTTAGGTTAGTTGAAAATATTCCACATAAGACCTCCCAACCTGAGAATTTTATAGACGTGCACAGATCGGTTTTTTTCTAGGAAACGAACCAGTTCCAAACCGGTTCGTATCTGAACCGGTTTCGGTTTGGTTCAGCCTCAGTTTCGGTTTCGGTTTCGGTTTAGGTTCAGTTCGGTTTGGGTTCGTGAACTAATTAATGCACACACTTTTTTTATGAAAAGATATCACAATTTTTTTTCTACATAAAGTTTGACTTTTATTGATTCTTACAATCTTTTTAAGGTGTATAGGTATATATTTGTATGTGTAGAAACCTTTTTATATAATTTTGTTATATATAACTTTTTTTATATAAAATTGCAATTTTTTAATAAAATGTAGTAATTACTTAATTTTGTTTGATACCCTTCTCAAATGCTTTATAATCACATAAGCAAGGTTTTGAAGTTGCGAGATGCATTGCTGACGAACTATCACCGTAATGAGGTAATTGATGTCAAAATGGGCCTATCGTGTTGTTTAATATGAGGTAAAGACGAGTAACTTATTGATGTGGGCCGGATGGTCGGCTTTGGCACAAAACACTTTTAGTCCATGATTTAAATTTATTATTACATCATAGGGTGCCAAATATGTTTATGAAGATTATGTTATTTTAATAATAATAAAGTTGTTTGAATATAATAATTAGAAGGTTTTATGCATTAAAATATCCATTGATTATCTTCTAGGGGCATATAAGGAAGAAAAATGGTAAAATTTAGGAAATTGTAAAGAAACTCTTAGTATACCATCTTAACTTTGGACAATTTAGACATATTTACCCATAACTCCTCCTTTATAATGTAGTATTGATATAAGGAGCTTTCACAGTAAAATAGAAGCTATGGTTATTTTTTCCTCCCTTTCCCTTTAACAAAGTAACTAGCTCTTCACTTCTGACTCTGACTCAACACATCTCCGTCAAATCCTATATGCCTTGTTGTTAGGGCATTCACATCTCATCCACTATTTTTTATCCTATAAGTTAACTAAAATTCATACGTTTTAAATTTTATCTTTCATTTTAAAAAACTTCCCACATCTCATCAACCATTTTTATCTTTATCTTACTCACAAACATTTATATTATTATATTTCTCGTTTTTATACACTCACAATAATTTAATGGAGGATGAATAGTTGCTTATTATATAATTTAATGGAGGATGAACGAGGCTTCAAAAACATTTAGGACCAGAAAATATGTCGAATGTTTGATGCAAAACGAAAAACAATGTTCAAAATCTGAATAAGTGATAAACCGAACATTCCTGATGCTTGAGTCTTCAATCCAATGCTCCAAACCTCAGACCTTCATAAATATCCCAAGAATCTCCCTCTTGCTGCTCTAATCTGTAGATAATAAATAACCCTCAAATCGTACGACTAAAATAGGTTAAAAAAAATTTATGCGTTTTTCGTGGGCCTTGCGGACCACATGGGTGAAGCTTGGTCCGAAGTTTGTTTTTAATTATTTTAACTGACATGACCTAATTCATATCGAATTGGGTTCATAATTTCTGTAACTTCAATCGTTTTTGTTGTTATTTCGCAATGGCTTTTGTGTTTGATCGAATTGAATCGTTGTATGAAAGGCACATGACAAAGAATGCAATTGAAGCTTTATCTTCTTCTTCATCAGCAGCAACACCACCCCTTGTTGTCTCTCTTAATATTCAACGGTGCACACGAAAACCCTAAAAAATTTAAACTAAATCAGCCACCACCTTTGTTTCTCTTTCCTCAACGACAATAACCATTGATCTTCTTCTTCTGCTTTTCTTTATGACAACTAGATTTGGGCGGTGAGAATGGTGTTCGATGAGAAAGTGCAGGGTGTTGAAGAAAGGATAATGGTGCCGTGGTGGAAAAGTTACGATTTGTGGTGGGTGCGGTCATTGGTGAGTGGTGATGATTGACGGTGGGAGTGGTTCATAAGAGGTGGTGCTGATCGATTGAGGGTATTTTGGTGGTGTTAGTTCACTGGCAGCAGAGAGGGAAAAAAGAGGAAAGAGAGGGAGGGAGGTAGAGAGGGGTTTTTTTAGTTTTTAAATTTAGTTTTGCTTTTTTATTAAAAACATAAATACGTAAAATGACTAAAAAACCATTGGGTTAATGTGGGCCCTGTTTTATTTTTACCAAGTGGGACAGATTTTGCCATGTCAGACGACACGTCGGTTGCCACGTCAGCAGAAAACTAACTGAGTTAACCTCAGTTAGTTGTTATATAGCGGGTGTCGGTATGGTAACAATACTGTAAGGAACCGAACCAATATAAAAAAGATTCTCCTCATTAACGTTACTTTTACCATTGCGTTTACTTTTCATTTAAAACATGTGAAAAATCGGGTCACTCCGCCGCGGAGCACTGGTAAGTAGTAACCCACTAGTTCTTCCAAAATTACACTCTATTGGATCTACCGGAGCAAAATTATACGAGATAGAGGGAAATAAAATAAAATAAAATGCAATTTGGAAAAAAAAAACTAAAAATTTTTGCTCTAATTATCCTACTTGTAAATCTACACCTTTTGTTCCAGGTGATCTACACTAGTAGGTGGAGCAGGCTTAGCAAGGTAAGTAGGGTTAATGTCTCCTGGCATGACTATAACAAGCTTCTGCTCCATTTCCTCCTGTAATTCCACACGAAACTGCAGAACCGATGGCTTATCTTGATCACTAGCATCATTTTCTAACGAATCTGAAGAAGAAGAAGAAGAAGAATAGGGTTTCTTGAACGAGCATGCTAAGATGATCAATGCAAATGCTATTAGGGTTAGCATCAAAGCCAGGCCTCCAAACAGGAATCCGGTGGCGGCTGCGGTGGCGGAGACAGCAGTGGTATTTTGTGTTGGTGGTGTCATTTTATTGTTTTGGTTTTGAAATGGAAAGGTTCGATCAATTATGGGTGTATTTATACAAAGGGAAGTTGTAGAAACCAACTTTGCTACAGTGCATGGATTGGGATCAAGTAGCACATGACTAGACTCTACCCCTGATGAGTGATGAAGCATGTAACAATGATTTGCTTTTCATTTAATTTGTTTCTTTTGCTTTACGGTTTCTTTACGTGCCAAGAAAAAACACTATTTGTATGTTTTTTTTTTAATAAGTTGTAAAATAAATAATTGTTATATGCAATACACAAAGTTATGTTATGAATCAAAGGTATACTTGATTCATGGGCAAGTACTTCAAATACATGTTATGCTGGTGTTACAAAACAACTTAATTAGAATCTTATCTTGTGGTTGTGTGTGTATATTTTTTTATTTTATTCTGATACTTCCTTCGTCTCATTTTATATATCATTTTATATATCATGGGCTCACAAACACACAAATTAAGAAAAATCATTGATTGTATATTCTCTGAGCTCTAAAATGACAAAAATATACTCAAGTTATTATTTCAAATCTTTGATTGTCTTTTGTCTTTTATGGGCAAAACTGAAAATCACCTAGAAATGGACATTTAATTTGGAACGGAGGAAGTAATATTTTTTTAGTTTTGCAGTCTCTTTTTTTTTTTTCCTATAGGTATAATTTATTTACATTTGCAGAAAACCGACAACTAACAATATTGTATAATTATTTTTTCAAACAAAAATCTAAAAAAAAAAATTCTAAACAGAGTAAGGGATTGTTTGGCAAGCCTATTAATTAATGAGGCTCTGAATAATTTAGTTCTGAATGGAATGGTTAAGGTTGAACCATTAAGATTTGGGATGTTGTTAAACCATTAATCACTGAACTACGTTGAACCTTAATAAGACTCTTCTACGAATGTGGGACAAAAAATTAACCATTAAGAGGTCCAACTTAATGATTCGACACTTAACCATTCAGACCTCTTAATGATTCAGTACTTAATCAACCAAACAGCCCCTAAACATTCCTAGGTAACTTGTCACCAAACATCATCTTAATTCCTTATTGAATTCATGGGTGATATTGTCATAACTCATAACAACATCCGTCCATGAACTCTCATTAACTTCGCTATATAATCATTCGGTTTAAGAATTGTCCATGTTATATCTTCCAATGGAGGATCAACGGCAGATTGCCAACGAGACTCCTTTTCACGAACAGAATCTTAAATGATCTTTCAGTCGTAGAAAGTCTTCTGGTTAATAGTGTGACAATATGCCAATTCCCTTGTAGTGGAGTGACACCCTCCTTGCTTTCCTTATGGGAGGTGGGGAGTTCGAGTCATGCCGGCACCAAAATGTTGCTGGTGGGCCGGGTTTTACCGTAGTGGGCCTTCGGGCGGCGGGTTTTCCCCGGGAACTGGTGTAAAATTATTGGTGGACCCGGGTTACTCTCGGAGTACTCCTTTGTCTAGTGGGTACTTCGTGAGTGATCGGGATTGATTTGTTAGCCGTTTAAAAAAAATTAGTGTAACAATATGAGTTTTAAAAGATGTATGAAATCAATTACATTAGGAATCCTTGAAAACCAATTAACTAGATTGGTTTTAAGACATTCATTAACATAATGAGAATCATAGCCTAGGCATTTCCATTCCCACTCACATTCACCATTCTCTTTCGGTCTCGTCATATACCCATAACATAATGTCATAATTGATAACAGCTATGATTGAAAACAAGGCCAAAACAAAATACAAGGTGGATGAATTTTGCCAAAGGAAGTAAGTAAATGAAACTAAGAAAGAGACTTGTGTGCGCATAATTGGAAGTAAAGGGGCCCAACTTAACGTATATCTACCGCACAAGTATCCTTCGGCTCCATACTCGTCCATGAGCCCAAAACCAATTCACACGTCACCTATCCTAACACTTTCCAACCTTGTTATTTATACTTCATACCATAACTTTGAACATGTTTTCATCAAATGTATAATATGCCAAGTAATTTACTTCTGGCTATTTTTAAAAAAAGTTTTTGCGTTTGTATCTCGAAGACATTAACCATTAATATCGACTTAAGTAATTTGCTTTTTATAAAATGATTGTTTCTTATCATAATAATAACAAATTCCTTATGAGTTTTGACCCTAACCATAAGGCAATTAATTTGGGCTTGTGACACAAGAAGCAAATCTATTGAAGCCATATTGGTTCTTACTATTTTTGAGAAACAACGAAAATACGTTTTTAAACATTAATATCTTAAGCTTAAGATTTATCCAACATGAATGTAACATATAATATACCTAATGTGAGGGGTATGATTCTTTGTAACAATTTAGATTCTACCTCTAACATTGAGTTTCATTTAATTTGTCAAAATACAAGCCGAAGGCGCACACTAGACTTTTAAATAACTAATACGTATTCTATTATCAAAACCGAAGCTAATATCTTAGGAGGTTGCTAAACGTACCCTCTCTCAACTTATTTTTAATTGAACATACCTCCTCCCTTAAGATTCACATTAATACAACTCAAACCTTTTTTATTTTTATATTGCCAATTTTTAATATTTTGTTATCAACTTTAAAGAAAAACTTTTTTATGTTTTATTGATGTTTTATAATGTTTTCTAAAATAATATTTTATTGTTTTAAAATTGTTTCTTTTAGTTTTCCTAAGTACTTTTTTTTTATTTTGATATTTTTGCAAGTTTTTTAAGTTTTATTGTTTTAAAATATTTTCTTTTAGTTTTTCTAAGTACGTTTTTTTTCTTAATTCGAATAAGGAAAACACTTTTTTCTACATATGATTTAAATTACATTAGAAAGTTTTGCAGATGATTCTTCGTAGAAGTTTTTAACATTTTTTTAAAAAAGATCTTATCTTTTATTATTAGAGAATGGTTAGCTAACATTTAGTTTGATCAACACAATTAATTCTTTCCTTAAGTGACCTTAAATGATGCAACTAAATCAAATAAAAACGTTTGTATATACCAATTGAAAGAGGTTGAATCCTTGCAGTTTCATGATTTCAAAATAGTTGTATGGACACGTTGACATAGAAAATAATTTAAAACCAATAATTGATTTGGTTCTATAAATAAGGATTTGTGAAGTTTTAGTATTAGTTTCACCACTCCTAACTTTTAAATGTACTAAAAAATGAGGATTTTTAAAGAGGTGGAATTTGACAAATTTAAACTGGTATTTTAAGAAAGGGGGTATAAAAAGTAGGAAGACTGGGTGCATTTAGCCCACCCCATATCTTATGATCCTCATCATGGTTAACTCACTCGAGGAAGCATCAATTTCAAACGAATTTTGAGTACTCAAGCTAGCCATTTGAGATTAATGATTGTGAGCAGTGATGTATGTTTTCAATGTATAATGTTTTCTTTGTTAAGTCGTGTTTTCTACCATTAAATGCAAGTGGAAACAAGTTACTTTGTCTAGTTTATTTGCACGTGTTTCAGGTGGTGTTTGAAGGCATTTTGGATGGGTTATAAAATTTGCCCACTCGTTTGTTTTATTCAGATCTTTTAAGGTACAAATTAAAACCAAGACTGTGGGTATATTTGGCAAAACTAGCAGGTAGTTGTAAGTTGGTGACTAATGGCTGGAAACTGGTAGCTATAGCTTTTTAAATGTGTTTTGGTGTTTGGCAGAGTAGCTGGAGTTTTTGATAACGTATAAAATTACCAAAATGGGTATAACTAGAAGCTTGTATGCATCTTTTCTATGTTTTTTATTGGTAGAATGAGTGTTTGTGTCATTTACCCATTAAAAGCTTGTACTAATAGCGTTTCAATATGGAGCTTTTTCTTAAACACTAGTACTAGTAGCGTTTCAGTATGGAGTTTTTTCTCCTAACCTAAAAGCTTCAAGTTCCTTCAACCAAACAAGGATTTTTGTTGAGTATGAATTTTTTCTTAAAAGTTTAAAGCTAGAAGCTCCTAAAAGCTCCTTACCAAACAGCCTATATATTTTACTAATTGTGAATAAATCATTTAAAAATTCGAAAATAAAACTAAATACACTTTGAATTAATTTTTAAACTTTTATATAACATTTCATCTTGGACCGGAGAGTTCTATAGCTTGTCCAAGTAACGAAGAATCATCAGTGAGATCAGAATATCTTTCAGACGATGACAACTCTGGTGTTCTAAACTTTCCTGTGGACTCAATCCCTTGTGAAGTTTCCCATCTCTCTGCCAACCCGTCACCTTCCAACATTCGTACAACTTCCGACATTTTTGGCCTATGTCCGGGAAGATACTGTGTACACAACAATGAAACTTTTACAAGCTCCTCTAACTCCATCATGTCATAGTTATTTTTTAAATCTTTGTCGACTAATATGTCTAGTTTCTTCTCTTGGTGGATCTTTTTTACCTGAAAGAATGTACAAGTTTTATAAGTTTTAACGTGTAATGTACAAGTTGGCAACAAGTAGGAACACTAAGACTAAAATGATTTTATTTCATAAATTCAAACGCGGCAAGTCGGTTTTTAATAAAATTTATATCGACATTTAGAGGCAATGGTGTGTTTGGAATTTAAGAAAAGAGTTTGTTGATGTGGAAATGAGTGTTAAGGAATACGAAAGCGAATTTAAACAAAAGAAATCAAATGTATTAATTAATTAAAAATAAATAATTGTGATATTTAGTTATGGTCATGGAATTTATTAAATTGTGAAATTATATAATAGGTGGAAACTGGAATATGATAATTTGAAGTTGAGTGTTAGGTAATATATTTATATATGATCTATAGGATCTTTTAAGAATTTAAGTTACACTACAAAAAGTTAACAAAGTGATAATGTAGTTAAGAAATATTAATTTAAAAAAGTGAATCTGGATTAGAAAACATAAACTATCCTTTTTTTTTGAACGGCTAATTTCACTTCACACCATTTTTTCTCACCCTTGGAGTTGAACTCCCAACCTCACCCAAGAGAGGATTTCCTCTCTACCACTAGGCTATAACCTAAGTGGCTAGTTTTACAAGCTTAATGAATACTGCTCGTATCATTATCCTATATATTTGTTTTCCATTATTTTAACAAATTATAATAGTAAATGTATTGTTAATCTTTCTTAAACATAAATGGTATTTAAAAACTTATGTAACATGACATGAAAGTTATAAGGAGCCTTACCCAATCAAGCATAACTCCTTTCTGGTTTGCAGCCTTGCCGAACTCTAGAGCTCGTTGTCCAGTGATCAGTTCGAGTAGAAGAATGCCGAAGCCAAACACATCGGTTTTATCAGATGATTGGCCCGTGAAGAGGTACTCGGGTGCTATATGGCCCACAGTGCCACGAACCGCTGTGGTTACATGAGAATCCTGGTGGTCTAAAAGCTTGGCCAGCCCAAAATCACCAACCACTGCCTCACAACTATCATCCAGTAATATATTTGCAGCCTTGACATCCCTATGAATAATTTTAGGGTCACATTGTTCATGAAGGTACAACAATCCCCTTGCAGCCCCTAATGCAATTTTCTTCCTTATGCCCCAATCCAACACTGGATTTGCTGGCAAAAGTACAATACCAAAATGAGTGAGTCGCGATTTTTGCTTATAATTTTCAAGACTTCTTGAGAGATACTGGTCTGGTTTAGGAACGAGACTGGTACTTCTAAGTGATTGTTTTGGAACTTCACGTACTTCTAGACTGTTCACTACCCTTGTAAGCTAACTCAGCAACGAGTTCGCTTGCCACACTAGCAAACTCTAAAGAACATTGGGAAGCGAACTGCTTAGAAGTACAATAAGTTCAAAAAAACATCTAGAAGTATCTGTCTCGTTCCTAACAACTTACTTCAAAAATAATTCTATAACTAGAGTACAAGTAAAGGTGTGCAAGAAAACAAGGATTGTAAACTATTTTATGCATACCCTTGAGACGGGAAGCCACGCTGCCATTGGACATATACGGGTAGACTAGTAGTTTTTCAGCTGGAGTCATGCAAAAGCCATATAACCTGAGGAGATTCCGGTGCACTGCTAGGCTGATCATTTCAACTTCTGTTTGGAATTGTCGTTCTCCGCCAGCAGCACCACCATCCTTGAGCCGCTTGACGGCCACCAATGTGCCATCGTCGAGTGTTCCTTTGTACACATGCCCAAAACCTCCTTTTCCCAATAAGTTCTTGTGGCTGAAGTTATGTGTTGCAATTTGAAGTTCCCTAAACTGAAACTTCCTTAAGTTCCCAAGGGATACTTCTTGATCATGATGCTTATCTGCATTGTCATTTTGACCATCATATGTTACACATTAACTTTTAAGTCCAAGTATCCAAATTATACTTTCAAACTATCAAAGTTTGTTGCCCGCTTACCAGCCGTCCATTTGTAAAATGTGTAATGGGTTTACTTTAATGGGAAAAAAAAAGTTAAAATCTAAAAAAAAAAAAGTTTTAACATTTTTTAGGACTATGATAACTACTAATAAAAATCTACCTTTTACATCAAAGAATGGTTCTTGATTACGCCTTTGTCTCCACCATAATAAGACAAGTACAAAAATGATAAAAAAGGTGCATCCAAGGCTTGAACCGATGACAAGGGCGAGTTTATAAGTTTTTTTTCTTGATCTGGTGCTAGCAGCTTCAGATTATAATAAGATCAAACACCATAAAAGATTAGCAAACACCATGTAAGTCGTGATATCGTAAAATGTATTCAAAATGATTATAATCATACATTGTGTGGTGTTTAATGACATAGAGATGGGCATGAGTGTTATTCCATTGCATTGTTGCTCAGGTCCTGTTGGGCAGATCAGAGGGTTCCCAATAATGCTGCAACCATAAGCATGACATGGCCGTTTAACAAACACATTTATCCAAACAAGTCAAACTAGATGATGGGGTGTAATCAAATTGTAAACATATTAAACATGTTGAAGGGTCATCATAGATGGGTTAAATAGGCGGCCAGGTTGACTTTAAAAACATATTTTTCTTTCTTATTTAAACGGGTTGACTTGTTAATTAAATGTTTTAACAAGCTAAACATGTTATCCTAAACATGGCCATGTAACCTAATGGTTCAAAGCTGGTCAACTCGGACTTGGCTTGCTTATTAAACAGGTTAGTTATGACAACCCAAAACATTAATATTTTCATGTCATGTTAGAGTCGTATCTGAATCGCCACTTCTAGTTTGGAGTATAAATAAACTTACTTGAATATCTTTGAAGGAAATCTAGGAACAGGACCACTCAAGTTATTGAAAGATAAGTCTCTGCAATGAACACACAAAAGAAACATTTTATAACATACATATACACTTGAATCAGAATTTGATTTGAAAATGACAAAATAAATAAATAAATATATAAATAAATAAATAAAATAATCTTACACAAATGCAAGTTGGGTCATGTTAGCTACTGATTCTGGAATTGGCCCAGAAAGACTATTGTTGTTTAGCCTTCTGAAATCGAAACCGGTCCGAATTCAAATTTCATTCAAGAACACAAAACAAAAACACTAAAAAGGGTATTATATATTTATATTCATAATTTAAATTAACATACATGTATTGTAGGGCTTTCAAATGACCCAAAGAAGATGGGATTTCATTGGTAAATTTATTATCAGAAAGATCAAGTGTTTGAAGCATCTTCAGTTTACCAATTTCTTTTGGAATTGGCCCTGTGATGTTATTATTCTGAAACAATCTGCATCAAAAATTAAGTCACCAAATATACAAACTCTAAAAAATCAAACCATTTAATATAACTTATTATAAAACTTACATAATCTGAAGATTAGTAAGGTTGCCAATGCTTGGAGAAAGTGTACCAGATAAATTTTGACTAGGTGTCCCTCTAAAATAAACATAACAAATAATATTATTTTCACACACACACACACACACATACACATTACAAATAATATTATTTTCACATAAATAAAGACTTACAGCCCAATAACTGAACTCTCAAAAGAGCAAGTGACCATAGTCCAGCTACATGGATCAACAGCATCAGCATCCCAATTATCAAGAACACCATGAGGGTCCAACAATGAAGCTTTGACACTCATTAAAGCTTGAACTAAAAATAATAATACCCACATGAAAAAAATGTTAAAAAAATTCATTCTAAGGTTCTAAGCACAAAATTTTATAAAAAAAAATTAAGATTTAGATTACCTTCAAAGTTAACACCTTTTGGTGAGAGTAAGCCATTTGAACATACCCATAACCATAAAAACATAAAACAGAATGCATAAATCTTATCTTGTACTCTCATTTCATATGCAGATTAATAAATGATGTTTGTTTCAAGAGAAAATAGATGAAGATTTGACAGGATATTGTATCTTGATGATGACTATTCTCCACAAGAATATGAAAAAAGATCCAAGAAAAAGCACTATGAGCTCAGTTTTGTTGTTTTTGTAGTAGACAGTGAGTTAGCAGTTTATCACACATGTTACTTCATGGGTAGTGGGGGCATAGGGAATAAGAAAAATAAAAATTAATTCAAATTTTTTTACAACAAGAATATATAAAAGTTTAAATTTAATAAAACAAGCAGAAAATGATAAAACTTGTTCAATGATATCTCCAAGGATTTGAACTTTTATTTGGGAAAGTAAATTAAACAAGAGGACAAATAAGAAAATGTTAAGGTTTTATGGGTTTTATGATCACTAGTCATGTTATAATCTTGATATTTGTTCTTCATGAGTTTTTAATTTTTTATAGTTTCTTTATGGATTTTTTATAGGATTTTTTTAATGGTTTTATGATAAGAGACAATAAGGAATAACATTCTAGTTTTGGCCATACAGTATGCTCACAAATCTTATGTTTATTTAAGGAAAAAATTTAATAGATTTTGTGAGTCTCAATATGGTTTTAAGTTAACACCTTGAAAATTGTGTATTTTAGGTGGGTAGGGGGTGGGGTAGGGGTAGGGGGTGGGGAATGTACGTTCACTGATTGATGATTCTATGATAAACTACAACCATAAATGAATGGAACGTTTAATACAGGGAAAATCACCAAAATAGCCTGTTGACCGAGTAATTTGTTAAAATGGCCCTCTCCCGTTTCTTTGGAGAGACGGGTCACGGCTCCCAACGAGCCTGAACCGTCTCTGGAGAGCCTTTAGTTTTACAACCAATAATAAACCAACACGTGGCGTCTCTGATCCCGAGGACTGCCAGCCGTCTCCCGAGACGTGTCAGAACCGCCGAGTCGTCTCCCGTGAGCCCTTGAGACGTCTCACTGTCGTCTCAAGCCGTCTTCGGCTAGCCTCTGAACCGTCTGAACCGTCTCACCAATGTATATAAATACCCCAATTCACTTCACAAAATTTGTACCCCCTATCATCTATACTAAACCTTCATCAAACCTTTCATCTTTCCAATCAATGACGTTTTTTACTTTCCCAACCGAAGCCTACCGGCTTACAAAAATATTGTCCGATTACTTAGATTGTTGTTACATCTGCGTACAGCTACTTGGATTGTTGTTGCATCTGCGCGTGGGTTAACCCGTATAGAATGCCTCGATGATGTGGTGGTCTACACCATTCAAACAAAGTTCAAAGCAAGTAAATTTAGGAAGTAATATCCAATCAACCCTACGTCCCTCGTTGGAACTTGTCGGCGTCCCCTACTGCTAACTACGTTATGTGGTAGACGTGTGGAATGGATACGTCTCGGTGGACGACGTGTGCAACGAGATTGTTTATTGTTGGTGTAATAGTATAGTTTTTTGTAATATTTGTCGTGTTTTGATAATCAAGATTGTTGTAATATTTGTAATATTACAAAAACATAAATAAACATAAGATTCATTGGATTAATAAAAAACATAAATATAAGATTAATTGGATTACAAAAGTTATATAAGCTACGCGTTAAGACGGTCCCTCATCATTTGCCAAGCAGACACATGTTTGAATTCTTTGTGCTCCTTGGATTGATACTGTTTTTTTTGTATATCTGATGGCCGCGTCTTCGGGCATGTCTGAGGGTACCACTTCAAGTGTCCGATTGTGGTACCCGTTGAAGATCTGACACTTCGTGTTCAAGTCGGTCAACTTACGGCTAAGAGAGTCGATGGTTCGGTCTGAGCCTCCCACCAACCGATTGTATTCATGCAAGATACGGTACCACTTGTTTGTTTGGTGTGGGCTTTCTTCGACATGTTTCCACGCTGAAACTAGTGCAATTTCTTGTTCCTCAGTCCATCGTTGGGGTGCCATTTTCCTTTGAATGAATGAGACGGTGGTGGTAGTGATAGTGTTAGTGGAGAGTCGGACGGGGAATGGGACGGAGAATGGTATATATAGGGTTGAGGTGGACAACTGAACCGTCGGACAAGTCATCGGGACTCACCGGAGACGAAGAGACCCAAGACGTCTCGGGACCCACGAGACGTCTCCGGAGACGGCTGGGGAAATGTGAATCGTCTCGGGACTAAGCTGAACCGAAGCCGAGCCCTCATGGGGAAATGTGACCCGTCTCGGGAGACGGCTGACAGTCCTCGGGATCAGAGATGCCACGTGTTGGTTTATTATTGGTTGTAAAACTAAAGGCTCTCCGGAGACGGTTCAGGCTCGTTGGAAGCCGTGACCCGTCTCTCCAAAGAGACGGGAGAGGGCTATTTTGACAAATCACTCAGTCAACGGGTTATTTTGGTGATTTTCCCTTTAATAAATTATTAGAGAATGACGTTTTTGTTTGTTTGATAAATGGATTATGGATGAATGGAACATTGGAACCTAAGAAACTCATGTCTCACTTGTTTAAATATCTTTGTAGATTTTTGAGCTAGGTGTCCTTTCTATGCGATAGGAACTAGGTTCGGTAGCAAGTAAAAGAAAATCCCAAAGAAATAAAGTCGTGATATGCTCTCAAAAAGAAATCGACACGTGTTTTACATAGATTGAAAACCATAAAAACAAATGTTCGGTGTTGCGGTATGAACCGACTCATATCGAAACCAAAAAAAAATATATAAAAATAAGAAAAATTAACGTCGAAATGCTGATAATGATAAGCAACATCATATTTTAATCGTTGTCAAAGGAAAAACGACTATAAAAATGGAACCTTGAACCTCTAATACGTTCATGATGTTGACATGTACATTTCTATATATTTTTAACCATGATACGTTAATATAACAATTAATATGTACATTTCTCCACTTTAGTCATAATGATTTACATGTGCAAAATCGACGGAAAATAAGAATTTTTATTTTTTCTTAGTGACAAGAATCTAACCACATGAACTCGTTTTTAAGCAGTATTCACTACTAGAAAAATACCCCTATCTTGACGCGCATTGCGCGTCATAAAAAGGTGTTTATGACACACAGCAAAGTGTCAAGGAAGAACATGTCATTAAATTTTTATGACACGCAAGCGCGTGTCATCTTTTAATGACACGCGTTCATGACACGCTTTTTTGACACGCTTTCATGACACTCTTTAATGACATACATTCTTGACACACTTTTGTGACACTCATTTTGCGTGTCATAGTTTTTTTTACCTAAAAAAAATTCTGCAAAATGACTAATATCCCTGGATTTATATTTAAATTTATAATTACAAAATCAATAAATTACATAATAAAACTGCATTTATTATATATACCACCAAAAAATCCATTACAATATAAGCATTTATCGAATCCTACCACAAGTATTAACGGTTATAAAAATATTGTGTCAATACATTACGTTAGTCTAAACCTAAACATACGGATCACTTGAAAATGAAAGTTGCGGCATAACTTGACCATTCTTCAAGACTGACATCAATATCCGCATCCGTGTAAACATCTTTTTTTTTTTTGAACGGCAAATTTCTACTCCTTGTGGGACTTGAACCCATGACCTCTCCTTACCGTGTAAACATCTACTCCCCCAACCTGAAACAACAATTAAATTAATAAGATGAAGGTTAAGGTTTATGATGGTTTTAGTTTCAAAAATACAAGGGTGGCTAGAATTTGACTCGACCAACTTACATAACGTTAATTAAAGCAATTAGCAAACATTACACCAGCAATATTACAAACACTTGGCGTGCACAACAATTACCAAACAATGAACCATAAGCAGGGTGAAATATTACGCTATGAACGTAATCGACACAATTTGACACCCTAACCGACACTAAGGTTTAATTAAAGAAGTAATGCGATACTAAGCCGCTGTTTGATTTAAGAACTTGCCAAGTTTCCGGCCAATTCAAAAAGATCGCTTAATGGATGCAAAAGCATGTGTAAGACAAGTTGGGTAACGGGTCAAAATAGGTAATATTTATTCCTAGTCAAAAAGGGTTGCATCGAGTCGGACCGCCCAATAAACATAAAAAAAACTCACCTACAAAGACAGCCAAAGGACACGTATTTTGTAGACAATCTGTAGTCTTTAAATCCAAAACATGTAAATGGTTAAATAAAAGAAAAATCAATTAAAAAAATATTCACAAAGCACACATTGAGCGGTTTTCAACCAACTAGACCCATTTGCCATATATGTTGTTTCTATATAAAACAAACCTATTTGACCTTGAGTCAAAAAATGTGACTGCAAATGGGAAGTCGCATACTCAATGCTTAAGCAGTCTTCGTCCCTTTCCTATGATCCTTGTTTAATATACTACTAACAAAATCTTTGGCCTAAGAGCATGGTTGACAAAATAGTAAATGAACTTAAACATCACAACACATCAGAAGCCTATCACACAAAACAAACCTGCAAACCGTAAATGAACTAAAATAACCATTGTATAACAGCTTCCCTACACGTACAGTTAGTTTCCTATTTTCCACACCTAATGTTAGTTTCCTCTAGGGGTGTAAACGAGCCGAGCCCGAGCCTGGCTAGGCTCGAGCTCGGCTCGTCATGCTTTTATGAAACTTGAGCTTGAGCTCGGCTCGATTCGAGCCTAATACTTTGAGCTCGAGGTCGGCTCGATAACTAAACGAGTCATTTTTCAAGGTCGAGCTCGGGCTCATTAAGGCTCGGCTCGTTCGAGCTTTTTACCGATCCGATCCGAGTAGCTCTCAAGCAATTGCGCATCATTTACACCCCTAGTTTCCTCTTGTAACAAATCTTTAACAATTTACTTTTCTATAAATGGGCAGATAGCTAAATAAAATCATAAACTTTGCATTCAATTAATATTTGAAACCGTTTTATGCACATCAATATCTACACGTACAGTACTTATAAAATTAAAATCATTATTATCTACCCAAATATCTACATTATAGCTAAGAGCCTAAGAATTTTCAAAATCATCATCATCTGTTACAACTTGGTACTTATTCATATTCCAGTAGTAGCTATGTGTTCTAGTTGAGTAATCGGAATTCACATTAAACAAACATGATCAAAAGAGCTGAATTTCCCCAACACATTTATTCGCCCTAAAACCAAAATAAGACAAAAAGAACCTGATACACATACCCTTTTTAAAATTGCAACAAAATCTGTAGAATCTGAAAGCAAAAGAATGGAAGACAGGAGCCTGAAAACAAAATAGAGACATATAGCTTTATTCTTAGGAAGAAATCAAAATAAACCATCACGAATCCATAAATATATCAATAAACAGAAGTAGCGAGAACTGAATAGAGCATATCAAATGTAACCTTATAGAAGTATGTGTAAAGCATGTGTCGTAAACGTAGGCACATTAGCCATCATCATGATGGTGGCGGTTAGGGCTTCTTTCTCCTCTGTTCGAACCGCAAATCCCCACTGAGCTTCACATCATCGCTTGATGAGTAAGAGAGGGAGAGAACATTCAAGAACATGGGCGATGATTACTCTGCTTTCAAGAACACAACAACAGATAGATGAGAGAAACGGGGGCGTAGAGAATGAAAGGGTCTTAAAACCCTAGAATAGAAGACGGGATTTATGGGAGGAGGATTGGGATTTGGGAATGATATTTTGAGTTTGATTTTAAACAAGAGAGGTGGGATATATGGGAGGGAAATAGAATTTTGAAATTAAGACACTAAAAGATGACACACTATATTTTGTACAGTCATGTTTTTTATTTCTTGACATTATATTCTTGACGCACAAAAAAACGTGTCGTTAATTAACTAGATTTTTTAAACCATGACAATTTTTTTATGACACACACTTTTGAGTGTCATAAATGAGTGCGTGTCATAAAATGTATGTCAAGAAAGGCTATTTTTCTAGTAGTGATTCACATTCATAAAGAACAGCTTACTTGGTTATATGACATTAAAATGAACTTTTTTTATATTTAATTAATTCGAGGATGAAGGGTATACAAAGGAATGATTATGCAATAAGCAGGTGGGGGTAATAGTCCAAACAGAATAATCCAAGATCAACTGGTGTGTGGGAAAGCATGCATACTAGTTTGTACCATGTATGAATGGGTACTTTGTAGTGGTAGTCAATGTCGTAACCAGTGTTCTATAAACCATCGTTCGTATACATGACGCAGAGCAAAAGCAATAAAACATAGAGAATAAGTCAGATGTAAAAGTTGATAAATTCATAAATGGCTAAACTAGTACATAAGGTGCCATGTTAATAAATTATTGGGAAATTCTAGATTTGTCATACTTGTTAAACTTTGGAGATTACATATTCAAATTAAGACTTACAAACACACGGGGTAAATAATGTCAATCAACGGTTTACGTGTTTTAGGCGATACAAAGGGAAGGATTGAAGATTGCAAAATTTAGATGATCCAGCTCGTACAAACCTTTCCAACGGTTAGGGGCGGATGTAGCTTGTCAGCAGGGGGTGCGGACGTTAGGGCTCAACTTCGCGCGCGTAGTGGAAAATTAGTGGAAAATTTGGTTTTTTCTTACGAAATTTGGAAAACGTTACTACTAAAATGAAAAAAATGAAAAACGTTACTACTGAAAAATGTTTCTAGATCCGCCACTGCCATTGGTCATGGCCTCGTAACAAAACTCCTAGCCTAGTTTATACTCGTTTGAAGTTTGAGCTCTTTCTACTCTATTTCCCATTGTCTAATTAGGTTACGCTTTTGGATACAAGAATGACGAAGATTGAATTAAAGAACTAAACATAACAAATGGTTATGTGAATTGAAGTCAAGTGTTCTAAATTTTGTGGAAACGACTCACCAAAACGTTGAAACAATGATGTTGATGTTTCATGTTTCCGTTCCACGCTTTAGTCGTTGGATGTATTTGTTTATGTAACATTTCATATAAAATTTCTGTAACTATAAAAACAACATTTGTAGTTCACAATACAAGTAATGTTATGGCAAACATTTCTTGACACTAAATTGATTAAAAAAAAAAAGATAGAATAAACTAAAGACCCAAAGAGACAGATGAGAAAGCATCTAACAAAACCAGAATGAAAGAGACCAAACATAAACAGAAGAAATCAAGATGTGTGAATATTGGGAAATGACAAAAATGTCCCTACTGCTTGGTTTATTACAGCTGTACAAATTGTCCCTCATCCGGAAATCATAGTGGATTATTTATGAACCTTCCTCATTAAACTCCTTGGCTTCTAATTTAATCCCCCATCTAAAGCGTCTCGCTTTGATCATAGCGAGGCACCATACCCCATCAGATTTTGCCTATAAATTCATTTGATTTCAATTCGTTTGATATTATATCGTTCGTTTCCAATTACAAATTTACATTCTTACTCAATACATAAAAATTTTATCCACAATATATAAAATGTCGTATTACGACTTCATTTTCGGTGATTCTTACAACGAGTCTAAACCAGATAATGTCGAGGAGGGTCAGTCTAGCATTCATTACCGTGACAATACGGTGCAACTCGACTTGAATAAACCCTGGGAGGACCCATATGAATTTCATGACTATCCCCGCCAACCCGACTACGGTTATCCTTACTACGCTTACGGTGGTGATGACACATTTGTGGAAGAAGACTATACGCACGATGGAGACGACGGTGGTGAGGAGAAGCAGGTAGAAGATAAGGAGGAAGGCTATCACCCGATCAAATTTTGGTTTGACACTGACCAGACATTTTCCACACGCGAGGAGTTGATCGACTGGGTACAAGATACGGGAATGAAAAATGGTTAAGTCATCATTATAAAAAGATCGAAGAACAGAGGAGAACATTTCGTGAAGGTATATATTTCAGTCAATATTGTTTTTAAGAAATTAATAAATATGTATTTTTATAAATTGTTATTAAAAAGTCACGAAAAAACTTAACTTATAAATTAATTACTAAAAACACGCGTTTTATTCTTGGTGAAAGTTAATTCCCTATGGGTGCACCAGTGGTCTTCGGGTCACACACCTTTAGGATTACTTTTATCCTTTGCTAAGAGTACTGTTACTTTTTAATTAAAAAGTTTACTAGAAAAACGTATCTTAATCTTGATGAAAGTTAATTCCCTACGGGTGCACCAGTGGTTTTCGGGTCACACACCTTTATGATTACGTCTCTCCTTTGCTATGAGTATTGTTACTTTTTAATTAAAAAGTTTACTAAAAACGTGTTTTACTCTTGGTGAAGGTTAATTCCCTACAGGTGCACCAGTGGTTTTTGGGTCACACACCTTTAGGATTACGTTTCTCCTTTGCGAAGAGTATTGTTAATTTTTAATTAAAAAACTTATTTTATAATTTATTATTTAAAAAAGGTATAAAAAAACTTATTTTCTAATAAACTTATTTTCGTGAAGGTTGTATTTCAATGCACTCTTGGGGGGGGGGGGGGGGTGGAGCATAAAAGTGTGGCTACGGCGAGGAAGACGGGTAGCAAAAAAATTACCTGCCCATTTGAGTTGACAGGGGTGCTTGAATCTCGGACACAGGTTTGGAGGTTAAAGGTGAAAAACCCGACGCACAACCACACTCCCCTTGAAAACTTAGAGGGCCACGCGTATGCCAGAAGGCTTTCTGTAGATCAAAGACAACTGGTCGAGCAGATGGCAGAGCAGGATATTCCCAAGCGTAACATCTGGAGAATGCTCATTTCAAAGAACCCGGAGAAAAATACTACCCTGAAAGATACACACAATGCGGCTCAGATGATGAATGCTGAAAAGCGAGTCGGTGAAGGTACAATGAAGCAACTCGAAAACCTTCTGGCGGAGAAAGAATTCACCTACTACACGCGTGCAATGACACCACGAACGCTCTAACAGATATTTTCTTCGTGCACAAACATTCATTTACTATTTGGTGTGCATTCCCACATGTGCTGATGATTGACGCCACCTACAATACAAACATGTACAATATGGTGTTTGTTCAGGTTGTGGGTAAGGCGTCAACAAACCACTCATTTTCGGTTGCCCATGCGTTTCTTTCTTCTGAGAAGGTTGGTAACTACGTTTGGCTGTTGGAGATGATAAAGTCCATGTTGGTAGGCTGTATGGAGCCGCGAGTAATTGTGACCGACAGGGACTTTGTGCTAATGAATGCGTGTGATCAGATTTTCCCAGATGCGTACAAGTATCTCTGCCGGTTTCATATTTCGCAGAACATCAATAGGAACAACAAGAAGAAGTTCACGGATAAGGAGTGGAAGGAATTTCTTCCAATGTTTTGGATGTTGTGTGACTCTCCGACTGAAGCCCTATACGAATATAATTTGGGAAAATTTCATTCATATCTGGAAAAGATTGGTCGTTAACGTGAGTACTTTTACATAATTACATACGTACTTGTTTACATACACACGCCTGACAAGTTATGGTTATATTTTTTAGAGGTTTTTGACTACACGATGAATAACTGGTTGGATCGGTACCGTAAAAAGTTTGTGTCTGCATAGACTAACAAAGCGTTGAACTTCCGCCAGACCACAACCAACAGAGTTGAGGGCATGCATGCGAAAATAAAAAGTTACCTTCCAGGCAATCGCAACTCGTTGTCGACAATTGTGAAGTTCGTCGATCACATGGTTGAAAAACAATGAACCACCACAAGGAAGAGCCTTTGCCTTATAACTTACTTCGGAAGATTAGCAAGCATGCTCTTGAGCTTCTATACCTTAAGATCCGACGTTTGGAAACGTCCTTGCGCCATTTCCGTAACAGTTGTGGATTCCAGCTTTTTTAAAAGTTGTGCTTTGCCATGTGTCTGTCGTCTCGAGCAATTACAAGAAGATGGTAATTAATACTAGTGACCATATGATTTTACTATATAATTTATTACATTATTTAACTTTATAACATATGTTATCGTTTTTAGGCCAGGAAATCCATTTCTTCTCGATAGACGTGTTCTGAAAGAAGCTTCACTTAAAACCTGCGAAGATTGGTTCTAAAGATCAAAATGTAGAGGCCATGTGGGCAAAATAAGGAAAAAGTTGACACAAAACCAGTTTTTTCCCAATTAAACTACCTGAAAAGATTTGCATAAATCATCACAGGCAACTACTCCCCCAATAAACCGCCTGTTGTGCGAAAAAAATAAAACTCGTGGTCGTCAACCCAAGAAGCAGCAAGAAAACAAGAGAGAAGAATCTGCGAGAAAGAGCATGCATATGCCGGATGAAGAAAGTGGGTCCGACCAAGAGTTTGGCTATCCCCGGCACAGATCTTTCATACCATCACAGGAGGAGCTCGTACGACCTTCCCAGTCCTAGCCATGCGCTCCTTACGAGCTTCATCATCACAGATCTTACATACCGCCAACATCCCAGGAGGACACATAGCAGGACAAATTATATTTCTCGTTGATACCGCCGAAAAAAGTTATAGATGTTAATAAGGGAATTTGGGCATCAAATTCCATCTGTGTTTCACCCATATATATTCAAAACAATGAATGTGAAACCAGATGGTCATTGTGGGTTTCGAGCGGTAGCTGTGGGTTAGGGTTGGATCAAAATATGTATTCGTTTTTCCGGAACCAAATGCTACTCGAGTTGCGCCATCACGAAGAGGTGTGGAGGCGAATCTTTGATCTGGAAAAAGAAAGACATTATGATAGTCTCTGCGAGAGTATAAAATTTAATGGGGTGGGAGCAGGCCCAAATTTGAAGTGGATGTCAACGCCGGAGGCGAGATTTCTCGTTGCACAGAGTTGGGGTGTTGTTTTTCATCCACTCGACATTCGTGGTGATGATACAATTTTCCCTCTATTTTTAGGCCCAGAAGCTTCTGAACAACCTATTCAAAAGGTAGTAGTTTGCTTAGTGGGTGAGGACCATTACATCAACTTAAAGCTTCAAGGATCATATCCAATGTCTCCCTCGAATGCAACTTGGACTTATAATAAAAGTAAACATGCCGCGCAATGGGAAACTGAATACGAGGATCAAATCAATGCGTACAAAGAACTAGTTTACCCGAAGCCCGACCCCAATGTAAATCCGGAAGTACTAGATATAGATTAGATATGTGAAATTTGTAAAAATATTAAAATTGTATTGATTGTGTTTATGTTCTTTAGAAAAAAAAAATCTTGGTTTAAGCTTCTTGTTTGAAACTATGTCAATTTTGAATCAACATTTTAAACGAACCGAACGCGTCAAACAAGGTCTGGAAGTCCGGTATATCCATAAATGAACAGTTGTTATGAATTGTTTGAGAATATATTTTCTGATCAAAAGATCCATTTTAAATAGTTTTGATTGATTAAAAAATTAATTCATTTTTAAGTGTTTTAAGTTGTTTCCAATCCAAAAAAATTCGTTTGAGGCGTTTCGGTTCGTTTATTGCTCGTTTGTGGTTTTCGGTACAAACATCCGAGTTTGAACAACTTTCGCAAATCATTGTATGTGATACACGGACTATACATTCTATACCTTTTTTTATCAAATTACAAATTTTGCATATCTAATCGATATCCTGGACTTCCGGACTCTATTTGACGCGTTTTAGTTTGTTTAATTGATCGGATGTGTAATCTGAAAACCACCAATGAGCAATTAAACGTACCGAAATGCGTCAAACAAAGTCCAGAAGTCCAGGATATCGATTAGACATACAAAATTTATATTTTTATAAAAATCGGTATCGACTGTATATCCCATGTATCACGTACCGTGATTTATGAAAGTTGTTCATACTCGGATGTGTCATCTGAAAATTAAACACTAACGAGCAATTAAACAGACTGAAAAGCCTCAAACAAAGTCCGGAAGTCCAGGATATCGATTAGACATGCAAAATGTGTATTTTGATAAAAAAAAAGGTATCGAATGTATAGTCTGTGTATCACGTACAATGATTTAGGAATGTTGTTCAAACTGGGATGTTCCTGCCGAAAACCACAATCGAGCAAGATATGAACCGAAATGCCTCAAACGATTCTTTTTTTGGATTGGAAACAACCTAAACTCTTAAAAATGAATTAATTTTTTTATCCATCAAAACCATTTAAAATGAATTAAAACATTTTTTTTGTAAAAAAAATGACAAAGCGCCTCGCTTTGGTCATAGCGAGGCGCTTAGGGTTTCCAGATATTATTCGAAGCGCCTCGCTTTGGCCAAAACGAGGCGATTTGGGGCCTATTTAAAAGCCAAAGCGAGACAGCAGCTGCCTCGCTTGGCTTCACACACACAAGATTCGAAGGTTTTGGCTCGAATTGCTCGGACTAAGGTTAGTACATCCCCTTTCTTATGTTATTACTAAGTGTTTGTTCGATTTGGGTTCGATTTAGGGTTGATTTGGGGCCGGTTTGTTTGGGGAAGATGAACAAACCGCCTCGCATTAATTAACCATAGCGAAGCGATTTGGCTGTTTTTTTTCAGTGTTGTTGTTGCTGTTGTTGTTGTTGCTGCTGTTGTTGTTGTTAATATAGATATGGATGACGATTATGTGGCCGCGGCCTTTGATGCTGAGGATAAGGCTGGGTCGTCTACGCCGGTGGTTTAATCGTCAGTTCCGGTCATCCCATCCGAGGAGAACATCAACCTACAACCGACGAACCATGCTCATTTCTGCAATTGAACTTACCAATATCATCGTGTCGATTCCCTATTTCGAACCCGGTGGAAAAATCGCCTAGAATTGTGAGTTTCAGCTAACGGCGTTAGTGTGAGTTAACGGGGGGTCCATTGAGAGCAAAATGTCTGAAAGTTGGGACAGCTAGTGATTATTTTCGTAGTTATGACTGTTATTGGCCAATAGTCAATAATTGGGACTATTTAAATCCATTACTCCTAAATTAAAAACGTAAAACTGTTACAATCTGTGAAAATATTAAACCTTTGAAGTCCAAAATGTATTATTCATGCATGTCATTCATGCATGTCCAAACATTTTAGACTTTTAGTGGACTATATTTGTATTAAAGGCTCGTTATAACCATGCAACATTACTATAGCACAACGTGATTGAATTGGAAAGTTAGTCATATGAACTAGTCAACAAGTACAACTAAAAGTAGTGAGGAAAGCAAAGCATAATAATGAGGTTAGAACGAGTTTCAAATGTGCATGACAACCAAATCCACTTTATCTTTATGTAATCACTTTACCGATTTTAGTTGTGCTAAAATTGTCACATTTAGGATCAAGGATTAGATTGTTTTTCACAATTTCCTACGTACAATGCTATTAGATGAACAGAAACCAATATATACTAATACTAGACTAGTTTTATTTTTTTGAACATCGAAATATTATTAACAGCTAGCTTCATAAAGAAAGTATTACACAAACATGAGTGGGTTTTGTAATCAATTTGGCCAAATAAGGTTAACTTTCTTATTTCTAGACGCCATCCACATATTAGAAAAAGTAACAAAATTATCAAAAATGACTTCTTTTCGATGCTCCTTACTGTAAAGAACCATGTCAGTATAATGGAACCTTCAAAGAATCGACCGCGTAGTAAGAATAATGTCATTAACTCATTACACAACCTTCAACCTCCAAACCACCTTTCTATTTAGAAGCCAAAACCGAATCCCGCTTGAGCCAAGCCATCGATCTTCCTCAACCACCCCGACTTAACTCAAAAGAAATTAGCTCGTTTCGGTTCTAACAACTTAGAAATCAAACTGAGTTCAATCGAATAGACTGAATAGTAAACGATCCAATTACAAAGCGATTTTCCTTCCATTTTAATTTCTTGTGAACTGTTTTGACATATTTTATAAGATGCCACCCCTTTGTTTTGCAATGTAGTTTTGCTTATTTGGTTAATTTACTCCAAGCAAGGTTGGTGGATTTTATATTAAAGCTGATTTAAATTCATTTTCTCCATCAATTAAATTGTACGTTTTTGCAAAAGGACAGAACTTAATATTCTTCCGGTAAAATCACCTTTAAGATTATATATATAGTGCGATCCATTTTCTTGAATTCTGAATTAACAATAGAAATCCTTATATATTGAGATACATTTGATTAGCATTTGTCATAATTAACATTGTCTTTCCCTTTGTTTCTTTGCTACATTCCAAAATCCTTTTTATGATAGAAACCAAAAGATATCATTCTATAAGTTGTAGTAACACATGCAATTGGGGTGGGGGTGGGGGTGGGGGTGGGGGTGGGGGTGGGGTGTGTGTGTGTGTCAGGGCCGGTCCTGAAAATCCAAGTGCCCGGGTCGAGCCGCGAAATATATGCCCCTTAGTCTTAGGTCTTTTAAGCAATGTTTTCGTACCCGAAGCGGACATTGAACCGGTGTCCTTACCGGTTCCCTAGTCAGACTGGTCGAATCGGATATAAAATTGAAAGTATCGTAATAATTAAAAAAATTAATATGTTTGGCTAATTGGCTCATAAAAAACACTACCATTTCTTGAAATTCCATAATAATTTGAAGGGCCATTATTTTATGTCTAGATCGACTTGGAAAGTTTCTTAATAAAATGAATTTGACTTGTATAACGTGCAAAAGCGTGAGACAATTATTGTTTTGTATTACTACTATATATTAGAATTTACTGCAAAGGCTACACAATTATTGTACCACAAATCTCAAGTAACACACTTCAACTTTTTTTTTTCAATTCTGTCGTATCATTCTAATATAGTTTTACATGTATGATTCATCTTTTTTCTTATCTACTCTTCACCTTGTTGCGTTTATAACCAGTGTGTTCAAGATGAGATCTTTTTTTAAGGTCGAAAACAGAAAGAAAACACCCGTCGCCGCTCAAAATGCCCCTTAAGAAACTGGGTCCAGGCCGGGAGTCCTCCCCGCACCCCCTGAGGGCCGGCCTTGGTGTGTGTGGTGGTGGGGGGGGGGGGGGGTTACGTTACTCTACTGTAACAAAAGGCCTAGCTATCAAGAATCAAAATTACAAATAGAAGAAACTTTGGTAAGAGACAAAAAGGTAATGCTACCATCTTGTTTGATCAATGTCAGTGTGGTTTGCTCATGGACCACAAGTCAAGATCACGACAATGGCTCGTAAAGCAGTAGTGAAAGTCTTAAATCTAAGTAAATGAGAAGGGAGACTTGTTTTGAGAACTAAAAAAGAACGAAGTTGTCAAATTTATTAGGTATATTTTAAGAAACGACTAATTTCAAAAGATATAAGGTAGTTGTGTTTGATTGGCAAAAAAAAAAAAAAAACTCTCTCCACATGAGAGGCGATAGGAAGACCAACGGACGGTGGCAATCGAGGGCTCAACGAGGTTCAGCAACAAGATCTTTTCAGAAGGAAGAAGGAAGAACAAGCTGCTATCAATCAAAGGAGTAATAACAGAAGAGTGGATGAAGGCTGGGAGACCGTGCGGAGCAAGAAGGAGAAGTTGAAGGACAAGCGTTTCTTGAGGAGAGAAGACAGACTAGTGAATACGACGGCCTTTTACGTTTCTAATCTCCCGGATGAGTGTAATGTAGAAGACTTATGGAATGCGTTCGTTCACTTCGGGTTTCTTGAAGATGTTTACATTCCAGCCAAAAGAGACAAGAGAGGAAGTCGCTTTGGCTTCCTTAAGTTTTCAAATGTTGTTAATGCTGAAGCATGGGCGTCTGAAATCAACGGGGTAGCCTTGAATGGGGCGATTCTCGGGGTTAATGTTGCGATGTTTAGCAGGGGTGGTCAAAAGGCTGACGACGCCACTATCCCGGGGAGACTTTCTGTCTTCAACAGATTGAATGGAGGTAATAACATCCCTGTGGGGGGTACTACCAAGGGGAATGGCGAAAGGGTGGTCTCGAGGGAGATGCATGGACCTGGTCACTGCGAGTCCTATAAGGATGCGTTCTTTGGGAAGCAGCCGAACACTACCACTACCCTTACAATTGACCTCCCTCCCATCCGCTCCGATGTTAAGAGGAAGTGGGAGTTCAAATCGTTAATGGGGGACGTGAAGGAATTTGAGATGCTGAATAGACTCCATTACTTCGTCCAAGAGTTCTCAGATTGGTCTTTTTCTTTGAAGTATCTGGGTGGTCTGAAGGTAGCTCTTTTCTTTGACAGAGCGGAGTTTGCCGAGATGTTCCGTGAATCGGAAGTTGAGAAATGGAATTGTTGGTTCTCGGATTTATTGTTATGGGATGGTGGCTTCTATGATAACTTCAGGCTTGCTTGGATAAAAGTAATGGGTGTTCCGGCTTCGATGTGGGATCGTAATGTGTTTAACAAGGTGGCGGAGAGGTGTGGCAGGATTGTGGTTCAGTCCAATGCTACATCGGAAGACAACCTGATGGATTCTAGTTGCATGGTGATACTTGTTCCAGCCGGGAGGAAGATCATTTCCGAAGTTTGTTTGAAGATGAAGGAAGGGGAGGTCATGGTCTCTGTTGTCGAAATTAATTCCGGTTAGTCCCCGAGTTTCCGGTGGGTAAGTCGAAAGGTCCTGTTTTGAAATCCATTGTTGTGGATGGAAGAGAAGCTGAGGGGGATGCCGAATCGTTTCCTGGGAGCCGAAAAGTTTGCATGGGTAATGCAACACCTTCCCATGCAAATCTTTCTAATGATGATGTCGGTTCACATAAGGGCCCCACGGGTGGTCCCCTAGGGAATGATGGTGATATGGAGTCAACTCCAAACTCTGTTTTTGTGGATGGGCCTAAAATTGGAACCCGGCTTGCTTCTGTGGTGATTGGGCCTAGGAATGTGGGCTCGAATGATGTGGATATTAGTTCCCCTACGGATGGCCCACTGGGTGATTTACTTAATGAGGAGAATAATTTTATCACACATGATCTCAATTGCTCTGTTGATTTAGATCCCTTTTCACTAGAAGGTATTATTGAACAGGATGTGGAGAGTAGGAGGAGGCCCATTAATTTAGATAGAAGACATGAGGAGGTGGACCTTGGTGAGGAGGACGATGAGACTGATTTCGAATATGAAGTGTAGGAGTCTCTTGCCTTCGGAGTTAAAATAGGCATGGAATTGGAAGGCTTCGACAACCATATGAGAAAATTGGTTGCTGGGGAAAGGAGCGATAAGGGTAATTAATGAACTTCCTAAGCCTTAACATTAGGGGGATCCTTGCGGATGGGAAACAAGGTTGGGCTCGTGAGTTGAAGCGTGAGCTAAAGGTGGACTTTGTTGGGATTCAGGAGACACACCAGACCAGTTTGAGTTCGTTTTTGGTTTCTAAACTCTGGGATCGCTCTCCCCTGGAGTACGAATCGGTTGATGCGGTGGGTCGCTCGGGTGGAATTCTTTCGATGTGGGATCCCACTAAACTCAAAAGAGAAGACACAGTGAAAGGCAGGTACTTTCTTTTAGTTTCTAGGGAATTAATCGGCCATGGGGATTACATCAATATTCTTAATGTCTATGCTCCCAACGATGCCTTGCTTAGAAGAGCCCTGTGGGAGGATCTTTGGGGGATCGTCTCTAACCGCTCGGGGTTATGGGTCGCCTTGGGTGATTTTAATGAGGTGAGAAGTCCGGAGGAGAGGGTTAATTCGGTGTTTAATCTGGGTGAGTCGGCGGCTTTTAATGACTTCATTCGGAGGGTTGGATGGGAGGAGTATAATATGACGGGTGGGAGATTCACATTTATTTCGGACCATGAAGAGATCAAGTTGATTAAGCTCGATCGATTTTTTGTTTATGATGGTTTTATCTCCAAGTGGCCGTCGGCTCAGGTTCGGGTTCTTGATAAACGGTGGGCCGATCATTGTCCGCTTTCGTTGTGTTGTGCCAATCGGAATTTCGGTGCCAATCCGTTTAAATTCTTTAACTCGTGGTTGTCTAAAGGAGATATGGTGGAGACTATTAGGAATCGGTTGACGAATCCTCCGGTTGATAATAAAGCCGATGTGAACTTTTTGAATCTTTTGAAAAAAGTTAAGGAGGACATTAAGTTGAAGCGTGCCACTGACAAGGCGCTTGAGAACAATGTTTCGAAATTTTTCAGCCAATGGGTGCAGGATTTTGAACGTGAAGCAGAGTCCCGTTCGTTATCAGTGGAGGAGAAAAGCTTAAGGGTCAAGTTGAGATTGCAAATAAGAGAGTTGGAGCTCGCTAAATTAAAAGATCTTCAACAAAAAGCGCGTGTCAACTGGGTTAAGAATGGAGACGAGAACTCGGCGTTTTTTTCATGGGATTATCAAGGCTAACATTGTGAAAAATAAGATGGATGGGTTGTGGATTAATGGGGTGTGGTGTACCGATCCGGATGCCATGAAGAACGCTGCGCTTGGGTGGTTCCGTAGTCAACTTTCCGAACCGATAAGAAGGAGACCCAATTTTGCGAATGTTGGTCTGCCTTATATTTCTGTTAACCAAGCCGACGCGCTATGCAGCCCTTTTATTGAAGATGAAATATGGAAGGCTATCAAGGGTTGTAATGGTGGCAAGTCGCCGGGCCCGGACGGCTTTACGATCAAGTTTTTCAAACACTTTTGGGTGGAAATGAAGCCTTTGTTCTTAAAAGTGTTTCTGGAGTTCTTTGTTTCGGGTGAGATTTCGGTTGGGTGCAACGCCTCGTTTATTACCCTTATTCCTAAGAAAACCGACCCATAAAATCTCGCGGATTTCCGGCCTATTTCTTTGGTGTATTCGATGTATAAAGTGTTATCTAAGGTCCTTTCGCTCCGTATTAAAAGTATTTTGGATGATATCATTGGGCCTTCTCAATCGGCCTTTGTTGGGGGTAGGAACATTCTAGATGGGCCGCTTATGGTTAGTGAGATCATCTCTTGGGCTAAGAAGACGAAGCATAAGCTCTTAGTGTTCAAGATCGACTTCCATAAAGCCTACGATTCGCTTAATTAGAAGTTCTTATTCAAAGTCATGGAGTACATGGGATTTCCGGTTAGATGGATCGGGTGGATAAAAGCTTACCTTAATTCGGGGAGAGGATCGGTGTTGATAAATGGGTCCGCTACGTCCGAGTTCGCATATAAAAGAGGATTGAGACAAGGCGATCCGATCTCTCCTTTCTTATTCATTATGGCTATGGAGGCGATCAAGAAGTTTATGGATAGAGCGATTGATCTCGGGCTTTTCAAAGGTGTTAATCTCCCAAATGGTGGTCCTACCATTTCGACTCTTTGCTTTGCGGACGATGTCATTTTTCTTGGTGAATGGTCTTTGGAAAATGTTGTCACCCTCAATAGGTTCCTTCGGTGTCTCTTTTTACTTCCGGGCTGAAAGTGAATCGTGAGAAATGCCATATTTATGGGTTCAATGCGAAGAGCCAAGAGGTGGATGAGTTTGCTTCGCTTCTTAGATGCACTAAAGGAGCCCTTCCGTTTTCCTATTTAGGGGTGCCCTTGGGTGTTAATATGAAGAGGGTCCGGTGGTGGCAACCCGTGATTGATAAATTTAATAAGCGTTTGTCAGCTTGGAAAGCGAAAACGCTCTCTTTTGCCGGAAAACTAACGTTAATTAAAGTTGTTCTTAGTAGCATTCTGTCTTATTTTATGTCGCTTTTCCCAGCTCCAAAGTTTGTTTTGAAGAAGCTTGAAGCCATTCGGAGGGATTTTTTATGGGGTAAGAACGGGTCGAGCTCTAAGTTGAGATGGGTTAATTGGGAGAAGATGAAAGCGCATAAGAACCGTGGAGGGGCGGGTGTGGGGAGTTTAGAGCACTTTAACTTAGGTATGTTATCGAAATGGTGGTGGAGATTTAAACAGGAGCCGGATCGATTATGGGTGAAGGTGATAAAGTCTATTCACTCGTCTGGAAGGGGTCAAGCGCTGGTTCCGGTGCTGCAAGCTGTTCCAGGTATATGGAAAGATATTGGTCAAGTGGACAAGCATCTGATTAAGCGAGGTATTTGTGTAGATGATAAGTTGAAGCCGAAAGTTGGAGACGGGTCTAAGATTCTCTTCTGGAAGGATCGATGGGCTGGGGATTTCTGTTTTAAGATAATGTTTCCAGGTCTCTTTGCTGCAGCTAATAACAAAATGGCGCGGGTTCAGGAATGTTACGTGAAGATCAATGACGCCTTTTTATGGAAGTGGGATTGGAGAGCTGGTGTTCTTCCGAGTAATCTGTAGACCCAGCTGCAGAACCTGGTCTGTCTGCTGAATGCGGTGTCCTTCGACGGGTCAGAGGACGCCTGGGTTTGGAGTAACAATAGTGGAGACTTGTTTTCGGCGAAGTATTTAAGGCTGGAGTTGGAAGCTGATTTGGGCAGCCAGTACCCGATTGTTGAGTTAGCCTGGAATAATTGGGCGGTTCCGAAAGCCAACTTCATTCTGTGGAGAGCCATTATCGGGAGGCTCCCTACGAAATCAGACCTGGTTAGCCGTGGGATTGCCTTATCGGATTGCACGTGTTCGCGATGTGGTATTGAGCTGGAGGACACATTCCATACGTTTGTGAACTGCCTTTGGGCGAGAGCGGTGTGGTGGAACATCTTGGTTTGGATAAAGATCTCGTGGCCGACAGGGATGAATACGATCGAAGAGTGGCTGACCCACTTGTATAATCAGCCGGGTTCGAAGACTTGGAAGAAGATTGTTGGGTTGATTGTCCAAGCTACCTTTTGGCGTTTATGGTTGGCGAGAAATAAGAAGACGTTCGAAGGGAAGTTTTAATCGATTCGAGCTACGGTTGATTGCATCAAAGAAGACTCCTTCTTATGGGTAACGCATAGGTCGAAGTTGGGTCACTTGACTTGGGCCTATTGGGTGTCGTTTGAGATTTCTGTGGTGTTGTAATTTGTATTGTCTCGTTTTGGTGTTTTGGCGTTTCGGGGTGTATTCCCAGCTTCTTGCTGCCTCTTTATATATATATATATATATATATATATATATATATATATAAAGCGTTTTTGCCGTTCAAAAAAAAGTTGTGTTTGATTAGTTAAGGTAATGAAATCATCCATTATCTTATAGATTAATAGTGTCATATATTAGGCAATGATTATACTATGTGAATGCGTATTAATTTGTAATTACCGGTATCCAAAAATAGTGGAACCAATTGTATTATTTATAGGGATGAATCAATGGAAAAAGGTTAAGGAACCTAATCTTTCATGATATCATCCTCAAGATCCTAACCGCTCTTCTCTCTAACCCTAATCGGCTCACCCTCTCTCTTCCCCATCTCCTTTTGTCGTCTTCTGCCTCTTTTCAATCATGACCGATTCTGATACCACTCCTCCCTAACCCTCCTATTACTATCAAATCCAAGATTCATCCCGCAACAACTGTTTCTAACATTACAAATTTTATCCCCATCACTCTGGATATCGAATCCAGTCAAAACAATTCTTGGGCCACCCTCTTTAAAATACACTGCAACGCCTTCCTCGTGCATGATGATCTCTCTCCCAGACCTCAAACCGCCTCTCCTTCCTCCTCTACCACCACCACCAACAACCTTTGGATGATTGGGACCGTCTGGACGCCATTGTCTTACAATGGATTTACAGCACGGTCTCTAATGATCTATTACACACCATTATTAACAACACCGCCACAGCATACGGTATTTGGGTTGCCATAGAAAAGTTATTCCATGACAACAAAAGCGCCCGTGCAATTCATCTCATGCATAAATTCTCCAACTCCAGGCATGATGGTTTTCCCAACGTCTCCGCGTATTACCAAGAACTCAAAGTCTTGGCCGATCAACTTGCGAATGTAAGCGCCCCCGTGGATAATGATCGGCTTGTTCTTAAGTTAATCACCGGTTTGAACGGACAATATGAAGGAATTGCGACTATACTGTAGCAACAACTGTTACCTTCATTCTATACCGCTCGTTTAAAGCTCATTCAGGTTAAAACTCACAAAGGCGAGCAAGCTTTACATGCTTCCAAGGCTGTTGGATCGGCCCTCACAGCAACGACCAACCAGTCGGGAAGCTCGGACCAGAACAGGTATGATGATCGAACCGGAGGCAGGGGTCGTGGTCGGTCGGGCAGAAGAGGTCGGGGTCGTGGTTCTTATGGCCAAGGACGTTTCATGCAGCAACAACAGTGGCCAAATCAGTTCTACAATCCTTGGATGACTACCCCACCCTACACTCCCTTCAATCAGCCATGCGCCCCACTTAACCAGGCCCAACGGCCGATGCCCCCATGCCCTTCTCCATCTTCCAACCGGCCCAATAACACCACTATGGCCCAGACTCCAGGACTTCTTGGCCCACGCCCGAACGAAGCCCACACTGCCTATATCCCGACAGATATCGAACAAGCACTTTATACCATGTCTTTGCGGCAGCCTGACCCCACACAGTATATGGATACGGAAGCATCATCAACCATGTCTCATGACTCAGCTGACTTTCATTCTCTTTTCTAATTATTGCTTGTCTCAAAAAAATTATTGTAGGAAATGGCGAAACCATTTCGTTACTAGGACAGGGCACAAAATACCTACCCAAACCTTTTCCGCCCTTTATACTTAAAATGGTCCTGTACTCCCCAAAACTTGTCAAAAACCTAATATCCGTTCGTAGATTTACAACGGATAACTCTGTTTCTATGGAATTTGACCCATTTGGTTTTCTTGTGAGGGTTACAAGACCAAGAGACCGCTTATCAGATGCAACAGCAGCGGTGATCTATACCCTCTGGTGCTCGTGTCATCTCCATCTTAGCCTACTGCTCTTGCTGTTATTTCTGCACAACTTTGGCATCACCATACAAAGCCACCCTGGACGTTCTTCTTTGCAGTCCTTAAAAACTTCTAGTTCTATTTCATTTAATAAGTTTCAAAATAATGTATGCCAGTCTTGTGTTTTTGGTAAAAGTATTTGGTTACCATTTTTTGCTTCCAATAATTGTACTGTCCAACCATTTGACATTATTCATAGTGATATTTTGACTTCTCCAATTATTAGTTCGTCTGGTCTCAAATATTATGTCTTGTTTTTGGATGATTATTTTAATTTTTTGTGGACTTACACAATTTCTAACAAATCTCATGTTTTCCCGTCTTTCCAACACCTTGCATCCACAATAAAAACCCGATTTGAGCATACCATCAAAACGTTCCAATGCGACAATGGACGTGAACACGTCAACTCATCCTTCTAAACCTTTTTTACCGCAAATGGTATCCTCTACTGTCTTTCCTGTCCTTACACTTCCTCCCAAAACGGAAAAGTCGAACGTAAAATCCGCACAACAAATAACATGATTCGCAGCCTCCTTGCACATGATTCCCTACCTAACTACCTTTGGCATTTTGCTCTCGAAACCGCTACCTACCTCCTAAACATTTTACCCAACACCAACTCCAAAACAAACTCACCCACAGAAATATTATATCACGCCACCCCCAACATATGATCACCTTCGGGTTTTTGGATGCCTTTGTTACCCTCTCACTCCGTCCACTATCATTCACAAACTTGACTACCGCCCCCAACCGTGTGTCTTCCTAGGATATCCCGCAACTCATCGCGGATATCGATGCCTAGACCTGCAAACCAAACAGATCTTCATCTCACGCCACGTCACGTTTGATGAAAACACATTCCCGTTCAGTCAACAAATCGGACCAGCACCATCATATGAGTTTTTGACCGACCCCTTTCCTAATCACTTGTGTTCCCACATGCAAATAACCCTACCTGTACCACCATCTAAACAAAACCCACCTACACAGCCCTCACGGCCCAACCAGCAACAATACCCCACTCCCTCCATTAAATGTCACCGGCCCACTTTCTCAACCTCACACGGTCCCATCTACTCCCAACACATTACCCAACCCACAAAATCAATTCCCACCCACGCCGAACACTGCCTAATCCAACCAACCCAAACACCAAATCCCCTACAACAACCATCGACCCCTCTCTTCCAAACCCATCAGACCATCGAACCATCCTAGCCAACACAACCACCAACTACCACCAAGTCCCACCGAATCATGCAAACACATCGAACCAGCGACCTTGCTTGAAGATTGCTGAACCGATAAGTGACCTTGTGAAGGTCTCCACCCAGACCGCTGACCTTGAAAACCAATTATTGAAGGTCGCTACTTGGATGGGCAATCTTGAAAATCAATTATTGAAGGTCGCTACTCGAAGTAGCGACCGAACCATTTTCACAAAAAAAAAAAACTTATCCAACACCCAAAAACACTATTCAATCTTTGAAATCGCCTACTTATGAAAAAAAATCCTATTAATAGGTATGTTTTCTATGATACGTATTTTCCTAATAACACCCCATTAAAAGATATAACTCAATACACATTATATATAGTATGCTAATATACATTAAAACACATTCAGTCATACACCCTTGAATTACTTTGTTGTTTTATTAGAATAAACGTCAATAACTTGATACATCGAGATTCCTTCTCCGTTCGATGATTATATATAAAAAAATAATAGCAACTAAAAAGTGCCAAACATTAAAAAAAAAACGAATCATGAGAATAAATAGGGTTCTAATTCAAGAGAAGGCCATGATGATTAACGAAGTGAAGCGTTTTCGTTCATTTCTTCATTCCAGTTGCTTCCTTCACTGCTTCAGTTGCTTGTTGTGCCTTTTCTTGCATTTGCTGACCAGCCTGCATTTTATTATTTATTTATTTATTTATGTATTTACTTTTGTTTCAATCATAAAATTAACAATAATATATTGAAGTTAAACCTGTTGCATTGATTCTTTGGCAGATTGGGCAGCACTGCTAGCTTGGTCCATTAGTTGGCTACCTTTTTCCTGATAAGAAATTTTAACACAACAAATAAAGAAAAAAAATTTAACAATTAAATTTTTTTGTTATAACTATATATATACTTTCATTGACAATTAAAATAGATCAACGAAAATGGCCTAAAAAAGATCCAAAATCCATAACGTCCACTCGATCAATGAATGGACAGTGGATGATCAATTACCTCGGCTTGGCCTTTGGCCTGACCGGCTTGGTAACCTGCGCTCTGGTCGTTGTTCATTTTTATACGTAGACTGGTGTTTATAAGTATAAATCCAAAGCAATACAAGCTTGAAAGAGATTGTGTTGATGAGAAGGTAGGTAGGGGAACATGAACCTATATATAGGTGTTTGAGGATGAAAGAATGGTGGACATGTGTTATGTTAATATCCATAGAAGTTGCATAAGTTTCTCCCTATCACTCTTTGCTATACCTAGGAATGTTTTTTCGGCCATTGAACAGGAAAGCAACAAGATCCAAGGACATGTGTTATGTGTATATGCCTTCATAGAAGTTGCATAAGTTTCTCCCTATTGCAAGGATAATTTTTTTTCCCCGCATTTATACATATATATATTATCAATTTTCGATTATACATATGCGTATACTATCAAACCTTTATGTATGATACTTATTTTTTAAATTCAAACACGTATACACATGTATATACATTAGAAAAACATGTTTTTACCTACAATCTTCCTAGACGTATGTGCAATCATTTCTACACATTTACACATATATATACATTGCAATTAAAGCATGTATGTACATATATGTATAATACTAATTTTTGTAGTTTTAGGCACGTGTATATATATATAGGGTGAGGTTCCTGTACAAAGACAATATTTCGTGAGAAGTGTGAGAATGATTAAAAATGGATATGTATGCATCATTTTTTGAACTTAGTCATGTTGTTTTGGATTGTTTTGCCTAGAAAAATATCAAACATAACAATTAAAAACCGAAAACAATGTATTTTAGACTTAAAAGTTAAAACACCATGCTAAGAACATTAAGTAGTGTGTTTTAAGTGTTAAGTAGTGTGTTTTAGCTGTTTTATAAATTTGATGACTATAATACATTAGATTGTGTTTTAGATTGTTGTGTTTGGTGTTTTTCAAGTTAAAACAACATTAAACATCATTCCTAAATTCAAAACATGATGCCTACATGCTAATTTTTAATCATTCTCACACTTCTCACGAAATATGTCTTTTGTACAGGAACCTAAACCTATATATATATATATATATATATATATATATATATATATATATATATATATATATATGCAAATAGCAAATAATAATAATAATAATTCTTGCAGGAAAATGTGCAATTTAGCCAAAAAAAAAAGCCTTAAAAATTGCGTTATTTTTTTTGCCTTAAGAAAATATGTGGTGTACGTATAATGGTTCTCTCAATTCTCAATTAGGCCAAGTGTTCATATTCGGAGGGTTGCACAATTTTTTATAAATTTTGTAATATGGTGTGTGATTATTTTTTGTAAATATTCATCAAATACATACGATGGTGACAAAGGTGGTTCTAAGTTTGCCAATGACCTCCAGCCCAGCTGGGAAGAGATGGGAGGGTTTACCTTTTCGGAGGGTTCCCGCCCGGGCTTGATCTTGAGTTCAAATCCTGCACACCACGAAAAAATTCCCTGTAACGGTTTGAGATAGCTTCAAAGTGGACACCGGTGCGTGGGTAGTGATTCGAACTCGGGTCGAGAGATTGTCTGTCGATTGGTTTCACCGCTGAAGTACACCTTCCAAAAAAAAAGGTGGTTCTAAGTTTTTAAATGGTTCTCGAAAAATATATCGGATGAAAATAAAGATGAAGGGTATCTTTGAGGGGAGCACATGAGAGAATGCTTACTTCTTTTAGTGCTTTGAGGAGTGTTAAATGAAGACATTATGAAATGTAATTCATTTATAACTATCCGTTTGAAAGTTCCCATTGTTGGATATATATAGGGTTGAATTTTATGGTTGTGAAAAAAAAATTTAACTGATTATGATAACTCTGGTGAAGATAATTTGTCACAGGGGCGGATCTAGCTTGTAATCAGGTGTAATATAGGCTACCCCTCAATTTTCATTGCGAAGTACAAAACTTATTTTTTATTCTTTGTTTATGTATTGGATACCACTTAGCAATATTATAGTCACAGAGACAATTTGAGATGCCTCTGAGCTTTTTTTCTAACTCCGCCACTGATTTGTCATAAACATATAATCGTCATAAAGCATCATGAAACCATAACTACAACCAACTTGGCATTTTATCTCTAAAAACAACAAATATTTAGAAGTTGTTTAAACATGTAGTTTCAATACATTGTGAACCATCAACAAAATAGTGAAATATCATTAGCCTAGCACGAAGTTGAACAAATCATGAAGTGTAGCCACGTCCCTTTCACGTCAGCATAAAATTAGTCCATATTGCCCCTCTTCCATTTCTCTAGTCCATATTGCCCCTCTTCCATTTCTCAAAGCACTAAAAGAAGTAAGCATTCTCTGATGTGCTCCCCTCAAAGAGTCCCTTTCATGAGAAGACTCGTTAACAGTATAATGAAGAACCGATGAAGATCGGGCCCCACCTCTGTGCTTTTTTTTTCGTTGATGAGAAGGAAAAGGAAAGGAGGAAGAAGGAAGAAGAAGTGGTGGAAGTTTAGATTTTTAGGGTTTTTAAAAATGGGTTGATTACCTTAAAAAGGATATACAAAATGGGTTAATAAATAGGTTAAAAAAGATTAATAATATAGCTTAGTATAACGATCATGAAGTCTTATCATTATTTTTAGTAGTATTTGGACATGTAAGGAGCCTTGGTTTTAATGCCAAATTTCTTTAAATCTTTTCTTAGTTACTTGCATTTTAGAAAACTATCTCGGTGTTAAACAACCTTCGTTCCTAATCGGAGTGGGAGTGAAGCCAAAATGGAAGCTTAAAACATTTGATAATTCACCACTGGTCCTCCTGGTGATGTCTCCTCACCGATGTCAAACGCTACACCCAGATGCAGGTTGGGGATCAATGCACGTAGAGATGAATTATGTTTGTGAGACACTGAATAACCAAGTTTAATGAATGACACATTGAAACTCATTGTGAAATACATTATAAACATGTGTTTATTGTGAACCATAATGTTATTTAGTGAACTTAACCCATTATCTACTAGGGATTCTCATCCATATTGATAATATTTTTGTAGTTCAAAGTTTATAAGATTATATATGAATTATTTAACCTTGTCCATACCTAAGGGGCATCCTAGTGGTAAGTTGTTAACAAGAGTAGTTTGGGATTAGAAATCATTCTAAAAAATAATCTTGTTCATTAAAACTATGAAAATATAAAATCCACTAGAACTTGTTTTATTTAATTAATGATTAGTGACTTCTTTAATATAGTTATTAGACAATTTGTTATCAGACAATGTGTTATCAGGGGCTTTATTGGGCCATTGGAAAGAAACGTGGAGCCACATTGACATCGCATACGTAATCATCGCTCATATTATTCAACTCACGCCCCTTTGTTGATGCTACGACGTCCCTAGTGCCCCTTCACACTTCCACATGTTCACCTTCACCATCTCAGCTCCTCCACCCCTGCAAGGCCCCCTAAGCCCCTGCCACGCCTCTACATGGCGTTGTTCGTGTCCCAAGATAACGTGGCATTGATGGTGTCCCCGATAAAATTCATAACACATAGGCTCATAAAAATACTATATCCTAAAATGGTGTATTTAGAGTGTAATAACCACAAGAAACATAAAATAAAAAACTTAATGTGGGGCTTGCCCACTTCGTACAAATACATGCTTCTTAGGGCTGTTCACGAGTCGAGCCGAACCGAGCGGACCTTTGCTCGTGCTTGGCTCATTTACAAACCGAACCGAGCCGATCGGCTCGTTTACAATCGATCCGGAAACCGAGCGAGCATTGTTCGAGCGCACATTTTTTCGAGTGAGCATCGTGCGAGCGACGAGTGTTTTCGGATAGCCATAAATTTGGGATATTTCCTTTAATATTCTCGTTGCCTAGTGATGATTGAGGTTCAACCGTTCAAGAATGAGGCTCTAGTTGAGCCTAGTGAGGTGATGAGCATGCTATAGATAACAATTGTCGCTTTGTGGCGTAGGTTGATAGTAGGAGATGATTGATGGTGGAAAACTAATGGGAATATGAAGTCAAACATGTTTTTTCACGACTTAGGGTTTTACAATTAAACTTAGTGTTAACTTATCATTGGGTTGACTGAGCTAATAACTATAAATATAATTGTATATCTGCATATATTGAGCCAAACTCAATATATAGAGTGACATGTATAAAACTATAAATATAATTGTAAATAATGTCTATATATATAATTATATATATAATAAATTAATAAAAATTATATCGAGCCGAACCGAGCCGAGCGGACCTTTGCTCGTGCTTGGCTAGTTTACAAACCGAACCGAGCCGATCAACTTGTTTATAGCCGAGCGAAGAATCGAGCGAGCAATTTCCGAGCAAATTCCGAACGAGCGCTGAGCGATCGGCGAGCGCCAAGCGTTTTGAACAGCCCTAATGCTTCTTAGAGGGAATGTCACAAGTTACCTCCTAAGCAAGCGTGTATAATTTAAAATTATTGTTGTAAACGACTTACGTTATCCGTATATGAGTATTTTTGAAAAAGCAAACATACAAATTTTCTTTTAGCAAATTAAATTATTATTTTTGCCTTTTTTGAATGGCCAACGAAATTTACTAGAAGATCTTCTATCATTAAGCCTCTATACCACTTCACCGGAATGCATTTGGTAAATTATTGTTTTTCCTAATAGGATATTTATAAATTATTTTTATTGAGGTCAAATATTCGAACCCCTCTCAAATAAAAAAAAAACCATTAAAAAAAATTTCACCCAATCTTGAGGCGTACAAACTACAGCTACACAAAACCTATTCGTATATTTCAAGAACCCTCAAATTGTCATCAACAATCGGTGTTGTTCATCTGGGCGTTCTCTAAATCGGTATGTTCTTCTTTTCCATCACATCGATTTTAGCATACTTGAGAGTTATGTATATTTTGAGCTTAAAGTTTCAAACTTTTATGTTATTTTGAGTTGAGAACATACTATTAATCTGAACTGGATAAATTCTTACTTAAAAAATATAATCTTGTGAATTGGGTTCTTGTTTCATAACAATAATGGGATTTATTTATTTATTTATTATAAAATACTTGTTTATGAGTACTTTATTTGCATATTCTTTTGTTGATTGGACATGATTCAGGATAGGAGTTCTTGGAGACGTAGGATATAGGGTGTGAACTTTTAGGAGAATGCATAGAGTTGTCTTAGTTTGTTTTCTTGGGCCATTAACTTTTCATACACTTTGGTTGCCTTAGCCTTAGTTTTGCCTTAGCGCGGTCTTGGCGTATAGATTTTTTATAGGGGAGCGTATAGGTTCTTTTCGAGGGGATTTGTGGGGTGCTACCTTATTCATGTCTATCTGTTTTTTTATCTGTTACTACTATAGATTACAGTTTTCTTCTATTCTTTTTAGTACTTTTGTTTTGTTGATGTTTTGATTCCATTTGTCATACTATATATTTAAATGTCATGATAAGGTTTCTCTATCCGAAGGTCTCAACGGGAGTAACCTCTCTATCTTCCAGGATACTAGGATTTTACTGGGTACTTTTGTTTATTGTCTTTTTGATTGAGATTGTGAGTGTGCGCGCGCGCGTGTGTGGTTATAGAATATCAATCTTAACAGTTAACACTGATGTGTGTCTTTTATAGTCTTAACGATGGGTGACACCAGTGACAACGAAGACACCCGTCTGCAAACGGAAGAAAACGACGATGATTTCAAAAAACAATTATGGAGAAAGTTTCGCCCGAAGCTTTGGTTCTCATCAATTTGGAAAAAATACTCTCTTGAATCTAGGTTGAATAATGTCAAGACATTCTTGAAGGTTAACATCATTCCTGCTTCAATCTCTGTAGCAATGGGACTATGTTATTTACTCTTGAAATCAAAAGGGTCAAAATGTAAAGTTGTTCCTTATTCGGACTTGTTGAAAGGTCTTCAAGACGGAAGTGTATCAAGGGTTCAGTTTAAAGAAAACTCACGTCGTATAATGTACAACGGTATGCCACAAAGTTCTAAGACAAAGACAAATGCTACAAATGAACTTCAACAAACAGTGACAACTATATTTGCAAAATTGTCAAGAAAACATGATGGTAAGGTTGACGGTGATAAAAACAATCGAGAGCTTGTTGCTAGCCAAGTTCCTAATCGTGGGTGGCAGTTTTCTACGGTATATATCGATGATGATTATAGACAGCTTCTTGATTTGATGAAAGAAAAGGGAACAACGTATGGATTGGACCCTGAACCGTTCTTGGTTTCAACTGGGAGAAGAGTATTCTCTACTTTACTAAATCAAGCACCTTCGTGGGCTATGCTGTCGTTAGTGGCTCACGGGATAGGTGGTGGTGGCAGCAGCATAGCAAGAAAACCTAGCAAAAACAACACGGTAACTTTTGATGATATTCAAGGCGTCGATGAAGCCAAGATAGAGCTAATGGAGGTAACATCGATCTTTTGTTGTAGATTTCGCCTTTGTTATCATCTTTAGAGAGTGTTTGGATTTATAAACCTGAACAGTACCTATATATTTATTCGCGTCAAAGTCATGAACCTCAACCTAGCAACACACACTTAAAGTTGCGTAACCCTAATGAGTAATGACCCATTTAACTAAACGAGTCAAACGGGTTGGCTGGTTGTAACAAGTTAAATGCATCATAAACGGGTTGTAATAAATGGGTTAAATGGTTGGGTAGTTGACCGTATAATATATATATTTTTATGCATTCATTTTAATTATAAACGGGTTGACTTTTTAATTAAACCCGGTGGCGGATCTAGAAATTAATTTCAGTAGTAACGTTTTTCATTTTTTTCATTTTAGTAGTAACGTTTTCCAAATATCGTAAAAAAAAACAAATTTTCCACTATGCGTGCGAAGTTGAGTAACAGCGGACGCGGCACCTAGCTTCAAGCTAGGTCCGCCTCTGATTAAACCGGCTAAAACAAGTCAACCATGTTTCATGTTGTGTAAGCGATTGCGATCAGGTGGAACTGGTTATTTGAATAGATAAAATAAAGATTATTTGTATCTCTTGATAATCGGTTTTTGTTCAACTAATATTAAACCGAAAGACAGAAAAAAGTTACACAAACAGTTGCAGCATGAAGTCTAGTTTTATTAATTACCTGAACTACGCGATTGATTTTTTTTTTTGTAGATTGTCTCATGCTTGCAAGAAGATTCAAACTACACAAATCTTGGAGCCATATTACCTCGAGGCGTACTTCTGGTGGGCCCACCAGGAATAGGAAAGACCCTACTTGCGCGTGCAGTTGCAGAAAAGGCGGGAGTCCCGTTTTTCATCACATGTGCAAGTGAATTTGTGGAGATGTTTGTTGGAAGAGGAGCTAGTCGCATTAGAGATCTTTTTAAGCAGGCTAGAAAACACGCGCCATCCATCATTTTCATTGATGAACTTGATGCAGTCGGGCTGAAGCGTGGTAGAGGCTTCAACACTGAGGGCGACCAAACACTAAACCAGGTACGTTTTCGTGTCATGTCATTTAAGTTGTTGACTAGAGTTACAATGGTCAAAGGTCTGTTTCTTGTATTGATTATGCTTTCGGTGTTAACAGTTGTTGACAGAAATGGACGGGTTCGAGTCAGATAACAAGGTTGTGGTAATAGCAGCAACAAACCGACCCGAAATGTTGGATTCAGCTCTACTTCGTGCAGGCCGATTCTCAAGAAAAGTCGTTGTGAGGGAACCTGATGAAGACGGGAGGAAGAAAATCTTGGCTGTTCATTTCAGAGGAGTCCCCCTTGAGGACGATAGAGATGACATCTTTGATCTGGTTGCATCATTGACGCCGGGTTTAGTAGGTGCTGACCTGGCAAACATCGTCAACGAATCCGCTCTTCTTGCTGCGCGTAGAGGTAAATTTTACAAAATTTTAATCAACAGGTCTTCTCAGGGTCAACCTGCATTACTTTTAGTCTTTTAGAAATTTACCTGCTTGACCCGTTAAGAACAAAGTATTAACCAAAGTTGACCCAAATTGGCTTCTACAGGTGCGGATTGTGTGTCGAGAGATGACATATTGCAAGCTGTTGAAAGAGCTAAACTGTCATTCGACGATAGGCAGCAACATCAGGGGTTTAGTGAACAAGAAGCTCAGGAAATGAATTATATTCTATCTCGACTAGCGCAGCCAAAGTTCGACGCTTGAGCAAATGCCAACAGGAGATGATTCTCATTTTTGAAGTTAATTGGTAATGTTTTTGGAGCTCTTTAGACTATGGCCACTATAACCAGAATGCCAGAATTTAAAGAGAAAGGTTTAATGATTTTGTAATGTTAGCCTTTAATTCTATAAAATCTGGTCACTTATATCAATCAATATATGATCTGTTTATGCGGGCTTACGGATTTGTTTTTGGTTACCAACCTAAATGCTTCTCGGAAGCCCACCATCAATAAATTTCTTCATTCGAAGAAGTTTCAAATGTTTTCGAATCACGTTATGGTATTGGAGGTTAATCATCACCTTCTAAACGAATAATGTAATATTTGCCTAACTGTGCTCGAGAGATAGTTGTCCATACACTGATAAGGGATGTATGGATTCTCGCACACATCTTATAGGACTTATAGTACTTGATGAGATTTGCCGCGTAGGAGTGACTTTGATATTATTTGTAACATCTGGCTTCTTATATCAACTAATATTATTCGTTTTACCTAGATTTCTATTACTAGAGTGGAAACTTCCTAAAAGGTTCTTTATCATGCTAAGGTATCACAAATTTACACTAATCATACACTTTTGTTTTTTTATTCCATTTCATTTTATCAAGATCTAAGATTATTTTCTTTCTTTATTCTAATTTCTTAAATAGTATATATTCTACATTTTAAGATTATTCCCTTATCCGAAGACAAAAAATTCAAATATATTGAAAAAGAAGAATAAATTATAAAAACATGGTGAAGTATATATGGATTTAGCTACGTCGCATATTTTTTTTTCAACAACCAACTAAATAATATCTGAATTGCCAATAGGTTGGTACTGGATATATGGGCTGCTCACCAAGCCACTAATTTAGGAAAAAAAACCCGCCTTCCAAAAGTCTACTGCAGTAAAACCCCTTGGAATGGATTCGAACTTAACACGAAATGGTATTTCCCATATTAATTGAATAATCTTTATTTCTGGAAATGTTCCAAATTACACATTATTAATTGGTTTATTGGATTTTAATACTCCTAACTTTCAGAGTTTGGCCGGTAATACTCCCAACTACAGAAATGTTTGCCAGCACTCCCAACTTTTAAGGTATTTTCCACTGGCACTCCCAAACTAACCCAGTTAGTTTGCTGACGTGGCAAGCTGACGTGGCCATTATTGCTGACGTGGCATGCTGACGTGGATGACACATAAGATGACACATCATCTTCCACAGCATGCCACGTCAGCAATAATGGTCACGTCAGCAAACTAACTAAACAAACTAACTGGGTTAGTTTGGGAGTGCCAGTGGAAAATACCTTAAAAGTTGGGAGTGCTGGCAAACATTTCCTGTAGTTGGGAGTATTGTCGGCCAAACTCTGAAAGTTGGGAGTATTAAAATCCAATAAACCTTATTAATTTATCAAAAAATTTATTAACCACAACACAAGGAATCTCGTTGACCACTTTGACCCCGCAAACTTCTTATTTTCAACGGTTATGCATAATTATTTCCTATTCTCACTCGGTTAATTAATATTTCGTACATATAAACATCCTCACCTCAAAAAAATTCCTCACTAAATATTATCCTCTAGGATAAGAAAATAACTATAAAATTTGTTTACAAAGGGCTAATTAGCTAAAAGCGATCTTGCCTTGCTATCACACATGAGGGGCTGACACAAGGCAAGATCACTTTTGGTTTTTAACCGACCATATCCCAACCACCACCAACCGTTGTCGTGCAAACCGCCAACAATATGGTAATGATCAACAAGGACATATCTTATACCCTACTAAAATCTATCGTACGTCGTGCCAATGCGGCATCACCCTCCACCTTGAGGTTTCGTCAAGCGCAAAGAACCACATTTAACGCCGCCACCACTAAAGACTTTCCTCAAGCGCCACAACCCATTGCCAACCCCCCTACCACCACTGCAACCGACACCAGTAATAACAATGACAATAACAATAACAATAACAACAATAGCAATGACAAAATATTTGATTTTGATGACACCAAGGCCTTGTTCGCGTCAGTTTCAACAGGGAAACTAATGCATTCGGCGGCCACATTGAATGTGGCCGCGATGGAGCCCATGGTGGATTTGAGCCTTTGGGTGATTAACTCGCGGTTGATGGATGTGGGGTTGTTTCGGGCTGTGGTGTTGACGACGATTAAACATACGGCTTATAGTCATTTTGTGGCGGGTGCCGATACACTTGAAACGGGCCAAACCGTTAGGAGGTTGTGGGAATCCGGGTTGAGAGGGATTGTGGATTATGGGCTGGAACATGCAAATGATAATGAATCTTGTGATAAAGCTACTCAACAGTTGATTAAAACTGCTCAATCTACCCAATCTCTTCCACCTTCTTCTGTATGTTTGATACTTTTTTTTGGCTCTCTTGTTAAAAGCATATATTGATCTATAAACCATACAAGTTTCAAGCTTGTTAGAGGTGGCAATTTCAACCCGTTATTCATATAAGGCTAGATTTTCGTTATGCTTAATCAGCAATGGACAAGACCAAGGGCGAAGGTTACTTGGGGCCAGGGGTGCCCTGGCACCCTGTTGTGTAAATTTACGCGTGTTGTCCAAAAAAATTTATACGTATTGCCCCCCCTCCCTCCCCCCCCCCCCCCCAAACCCCCACACCCTAATTTATTTAAGGGTCTCGTGACTTTCGAGCCCCCGAATTTATTTTTCAAGCTCCGCCACTGGGCCATATCAAATATTCTCATACAGAACAGGTCAAATAGATCCAACAGTTTAAATGGGTCCAAGGTTGTCCAATCTCGTTTTATGACCTTCAACCTCCTAAATCATTTAGGGGTGTTTGGGATTGATTATTCAAAACAGATTATGCGTTTTGGAAAAGCAGAGGTGGAGCTGCTTATAGATTATTGCGTTTTCGTAGTCTAAAAAACTGATTATCTGAGTTTTCAAAACGCAATCCCAAACACTGAAAACTGATTCAAGATAATCCCAAACACCCTCTTATTCTAACTATTTAAATTATTCTTATGTAGCTAGTTATTGATAAAACTATTTAAGATTTGACAAAAAAGTTCAGCCTGGCCCGTTCTGGCTCGACTTGTATTATTAGAACGGGCTTGGGATCATTGCACTATGGGTTAATGTTGCTCAAGGTCCGGTTGTTTACATGGAAAAACGGGCTTGTGGGCGGGTCAGAATATTCGTCTTTATGCAATAAAGATAGTTTTTTGTTTGGTTTTTATGTTTTTCACAAGAACAATATAATCTAAATCATTGAATAAAAAACAGGTAAGTTTTGTAGCTGTGAAGGTTACAGCAGTCTGCCCCGTGTATCTACTGCGGCGAGTGAGTGATCTTCTTCGATGGGAGTACAAGAACTCATCTTTCAAGCTGCCATGGAAGCAACAAAGTCTGCCAATATTTGCTGAAACAAGCCCATTCTATCATACATTACAGCAACCAGCGCCTTTGACTGCTGACGAAGAACATGATCTTGAATTAGCTTATAAAAGATTACAAACCATTTGTGACAAAAGCTTTGAAAGCAATGTTCCGGTTGTTATTGATGCAGAGGACACATCAATCCAGCCTGCGATTGATTATATGACGTATTGGGCTTCCTTTAAGTACAACAAGTCCAAAACACCGATGGTTTATGGCACGGTTCAAGCATACTTGAAGGATGCTGGTGAGAGGTTGTTTTTGGCCAAGAAGGGAGCTGACAAAAGAGGGCTGCCTGTCGGCTTTAAGTTGGTTCGTGGGGCGTATATGTCTAGTGAAAGAAAGTTGGCGCATTCGCTTGGCGTTGAGTCTCCAGTTCACAATACCACAAATGATACACACAATTGTTACAATAGGTGTGCTGCATTCATGCTTGATGAGGTTTGTACGCGCCCCGGTGGACTCATTGTTGCCACCCACAATCTTGAATCTGGTAAAAGTTGTTATCTTTGATTCATTTCTTGAGTGAAAAGCACAATAAAGATTCAAGATTTTGAATACCCTTTTGGTATCATCATTTGGGTTGTTTTTTAGGAGTATTGGATTTAAATAATCTCAACTATCAGTAATTGGCAGCCACCAGTTCCAACTAACGAAACGTGTGTTGCCGGCCCCTCTACCTCTTTTTAACAAATTGGCTACCAACGGAGTATGACTAAAATAATTTTGTTCAATTTATATAATCAGTCAGTATTCTGTTAGTCATAGTCCGTTGGTGGCCAACATGTTAACAGGTGGGACCGCTAGCACACATTTCGTTAGTTGAGACTGGTGGCGGCTAGTTGCTAAAAGTTGAGATTATTGAAATCCAGTACTACTTTTTTATGATCATTTCACATGTGAACAACTATAGAAAATATTGATCGAATATAACGTGCATAACAGCAAAATTGGCTGCACAAAAAGCCCGCGAATATGGGATCACAAAAGACAGCCAGAAGCTTGAGTTTGCTTCACTCTATGGAATGTCGGAGGCAATGACTTTCGGGTTGAGGAATGCAGGCTTTGGTGTAAGCAAGTATTTGCCATTTGGACCCATTGATCAAGTCATGCCTTATCTTCTACGTCGAGCAGAGGAGAACAAAGGGTTGTTGTCTTCTTCAAATCTTGACAGAAAACTCATGACGTAAGATCGAAACCCTGAAGTTAAGCTTCTACTTTCTGTATTAAAAGTTGTTCACAAATGCGCGGTTTTGATTATTGCATCATGGTGTTGTTTGAGCAGGAAAGAACTAAGGAGAAGGATGAAAGCATATTTTGGCAAAGGCTTGAAAGAAGGTGAGAACCCAATCAAACCATAAGATAACTCCATGACAAATTAAGCTTGTTTTCGGCTGTCACAGGTTACAAATATAACAAATACATATGTATAAACTATTAAATTGGAATAAGCATGTGAAGGTAAAGGTTCTTTTGTTTACATTTTTTTTTCTATGCACTTAAATGTTCAAGTGTTTTCATGTATCTTTCTGCGATTTTATGTTCACTTTAGTGTTTAGGATATGGTTAAACCGGTTTAATGCATGATATTTCGTCAATAAGCTGCTAGGTAAGTTTAAACCGGTTTAAGTCACAAACGAAAGATCTTGGCCAAACTACCAAGTTACTTAAATGTAGTTTGGTTTAGAGTTGTATACATTCTGAGTCAAGTTGGGCTTTGGCTCGGAGTTAAACTAGCCAGCTCGGCTTGACTTATTTATCTTAAAAGGTTGAAATGTTAAGCTCAAGCTTGACTCATAAAAACATTGAGCCAACTTATTTAGTTTTATTTAATAAACAAAAAGATATTTCTAAAGTTAATATAGATCTAGTTTACAAAACTAGATAATTTAGAATTTCAAGTTCAAAGCATACCCCAACTCTAATAATTTAGATATGTGAGGGCTTAAATGTTAATCTATATCTATATCTATAGTACCTTATTAAGGAGGAGAGATGGCTAGGATAGTAATTTAACATTCATTTTAAGATGGCATTCTAAAAGACATAAGTATAATCTCCAATTTTTTACCATCTTTATTCCATTTATACCCTCATATACTATCTTTAATAGCAATGGTACAAAAAAATAAATGCAACTCATAATTCACATCTCCACAAAACTCAGTGTTCTTCTGGATGTATTGCAACTTCGTAACCCCTAATTACCATGACCAAATCATTAATTCGTAATTCCAATCATCAGAAAACCGCCCCATAATTGCTTTCGACTTCATCTGCTTGAGCACTTAACCTGTAGTATCTTCAATTGGGCATTTAAATATCTAAATTCAATGGGATGTCAGTTTCAAATCATATCATCTCCTGCTTTTGTACATATATGACAAACAACAGTCTACTTCAACTGAATAAACAAACCCAGAGAATCAGAATCGTCGTCCTAGGGTTCTGATCGAGACTTCCAGAGGTATGCTTTTGGGTTTACTTACATTCGGTAATGATGATAATTGACTGAGATTATCTTTACCCGTGTTAACATGGACCGATTAAAGCTGCGTGTTTTTAGGGTCACTTCGTCCCTGTAACTTGGGTGTAATATTGACTTTGGATTGTCAATCAGGAGTCTACAGCATCTGGATCATACAACATCTGCTGGGTTTTGGTAAAAAATATTACAATTGACATTGATTTAATTGTATTTTATATGAATTTTCAGCATTATTCTAAGCCTATTTGGTTTATAGGTTTGGTTTTGATGGTTTCAGGCTTACTTTTAAGAAAATATGGATAAGGCAGAGGAAATGTGAGGGAGACACCATGACGATGATGCTGACAAAATTAATTCGGTGCACATATACTTTTGGATGTCCTTTTATTTTGTCCCACATTTATTTATCAATTAGATCATTACATGGTGGTGTATTGCCATAGGTTGACTGGTTATTTATAATAAATAAGTAGACAAGGTTACCTGATTGTTCTCCTGTAGATTGTCCAAGACATGCCTATTACGTTAAAGTAAGACATTAGAATTACTTCATGATTTCATTGTATCCATTAGATTCGGTGTCAATTTGTGTATTCTTAGTGTATTTTGTTTGGTTGTTTGTTTTAGGCTAAAAAGACCAATGGAAATGCAGACTGGCATGAGTTACTAAGCGTAAGAATTCGATTTCTTGAACGTTTTAGTGATGTATTGTACAATCTTATGATTATGGGGCTGAATTGAGTCACGCTTTGCATTGTTTCGTTGTGGTTATAGTATGCATACAAGGTGCTCGATGAAATGTCTGTGTGCAAATTGTTGAACTTAGGTTCATTTTTGATTAAATTATAAGTTCTACACTTCATGTATTGTCAGTTTTTATGAAGCAAGAAGTAAAACCATTTAATAAATTGAACCAAATGTTAATGTATTTCAGGAAAAAAAAGGTGGAAGTCATTTTAAGGATGCAGTCTTGTTTGTTGAATTGTTGGTTCAAACCCATCTAAGTTAATAAACCCAGTTAGTAAAGTAAAACATCAACAGGTTTATTAATTTGTAAAGGAGAATGTGATGGCATCCGTATGTTTGACCTAACACTAAAGGTTAGATTAAGAAACTATATTCTCATGAATTTTTAAGCTTACGGTTGAATTATTATCAGTCTCATTTATTTTTTAACTGTTTGTAGCAACCTTCTGATGCAATATCACAACCACCAAGTCTTTGACAACTTTAAGAAAAGTCACAAAATAGTGGTGCAAACGAACCAAGCTATACGAGTTCGAATAAAAGCTTGAAACGAGCTAAGCCAGGCCTTACGAAGCCCGAACCTAAAAACAAGCTCGTTTAGCAAAGGAGCCCGAGCTTTAGTTATCGAGCCGGTTTGTGAGCCTAAACGAGCACACTACTTATATAATTTTCAATTGAAGTATTAAATATTTATTTAAATAATAATAATTGTTATTTATAAAATTATGAAAAATGGCTAAATTATATATAAAATAATATTTATAATTAGTATAAATTCATAAATAAATAAATAATAAAAGGCCCAAAATCGAGAAACAATGCTCGAATCGAGTAAAGCTCGAGCTCGAGGTTTCATAACTTAAACTAGCCCGAGCCCCGTCAAGCTTGAGCTCAGCTCGAATTGTTTTCACCATTAACAACAATGATGTGGTTAGTGAGCTTGCGTGATCTTTAAATTTATGTTTTTGTAATTTGACTGGTTAAGCCATTGGCATTAAAAGAAGCTCAACATACAATTATGCAGGTCCTTTTGAGGCATATGAAAGACTCTTGTTGGTATCATTTGTTCAATTGAACTAGAAGCATAACCTGTAAGTTATTGTTTACACTAACCATATCTATTATTGAATTGAGTTGGCACTATCTAATTTGATTGAATTTCTATAGATTTTGTTCGAGTATTAGTAGGACGTTTGAACTGATAGATCAAAAGCTATAAGTTTGACCAAACAAGTCAAAACATATACTATTTGAGCTGATATATCAAAAGCTTAAAGTTTGATCTGAAAAGTCAAAGCATGTACTATTGGTTTTTGTGTTCTAGACTAATCATGCCATGTTGGAAGAATTAAAGGAGATAAAGCAAGGACTCATTGATATTGTGGTAGCTGTAGCTTTTAATATGTATCATAATTGAATCTGAAGTCAGTCGGGACACCCGCAGCAACGCGCGGGTATTCCCACTAGTCTTTATTATTGTCTTAGCAAAATACGACCTATCAAATGAGGGAATATGTTTGTGAAACGATTGTTAGATTTCACGAACACTAATATTCCTACACCGCCTTGTAGTTTGATATTTGATATACGTTAATGCTTATACGTCACTTGTTTGCTATTTGGCTGTATTTTCCTTAAGGATATTCTGGTGGTTAAGTAATATGCTTTAAACAAAAAAGTTATGTGTTCAAATCGTTCATGATGTATGTATTGTGTATTTATCCTAAAAAAAATCTAGGAATTATTGTTAAATTTTTTTTTACTGCAGTTAAGTGATTGTAGCCTCCTTCAAATTGAAAGAAGGAATTTGTGTCTTTAGCTTTGGGATAAAGTTATTAAGTTAAAGTAATAAACGTAATAAAAAAATTATCTATGTTGATTATCTAATGATTAGTTAACGTATACAAGAACTATTATGAACAAAAACGGTGATCAAGACATCAAACAACAACCTTACCCAGTAAATTCCACAATTTGCATAACTAAGAGTAGGGTCTGGGGAGGGTGGGATGTAGGCAAACCTTACCCCTATCCTTACGGATAGAGAGGCTGCTTTCAGAAAGACCCCCGTCTCGACAACACAAAATCGACCAGCAAACAACACTAAAAACTAATAATGATCAAGACATAAAAGAGCTAAAGATAGAGAAGAAGAAAATCACATAGAAGAAGGAGATTAACTCTCAAAATCATTAGCTGCTTATTCCATATCCTGAGTTGGTATATTTAAGAGCATGTGTAGTGGGGGGCTTTATATATGGAGCCCCCCATCCTGATTGGTCCACGTGGCTGCTGAGTCAGCATAGAGAGAGAAACTGAAAAAGGGGTGTAGTGGTGGGGCTTTATATATGGAGCCCCTGAATCTGATTGGTCCACGTGGATTTTATTTTTTTTATTCTTTTAACTCAAAATAATTAAAATAAAAGGTAAATAAATATAAAAAAATTACAAATAATATTAAAAAAACACACAACTAATATTAAAAAAAAAGTTACAACTAAAATTAAAAAAAAGTTACAACTAAAATTTAAAAAAAAAATTACAACTAATATTAAAAAAAATTACAACTAATATTAATAAAAACCAAACACACTAGAGGTCATATTTTTTCAGGATTTGTTGCCTGTGAAGCATTGCAAGGCGTAGCGCGTCTCCTTCGAGGTCTTCGATCGATTTCGACAAAAACCCAATGTCTTTTTCCCTCTGCCTCGCCTCTTGGAGCTCGACAAACCTTTTATTCTCCACCACTCTCTGCTGCATCGTCTCCAAACGTCTTTGGCCAAGGTCGCGAATATCTTGAAGTCTACGGTTCATTTCTTCGAAATCTTCCTTCAAGCCACCACCTGCTGTCGAAGACGACTCTCCCTTCCCACCCTTTGTTGATTTTCTACCAGGTGGTCTAGGGATATCCTGCTGCTGCTCCTCCTCCTCCTCATCAACCAAATTAACATGATCACCTAAACTCACATAGCGAGCATCGGATGACGGTGTATCCGGATCTCGCGTCGAGGAGGAGGTTTTGCTACGTTTTGATGGTCCTCCTCCTCCTGATCCTCCTCCTCTCCTGATTCTCCTCCTACCACCCGACCCCATAGCCGGTACCTTAGCCCACTTAGGACTTTTTCTCAACATCTCCCAAATTTTCAAATACGGGAACGGTTGGCGGGTAGATCTCATCCGTCCAACGCTCTTGTCAACACACCATCATCACCTTCCCCACTGCCCCTGTTGTCCATACAACGCTGGTAAACCTGAGAAAACGCGTGACATCTATTATTTATGTCCGACCACTTTCCCGATACCGAGTCGTTCTCTCGATACTCCCCTCTACCCATCACACCAAAAAACAGCGCTCGAATCCGAATCCAAAACTCAGGAAGATGTTGATAGTTGGCTACAAAAAAAATTATACGATTAGAAATATATAACAAACAATATATATATAAAAAATAAATACTATATATAAAACACGAACAATATATATATAAAAAAATTATATATAAATATAAAAAAATTTACTAACCAACTAGTGGATCCTCCGATACATCGAGCCAGGCTCTCGCTAAAGCATATTCCTCGTCTTGGGTCCAACGTTCCATTGGTTTTTTTTTTGACGAGGTTGGGTAGGATCTTTCTTTTTATGCGAGCGTTTCCCGCGCCCGCTCCCACTCCCACGCCCGCGGCCCCCCCGTTGAGAACCCTCGGGTTCGTCGGTCTCCACTTGAGTTTTGGCACGAGCTCGGCCTCCTCTTGAGAACCTTGGCCATAGTTTGGTGGAGGAAAAAATTGGCCCGGTTGTCCATAGTTTGGTGGAGGATAAAAGTGACCCTGGAGTAGTTGCGCATATTGCATTGTGTTCGGGTCAAACTCCGGCCAATTGGGTGGCAGTGGAGTAGTAGTGTTTGGCCTCGAACCCGGGCGACCTGGGACCCCGAGTGGTGAACCGTATGGAAACATGTTTGTGTTTTGGTAGGTTTGTGTTGTAGTGTGTGTGTTTTTTAGTTAGGTTTGTGCTGTAGTGTTGTAGTGTGTGTGTTTTATAAAACCATTGTTTATATATATATATTAAAGATACAAAAAAAAAAAAAATTACCGTTCAAAAAATGCAAGAGGGCAACGGCCAAATTTTTGACCGTTTTTTTTCAACTCGTGCCACGTGTCAGCTGTTGATTGGTGGATTATTTTCAAACTTGGCGTTATTTTGATAAAGCCCCTGCCCCTTTTTTGCCTATAGCGCCAGTATGTTTCGGTGTTACCGGGCGCTATAGGTTAAAAACTCACACAATAACGCCCCACTACGGGGGTCTAAGGAACTCTTACAAAGATCATTTACAATTGGAAGCCCTCTACTTTCGAATAATGACACATAGCCCCCTATTCTATTCTATTTAATATGTAACAAGAACGTATCGATATGTCTATTCTTCGAGCTGACAACTAAAGTTGAGTTACTGAAGTATACGTTCATAATATATTTGATTAACATAGTATATCAAAACTAATTATAAGTATACTTTTTATCATCGAATTAATCTATATCAAAACGAAATTTAGTCTAACGGGTATACTTTTACCATCAAATCTGTACTACAATAACTATACCTGTGAAGAAGTTTAATAACTTTTTTCTCACACAATGAACATACAGTTTACAAGATTTTAACAAAATAATATAGTCATTAATAAGTAATCGAGACAATGGTGGACCTAAAATGCTTTTTCATGGGGTGCCGAAATTTTTAGGGTTATTTATCTATTGCTATATTTTTTTGGTACAAGTCGAGTCAGGTTGGGACAACGTGTTAGGTGATATAGGTGAGTTAAACGACTCAGTAATTAAATTCACTATGATATAATAATTATTTCTTTTAACAATTCATTAATGAAATTTCAACAAAATTTTGGTATCTTCTTGGAACTTGGTTTCTAAAGTACAATTCAAGGGGATCGACTGAAAAATATTACAAATTGTTACGCATATGTAACACTAAATTATTTTTAAGGTGAGCGCCCGTCCCTTTCGAACACCAATAGGTCCACCCCGGAATCAAGATATGATGACTGTATTATTTGATCATGAAAAGGGTGTAAACATATGGCAGGATTTATGTCTAAGCATGTTGAGAAGTAGACAAAGAAATGACATGTAAAGTTGTTTTCGTGAATTGGAAAGTTCAAGTGACAACATATGTTACTGTATACAAAGCAATGGTAGGTAGAGAGAGTTTTACCTAGGAGGCTAGGAACATTAACCCAACTTATCCTTTTCTCAACGTTCAAAAACATTGTATACGTTTTTGGACTTTGGCTTTCTCTTTACAGCTAGAATTACTTATATAGTGTAAATTTATGTTTCATTTACTTTTAACTGAAATGTAAACGTGACGTGTAGCTCTTTGTTTTATAGCTATTGTCATGATGTTATGTAGAAAACGAGATAACAATGAACAAATATCAAATGACCATTTATGCGTATTAAATGTGAGAAATTTTACATTTTAATAGAAAGCAAACATGATGTAATTTGCCAGTTTATGAAATTAAAAAAAAATGTTTTTTTATTAAAAAAATGTAAAGATGTTAAATATCGATGACCATTTATGCGTATTAGATGTGAAAAATTTTATATTTTAATAGAAAGCAAACATGATGTAATTTGCCGGTTTATGAAATCAAAAAAATTGTTTTATTATGAAAAAAATGAAAAGACGCTTGATTTATACTTGATTTCATGAAGTTATGTAGGTTCTAAAACATTGTGTAGAACACTTGATAAAACTAGCACTAACAATGACAATTTATTGTTACTAGATGTGGTAAAATGATGTTAGATAAAATATATCAATAGTTTATTTTAAGTATCTTACTGTAATTAGAAGATATGATTTAGTCATATTCACTAGTAGAAAAAAGGTTCTTTTAAAGCGGTCAAAATTTTTATTTTAAAGGGTTTTACTTAAAACACTAAAAAACCTAGAAAATTGCTCAAAATAATATGTGTCTCGCATCAAACTTATTGAACCACATTATAAATAACTTTCATTTATTCTTGTGATTGTTGTTTGGTTTTGTTAATTGACTGACATGTTATAGTATATTATGCGATTGTTAACTACATAGATAGCACAATTACGAAAAAGATAAGTTGAAGGAATTTACATACTCCATGCCCTAAGTTAGTCGATCGATCAATATTATACGTTGTGTACATAATCTAATACTTATATTGCACATCAAGTTAACAAGTTGAAAGCCTACTTAGTTTAATAATATGTGTGTTCAAGCAGTTAAATGGGTGTTATTCATAGGCATGTGATTCTTATTCGTTAAGGTAAACTATAACTATGTAGTCTATTTGTTTAACATTGTTACTACCGATTACGCCTTGTAACTATGTAACCAAAACGAAAACTAGAAGTGTATGCTTGTTCTCATAGTAAAAAACTTTAAGATCTCTTGTGTTTTCTTCGTGTGTTTCTTGCTTCTCAATTTAATTGAACATCAGTTTAGCTTTAACTTTAAAGTTTTAGCATTTTTCTTTTTATAATAAAACGTGTTTTACTAACGACATGTTACTTATGAAAATGATACTCTTACTCTATCTGTTTAAGTTTTTTTAGGTTTTCGCTTCTTTTAACGACGGTCATCAATAAATACTTCTTCAACTAGCAACCATGATCACATCCATTGTTCATGTAGCCAAACTTCATCATAAGACCAACACAAAACCAATACCTAAATCTGACAACACAAAACTAAGCACTATGTGAAGATATACATACTTAGATTGATATTGGTGTTTACATGTAAATGGGATTTTACATTTTCTTTTTGCAAACATTAAAGTTATATACTTATAGCATTCACATCTCTTTCACAAAATCTTCTCCATCAAATTACACTAAATATTACTATTTCACCCTAAAATGTTCTCTCTCCTTTTTAAAATAATAATACTTTTTCATACTTTTATCATTATATTTTTTTCTCTCCTCACTCACAACCACTTCCGAAAATATTAAAATATTTTTAGGGGTGAATAATAGTTTTTCAAATATAGAGGTGAACAGTGCTTAAACCAAATATTTTTTCTCTCCTCCACTTACACCTACACCATATAATTTGGTGGACACACTCACATACATTTGGTTCCCCAAATGAGAATGCTTATTATTGGAACCTATATTATTAGTGTGAAGCCCTCGGGCTCGGTTAGCTATTTAGGGTTTCATACAATCTCTATATATTGTAATCATCTATTGAAATAATAATCAATTAGTCTTTTACCATTTTACATGGTATCAGAGCTAGCCTAGCTCTATACCGTCTCCGCTGCATCATACAAATAACCCAACCCTAGCCATCACCACTTCAGAATAACCCTAGACAGGGCGGTGGGCCGCCACTGCTACCACCGCCCCGCCCAGCTGTTGCACTCTCAGTTCTATATCCATACCGTTCCAATTCATCAGACCATATCCTCTTTTTGTGAATGGATCATATTAATAATATTGACGTTTCCATTCCAATTCCTCTTTTACGTCATGGCCATTATTCCTAAATCTTTTCTCGAGACACTTCTATGTCTCACAGCTATCGCCATCACCATCGCAACCCTCCGATTCGCTGACCCCAAAAGCCGTTGTTAAACCGCCCAGTCATGCGCCACCCCTTTCTTGTCAAGCGCTGCCACACCCCACCTTTGATCGTAGGGTGAGGGCGCATCCATCCGAACGGATGTTCGTTACGAAGAATATTTCTCATCGGAGTTATGTCTCTCGTTTTAGATCTGGAATCCCGTCTTAGTTCTTTTTCCTTTCATTCTTTTGTTTTTGCTGGACCATGGTTCGCCTCCACCAGAGATCACCGGCCTTCGGTTTGACACATCGCTGCACGACTATGATTGTAGGGTGTCTATTTGTCGTTTCTTTTATCTTTTTTTCTTTCCCACAGCCTCTCTTTTATCATTTCTTTTATCTTTTGTATTGTCATGGTCAACAAAGATGACATTGCGACTTAATTGGGATTTAGTGGATCTTGTTTATCATTCTAGGAATTAAGAAACAAAACCAAACAGGGGGAAGTTATGGACCGAAATAAATTCGAGTATTGAAGAGTACGTATATTGTTTTTTTGGCAAAGTCAAGAAGCAGAATATTGGACCAACAATTCAAGAACCGAGATTGAGAGTAGTCTTTTTATTGTTATTGTTATGTCTTTTATGTTTAGTTTTCTTATTGTATTCCAGTCTGAGTGCCCGACACTCTACCGCTCTGACTGCGGAGGAGTATTGGAACCTATATTATTAGTGTGAAGCCCACGGGCTCGGTTAGCTATCTAGGGTTTCATACAATCTCTATATATTGTAATCATCTATTGAAATAATAATCAATCAGTCTTTTATTATGAACCTAAATTGGTCAAAATCAAATATCTAAGTTATGTGTTTCAAAACCTCAAAACACGTAACCCGGTAGCGACAATGTGGGATGCAAGGTGCTGGGGAGGTTGTTTGCAGATGACTTGCGGTATGTGGAGAGGTGTAGGTGCGTAGAGGGTGGGGTTGGTGGTTCAAGTCGGTAGAAAGGGGCGTTGTGTGGTGGTGGCGGCTTGGGTTTAAATTTATTTTTTAGTTGTTTTGATAAATTTCATAAAGATGCTAAGGGTAATTTAGTCATTTATACAAACTTAACATATATATACTATCCTATTTAGTAATGTCGGTGAGGTTTCCTACCGACCAAAACACCTCCCTTAACTTTTGAATTTGACACATTTAGCCCCTACTCCTTTTAACAAGTTTTACAAAATAACCTTTTAGCTTCTACTAGTTTTTTATATGTGCGAATTTTTATATATTTGTCGGTATAAATACAAGTTGGTCTACGTTTCGACTTATTTTTTTCTTTTGGAAAGCGGGTGATGTCAAATATACCACGTTTTCGTGCTTATTTTATGTGCGCTTCCAATTGGTCAACTTCAACGTAAATTTTGTTCAGAGCCGAGATAAAAGCATTGTGTTTTACACTTTTTAATAATTGTCTTTTACACATTGTGTTTTAGAAATTGTTTGTAGCACTTTGCCCTAACTAATGAGCTTCGTCATAGTCGCATAACCTTGCCTCTGTAAACCAGACCCGCCGCCAATTCTCGAGTCGAGACCATTGTTCCAATCTCGCCGGTGTGACCTTTTTGGTCGTCATTCCAATTCATTCAGTTTCGGTAAGCTTCACAACTTGTACTAACTTAATCCATTTCATTTTTTTGGTCTTGTAAGTTCTATGTTAACCAAGATGGGAATTGGTTCGACCTTTACTTTATATTAAAAAGAATCAAAGAAATTAAGAGAAAGAGAGTTGATGTTTGCTGTTAGGTGTGTGTATGGCGTAAGTAATCTTGATGTGGGTATGGTTGTGTGATGTGTGTATTGCATGTGTGTGTTATGGAGTAGATCATTGAAAGAGAAAAAAAAAATCAAAGAGTAAGATAAAGTAGACGAGTAGTGGATGCTTCAGGTCATAAAGAATTTTAAAAAAAGTTTGTTTGACATGGTCTAAGCCCCAAAAGTCACTTTATATAGAATAATTAATTGATTATTTTATCTTATCTGTACTAAAATTACACCAAATAGAAGTGATCCACCATGTGTCCCGTGGGGGACACACCGAGTTTGAATGAAAATGTAGACGAAACAGTAATAATAACACTAATAAAAACCTAAAAACAAAATATTATAAAAATTAAAAGTATTTCTTTTAATTATTATTCTTCCGTTATGGTTTTTGCATTTAGAAAACTATATGGCGTCATCTATTGTTTCACACTTTGAGTTACTTTTGCATTGCATAATATTTATTACGAACTTAATTTTTACTCTACTGAATGTCTACTCCTATTTCCTACTAAAATCCGATCATATATTACATATTATCGGTGTGTTTGTGTAATGTACAACACCAACAATGTGATTGACGAAATCCAATTGCCAAACACAATGCAGCCCCGCCGCAACACGCGGGTTCCTGCTAGTTGTAAAAATAACTGTCGACTTTTAATATTTGTGGTCATTTAAGATGTCTTGATATGTTTGTTTTATTGTGTGTCATTTTTTGATCATGTTATGTGTACCAACACACGAAAGTTACTTTTACGAATTGATAAAAGTTAACTTTTTGAAGGAACTTATTAACGCAGTTTGTAAGTTTTCAGTAGTTTTTTCTGTATATGTTTGTAAGTTTTCAGCAGTTTTTTCTGTATAAAATATTATTTGTGATCGAAACTATGGTTCAAAATCCTCATTTTACACGAATCACATGGTGAATAAAGAGGAAAGAATAAGGTGCACCTATCCAATATACATCAATAAATATAGCCTAGTTTAAAAAAACAAACGACGAGTTTTGATAATGTTCGAGCACACAAGAGTATAAACGATTATAGTAAAAATCATACTCAATTCATGTATTCTAGGAATTTAAATGGATGTAACTAACTTAGTTCGCTTATACTGAGAAACTCTACTACAATTAAAAAATTAGAATTTAAAAGAAACCCAAATTGGTGGCCAGTGAACTTTTTAAATAGAAAAATCTTATGCAAATAAACTTGTTATTTGTTTTAAGTCTTTTAGAGATGACAAATAAGATATAGCTAGAAGCTACCCAACAAAAAAAAAATGAAAAGTACAACGGGTACAAAAAACCAATATAAATAATACACGTGTGGCTTAAATTTTGCCGGTTTATGAAAAAGCAATGGCTAAATCAACTGGCGGATGGAATTTGAGAGCTAAATTGATTAGCCGACTAGTAAAAAAGATGGGGATATAGCTCCCAATTTACATGTGTTTTAATCTAAATAGTTATTATATGGACCGGCCTCTTTGTACTTCACAAACGGCTAAGCTCTAGCCGTCTTAGTTGACAAATTCTCTTTGTTATTTCTTGATTGACCTTCTGGATATGTCTATTTTAGCAAAGGCCGAAATTCAATCATTCAATATGTCTATTTTAGTGATTTTGCTTTTTAAATACTTAATAGTGACTAGTTTTTGTTACAAACCGGGTTCTATTACCTTAAAACATATTTTTTTAAATTTTTTTAGGAACATGCGTTTATGTGCTAAGGTTTTATGTCCAAGCATTTGTATATTATGCTTCCTGATTCGTATCTTATCATCCTTGTGTGTGTGTATAATTAATGGGTTGCAAAACTAATAGGTAGATGTAAATTGTACATGTATAATATGGTTTATCTAGAAAAACTATCTTCAAACGTGTATGGTCTTAATTAGGGGCATCCACAATGTAGTGCTTTTTAGTTGTACGTAATTCCACGCTGGCATGCAACAAACTTCCTAATTTGCTCGTCCGGTCTTATTTTGGTACGTGTCTGGTTTATTGCAGGTTTGTGGTCTTGGACTTCCACAATATTTTTAATGGGCTTGTGGAAGTTTGTACATTATGGAAAATATAATTTTATGGAAAATATAATTTTTTTCCCGAAAGTTTGTTAACTTTAATATAATTTCATGACATTAAAGTGGTAGTTTTAAAGGTTTGTGCTCTTATAATATAATAGTGATTTTAGTTTTTGTTTATCTACTTCAAGTAGCATACTTCCAATGAAGTCCTAGAAATAGAGCCACCACCTTTGTTTTGAGACTTGTAACCCAATCTCTCTCTCTCTCTCTCGATGAAGGTGACTGAGCTTCCTAATGGGAAGCACAACCAACATGCTACACCCCTTAGAACCACACCCAAAACCCTAATACTTATAACCCTAACACTCATCACCCTCACAGTTGTACCTCTTTACTACCCTCTCCACAAATACCCCTCCACACACCCTACAACAAGCAGCACCGTCACCCCGCCAGTGTACCACCCTCTAGACGAAGTCATCACCATCAATGACAAGCACCACAAGTGTGATGTGTTCTCCGGAGAATGGATCCGCAACCCGAATGCTCCATATTATAATAACATGACATGTTGGGCCATTCATGAACACCAAAACTGCCAAAAATATGGACGACCCGATTCGGATTTCATGAAGTGGAGATGGAAACCCGATGGGTGTGATCTACCCATTTTCAACCCGTATCAGTTTTTGGAGATTGTTAGAGATAAATCTTTGGCTTTTGTGGGTGATTCTGTGGGTAGAAATCAAATGCAATCCTTGATATGCATGTTATCTAGGGTAAGTTCATCACCATCATTCATTTCTTTTATAATATTTATCTATCATCTATATTTGTTTTTATTCATGATTTTGTGGATTAGTTTTAGTGACATCAGAGTTTTAATTTAACAAAAAATTTCAAGAATCTAGATAGAGTAAATAATGGAAAAGTAGACATTTTTTTATTGGGTTATATTGTTATACATATCTCTATTTTTATTACAAAACAATTCTTTAGATAACTAATTAATTTACTTATCTATTTATCATTTCCATTTTTTATTCATGATTTGGTAGATTAATTTTAAGTGGACAATAGTGTGATAATTTAACTAATAATTTCACGAATCTTTAGAGGCTGTTTGGTTGATTAAGTACTGAATCATTAAGTGTTGAATCATTAAATTGGAGATGTGAATGTTTAGTCTTCTTGTCTCACATTGATAGGGGAAGTAAAAATAGATTTGGTTTATATGTGGTTCAATGCTTAATGATTCTATTGTATATATATTTACCCGTTCAAACCATGAGTAAATTTTACGCGATATATATTTAATTATCTATTTTTACATAACTATATAATTATAAAACAGTAAAAACTAATTATTACTTCATTGAATAAGAAAAAATAGTATTTATTCTCGACAAATTCAATTATTGTTAAGCTCACGTTTTCTTGGAATGTATGATTAAATATATATAAAGGCCGGTTTTTAATACTTTAAATTCATTTTTTATTATTATTATTGTTATTAATTTATCGGTAAATTAAATTATTGTTAAGCTCTCATTTTCTTGGTTTTTCTGTACGATTTAATATAAATAAATGTTTTTAATGGTCTATATTTATGATTGATTGTTAAGCTCTCATTTTCTTTGTGTTTCTGTATGATTAAATATATATAGGCTTTTAATAAGTTAATTATTATTGGTTGTTATTTTTGGTGTATACATACATTTATTTAATTAAAATGATTATAAATCTATTGATGTGATGTAAGGAAAAACATATAAAATGACAAATTCAGAATGGACAATGTAAGAAACCATTATGGAGTTCAAGCTTTATAATATAGGAGTTTAGATTAGATGTGACGTGCGCGTATATACACATAATTTACAATGGATTTTAACACACGTTTTGCTTTAATATTTATAAAAATGGTTTCGACCTTCATATTAAAACACACACACTAGGGCAAGTGTACCCTGTCATATATGTAGTAAGAACAGATAAGAACCAAGTATCGATCCATGGACGCGCGCGGAGCAATTGTACTAAGACTCTATCACCGATTTACCAGTAGGGAAAGATAAGTTTGAGTTTTTGTTTAAAACTAAATTAATCCTAAAACATGTAAATAACATATATAAGACTCCAAATAGAAAATATAACTATAAACACAACCCTAGCATGTCATCTACAGATCATATAAAACACAGGCGTGTGATCAACATTCCCATTTTCCAACAGTTAGTGTCCTTCTCAGGCATCCTAACATGACAACTATACAGAAAGCTAACACGAATACACACGTTAACCACTTCAAGTTGTTCATTAGCGAGCAGCTGATATAATCTCATGTGGATCTTTAAATAAAGGTTAGTATCACCTTTCGGGAGTCCTCAACCGCACTAGTTCGGGAAAGCAATATCGAATACACAATACGACCACCTAAACTAGCATAAAGTAGATCATTTCACAACCTATTCCATTTTACCAACTTTGAACACAAATCTACTAAGATCGCCATTTTCACCAAAATAACTAACAAAGATAATTAACCGTGTCAAAGATTGGTAACAACACCATTAAGCTTTTAAACTCTTTTACGTGCCGGTAAACATTCATAATCGTTATTTAAGCGACTTTAACCAAACCAATACCCGGTTACAGTTTCATGGTGTAAACTTTATCAACAAGTTAACTAGTTTACTACCGGACGATTAAACGGACGGTTTCTTCAACAAGTAATCCGCCTAACACATTCGACAATCATCAAAGTCACTAAAACATAATCACAAATCCAACAACAACGAAACAAGGTTGCACTATGATCATCAAGATCCAAACATGAAAAACGCCAAATTCATACAAAACGCGATTTCATACAAACGATTGTTTTAACTACAAACGATTACTAGATATTATCCGTAGGCTATAATACAATACATAAACGACACAAACAAGCCATAATATTCAGATTTGAACAAACTTAAAGTTTATAGATCAAACCATAAATCTTGAATGTGAAGGATTGGATGATGTTAGATGATTAGGATGAGATCCCGAGCTTGTTCCACTCCTTTCCAGCAGCTTAGATCGTCCGAAAAATCGCCCAAAATCGCTCTCCAAAACCCAATAATCGATCAGTGGGTTGAAATGGAAGTTTTATACTCGAACAGGGCCTGTGAGCGGCCGCTCGAAGCCTGTGAGCGGCCGCTCACTTTTCAAAAAGTTGCACAAGTTGCTCGTTCGCTGACGTAGACCTTCTAGAAGGTTTCTACAAATATCTGGAGGATCGAGCGGCCGCTCGAAGCCTGTGAGCGGCCGCTCACAGGACCCGAGGTCCCGTTTTCGCGCCGAAATCTGCGTGTTTTCTCCTGTTTTGCTTCCGGGATATCGTTTAAGACCTGAAACAGTAAAGATACACAAATAAGCACCAATTCCTGTGTATAAGGTCAAAAACGCGTGAAATTTGGGAGTTAAACGGGGACTTTTATATGTGTAAATTAACGTATATCAAGATGTCATCTTATGAACAAATTATGCAGATGGTGGGGTCCGCTTGCTTACGTGGAATTTATCTTGCCAACAATTGGCCCTCATTTTTTTGAGATCTTATCATTTGACATTCATAAATGATTTTCTTCGCTTTTAGGTTTATATATTTCAGTATTTCACCCAAAAAAAAATACGTCAACGACATGTTTTTGGTTATCTTGGTTTTGTTTTTCTAAGATATGTATGTTGCTGTTCATGAGCCGAGGTAACTCGGTTTGTTATAAACTGAGCTGACTTGGCTTAGATTTGAAATCGAACTATGAATCTAAGCTCAAGCTTGAGTTGATTATTAACCGAGCTGCCTCGGCTTGGCTTGGTTAAGCTCCGATCTAAAAGTAATACTTTATATTTGCTTTCAAAATTTAATAAACTAAAATATTATTCAATAGTTTAAGAGAACACATTCAAAATAAATTTAACTTAATACATTGCATGTCAAAATCAATTTCAACCAAATACAAAATAAGTTTGAAATTTCAACCAAATGCAATATATGTTTATTAATATTCTAACCAACACCAAAATATGTCATATATATCCAATTGCACTCATAAATACTTGCAAATATATAATTAAAATAATCCAAGCAAGACCGAGTCGAGCTGAGGAGCAAGCTAATCTGGCTCGTTACGAACCGAGCGGAGCTAGGCTCACTTTCTAACTGAGCGAAGTTGGCTCAAGCTCAGTTAGCCATATTGAGTGAGCTTTTTTTTAGCTAAATCCAAGCATGCTCTGAGTTACGAGATTTTTAGATAACCCTAGATTAATATGCATTTTGAATAGCCGTCACATACTATTTTTTGATACCATAAATTGTGCATTTTAGACGTAATGTGTTTGAAATATCTATCTACATGTGACCTCGGCTACGTGTTATGTGTACAACGCGCATATGAATATTAGATGACACGAACTGTTGTGGTTCCATCTATATCTACTAGCAATCAATGTACGGGCCAACAACCTAACTAGATCATAGTTGGACCATCTTCATACCTTTAATTCAAACTTAGCATACAATACATACACATACAGAAAGGGGTGACGACGCAGCTTGTTGCCCGTCTGCCCGCTATTTTAATGTAATGTTCGCTTTTATGGTATGAATGAAATTTTATTTATAAAAAAAAGCAAAGAAACATGTAGATGTATATAGTATTTTAATTGACAAATATAAGATTTAAATACATAATATACTTTTGTTAAGAAGACAGTTATTTAAATACATAATATACTTTCGTTATCTCTTGAGTTATATCTAGTCAACACTCAACACTGCACACAAATGCTTATACGGTTTACTACTTCTACTTAATTTCTAAATTTAAAATAAATCTAATTCTTTGCAAGAAACTGACTTTTTATTTTGGGTCCCTTTTGATAATTATTCGGCTACTTTCAAATTTTATGACTATAAAAAGAATATACTGTATATATGTAGAAAAGAAAAAAACTATATATTTAAATTATTTTATAAATAAATAAATTATATGAATAAAATATATTATGTTGACCAATAAAATATATTCTTATGGTTAGGTTGGACCATTGTAGACCCATGGCAAAAGCCCAAAATATATAAATATACTTGGTCACAATTTTTAGGGAATATAACTTTGCTGGAAACTGACAATTTATTTAACGTGTAGTGAATTTTTTTTTTCAAATAATTATTTATAAGAATAGTTATAATAATATTATCGTCATTTTATATTTCCAGGTAGAATATCCTATTGATAAATCAGCAACAACGGACGAGCATTTCAAGCATTGGTACTATGTCTCTTACAACTTCACTCTAGCCACTTACTGGTCACCATTTCTGGTAAAAGCCGAGGAGGCGAGTGCCGATGGCCCGACCCATACGGGCCTTTTCAACCTATACCTAGACGAGTTTGATGAGAAATGGACAACTCAAATCGACGGGTTTAATTATTTGATCATTAATGCAGGCCACTGGTTTTGGCGGCCTGCATTGTACTACGACAATCATCAAGTGATTGGTTGTAGATACTGTCAGTTGAAGAACATTACCGATTATCCAATGACTTTTGGTTATAGAAAGGCGATAAGGACTGCGTTTAAGGCAATCAACAGTAGAGAAAACTTTAAGGGTATAACGATTTTACGTACGTTTTCCCCAATGCATTTTGAGGGTGGCGAGTGGAATAATGGCGGCGATTGTGTGAGAAAGATGCCATTCAAGAGCAATGAGATAACATTAGAGGATATTAATCTAGAGGTGTATATGACACAAATAGAAGAGTTTAAAAGGGGTGAAAAGATGGGGAAGGAAAGGGGTTTGAAGTATAGGCTTTTGGACACAACACAGGCTATGTTATTGAGGCCCGATGGGCACCCGGGTCGATATGGGCATTGGCCCAATGAGAATGTGACTTTGTATAATGATTGTGTTCATTGGTGCTTACCTGGGCCGATTGACACGTGGAGCGATTTCCTGCTTCATACGTTGAAGATGGAGGGTTTGAGATCAGCCGAAGAGAGATCACATCCGAGGGGGTGAAACGAATCGAGCCTGAACCAAGCCCGATACAGATTGTTGTTTGTTGTTTTGAAACTGAAATTTGTATCAATGTTGATTATTCATCAAGTATATGGCATATATGTCTTATTTCATCATAAACGAGGTAACGAATTATAAAACGACGATAAACCTGTAAGATAACGACTCAAAGCATCAATTGGGAGGCCTGCTCATAAGCCCGCCGTAATGATAAACTTGCAATCGATGGCGCACATAGTAATGTTAGTTATGTACAAATCAACTGTTTATACACATATTCCAGTATGCAACTATTTGCAATGTATATAAGCTAACACAACAATAAACAACAGACTAATCAGGTTATGAGTGACCTTTTTGTTGAATAGTCTTCTATCATATTAATTTCCCTGATATGCATATGTTGCATATAAGCTGGATTGGTTTTAAATTGGTTTTGCTTGCAGGTTGACGAATTGAACCCGAACATGACGAACTTACGAACCCAAAATCACGCAAGAGAGACATGAACCTAAACACAACACGCGTTGGGCACAGTCCGTTTAACCCAAAAACTTATTTCGTTTATTTTAATAATAAAAGACTCAGAAATTTAAGGTTTACTACAATGATTCAGTGGTATATATAATAATTGCATTTAAACTTTAAAACCTGATACTATTTTTAACCAGTACCCTAAACTTTAAAACCTGATATTATCTTTCAAGTTCTGGCATATGATATATAACCAGTTTAAGTTATGATATAAATACATGTTTAGGAATAATTATAAAAATAAAATTGGAACCTGCTAGGTCAATCCAAAAACCTCTTTAACTAAATGAGTCCGTGGGTTCAACCTCAATCAGACCCGAATCCGTTCATAGTTTAGACTAAACCCAAGCTAACGAATTTTGTGTTATGTTTGTATCGTGTCAGAAATTGACACCCCTAAGCTAGAAGATGGCTAATAACATATTTTCCCACATTTTGGCAGAGATTTTTCTAATAATTAATCAGCAAAGTAACCTCATATATAATGGACGATAAATTACTCATATTAATGAGCGTGTAGTTGCAGACTAGATGAACGGTGTTGGAGAAAGATGCCTCATAGCATATATAGGGACCGGACCGTGGTCATATAAATACCGTTTTCTCATTAATACAATTATTTTCATTTTAATTTGGATGAAGATGGAGACTAACATTTAACCTAACTACTTTAAATGGCCATCAAAGCAAAATAAACATTTTCATCAGGAATAGCACTGTAGAAGAAAGAGACAAAAGATGTAAAAATATTAACATAAATGTTTAAATGCACACGTAGGGAACTTTATAACGATATCTTGATAAATACCAAAATATGCAGAACGAGAAATGCACATGTAGGGAACTTCAAAACGATATCTTGATAAATACCAAAATTTGTAGGACGAGAATGTAGAGAACAAAGGCCGACCTGAACAGCATTTGTCTCTGTATGGCCTCTATGGGCTTACTTGTAGGCTTGTAACGAGGATCAACAATGTAATCAGATGAATGATGTCCATGATCAGAGGTACTTCTCCCGAACCTACTTCTGGCAGCGTTGGCCTCAGCAGTGCTTGTTTCAACCTTCCAAATTCCATTTAGCCTATCTAGTTCCATTTCTTTTATATGGATTTCACTCACCAAACCTTCTGCTTGAGCCTAACATTACCAAAAAAAATAAAAATAAAAAAAATTATTAATAACATTAAAACAAAATAAAGGCACACATGCATATAATAAGAGCGTTAGTTTAAAAAGAGGCACCTGCTTTGCAGCTAATTGTTCCATTAGGCTGTGTAGTTGTTTGTCCAGCATCTTCTCTCTCTGAGCTGCAAGTAAATATGAAGCACATTCACACGTTGTAGTCTAGTTGATCGTTATGTCTTATTTGGCATAACAGAAATTAACATATGTGGTATACAGTAGGGCTGCAAACGAACCGAACGAACACGAACAAGGCCTTGTTCGTGTTCGTTTGTTAAGGAAAATATGTGTTCATGAACACTTACCGAACGAGATTTTATGTTCGTGTTCGTCTGTTAAGAAAACACTTATGTTCGTGTTCGTTTGTGTTCGTTTGTTAATTTTGTTCATGAACGCACACGAACACAAACGAACATTCATGAACACAACAAGTGCTCATGAACACAAACGAACACAAAAAAGTGTCCATGAACGAAAACAAACACAAACGGACATATATTAACTTTCTTATAAAATCGAATTCACATACATATATTTACCTCATATAAATTGTTTTGGGTAAAATAAATAAAAGTAAAAGAATATCAAGACAAATTATAAAAATTAAAAACCTTATTAATCTATCGAGCACAAACAAACATAAACAAATGAACATAAAACAAACGAACATAAACGCACATGTTACCGAACGTTCACGAACATAAACGAACGAACGTGGCCTCTGTTCATGTTCGTTCGTTTAACTAAACGAACGAATTATTTTGTTCGTGTTCGTTCATTTATTAAACGAACGAACACAAACGAACTTCCCGCCGAAGGGTTCATGAACTGTTCGCTGAAAGTTCAGTTCGTTTGCAGCCCTAGTATACAGTACTACTCTCTTTGTCCAAGTACAAAGAAAATTTTCTTTTATGTTCTAGTCAAACTCAAACGTTGTGTAACTTTTTGGAATAGACGGATGGTTTCATACATCCACACAAAAATTGGTATAATATTAGATTTACCCAACTAAAAAAGCCTAATATCAAATATGACCATTTCCAGGATATCAGAATTTGGAGCCTACAGAGAAAGATAATGTATAATGGCTGTATAGTATTTAGTGAAAAAAAAAATGTATACATGAAACTTGTATGTTGAATGGGTAAAGTTGATATTAATGTTTTGACTGTCTAAATATGATATTGTGCAACTTTTCAGGTGTGTATATGATATTGTCCCTATCGTTTTTTTGGGCGGAGGAGTAAAACATACACAGAAAGCCAACTGATATAATGGGACCCTCTTTAGAAAAGTTGTTTAGAATACACATTGTGTAGACTGTTGAAAATAAAAAACGGAACAAAGTTCTTTTGACTTTCTCAACTGTCATGTTTGGGAAACTAATCGTTAGCCTTAGGTACCAAATCTGAAATGTCCAAACGATCATTTAAACTTTATCTAATATAAATCCTGGCTGCAATAGAGTGTTCCGCAGCCTTGAACCATAGGGAAGTTTACAAACTATTGTCCTATTCTGATTTATGCAAGAAAGAATAGAACACAATACAAGATTATTATTAACAGACGGACGGCAAAAGCTTTACATTTATTAATCTTGGTTATTGTTAATGTTGCACTTATCGTTTCTGGCATATTTGTGGAGCTAGATAGCATGACAGAACAGTAGAACACAAAGTAATATGTCCAAAATATGCAAGGTACCTGGAGAAGGCTGCTTTAGTGACTCTTCTTGAACCTTAGACCATTGTCTCTCCAGATTTTGAACAATCTCTTCCACAGAAGCCTACAAGGTACAAAAAGTGTAATACGGTGTCATGAAATCACGAATGAAGTAATACAAGAAACCATAGTTGTCAAAAGCGCGCCTAGGCGCAAGGCGCAACCAGGCGCACCAAGTGCGCTGCGCCCTGTGAGAGGCACACCAAGTGCGCTGCGCCCTGTGAGGCGCGCGCCTAGGCACTGAGGCGCACTATCGGGGCTGTTTTCAGGCTGATTTCCGGCCAAATTCAGGCTAAAAGTTGCCTAAACCTCTAAAAAATCCTAAATGAGTTATGAACAAGTCCTAAACAACCCTAAAAAATCCAAATGTAGCCCTAAACAAGCCTAAAACATCTCTAAAATCCCTAAAAAATGTATTTTATACTATGTGCCTAATTATAAAAAACCCTCGTTTTTTATGCGCCTTACGCCTAGACTCCAAGCTCGGCGTATGCGCCTTGACTGCGCCTAGGCGCTTTGACAACTATGCAAGAAACAGAACGCCATTAAACTGAAAAGGTTCTAACAGACCAGTTCCTTTTTCTTGTTCTCCAAACTCTCCTGCAAGGAAGATATTTGAGCTGGGCTATGCGCTTCAGCTTCGGCTTTTGATGTAGATGAAAAACCAGCAGAATCTCCCGATTCGTCGTCATTTGGTGTAGGCTGTTCAATTTGCAGCTCAGTTGTTCGAGTTGCATCCAATTCCTGCAACGTAAGATCCAAAATTTCAAAGATAAACAATTTCAACCATTTAATAGTACGAAATAGTCGCGCTAACGGTTGTTTCGTACCTCTAGCTTAGCCCGAAGTTGTTCAGCTTCTTGCAGCTTCTCCTGTATCTTTCCCTCACAATCTGATATGGCCTTTTCAAACGCAGCATTTTCTTCAAGCAACGTACCTTCTCTCAATTGTGCCTGACATTACATGCCATGCCTGAAGGTCACACTTACAGTCGAAACTCGCCTAATACATCTAGTTCATACACAGATCCATCCATATCATATCCATTCTATCAAAACAAACCCTAAAATTATAAAACTTCATAAAACATACTTCAATTTAACTACCATTTCAAATTCCAAATCTACTACTAACTAGTTTAATCAAATCCGAGCACGTTCAAATCAGTAATCCCTAAATCACATATCCTATTTCACTCAAATCCGACACTACCGATAACAAATTCTGAATCGCGCCATCGAATTCAACGAATTCACGAGTGCGCATTCATATTGGCAGAGTTCAAATCATTATTTCACAAATCACAAATCCTATAACCCCTATGCTACTGATCCAGTCACTAAACCAAACTAATTCCACTCGAATTCGACACGACCGATAACAAAACCTCAATCACACAATCAAATTCTATAAATTCAACAAATTTAACAAATTTAACAAATTTAACAAACTACCTGTTCTTTGGTGGAGGAGTGAGCATTCAATTGAAGAGCAAGGGCAGCATTGGAGGCGAGGGAGTGGGCGTGGAGGTCGGGGAGGCGTAAGGAGATATCGGGTGGAGGGATGCGTTGGCGGAGGTCTTGTATGGTCCGAGTCAAGGCTGCTGCTTTGATATTCAAGTCTCGAAGGTACTTGTCCTGTTCAGGGTTTAATATTAAAGGGATTGAATCAGGATCGTCTTCCTCGCTGGTGGCGCCACCGCCTGATCGGACTACGTCCGCCGCCCATGATAATAGTCCGGCCATGTCTGATTATTGTTGGTAAATGTATGTGGAGTTGGGTGATTCTTTGAGTTGTGTTTTATGTCTGGTTTGATGCAGAGATGTACAAAACCGGTTTTTTTAGGTTTGGTATCAAACCGGTTTGGTCAACCGGTTCTGGTTAAGAATCCGGTTCAAAACCAGGTTTATCTTTTATACCGGTTTTTTTATCAGTTTTTTGGTTGGGCTCAAACCGGTTAGAAATTGAACTTATTCTTAGCATAAAAATCTCAACCCTGTATCAATCCGCTGGGTTGGGTTGGATCCATATTGACCGGGCCCAAACTAAGCATTTTTTGTATACCTCTAGTTTGATGGGTTGAGGTCTGTTGTGAATTTGGGATGAGAGGGACGTTTTGTTGTCTGATTACTGGCCCAAGTCAACGTTATTAGGAATTTCTTTGAGTCTCTACAAAACTCAAACATATTGATAGTTGTTGATATGATGATATTAGGATAGGGAACAAGTAGGCTTTATTGATATAGTGATACACACAACCTTGGATAGTCTAAGGTTAAGTGGTTACAAAGGGGGAGTACACTAATTACAATAGGGGAATAATCAAAACGGGCCTATATGGTGTGACAGTTTTCTGATTAATTATGAAGGGATATGGTATCTAATTCTGGCACGGATAGCAACCCTATCCCTCAAAATGCACCATCTAGAAAGAATCCACGGAACTCCACTCCGCGGAAAGTGGCTTTAGACCAATAGGAACATCAAGTCCCCTGATGTTCACGGAACTAAACATGCGCGTGATAGCAGACTCGGGCGCAAGGTTATGTCAGTTGTGTGACGTCATCAACACAAAGGAATCTATGCGCGGAATATTCGACGAACATCAGCTTTTGGTATGAGGACATATGGACGATCAATAATTAAGAAGATCATGTCAGCTACTGGGCACATTTTGCGCAAATTAGAAAACAACGCGTGTCGGGAGTTGTCCAACAACCACTGACAGGGAATAGTGACGTGACTATTCCCATGCTTCCACCATGCTGCTGTGAACAGTACTCGTTAGAGTATTGTACAAGCATGTCTGCCTGCTGCCAGACGTCACGTCAGATGCCACCAGTTGGTTAACCATGCTGTGTCAGAAGGAAGCGCCGTCTGTGCCCAATCACATGGCGCCACGTGGACTTTCAGCAGACCAAGTCATACCTTCTCTCATATCATCCAGCATTAATTGCCACATGTTTCCCGCCTATTTTCTGGGCCGAAGACATTAGGGCCCGAACTCAGGCCCAGACTAATTACTTCATTCTCGGGCCATAACAATTGGCCCAGGTCTTTCCATATAGAAAGGAGACCACCTCTCCTTTGCAAAAGGTCGAATACTTCATGCAAGAGTTAACATAGAGACACAAAACACTTGTAATCATATTTGTAATATTCTAAGTAGTAATACATCTCTCTTTACAGTGGACGTAGGTCAATCTAGACCGAACCACTTACATTCTCGTGTCTTTACTTTCAACACACACGTTACACTCTTTCTCACCTCTTAGGATTTCGATTTCGGTTATTAGTGTGAGCGAAGGATAATAATCTGAGCGAACACGAGTATAAACCAAACTTATCCACTTTCCGGGTAAGTTTTACCCGTTGTTTCTTCAAATTCTTTTCTTGATAACCAAATTTTTGGTGTAAAAGATTTACAACAGAGGAAGTAAGTGGACTACAACAGGGGATGTATGTTTTGGTGAATCAAAGGCTGGTATTTATAACTAGCCAAAGGGCTTCTCCTTCTCCTATGTTAACCTGTGACTTCCCTACGAGGTGAAAGCCAACAAGTTCATTTCTTTTTCTTAGCACCTCCTATCTTTAACTTATTCTCTTTTGGAAAACCTCCTTGACTTGTGTGATGATGACAACAACCTTTAGTGGTTTGTCTATTTTACTGCCAAAGTCATCCATCTGTCGTTTTCCAAGAAGCTTGATCACTTGTGATCATATATGTCGACGTTTGTGTATATGCAAACACACTTAATGTCCTTCTGATAAACCAAACGCACTTAATATTGACTGATTCAGATGTGCATCCTTAGTACAATCATTAAGAGATTACCAAACAATTCTTTTGTTCTTTTGTCAATGACAATCTCATTCTAATGTAAAGTTAGGAATGCAAATATTTGTATATTATGGATCAATTTGTAATAGTTTGGATTATTAAAATTCAAATTAGCATAATAAAGAGATTACAACTTTTCAAATCATATTCCTTATGAGTTCAACCATAACTTTGTCACAATATGTTGTCGGTAAAAGTGTGTGGTATCGGAGAACTTTTTCTTGTATAGGTGTCCGCTATTTATAGTCACCGAAGGGGTGTCTCCCCTTAACACCGGTTCGATAGTGTTACAAAAGATAAACTAGGTTTAAAATTATTATTTCCAATATTGGTGCCTTGGTGGCCAAAATATTTTGAGGGTATTGAGTTGTACGATGGAGTTGTACAACATGGGATTAGCGGGTCTAAATATACTACTGTTCACATGTCATCTTTTCCTGTTTCAATTCAGGGTGTAGACCACTTTTTGTTTTTCCAACAGTGACAAAAAAGTGGTATGTGAATTTTAAAGCTAGCTGGCCCATTTTAACCCACCAGGGTTACGAGTTTCACTAATAGAAAACCTCAAGATTTATTGCAAAGTTACTATATAAAACAAACAATTAATAGAAACTTTAATTTTTTTTAACCTATTAAAAATTTGTATTAACACACTTTGTTATCCTCTTCCTGGACATCCAACGAAATATTGCACTTCACTAAATATACTTCTACTACACCTACTTTGATTTTGTGTTGCTATCACTACAAGAAATAGGGCTTTTTGCGACAAAATAAAAAGCCTTATCGCGACGTAATTTCGTCGCTTTAGGCTGTTGCGACGAAATTTAGTTGCAATGGCTTGCAATAGCTTCGCCCTATATGTTGTTAAGTCGTATTAGACCATTAGTTCCGCCGCCATAGATGTAGCAGTCGCTATAGGTTGCCTATACCCACGATATGTAGTCTTCACAAGAGTGTCGCTAAGAATTTGACACATATTTAGCAATAACCTTGTGACCATAAATTTCGTCGCTTTATAGAGTTATGAAATAAAATGTAGAGACTACATATCGTCGAAAATTTAACATAATGTTTATGTGCAACCAAAGAATCTCAAAAGAAAACAATGAATTTTTGTTGTAAATAATAACCCAAAAGTTGAATAGGTCATTAAACTTGAGCTTTCAAGTAGGCAAGCCTAAAGGCAGCTGAAGAAACAACGAGTATAACTTACCCTTAGGAGTGGATAAGTTTGGGTTGATACTCGTATTCGCTCAAATTATAATCTTTTGCTCACACTAATAACCGAAACCGAACCCTAGGAGGTGATAAAAGAGTGTGAAGTGTGTGTTGAATGTAAGTACACGAGGATGTAAGTGGTTCGGTCTAATTCGACCTACGTCCACTATGAATAGAGATATCTTTTATTACTTGAGAACTACAAAGATAATTGTTACGAGTATTACAAGATTCTCTCTATACTATTTTTCGTGTAGAGTGTTCGACCTCTTGCAAAGGAGAGGTGACTTCCTTTTTATAGGGAAAGCATGGGCCGAAGCCCATGGTTGAAGTGATCCTTTTGGGCCTAAGCTTTGGGTCCAAATATCCTCGGCCCAAGAAATGGGCGGGAAGCATGTGGCAATTAATGCTGACGTGAGAGAAGGCATGGTTTGGTCTGCTGGAATTCCATGTGGCGCGACGTGATTGGGCGCAGACGACGCTTCTTTCTGACATAACATGGTTGACCAGCTGGTGGCGTCTGATGCAACGTCTGGCAGCAGACAGACATGCTTGTACAGTACGCTGATAGGTACTGTACACAGTAGTATGGTGGAAGCATGTGAGCAGTCACGTCATTGTTCATCGTCAGGGTTGTTGGACCACCCCTGACACGTGTTGCCCTTCGATTGGCGCAGTGTGCGCACAGGATCTGACAAGATCTTAATTCTTGATCGTCTGTACATCATCGTACTTATCAGATGATGTTATCTGGATATTCCGCGCATTAGCCCACGCGCAGAGATTCCTTTTTGGCGATGACGTCAGCTGTCTGATGTAATCCTACGCGAGATAATGATAGTGTCCCGCGCATGCTTTGCTTCGTTGGTACTTGGAGATTGACGTCGTTGAAGTAGCTTTCCGCTCTGCAGACTGGTTTGTCCGCGGTTGCTTTGTAGTTGGTGTTTTTGTGGCATATGGTTGTAATCCGCGCCGGAATTAGGTACCCTATCCCTTCAGCAGCCCCAAAAGCAGACACAAAGGCAAAGCCACGCGCCTAACCAAAATATGTGAAAAGTAAATCATCAAACACCAAATCAGGATAGATTTGTAAACCTAAATCAGTTTACAATGCTATCACTAGTTAACAATGTTTCAAACCCAATACTTTACGGTAAATGGATAGAGATTCCATTTATTGATGATTTAGGATGACCCAAGATCGTCAAGACTTGGGTTCCCTTCTCCAAATCATCCTTTAGATTGATGTGTAAGGTGTTCAAGGAGGAACTATTAGTACTTTGGATTGTAGATAGTGGAGTATCCGGTCACATGACGGGTGATTTATCTCTCCTATTCGACATCAGAATTATCAATGGAGTATGTTGCTTTTGTTGAAAATAAGAAAAGGGTATATCACAAAAGAAGGAGGTATGTCTAATGGTATTGTTAGTTTCGACAAGATCCGCAATGTGATGCAGATAGACCACAACTTGCTGAGTGTCTCTCAGATATGTGACAAAAAATTCACTGTCTTTTTAATGACAAAGCTTGCTTCGTTCTAAAACTTGGGTACACCATTCATGATCGAGTGTTTAATATATGTTGTTTGCTACAAGGATGAACAATCTTTATGTGTTGGATATAAATCAAATGATTACAAAGTCAGCCTAAGTCGCTTGTTTCTTATCTAAAGCTAGTGAAAAGGAATCAACCATGTGGCATAGACTTATGGGTCACATCTATTTAGGAAAATGAACCAATTGGTGAAAAATTGGTGAAAAAACAATCTTACATATGTTAAACATTTCCTTCTAAATGACGTACATGTACTAGCTTCAAACCAAACTGAAACCGAAACTAAACCAAAATCAGGTCAAAAACTGACTCTCAAGCCGGCTAAACCGGTGTGGAACCAAACTAGAACCGATTTGGCCTAAAACCAGCACCACTTACGTCAAACCGGTTTGGAACCGAAACCGAAATAGGTGGAAAACCATTCTGGCTATCTCTATGAAAAGGTAAACGATTTGACTAGTCTAATGTGCTAATATGGCTTTGCGAACCTTTTGGAGTAAAAGACAAAACAAAAAAGCTTTTCCAGGAAGTGAATTAATATGGGCACTAAATTGTGCCCTAAAAAGGGAGATGCAGAAGAATGCAAGGCCACAATAGCTTTTACTTGAATCCATCAAACCTATGCCTGAACTTCACACTTAATTTATTATTATTTTCCAGATTTTGTTTCTAGAATACTCAATGTTTTCCTCAAACCTTGTTCAACATCCTTCATCCATCCAAGTGTTTCCTTCTTCCACCTCTCTCTTTGACCTTGAAAAAGATGGTGTTCACTTTAACCACCACCACCACCATCACTACCACCACCACAACAACCAGTTTGTCAATGGAGATTATTATTTTCATGCATACAACAGTCTTGTTCCTCCTCCAGTCATCACAGACAATATTATGGTCAGGCAGCAGCAGCAGCAGCTTTGTAAAGGACCAGGTTTTCTTTATAACAATTATCACAATAGTCTTTTAGATGAGGTGCTTTACCCTTCAAAGAAGAAAGCTACAAACATAAAGAAAGATGGGCATAGTAAGATCCACACTGCTCAAGGGCCTAGAGATAGGAGGGTCAGAATGTCCATTGATGTTGCAAGAAAGTTCTTTTACCTTCAAGATATGTTAGGGTTTGACAAAGCTAGCAAAACCCTTGATTGGCTGTTTACGAAGTCGAAAACCGCAATTAAAGACTTGATTGAAGAAATGAAACAGTGCTCATCTCCTGGTGCTACTGATCAATGTGAAGTTGTATTTCAAGAACTTCTCAAAAGAAGAGATGATGAAGAAGAAGAAAAAGGGCTAAAAAAGAAGTCGGTTTCCAAGTATGTTGACGCGAAAAAGAAGCGAAAATACAGATCTGTTGTTGATGTGAATCAATCGCGAGCTGAAGCGCGAGCAAGAGCTAGGGAAAGGACAAAGGAAAAAATGCAAAACAAAAAGCTTGATGAATCAAAAAAGGAGTATAATGAAAGGACTAGTGTGTCTATTATGGAGCCAAAAATCCCTATGTCTTCTTCTATGTTGTATGGTAATTATCAGCATAATGCTCTTGTGGCAAATGGTTTAAGCTCCCAAATCAAGTACACAAGTTTCCTAAATTTGCATTAGATCATGAGCAAGCACCAGTGTTTAGATTCACAAGAGGTATATATAGTAACATATTAACTGATTATTTAAATACTGACACACATATCTATTGTTTACCTACTTGGGTTTATGCATGATCTTATCAATGATTGTTGTATCTTTGTTTTGGATAACAGAAATGTACGTTGAGTGGGGAATTATTATGTGGTTTTGATCATCAGCAAGATTATGTTTGACGGAGCTGAAGTTTAAATATGTAAGCCCATAATTGTATTGACTAGCTAATTAATATTAACGAACTTGATTAGTTGATTGTACGGATTTAACAATCGTTATTTGGTCCCATTGCCTAGATAATTGATCGATACCTCTAACGTCTTAAAATATTGGTTCATAAGAATCTATCTATCTATCATGGTTATAATTTGCAATTGAGATATGTCTTAATTTTTTTTAATCATTTCAAATTATTTGTCTAAATGTTCAACCAAGCTAATTTTACAATAAGAAAGAAAAAATTTTGGATGATAAACCTATTTTATCTTTATGTGTACAAGACCAAAAAAGGTTCAAGGATTAAACCACTATAAGCCCCTTAATCATTTGCTTTCTTGGGTCATTCTTTCTCTCTTATACATGGTGCTTCTTCAAGTTAAAATTTTCCTCTAGATGATATTACTGAAATTAACAAATGAAAATTTTCGCCGAGTTAAGAAAGCACTGATCCAAGACCGCTCAAACAGTATAGACATCTAATTTTTGTGGGCCATACTATAAGCACACCTTCACTTTCTAATCTCACACCATTCCGCGTCATCAAACGATCTTTCAACTGACAACGAGGAAACAGCCATTTGAAATTCATGGCCCATGATTTGACATACAAACCTGCGATCGAAACAACAGTTGTTCGATAGATTCATAGCGTTAGGGTAATCTGAATCCTGTTTAGGATAGAATAAATTATTTCTCTATTAAGGAAGATTCATTTGCGTGAAGTTTTTTCTATTATTTTTTTCAACTTAATTAAAATATGTATGCTAACAAGACTAAGAAGTAAATCTATACATTAGAACTAGCTGACAGTCAACAAACCCTGATATACCCAATTAACATTCTACGCATTAGGTGTCGTCAACCTTTCTTTAAACCACAAATCGTTTTGATACAAATAATAGCCTTTGATGGCATTGTATTTGATAAAAGGGATCATCATCAAAATAGACAGTTGACCAATACAAAAAAACAAAATAAACACATGATGCGTCTAAACGTTAGGGACCAGCCACTCATTCGCGTCTACCAATCAGACGATTACACATGTAAAGTCCTCAAACGTTTTAATTTTTAAGGTCTCTGCGTCTAAACTTTAGACGCGAGACTGTTATTTAGGCTGTTATTTTGCCGGTCTTTCAAACCGGCAAAACCGGTTCAGACACGAATCGGCACCAAACACGAACCAGTTTGAAATCAGTTCGGTTCCTAGAAAAAACCCGATCTTTGCACGTCTATAAAGTTCTCATGTTCGGATGTCTTAGAGCATTCACAGCATCTCCTCCATTTTTCTGTGAGTGTGTCCCCCAAATTATATAGGATGGGTGTAAGTGGTTGTGAGTGAAGAAAATAAGGAATCTACTGTTTATCGGTATATTTGGGGTTATTTGGGAATCTTTTGGGGAAAACAGGAAACTATATTTATTTTTTAATATTTGTTAAAAGTGGTTGTGAGTGGAGGAGAGAGAAACTGTAATGATTTTTAATGCAATATGTGGTTATGATTGGTTGTAGGTAAATGAGGGATGAGGAAGGTGATGTGAATGCTCTTATGTGGAATATTTTCAACTAATCTAACTTCCAATTTCACTTTCCAATACCACTGATAGAAATTTATGATGCACTTGATTAGTGGTTGTATTGCATTGCTTTTATCATGTGAAAAAAAAGTTATGGGTATGCTTCATTGCAGGTTGATTACATATGAGTCGTCGTTACAACCTCCTCTTAGTGTGGATCTTATAAAGTTTCCTATGCTTTCTTCTCCTCGGCAATTTCTCCAAATTTGGCACTTTCAACATATTGAGTATGACTACTAGTATAATAATAGTTGCTACTGAGTCAAACCGCTACTTCCATTTTTTTTACCGGCATGCAGGTCAAATTGCGTATGGTATATAGAACGTAGCATGCTATCATGTCTTCTTGTAGCCTTTAAAAATTACCCAACTACGAAGCACGGGTGCTTACACACATACAAACATACACCTTACATATTGATTCTTCTAATCGTTTTAAGGTTTGAATTAAGTTTCCGCCTTAGGTTAAATTGCATATGGTATATAGAACGTAGCATGCTATCATGTCTCCTTGTAGCCTTTAAAAAATTACCCACTACGAAGCACAGGTGCTTACACGCGTACAAACATACACCTTACATATTGATTCTTTTAATCGTTTTAAGGTTTGAATTACATTTCAGCCTTGTATTGTCGACTCCGCCGTAACGCACGGGTTCCCTACTAGTCTTACATAATGGTTTAACCATTTAGTAGTTAAGCATGGGGATGAGCTTTACTTCGTATTGATATTATGTTGTACTTTGTATTATTGTATTTATGGTATTTGTATTGATTTTACCAAGTTACTACCCGTATAGTATTGATACTCGTACTGATTTTACATACTTGGTATTCGTATGAGTGCTCAAAAAAAAAAAATAACAAAGTGGTGCCAAAACGGGTAGCGTACCGAAATACCAGTACTTATGCCCACACCCGTACCGTACAAATATATTTGCTATCCACTTTTATTTAAATTTGGTACCGGTATTTTCGATGCCGGTACGGGTACACGTATGGGAGACACATGAGATTTGCATCCAATCTAATTTCTTGATGGGGACCATGACTTGTTACCGGTACAAATATAAGATAGAGAGACGTACATGAATGTGAGAACTAACTTTTAAGAAATAATTTGTTCCCATCTCCATTAAAAAATCCTATATCTTTTGAGCATTTTAAGGATCAACAAATAACTGAAAAGAAGGATCATATTAACACCTTATTACTGTTACTGTTATTTAACAATTTAGCCGCCATGAATGAAGGTATGGCGCTATGGCTAGTTCTCAAGAAGCTGATAATAAACAGTAACAGTAGAATCTCCACACCACCGTTAAAAGATGATACAATCTTATGTCAGAATATAAGTTTGTGTCACGTAAACAGAAAGGAAGATGTGAATTAGACGAGAGGGATAAAGAGAGGGTAGTTATTGGGTTGTGTATAGGGTGATGGGTTGCACTTATTTTTTCTCTTTGTGTATACGCCATATGTTTGTTCAGTGTAAGTTATCAACCAATAGAAACTAATTTTATACCCAAAGTATAACAAAACTATACAAAAAGTTATGAACATTATATTTTTTTTCTTTTGGTTTACTACCACTACAATCTAAAACAACATTTGTATATGAATTCGTATATGAAAGTTAAAATGGTGGTATCCCTTATCATAATACCAATTATAAAGAAACATAAAAATAGATTAGATTGTTAGGTTGATATAAATAATATTAATCTAAAAGGTTAAATTTATTAAAATAAATGTAAACATGTAATTAGAAAGTTTTTATAGTCCTTGGATTATATGCTTTAGTTTTAAAATTTTACGTACTCACTACAAAAAAATTGCCATGTAGTGGCACTCAAAAAATGTCACTAAAGGCCAAAAAAGTGTCACTAAAAGCCCACGTAAGAATGGGCGGTACACAAAACAAGTGTCACTAGAAGCGCTAACACTAAAGCTTTTTAGTGACACTTTTTCAATCTGCCGCACAAAGTTTTTTGGGCTTTAATGGCACTTTTTTTTGCCACAATATTGAAAAGATTTTTGTGTCACATATTTTGTGCCTCTAAAAATTTATTCTAGTTACATATCTATACTAGTTTTAGTGGCACTTTTTTTTGCCACAATATGAAAAACCTTTTGTGTCACAAATTGTGTCAATAAAAATTGTTTCTACTTATATATATGTACATTATTTAGTGGCACATAATTATAACACACAAATCACATTATTTACAATATATAAAACAAAAGTTCAATAAAAACTGTAAACGTAAAAATCATAATATCATAACTTCAATAATAAGTTCATTAGTTCAATTCGAAACATAGGTAGATATAATCAATTAAGCCACAAGATACAAGTATAAGATATATACATATTGTCTTTGAATGTTTGACCTTGATTCCTTTCAAAACAATGCTTCTACCCACAACAGCTAAGTATGAAGGTTTAAGATCTGGCTATACATAAAACCTGACTCGTCAAGTATCCTTTGTAAAACCTGACCGATGATACCGCTACTGTACCATATGAAACCTGACTCGTCAAGTATCCTTTCCAATATCATGCTCGATGCTCGCTGTGTTTGTGCAATTTGTTCTCTGGCTCTGCATGTGTTTAATTGAACAACAAGCAAGTTGGAAAGTGGGAAAAAAATTATACTAATTGTACATTTACATAGTGTTGATCTCTCATTTTAATCATTTGATTCTCCTAAACATCACATGGCTTGTTATTGATCATCCGTATAAGTATACATGTATCATTATAGTCGCACCGTTAATTGATGCTTTAATCATCATCCTACAAAATGGCAAAATGCCAGCACATATTAACCTATCCCCTTATAATTCCTTATTTTATCATAATTAATGAGGGTTATAGGCTATTGGTGGAATTTGAAATATGAAGATTCATCATAGATCAAAAAATCCACATTTTAAAGGATTTAAGCCAGTTTCTTCAACTTGAGGATTTCGTCAAACAACTCATGTGCATGAACATTTTCTATTTCTCATATAATGATGAATCTCTAAACTAGTTACCATTGTTAATTATTTGTGAAAAAAGTGTGATTTACTCTATTCTAGACTTCCTACAGTTTTGAGCAGAGCAAAGATATAGAACTCACTGTTAAACTCCCGGCTTCTGTGTTTTCAAACTCAGTCAGTCGCTTTGTCAATGTTGCTTCACATATGTGTACAACTTTAACCTGACAATTATATGGTAAAAATTAAAAAAAAACTAAGCTTTAGATAACTAAAAAGAATGTTGTTTTCATCAATAAAACATTAACATGAAATAAAACTCAATACATCATTGCGTTTATAAAGCTCTTTCACCATCTCCAAGCGAGTAGAACCCTCTTGTTAAGTATCTCTTAGCAAATATACCAGCAGTTACCTGTTAAATTAATAAAAACAAAAATAAATAGTGTCCGCTATAAAAGTGGGAACACAAAAGTAATTTACCATTACAGAAATATCATAAACGTCTAGTACATGAGAAATATGAGAAGTGTACTCGGCTGAATTAATTGGTTCTGATAGGATGTAGCATTAACCATGATGCATCTTGTTGCTACTGTGACAAAAAAAAATAACCTGTAAGCATCCAGTGTTGTGAGGAAGAAGAACCTTAAGCTACTGTATGAACTTCTAAAATAAAGCAAAACCTTTCGATGTTTCAAGATTTAAATCAAGAAGCTATTTGTTGTGTTGATGTAGATAGAACAAATGTGCTGATACAGAATTTGTAAAGTAACGAATATAGAACAGCGGACATGATTTCTATGTAAGTAAAAAATTGAACCTATGGCTACAAAAGTGTAACTAATGATGCAATTGTTTTACTCTTATTAGCCGATGCTTAGACGCTTAGTATTAAGTTATTAATTTCAACTATAAAGCAATGACAATGGCAAAAAAAACATTGATAAAGCCGAGCCAAGAGCAAAATGGTAATTCTACACAACACTTCAAAACTTTTCTTAGTCCAAGAAAAACCGCAGCAGATGATATTTGCACTTAAAGGTCTACAACACCAGGCTAGTAAAAAGGAAAAGAAAAAATGACTAGCAGCTTATTTATATCAAGGGTCAAACCGATACAACCATCTAAATCAATAAATGAGATTATACAACCTTCTACTCAATCGAGTGTTGCTTATCTAGTAATTAGACCTTTATGTCCTAATTGGATGATGAACCAATAGTACAATACCGTTGAGTTGTCTAAATAAATTTATAAATGCAAACAGCTTAATAATATCATCCAGACAACCAAAGTCCATACCGTTTAAAAACAAGAGCAGTAACTTTTCATGCAAATGTACCTATCACCGCGATGGCAGAGAAGAAGAAGAAGTCGATACCGTTTAAAAACAAGAGCAGTAATATCATCCAGACAACCAAAGTCCATACCGTTTAAAAACAAGAGCAGTAACTTTTCATGCAAATGTACCTATCACCGCGATGGCAGAGAAGAAGAAGAAGTCGCTAGTTATCTGGCGTTTATTTGGAGATAGTTCCAAATCAAGTTATTAAACAACTAATTCCTTCATCTGAACCAAACGAATTCTAATCAGTTCATCAAAATATTCAGAAAAGTGGATCGACTCAAGACAATACTTATCTCACATGTGCTCAATAAGCCCCAAACCCCAATATCCACTTTCATATTCAGCAGTAAAGAAGCACTACAGATGTCAGACAGAAGAACCATTGATGCAAATTACATAAATAAAAATCACCGCCAATTTCCTTACTGTCTACTGCACTAAATGCTGTTGCAATAGTCGACCTTGGTGAATGCATTAGCGAACAATATTTGGCTCACTAACACCCCAAAGATTCAGCTTCCACCCTATACAAGCACGTAAAAGGGATTGTTTTAGTTCAAGCCAGAACAGGTTCGGTTGGAACAAGTTCGGATCAAAATAGAGTTTGGGTCAGTCAGTTTAAAAATGATATCTTGGAAGATAAATGGGTTTTGATAAGATGAGTGTATGAAAATAGAAACTATGCAATTTATTTGATGCATGACAATTTGTCCAATAATAGACTATAATGAATCGGCTCTTTGGGCGATTCAGATTCCAAATTCGCTAACCCAAAAAATGCGGAGCAGCTAATGCCTAGAAATATAATACATCTCACAATAACAATAAACAATATCAACAACATGAAGCTCGAATATCTTCAGCAGATATATGATCTACATGATCAAATGCAATTAATATTTCAAGTAACCGAAGTGCCAGCGGATCAACATTTGAGAATTCATGTTAGAATGAGATACGGTTTTCTTGGCATATTGTTTAAGTTACTTATAGCTAAGGGTGCAAACCAACCTGCTACTCGGCTCAGCTCGTCTGCACCCCTACTTTATAGCATTCACATTTTGTATCTGAAATGTTTTAATAACCGCTGTTACCCATACGCTAAAAATGCCATAACATTCAAATTTAGGTTTTAAGAATGAAGATTTTAATCGAAGATAGAAAGCACAAAGATTAGTTTTCCTTTAACATACATGTATAGAAGACCATTCACCTTCATATGGTGAACATGCCCTAATACAGAATAATACAATCAGCCAACACCAACAGTATGAACTTGCAGGTAAAGTTGTATAATCACAAAACTGCATCAATTAGAATAAAGTTATCACTGCTTAATAATTAACAAAAAATTAGTTGCTTACATCAACGCCAAATGCAACATTTAAATCAATTGTTTACCTTTTCTAAATGTCTTTTAAGCCAAGTATGAAAAAATTCCCCTGTGCACTAGATAATCTTGTTGAAAAACTGGAAAATAAGCCAAGTTATAACAAGTATAAACTTAACACAGCCTCTTCAATGAAAAAAATAAATAAACCCAAGCAACTTATCACAAACAAACACACATAAACAATGAAGACACATCTTACCATCTACACTGAACATCCCCAAATGAATGAACATTCTGGAAAACTGCATAGAGAAAAAAAACAATAATCAAGTTAATGACGACAATATTAGTGAAATACGTAGACACGGAATGAATTAAATATTGAGATTGGGAAACGAATTCCGCTAATCTTTCCTCATAAAAATGTATTCTACCAAATACCAATCAAGTACCGGATGAGGGAGTTGAGACCTATGCAATGACCACACCATCCAATTCGAATCAAAAGAAACTGTGAATAAAACATTGCTGAAATAAAAGGGAAACGTAAACTTAAACACACTTGGTCTTGAGAAGGGAAGATACTATTAATTGTGTTTGAGATGTTGAATGGAGTGGGAGGGGCACAATTAGGTTTATAATTGCTATTAGGAGGGAAAGGAAATTGGGTTAAAAGTTATGGCGGAAGTTTGTGAAAAGTTAGGGGTAAAATTTTAGAGTGTTAGTTTTGGTGGAAATCAAAAGTTTTCGCGAGGTATTTAAAATTTTCATCAACTATATGAAATTTTATAAGGTGTAAACGAGCCAAATTACTTTGAGTTGTTTGAAATTGGCTAAAAAAAACTTGAAATGAGCTAACCATAAATGAGCTCGAGCGTAAAAATAAGTTTGTTTAGTAGACGAGCTTGAACCCGAGCTTTACTTATCAAGTTTGAGCAAGCTCACGAGCCTAAAAGAACAATTTTTTATATAATGTTTATTTAATATAAAATATATTTATATGATATTATTTATTATTTATAAAATTATGATAAAATTACTAAACTACATACGAACATGTGTGTGTATATACAAATTTATACAAAAATATTATTATAACTAATATAAATTAATTAATAAATAAAATACGAGACGAGCTTGATTCAATTTTGAGGTTGAAAAACTACCGATAAGCTAAGCTCGAGCTTTAGATATAAAGCTTGAACCAAGTTCGAGCACTCATAAGTTAAACAAGCTCGTACTCGAACCTAGACGAGGTTGGGCTTATCTCGACTGGTTTGCCCCATTAAAATTACAAGTGAAATGCCCAAAGTGCCATTAAAAATCTATGAAACTTTAGTGGCATAGGCGAAGTGTCATTAAAAACCCAAATTAATGACATAAAAATTAAACGTCACTAAAAGTGTGTACTAAGCAATAATGACATACGTAAAGTGCCACTAAACCCTAAATTAGTGGCACAAAAGTTAAATGTCATTAAAAGTGTGTGCCACTAAATGGCATTTTATTTGTAGTGACTGTTGTTTAAAAAACCAAAAAGTTGATAATCCAAACCAAATCGATACTAAAACCAAAAACCAAAAAAAAAAAAAAAGTTGAAATAAACGGTCTTAAAAAGTCGAACCAAACTAAAAGTTTGAAATCATCAATATATATGGTCTAGTGTCACAACTTGCACAATCCTTTCCACTTCACAAACATAGCTTAGAGATCTTTAACCTGACATAACGTAGTAATTCAAAGAAACATTCACAACGGCTAAAATAAATCACAATATCCCTCATAACTAAAAGTTACAAGTTACACATTATAACAAAGGAAAAAAAAATTAACCCTCCCTCAAACTATCTAGGTGGTTTTCACCTTTACCCTCTAGCAGTTTTTATTTTTTTTTTTATTTTTTTGGTTCTTCACATGGTTCACTGTCTGGTATTTCTTCACATTTAGCATTGGATTTCCCATTGGGAGCTAGAGGTTTTGATCAACTATTCCAAATTGATGCCGAGAAAACCTAATGCCAAAAAGAAAACAATTAATGAACACGTGTACTTGCTAACATATACAGGTACATAAAACTCCATCATAGTGAGAGTTACAACGACAAAAATCTAGTTGAACATTAGAATACCTCAACACATGCCAAGGGGACCCACAAAGCAATTTCATGTGTAACGAAAAAGTGAGTTCTTATTGTTTTTTTTTAAATCGAATTTTCCTATCATCCAATGTGCACTGAAAAAGTGAGTTCTTATTGTTTTTTTTTAAATCGAATTTCCCATTGCCTCCACATAGCTCTATCATATTGAATGAAGATGGTGAACCACTAGGATAAAGATCAACCTGAAAAACATCAAAATCTAGTTATAACCATAGGATGATAAGTATATCTCAACAGAGTAAATTGCTAACTTAGAAAATCATGTGCCATCACATAAAAACAATGAATACATGTAATATATCTATAACTCATACCATATCAAATATTCAAATTCCTTTGACTGATTAAGCATATATGTTGAATTTCAGTATGCAATCTGTTTTTGTTTGAGAGTGAACGTTTTTTGGAGGGAAAGAGAATGAGGGAGTTTTGAAAGTTGGTTATAAAATACACAATCTTTCATATATTAGAATGTACAATATAGGACATATTTATACATACTAATCGGTGTGAGTCTAAACCGATGTGTCCATTGATTAATACTACAACTAACAATTAATAACTAACTTCTTGAATCGGCATGTCACATAACCGTCCAAGTTTATTTTCTCACTTAGGCTATCTAATATTAACATATGTACAAATAATATTTAACATAAGTTTATAAATCAAGATTAATCATCTAACAATCTCCCCCCTAATCTTGATTTAATCACTCTTGTTCTTTATCTTCAATCTTCACTCAAGGATGAACGAGACCTTTTCTTCGGTGGTAAATCTTCATCATTCCACTTGTGCTACCTTCTTCGTCCTTCACTTCAACCACTAACTCTCGGCCTTTATATCTTAGATGGCACCACTCCATCATCTCTAGGTATCGAACATACACTTGCCTTAGAGTCCTTACAATACCTTCTTTCTTTGCCAAACTTGGTAGCCCTCGTCCGTATCCCATTGACATAGCAACTATCGCCCAATTGTCATCATTCGTCACTTTGTTGTAGCCACCGAACACTTGAACTTTCGTGTATAAATCCAATAAACTTATTGGATATCCGGTTTCATCTTTTGGTGGAATTGGTGCTTTGATCTTGATGTTTAAGAATTCTTTCATAAACCATTCTATGGTCTCTTAAAATTCGAGTTCGAATCTTCTTTTGTATCGTTCGACCATGGTGGTAATATGAATCAAATCCATAGAACAACACAATCTTGTAGTCTTGTTCCTTCGGTCGGATATATAATAGGACCTTTCTCCATGAATCCTTCGGTTTCGTCCTTGTTAATTGAGAATTCTTCAAAGTGCTTGAATACGGATGCCTGTTCTTTGTCTTCCTCGGTAATTCCCTCCTCTTGTGCTTCGAATCTAACCCTTTTGTTTCTAATATGCGCCTCTGATCGCCTCTTGATTCCCTGCAAACAACATTCTTTCTATCGGGGCAGTTAAACGTGAAATGGTCTTCGCCATCACAGATTCGGCACGTTATGATCTTTTTAACTTTCTAGATGATCGGTCGTCTTATGTGACATATGTCACCATCAAATTCGTTTTCTAAACCCTCTTGGGTTAGTTTGTCTATACTTAAAACATTTTTCCAAAGTGTGGGCACATAAAAAACGGATTTAATCTTGTGGATTTGCCCACCACTCATGATAATGACCGAACCTTTTCCTCGAAAGTATTCTCTTCTGTATCCATTCGGGCGGCCTTCAACAACAAATGAATTACTAAAAACTGTGAATTGCTCTCGGTATCCACAATAGTGTTCTTTCCTCGTCAAACTTGCATACCACACGTCGTCCCAACCATTTCAATCCGTTCCTTTAATCATAAATTCGGTTTTTCCAATCTTATTCGGAAGTGGAACGGTTCTTTACACTTTCCACAACACATGGTGGTAGGATACTCGGGGACATCTTTCACTTGCTTATTGAATTTGCTTTGGGCCTTCTTTTGTTTCTCTTTAATCTTAGATGATGATGTTGATGATCCGATATTAAACTTCGAGAAATTGATGTTAAGAGGATTCTCACAATCCTTTCTTTCTACCATTAAAGCCTTCTCGGCCTTCCAACTGTGATCCACATGATCAAACTTTACTTCGGAGATTAACAGTGCATCTCTACTACACCTGTCTTCTTTCTTCGTACAATAAACACCTTCGAATTTCTCTTTAATATCGAATAGACCACAGGCTTTAAATCATGGCTTTGATGCCATGTTGAATTTCGGTATGCAATATGTTTTTGTTTTAGAGTGAACGGTTTTTGGAGGGAAAGAGAATGAGGGAGTTTTGAAAGTTGGTTACAAAATACACAATCTTTCATATATTAGAATGTACAATGTAGGACATATTTATACATACTAATCAGTGTGAGTCTAAACCGATGTGTCCATTGATTAATACTACAACTAACAATAACTAACTTCTTGAATCGGCATGTCACATAATCGTCCAAGTTTATTTTCTAACTTAGGATATCTAATATTAACATATGTACAGATAATATTTAACATAAGTTTATAAATCAAGATTAATCACTAACAATATATACCCGAGCCTCTCCAAGGTTTTATTCCACCTTCACAATTAGTACTGACTTAATATAAAAACACTCATAATGTATAAGTTACAACTTACACGTGAAATTAATTTAAAAAAAAAGATTTAAAATCTCAAACAGTCTAGGTGGACAAGGGATACGAACTGCTACTGAATAATGTGCAAAGAGACTAAACATATCAGCAGGCCCGGCTTTGAGGCAGGGCGAGGTGGGCGACCGCCCAAGGCCCGGTCTCCTTGAGGGCCCGAAACGTTTATTAGTTATATATATATATATATATAATAAATGTGTAAATATATATTTTGCTTTGAAAGAATTCACAAATTTCATTGTTGGCTAGTTGGTCTGGAGTATACATTTAAAAGCTTTGAGGGCTGCCACAGTAAGCCCAAGTTCGAATCTTGAGCTGTCAGGTTTCGAAAAGTTTTTGCCTTTTTTCGTCAATTTCTTTTTCTCTTTTCCTTTGTGTTTTTATCATTCTTTTGTTTTTCGTTTTAGTTCCTTTGAGTTTCAAGTTTAAAAATGAAATCTTTTGCTTTTGTTTACCCTTTTTTTGGTTTGCTTATTACTTAAATATTTACTAAATGAATTTTAACAATATTGAAATGGTTTTTTCCGTTTATCATACAATAAGCTAACACATTTTGGGCATATTACGACAATATTTTTTAGATTTTCTTTTTCTATTTGTTATAACAAGTGCATCAAAACATACAAAATTTCAACATGATGCAATGAGCAAGTTTGATCTCACTAGTTTATATGTATAGTTTCAGAAAAAATCTATATTAGGGGCCCGGTTTTTTACTCGCCCCAGGCCCTAGAATATTCAGACATTCTCAGGGACGGCCCTGCATATCAGCAAATAATTAAAGCCATAAAAATCCAAATAAATTGCTTAATACCCCAAATGAACATCTGAAATCAATTAAATAGAAACCATGCCAACATGAAGTAACTAATAATCAGATTTAACAAACAGATTGCACGAAGAACATTCAGTCAAAATAGATGAACTTAACGAAGAAACTAACAAACCTTGGATGTGTAGAGATCAAAGAACACGCCTAGAAAAAGGTTTTAAATCCATTTCATATAAAGCACCCTTTTTTTTGTTTCCCTTGTTGATCAAATATGCAACTTACTCAACCACTAAGATACAAATTGTTTAACATGAAAAATGAGAAGCGAAAAATTGTTAAACATTAACCCAATTAACTTTTAAAAGAAGATGTAACAAAGATCAAAACCCATAAATATTTAGAAACAAAAACAATCAATTGTCCAAAAACGATTCTATAATATGAAAAAATTCACCCAGACAATTTTACAAACACTTGGTAGGCCTACTCTTACAATTTTGATAAACTCATAAATCACGGATCCAACTTCAGTTTTGAAAACAAACAACCCATAAATCTTTAGTAACAAATCAACCAATTACAAAGTAAAACATATTTGAATGAAGCATATATAGTGAACGATACCTGGTGTGCTTTGAAGTTTGTTTACGGATGACTGAACATCACTGCAGGGAAGAAGCCTTATCGGGGATCTCAAGAATAGCGGCGGTTTACCATCTGAACCTATAGTAGTTGACATGTTGAGAAACAGAGATTTTAGGTTAAAGATTTGACGATTGTTTGATGTGAGTGGATGGTTTATAATGGGTGGCCTAGGATAATTGGGGAGGAGAAAACAGAAAACATGGTAGACAACGTGTGCAATCCACGTCAAATCCAGAAAAAAGTTAACCGCTCAATGAAAACGTGTGCAAGATCATGGTGGAATCGTGGGTCAATGAATATGGCGGGAAAAGGTTTGCAATAACTGCTACCAAAATAGCAACTGATAAATTTATGTGGTTAGGATTGCCTAATTTTTCGATGTAACGGCTAAGTTTAAACCAAAATCAGTTTTTTTTCTTTGTCGTCAATATTATATATAATTCACGTTTCAAGTTGCAATAAGGTTAAAGCAGACCATATCTACTGTAGCTAGAGTTTAAGGTAATTTTATTAGAACCTGAAATAATATGAAGGGATAGGGTCCTAATTCTTTGCGCGAAGACGGACCCTACCCCACAACATGGTTGACTCACAAGACCTTTGCGGGAAGAATCAACAATGCCTTTCCACAATGCAAAGTATTTGAAGACAAAAAGCTTCCGCAGAGGTTCCTTCGCATAGTCTCAACCTCCGCGGAGCCAACCCCTGCAAAGCCACACATGGAGTGCAATCCATCCGTGCAAGACCCATCGCCCAACTAAGCGATGGTTTGTCATGGACCAATCACAGTGTAGGATCGACTTTCGGGCAACCCGAAAATCACGAGCTTTACTGTTTAGAGTGCGGAATCCACTAAACAGGTTCGGATAACAAAAACGACTATGAAACTAAGATAAACGAAGCATCAACACACACAAAATACAGTTAAAAGGTTGTATTGATTGATTAAAACAGAGCTCAGGTGTTTACAGACAATCTCAGACCTTTAGACCTTGGGTAGGGTGCTTGGGGAATGTGTGATGTGACAACTTAATGATTAGGGCAATGATTGATGGCTTTCATACATGTCCTAATCGTCCAGGGCCTTAGACATGAGTAGCAGACAAACACACGAGCAATGTTGCAAAAGTCGCTAGCCGCTCCCTAGTCGGAGTCGAGAGTACTCGGGGAGTTTCCGGCCTAGTCGGAGAGTACCCGGGGAGTAATCGGCCTAGGCCTAGAGTACTCAGGCATCGGGGAGTACTCAGCCTCCGAGACCTTGTTTTACAACAAAGCACACGAGTAGCTGGGACGAGTATCTAGCTACTCGTCTGAAACACAGACAATTAGCTAAGCTACTCGTCTGAAACACAGACAATTAGCTAAGCTACTCGTCTGTATCAAGAACTACTCGTCTCCAGCATCCAATCATGCCAAAACGACTTCCAGACACACCCCTAACACATACCAAACATCATCTATACTAGGCTAGGGACATCGTGTGCTAACAGACTCCCCCTTAGACCTAGCTAGCCCTATATAGTATATACTGAGATAAGAATAACCGAGTGGAACTTGTAGTAAGTAATCTCAAACAACTTTAATTCAAGTCATAATATATATACCATTCATTTGGCAAAACATCGTGGTATAACTTTTTTGCCTCAAACCATACATATTGTAGACACGTTCGCTCTGAGCCCAATAGACAAAAAACGAAAAGCTCAATTCGTTAAAACCAAGATCTACTACAAAATACGACACATGTTTGCATGCAACAACATGGTCAGCAGTCCCACACGTTAACCTTAATGTCCATACATTTTAATCAAAACAGTAATATACTCAATCGTTTTAACTTCAATCAGCTTCAAGTTTGAGTGGCTTTCTATGTTCTTCGAACAAGATTTCAGACAAAAAACGAGTGAACATCTAGTCATGCCAACAAAGTAGCATAACCACACATCTCTTGATGATGTAAAGCCTTCCTCTTTGTTCCTTAAGAAACTTGCCAATCCTTTTGCTGTGTGACCTCTTTGCATCATCACTTCCCATATCTATTCTCTTAAAGGAGGATGGCGGTATTAAGTGAAGGCTTAAAGTAACCGTTCTTATAGACATAGGGAAAGGGTAGAATTGTGCAATAATTTAAAGGTATTATATATATATTAAACAGAGCGTTCTTATAAATAGTCTATTTCTTTACTTTTTTGTTGCGCCACTTTTTTATTTTTTTTTCTTAGTTAAGTTTTTTTTTTTACGTTTTTGTCACCAACTTTTTGGTTAGGTTTTTTTTCCCTATTTTTTGCCACACAATATATTTATTTTTCCTTTCTTTAGGTTTTTTTTTTCTCCGTTTTGGCCACCAACTTTTTTGTTACGTTTTATTTTCCCCCATTTTTTTTCCCGTTTTGATCACCAACTTTTTAGTTAAGTTTTTTTCCCCATCTTGGCCACAATTTATTTCTTTTTTTTTTTTTGCGTAGTTTCTTTCTGCGTTCGTATAGTACTTTCGTCTCCGTTCGTCTGCAATACCCGCTCTTTTACCCAACTTGCTCTACGTTCGTATAGTGTTTTCGTCTACGTTCGTATAGTATTTTTTACATAGCGTTAGTCTACGTTCGTATAGTACGTTCGTCTCCGTTTGTCTACGTTTTCTTTACGTAGTGTTCGTCTACATTCGTATTGTACTTTCGTCTCTGTTCGTCTACGTTTTTTACGTAGTGTTCGTCTATGTTCGTATAGTATTTTCGTCTCCGTTCGTCTGCAACACCTGATCTTTTCGTCTCCGTCCGTCAACGGGTTTTTACGTAGTTTTCATCTACATTCGTATAGTATTTTCGTCTCCGTTCATCTGTTGTGTTTTTTCTTGCCGATTTTCCTGGTTTTGGTCGTTGTTTCGTTGTTACGTAACACGATTTTGCGCCTCCATCTTACACCGCTGTTAGTACGGTTGTGGCACAACGCGCCACAGAATATATCGCGTAGCGCGCGATCATTAAAACAGCTAGTTATATTTAAATGGCCGTACGTACCAATTGTACAAATACAACCCCTCTCTCTTGTTCTCATTTCATATTTGTCAATTTTTATAGTTTTTTTGTAGCAGATAAACATGTACATTTAAATACTTCTCATTATATTTTTGTCATTTTAAAAGTTGTTTTATAGCAGATGACCTACAGTGGTGAATTCAGGAAAGATTTTCAAGGGTCCCATTTCGTAGATTTTCACTGATTTTCAAAATTTTCCACTAATTTTTTTTCAAATCGAGGGGGTTCCTGGGAACCTGGGAACCCTTGGAACCTCCTCTCGATCCACCACTGATAACCTGTACATTTGTTTAAGGATGCATGATAGGTGTGTATTTTATGTTTATAGATTAATCTCTATACGGGTTAACGGATAAAAAAAACTGATCAGAATTCGTTGCTAAATTAAGTTTTGATTTTAGGAAAAAAAAAATTCTTAGTCTTCTAGTACGTAGTGGTAGTATCCTCTTTTAATGTATTTTGATGGTGAATAGTTGCAATTAAGAACATGTTAATATACGTTATTTGTTTTGTTTCATAATATAAAAAATTACCACTTGTTTCAACTCCATGTGATGGTTCAAATTATGTATGTCTCTTCTCGTGATTGATCACATAAACATGTGTTGTTGTTTTGTAAAAAGAAATTGTCTAGGATAAAACAATAAACTGTCTAAAACAAGTCCTGGTGCATTATATATCCACTTCCATGGACCCTGATAGTAATAAATTATTGTTATATAGAAAACTGAAAGCAAATGATCAGTTATGTGGAAATCAAGGAAACATACATTGAAAATAGAAGAAATGGAGGGTAGTAGAAAGGGGGACAAGAAGGAGACATAACGAGGATAATTTAGTTAGATTCATGAACAGGTTAAGAAGCAAATAATTGCAACAAGTATCAACAAGAGTAGACTGATCCCGACATTAACATGAACTAAAAAGATGATTGTTTTATCCTTTACCAATCATTATTTCAAACAAACTCTTCTTTCAACAAACAAAACACACACACATATATCTATACACTAGCATCGTGCCGCCGTGATGCGGCGGAAAACACATACACGGCTACTTTGCTTGGATGTGTCTGGTTTAGTTATTATCTTAAACCAAGCCGAAACCGAAGTCCTCGGTTATGCTATTATATTAACCTATTGGTTTTCGGTTAATCAATTTGGTTTTTCAGTTATATTGACGGTTTTTGGTTCAATTCGTTTAATTTCAGTTAATAGCCAAAACCAAACTTTGGCTAAACTTTTGTTAGAAATACATGAAACTGAGACATAAATACGTGAAGTGGATGTATAAATACGGATAAAATATGATATTCATTAATTGGAGATACAAAAGCTTGAATTTTTATGAAGATATGAGTGGTTCGATTCGGTTTGGTTAAACGATGGTACAAAAAAAACAACAGTTGATTTCCAATTAATTCTGTTATCAGCTAATATGTTTCCAATTAATTCAGTCTGGTTGATTTCGGTGCGGTTTCGTTTGTTTTCAGCTAGCGATTCAATTATTCCTCACCCCTAGACACTGTTAATTAGATAACAAATTAATTTCTTATTTTTAAAAGAAAACTACATAACACAAAAAAAGTGTTTCAAGGAATTTGGGCTTGGTGTTATATGCTACACACAATGATTAAAAAACCAAAAGATCATGTAAGTTATAACACCAAGAAATTTAAAACACTTTGCCGGCCTAAAATCATTTCCACACTTCGTGGAGAAAATTATCGTTTTAGCACAGCCTTGCTCTGTATATATCATAGTTTTTTTAATAAATTATAAGGTTTTATATAAGAAACATATACATATGATTACTTTTATCAATTATCACTACAAAGAAAAATTAAATAAATAACCATGTCTCTATTTTGTAAATATTATTAAAAAAAAAGAAGAAATTAGAATTTGTATTTGGCATCTTCCCAGGGTGTAAACAATTTGGTACAAAATTATAGTTAGAAGAGCCAAAGGATCTGAGGATCTTTTATGCAGGTTGATTGGTATCATCACACATTGGAGTGCGTTTGGTTGTATCATGAAATGAGGTTCAATGTACCCACTAAACGGGATTATATATACTTTCAAGTTTCAAGGAGATCAAGCAATTAAATTTGGCTTACAATAATATGCAATTTGAGGGGCACTTCGTACAATGCAACCTTAATGCATCGCACAAACACACAACTTAAGCTAAGTGGTTTTCTTAATTGTTACTTCACGTAAGTCAAATATGGAGCAAGTCAAAATTAATCTAAGTGGTTTTTGGTCTCTTAACTCATAGTTAGGTTAATTGCAAAAATGCACAACTTTGGATGCCAATATTATGAGTTAAGTGTGTAATCGTGCCGTACATTACATCTATGGTTATATCATTCTGCTATCTCTACTTATAAGAAAAATAGGGACAAATGCCAAAAGAGCATCTTTATGGTGACAACGATGACAAATTTCCCTTACAAACTAAGATATCATAAACCTAGTTAGTACACTAATTAAGGATATTGTAAAACCTATTATTATTATTTTTTTTTTTATTTTTTTTTGAAGGGTGACTTTCTATGTACTGGACCAAATTGGTCACCGGGTCTTCGTCAAAGACGACTACCGTCAGCCCCGTGCGGACGCGATGTTCTCCTAAGTTCAAACCCTTATAAAATCCCCTCGTCTCTTTAATGTCCATCAACTGGGCCTCAATCTTAAATATGCGATATTCATTAATTAAAGCCCACTTGGATTTAATTCTTAGCCCAACAGTTAAATTGTTTTTCTTTTTTTTTTTTGAACGGCCAATGAATCAATTTCCGAGCACTCTCGGGCACCCTTTTGGCGAATCAGGTACTCGAGAGTACTCGGGCCATCAATTGCCACCAATTCCCGGCAAAACCCGACCACTCACCCGCCCGAAGGCACGACAATGAAATAATCCGTAAAACCGGTCGGGATCATGACTCGAACCCAAGCCAATGGCCAGGTCATCCCTCATTTCCCCTCCACCAATGTCCTCCAAATATAGCTAGTGGGAATTGAACCCAAGCCTCCCATAAGAAACTTTAGGCCCTCAACCGACTGGGCTACAAGTGTTGGACAGTTAAATTGTTTTTCTAGCTTTCGATTTTTATCAAACACAATTCAACCTTCGATTTCCTTCATAACTAAACTATCTTTAAAGTTTGCAAATGAAATTACCTCACAAGATTTAAATTTTAGCCCATCGCCTCATTTCTTTCTTTGAAAGACGTAGGGGCTGTTTAGTTGATTAAGTGCCGAATGGTTAAGAGGTCTGAATGGTTAAGTGCTGAATTACTAAGTTGGACATCTTAATGGTTAGTTTTCTTGTTCCACATTTGTAGGAGAGCCTCATTAAGGTTCAGCCTAGTTCACTGCTTAATGGGACAGTGCTTAATGGTTCAGCAACATCTCAAGTCTTAATGGTTCAACCTTAACCATTCTATTAAGAAGTTGAAACAAACGCGCTGAATGCTTAATCATTCAGCGCTGAATGTTTCAGAGCCTCATTAAGAGGCTTACCAAACAACCCCTTACATTGTAAGTAGACCGTTTTAATATATTGCCTATCGCAGTTGTTCCACCCCTAGTAAAAATAACAAAATCGATTCGATTCAAGGTAGATTCTTAATTGTATGATATGTAGTGAAATGCTATAAAACATGTCTAAAATGCAAACCATATTAACAATAAACTACAAAAGTCTTACTTTTTTTCCATTCTTCCAATGATAAATTTCTAAAGAACAAAATTAACCGAACCTAACCATTCATATTTTCATATAGTTTTAGGTTTTACACCACCATTTCATGTATTTATATCTCCTTTTCATGTATTTCGACATCCATTTATGTATTATAACTTCATTTAATTTATTTCTGAACAAAAATTTTAGCCCCGAGTTTGGTTTTGGTTATTAATCGAACTAAAAACTGACAATTAACCAAATAAACCGAACCGGTTAATCCAAAACTGTTTGGTTAATAAAATAGATTAACCGATGACTTCAGTTTTGTTTCTGGTTGTGGCTAATAAGCTAACAGAGTCGAACCGTGCACACCCCTGTCATTGCCTATGTTCCCCGCCGCATGCAGCGGGAAATAAAGACACTTCTAACAGTATGCATGGTTCGGTTATTAGTCTCAATCGAAACCAAGGTCATCGGTTAATTGATCTTATTAACCAAACGGTTCAATTTATTTTGAAAGATTGTCGATTTTTAGTTCAGTTCAGTTAATTTTTGTCAATAACCAAAACCAAACTTTAGCTATTTTTTTTTTTTTTGCTTAAAAGTACATGAATTAGTGTTATTGGAACAATGCGGGCTGAGAGTTATGCTATGATTAAGGATTTGGATAATGTTAAAGGTTTAGTGGATGAAATGAGGATAACTGTGAACGATTTTGCAAACACGATTTGACCCCTATAACTGTAAACAGAATAGAGGATAGTTGTATAGTTTCTGGTGATTTTTTGTTGGATTGTGATGCGAGGCTAATGGGTCATGCTTCTTGGTTGTAAAAGAAAGTAAATTGTTATATATTAAGCCACATTAGCTCCTTTTTGCCAAAATTATGGGACCAACAGGAGATCAACCACAATAAGGGAATTTAATGGACTTCAGTCTTTAGGGGTAGCTAAAAGATCTTGAAGATTTACTGAGATTCAACTCCTCAAAGTTCAATCTCGGTTTAGGCGATTTTGAAGTGTCTTTACTGCATGATACGAAAGAATGAAACACATCGACACACTGGAGGCCAGTTCCAGGGACTTGGCATTAAGATACGATCCTCTGTGAACGATTTCTGGTCATAAAGTATGATACAAAAGGACCAAATTTTGGTTCAATATACTAATCTTAAATTTTCGTGACATATTTGTGTAGTATGTGGTGATTGTTATTATTCCTGCACCACGGGTGGTCATAGCTCCAGCGGTCTGAGTGCCAATTGGTTCTTTGGTTACTCTGGATAATTCTTTGTGCAAGATTTAGACACATTATTTGTTAAAGAACTAATGAAAATAAATAATCTCAGCTATTGACTATTGGAAATAACAGTGCCAACTACGAAAATAACTACTAACGGTCCCAACTTTTGACATATTGACGACCAATGGTCCCAGTTAATCTGATCGCTAACGCCGTTAGTGTGTTGCTGATGTGGCGTCCCACGTGTCATAACTTAACACACATGTCCAATGACGTGGGTTGCTGATGTGACGCCACATCAGCATGCAACTAACGGCGTTAGTGACCAAACTAATTGGGACCATTGGTGGCCAATATATTGAAAGTTGGGACCGCTGGTAGTTATTTTCGTAGTTGGGGCTGTTATTGGCCAATAGTCAACACTTGGGATTATTTATTTCCATTACTCCTTTCTTAAATGAGAATGGCAGTACTTACTATGATCAAAGATTTAGAGTTTTTCGAACCAAATTCAAGTAATAAATATGGATTTGGGTTTTGAAAATTAATACCGTGTCATTATCCAAACTGAATTCTGAATTCGGTTTTTGAATGAATGAATTTCCAACCATACCCACCTGATTTATCGAGTTAATAGTTTTCTTAACTTAATTTTAAATTATATTATATATTATGTATTAGTTTTTCGAAATTCGAGTGAATTCAAGTCATCCCGAAATTGAAATTTTGAACTCGAAGCGGTTTTGAACTTTTTAAGCATGAATAGGTTTTGAAGTTTCTAAATCTGTATCAGTTTTTTAACTTTCTAATCTCAGATACTCTATTTTTAATAGAGTAGGTTTTTCAATTCAAAAGGGGTAGCCGCGTAACTTGTGGCCCGTTTACCCGCCTCCCACTTGTAAGAGTTATTAATGAAAAGTAATCAATCTAACTATTTTTACCCGATGAATACCCATAATTTATAACATTTTTCTTACACAAAAAGGTGTTTAAAATTGTGTATATGCATGATTAAAACTAGAAATTACTACCACACTCATGTAATGAGATGCTAAGGTACTAGCTTGAAGAATGTAAATAGTTCTTTCACTACTCTGTGTAATAAATCTTTGCTTAAATTCAGGAAACAACTTCAAGTCTTCAACACCATAAAGAATGGGCCAGGCTTCTTCAATCATGGTTAAGGAGTTAAGGTTGACAAATTTCTCAAAATTAAAGATTATTTATTTATTTTATAAAAGATATCGAAAACTTTCCACACAACTCATGGAATTATTTTGATAATTTGATTGGATGAAGTTAGGTTCAAAAAATTTCCACACGTAAGATATTATGGATAGCATGATTATTGGGCAGAATACCCAAAAATATTGTCAAAAGTTGATAAAGTATTATTGCCTTTGCATAAAAGATAATTGGTGTTGATGCGTACTGCGATTTATTTATTTGTGTACTTTCTTGACTATATCTTTTGCACATATCAATATGAAAATTATTGTTAACTTTTTTTTTGGCTATTAAGATTCTTATCTGTTTTTTTGAATTATGTATGGAACTACGTGTCAATGGCGTCCACTAAGAGCATCCCTATGGCTCTTAAACGGACCCGGTTCAGAACCGGACTCAATTCCAGAATTGGTGGTGTGCGTTTGAGGTGATGATAGGGTGAAGACATATTCGTTCCACCCGACTCAATCCAGATTAAGGGCGGGGACCACACACTCACATGCATTGTTTTTAAAAAATATATATATAAAAGTCTAAAGGTAGAGGTTTGCAATGATGTTGTGTGCTGACGTGGCAGGTTTGAATTCAAAACCTCTCCTGGCATTGGAGATGCTATAACCCCCATCTCTGGAAGTCGTTGGAATAATAGCAAAATGTGAGTTGGATGTTTGTAATTGTAGTTGACGGGGAAGAGAACTCTATGAAAATACAAACAATACCAACACAGGTGGAGCCGGCTGAACTTGATGGGGTCAACATGGAGGTAATGACGATCCGGAAGGGGTGGTTTGAAGGAGATCATAAGCCTAGGGACTAAAAGTAGTAACTTTGTTTAACTTGTTAAGTAAGGTTTATATTTGAATTTTGAGTTCTAGTAGGATTATGATGGGCTTGGGAGTCAGGTTGGGAGGTATTGTTTGTTTTTTTCTAACAAATGCATGAGCAGGCTCTTCTGTCTGCACCGCGCAGACATTGTCATTTGCAGACTGTTTGTTTTTTTAAGACATTACATTAAAAATGTCTGCAAGAGCTCTTTTTTGATGTGGACTTGGCCCAACCATTTCTAAAATCTTTTAAGGTCTACGGAGAGTTAAACACCACCACCCACTGTCTACCACCACCACCGTCCACCACCACCCACTGTCCACCACCACCACCACCCACCACCACCATCCGTACACAACCACCAATTTATTTTAGCAGTCTACAGACGTTAAAAAACAAACAATCTTCTTCTTGAAGTTTGCAAACATTTTACCTCTTAAAAAATAAACAACACCTTAGCCTATATATAAGGCATGTTTGGGTTATTTACTTATTGTAATTTTCTTCTTTTTAGTTAATAAAAAAGAGTCGAACACATGTTTGTGTTTTGTGTGTATTTCGCCTACCAAAGTGAACAAACTCTGGACTGGACTGCTAAGTAGTGTCACTCTTGAATTAATCAACTCCTAGTTACCAACACATGGTAATCTATCTATTCAAGCAGTTCAATACATAGCCTCTGGCAGAGAGTGTTTTGATGGCATCATGTACAAATTATTGGGGAAGTTGGGGGTCCATATATTCATGTCTTAATTGATAGAAAGTTGAACACTTTCTTCTCTTTTGGTACTAACTTTAAAGTTGCTTTAGTTATAATGTGTTATCCTTTACAACATAATTTGACCGTTATTACTTTGGTTAAGTTGCTTGTAAGACAGAGTTAAAGAATACCAACCAAAAAAGAATACCAAAGCTTTAAGCAAAGGAATATGAAATCATAAATAATAATAATCTAAAAGAAAAAATTCACTCATATACATATACGTACATATACATATACAAGCTTTGTATTTCTATAATTTTAGTGTTTGTTTACCTGCTGTTTGTTTTCGAGTCGGGCGTCACTCTGAAAGCAACATATATCCCTATCTCCCTAGGGATATGGATAAAGTCTGTGATCGTATCACCCTACTCAAACCCTACCAATAGTTTTGTTATTAACAAGATTTGTTGGGTACGGTTGTTATGTCTGTATATATTTATGTTTATGTGTGTGTGTGTTCAGTCAAAGAAAGTACCAAACTTAAATAATAGGTTTATTAGATCCAAGACTTGCATGGAGTGTCATATATAGAGAATAATGAATAATGAAAACATCATAAGCCATTATATGCATTATTGATCAACTATTTATAATTAAAAGTACAATGAGGATATATAATTACCAATTCATATATATCTTTTAGTTAGGCTATATGGTGTGCCTCCCCTCTCCCCCAACTCCACATCAGCGCCACATCATTTCCCCCATTTTCTCCCCCAAAGTTTGGAAATGCCTTCCCCCAATTCCCCCATTCCCCCTTCCTTTTTTTATTGAATAAAGTTTGATTAAAAAAAATAGACCAATCAAAATGCACAGTGCCCACGGGCTTTATTCCCTTTTCTCCCCGGAAAAAAAAACGGGGGGGGGGGGGGGCGGTGTTTCGTCATCTCCCCGGTGCCACATCTTCACCCCGTTTTGTTTCCCCGCAGGCACACCATTTGGTCTTATAGCAATATTATAAGAATAAACTCTAACTAATATATTCTCGTTAGCAAGAATCTGAGAATCAGGTAACCCATAACTTACGAAAATTGTTCATTTATTTGAACTTGTAAGACAGAAAACATAACCGGATCAGATATTAAACCTCAGAGTTGTACGTAATTTCGAATCATGAGCCCCAATATTGAGCGTGTTGCGCGTCTCAAGCTCGATCCTCCCTGATCTCCATTTGCCATTTCAACTGTCATATGTGAACCTGAATGCCAAGCATATATATTATGTACATATAATTTAAATTATTTTATCATCCATCCAGTAATAGATACTTTTTATACCACCAAACAAGTTTTATTTATTCAAATGTGTGGAAACATAGAGAGATTACTTTACTACACACCCCTCTTCAACATCTTACGATCATATAATAAAAACCTAAAAAAATAGTTATGGGTCTGATTTAAATATTAAAGTCTGATGATCAGCTTGACACAGAGTTGTTTGAAGATTCATTTCTGATGTAACCATGGTTCAAACTAGGATCATCAGTGGTAGTGACCATTTGTCGTAATCCAGACACTTCCTCCTTAAGCTGAGTATTCTCTTGAACCACCCGTTCATGTGTTTCCGAGACGCTATTCAGTCTGTCCACAAGTTGTTGGTTCTCACCACGGAGCCAAACAACAAGTGACCAAAGCTCATCCAAGTGTCTTTGCTTGCGCATACGCGATCTGCGAGCTGACTCTCTATTAGATATCATCCTCCTTCTCTTCCTCTCATTGATGAGACTAAGTTGTTGCTCATCTGCTTCATCAGAAGTGGAGTATAAAGATTGCATGTTAAGTTCTTGAAGCTGGTAAAATGGGTCCGAATTAGCGAGCATGTTAACGTCGAAAGGGATGGTTGTAATTGGATTGTTTAAGTTCATGAGTGGATGTGTTGGGTCAAGACTTTGGGTTGTAGGTAGTAAGTAGTGGAAGTCATTATCTTGCATGGTTATGAATATGAGTTGCAAGTTGGAGTAAATTTGGTTAAAGTTGTGGTTGGAAGATGAATGAGAAAATGAGGTAAGGAAGGGGTTATATAGTGTGCTAAATGAGCCCACATGTATAAAGTGGTATTGTTTGTGCGTATGATATACGGATCATGTGTTTCAATATTTGTTTCCCTAGATATGGGAATGATTAATTATTTGGTATAAACCACCCTTCTCCTCTCAATTTTATCGAAAACGGAGTTTAAGATCCGCCAATGATGAGGGCGGTAGAGAGGGGAGAGAGAGAGAGAGAGAACGTGTGACTTATGAGGTAATTTTTGTGCTACAATGTCAATAACTAAGCTTTGTGCTGCATAAGAAACTATATCAACAAAAAAAACTAATGAAGTTAGACCTGACTTAACAAAAATAGCTCAATGGAAGATAATAGTTTGAAAGTTGAGACTCTCCTGGCGAATTTCTTAAGCATACATTAGGCTATGTGTTATGTTTACATTTTTGTGTGCCACGTGATAAAAGACTTCCCACTCACTTTTTTTCATCATTCATGTTTTATGGTTTTACAAGTTTTCATTACCCACTACCCCATTAAAACACTATTTAAAGGAAATAAAAAAATAAAGAAAAAGAAAGAAAATGTTTGATTGGTTGAAAAGGAAGATGGCCACCGTGAGCTTCTACCTTCACGTTGTGGCCTGCCTTGTGCCTACCCCCTTCACACCCCTTTTCACATCCCCTTGTGTAGTGTTTAACGTCCCTTCACACCACCTCATCCGGGCATTACTCCATAACGGATAAGAGTTAATATCTGCCAACAGGGCAATCTAGTTCTCCTTTTAAATGTTAATTGAGAATGGTCAACAGATTACATGATTGATTAATGATTGATTGGAGGTGTTTTCCTTGGTCTTTGAGGCTTTTGTTTTGGATAAGATCTAAGGCCTAAAGCATGCGCTCATCACCCACAATGGCACACTTACTAAGACAAGGAGAGGTGGAGCATACTTAATTCAATGGCCAAATACTTAAAGAGAAAACAAATTATACAAATGGATTTTATTTTAGGTTAAAGGCTGAGCCGAGCCGACTGCCGAGCCAACCCAAGATGATAGAGTTGAGAGTTATTGGCTAAGGCTTACTTATCTATACCACATACATAATCTTTTTTATGAAGTAATTATTTAAAATAAATACATTTTAGTATTTTACATTCAAAGTATGTTTGTTTCTGCTAATAAAATGTATGATACCTCACTCTTATTGAACTTTTTCAACATAAAATGAAGCTAAATATGAGGGAGACTATATATCCCCACTATCTATCTACACTACAAATACAATCTCAGCATACACAAAGTGCCACAGAAAGCTAAAAAAAATGCCACTGAATGTCCATGCATAAATATGTGGCATACAAAAAAATGTCACTACAAACAGTGCGACTAAAACTTTCAGTGGCACTTTTTTTGTGTGCCACACATTTTCTACAAGGGTCTTTAGTGACACTTTTTGTGTGCCACAATATTTACTACAAAATATCAACATTACTTTTAGTGACACTTTTTTATGCGCCATACGAGTTGTGTCATAATTAGAAAAATTATTCTTGCCCAAATTTTATGTTAATAAAAAACTATTTCTACCCATAAATCATTATATCATAATTGATATACGATATAAAATAAAACTAAAAATGAAAACATGTAAAATTATAATATCATAACTTAATTATAATTTTCATCCAAAATATATCCCGAATGTTCGAACACATAAGATGTTTCAAAAATATCAAGTGTTCACAAAAAAAGAAGCCAAAACGATCTTTCAGTTTGTTAACTCCCTCCCAAAACATTTTTGATTCTTCTCATTTCTATTAAACCAAAAATTCAACTTTTGTCAACTCTTTCACCGGCGTCACTTGAGGATAATCCGTTACTATAACCAAGACGAGGGACCTAAAAAAATGGCAACAAAAATAACACTATTAATAAAAAGAAACTAGGGGAATTCAAGCCGCGCGTTGCGCGGGTGACATGGCGGATATCTGATCAGCATCGCTTCTGTTCTTTGGGACCCCTTGAGTATGCATACGCCTTGTCACCTTCATCTCCTTCCTTTCCATATATGAGATCATTGGTTCTTCAAAGTAACAGAATATTTCAACTGAAATTTATACCAAACATATACAATCTGTATTAGCAGCCAACTACTTTAATCAAGCAATGTAACAATGAAATTTGCAAAATCAAAGATCTAGATCTTACCAACTATATCATGAATTTGGTGGTCAACTCAACATGTCAAATCGAACATAACACTGGCTCACTTCATGAGGTCAACCCACATCTGTTTTCAGCATGTTACAACTTACAATAAAATTACAAAAACCTGAAAGTGTGTACAAAAAATACAAATTGGACTTAACGAACAGCCCAACATCAAAAATAAAACCAACAGGAAGTACCTGGAAAAAAGAGGGAACTTTTGTCAACATGTCCACTTCAGAAACCCAGGCGCCGCTTCGAACGACCGTTCACCATCCCTATAGACACCCGCAGCCGCTGTACCATAACACCACCATCACCCGCAGCCACATGATTTAGGCAAAAAATTTACACAAAGTCATACATACTGTGCAAAGGAAGGTTTCCTTCATGTGTTTGTTTTGCCTATCAAAGTTCACATGTCATACGCTGTTGATATATGTTCATTGCTTCAACATGTTTCATTGCTTCCAATAGATGATGAGTTATCATTGTATGTTTCTTTTTAATATATGTTCTACCAATAGAGCTTTCCATGCATCTGTTGATTTATCCCTCCGTGGTTTTAACATTCTCTAGTGTTTACAACATCTGATCAGTATCTATCATTTGGCTCTCTTCAAAGGAACAGACCTTACTAAACAGATTTTGGTTACAACAGATTATTGGCTTCTTGATTTGTTGTTTAGAAAAAAGTGGAGACTCATTGTTTAAAAATGATATAGACTTCCCGTGGCTTCTTCATTTTTCTTGTGGTTTTGTAAGTTAAATTGTTTATGTTTAATGAATTTAACAGTAAAATATGGAAAGAAATACATAAAGTGTAGTGGAACAAATTATAAAAAATAACGAATGGACATTTATTTGATATATAATAACTTTTTAAACATGTTATTTTGTTTCAATATGTTTCAGTGCTTCCAACAGATAATGAATTATCATTGTCTGTTTCTTTCCAACGTCTGTTCTATGCAAGAGAGCTTTTCATGGATCTATTTAGCTGGTCTGTAAAGTAACATCTGTTGATTTATCCGACCGTGGTTTCAACATCCTTCAATGTTTTCAACATCTAATCAGTATTTATCATATGTCTCTCTTCAACGGAACAGACTTTGCTTACAATAGATGATTGACTTTTTGATTTGGTATTTACTAAACAGACATTAGTAAAACACATTTATATTCTCTGTATTTACGGACTAATTGTCTTAAAAAATGACATAGACTTTCCGTGTTTTCATTAGGAATTTCACCTAGTGATAATTTAAAAATCAAGAGGAGATACGAGATTTTTTTATCAATGTCTTCTTTTCTTTTTTTAATTTTTTTGTTAAAAAGCTATTTCTTTTATAAAGGTAAGAGTATTAAAATAAATACATCCTTTTCTACTATTTGTAGCTTTTTCAGGAATCACATCTCTTCTTATGACGTAGTCGGCCACCAATCAGTGCTATAATATGCTAAAGTTGGTCACTGTTGGTCATTACATGTTAAATTAATATGTTATAGCGAATGATTAGCTAGCCTTTTATGCACCAAATTTTGAAGGAAAAAAGCACACTTTTATTGCAATTAGGGCTGTGTACGAGTTGAATCAAGCAAACAATTGCTCATGTTTTGCTCATTTATAAATCGAACCGAGCGGATAAGCTCATTTACAACCGAGTCGGAAACCGACCGAGCATTTTTTGAGTGCACATTTTTTAGAGCGAGCGACGAGTTGCGAATTTTTCGGACAACCATAAATTTGGAATGTTCCTTTTAATGTTCTCACTGCCTAGTGATTACTGAGGTTCAACCGTCTGAGGATGACACTAAGTCTGAGATCCGGTTGTCCAAGAATGAGGCTCAAGCTAAGGCCGGTGAGACGATGAGCGTACTACAAAGAACAATTGTCGCATTGTGGCGTAGGTTGATAGCTGGAGATGATTGATGGCAGACAACTAATGGGAATAGGAAGTCAAGCGTGTCTTTCACGACTTAGGGTTTTACAATTAAACTTAGTGTTAAGTTATCATTGGGTTGACTAGGCTAATAAGTCAGTAACTATAAATATAACTGTATATATGCATATATCGAGTCAAACCCAATGAAGTGGTATATATAAAACTATATTTATAAATGTAATTAATATGTATATATAATTATATATAAAACAATACGCCTCTTACGGCTATGCGCATATAATGTATATATGTGTGGCCACCGGGGGGCAAAAGTAAAGTTGCACTAATATTTAACGTTATTTTACTAATTCCGTGAAAATAAAGTTAAAAAGACGGACAGTTAATCATGCATCATGTGGTGGCGTTGATAGCTAAAAGACAAGGGGGTACATGCACCAATCGGGTTTGTCCCGATTGCTAAGTGTTATGTGTCTTATGTCAAAGGCTTGATACAAAACCACTATCGAGCCGGGAGTCTCACTGGAAGCAGCCTCTCTATTCCCACGGGTTAGAGGTAAGGTTGTCTACATCTTACCCTCCCCAGCCCCTACTTTAGCTTTTGCTATTGGTGGGATTAACTGAGTATGATGATGATGATGAATTATATATATAACAAATTAATAAAAATTATATCGAGCCGAACCGAGCCGGCGGACCTTTGCTCGTGCTTGGAACATCTACAAATCAAACCGAGCCGATCGGTTCGTTTACAACCAAGCGGAAAATCGAGCGAGCATTTTCTAAGCAACTTTCAAGCAATCAACGAGCGCCGAGAGATTTGAAGAGCCCTAACTGCAATTGGTAGAGGCTAAACTCTAAAGCCGGAGAATTGTGTTTTACACTTGTGCGTCAGTTGTTATATATTATATATAACTACAATTGGTAACGTCGGCTGTGAGATAAGTTTCCTGTAGGTATCTCACGGCCGACGTTAATCCACGTGGCTACCTGCTTCGACATCGACGGTGACGATCATTACCCCTCTTACGGCCGGCGTTTTTTCACGTGGCAACCTGCTTCGACATCAACGGCCACGATCAATCAGCCAAAACGCTCAGAAAGACGCCCTCACTTTCTGTCTTCAGCTTAACCAGTCGCCGGCCGGAGGAGACGCGCCACCGTCTGTGGCGGTGCTCTTCCGGGAGCTCCGCCTTTTACTTCGTTGGTGGACGCTATCGTCCCCCGTCACAGATCTGCTTACACCTGTCCTTTAAGAGAGTAGGAGAGGGAGGTAGACAAGGAATGTGGCGGATCGTGGCGGTGATGCTCGAAGGCAGTGGGGGTGCTGGTGGATTTTGTTGAAGTAGGTAGATAGATGACAGAGAAAGTTTGTCATTGTGTGGTTTGATTACTTTTCGTTGTGGACTCCCTCTTACCATTTAACTTGAGTGTAACAAGTGGAATATAATAAAAACAACCCTTCAACAAGTTCAACAAATGAAATACTACGTATGAGTATATGACTGACCCTTTAACAAGCTCAACAAGCTGTGGATAAAGTTCAGAGAGTGCTGATGTTTTGTCATTATCGAAAATTGTATAGGTGTTTGCTTTTGTAGTTTTCGACAAGCCAAACTGATAATGACCAAACTCTTGCTACATTACACGGGGAAAAGCGAACATACTCCCGTCGAGAAGCGCGGGGTCAATATGTATTACTTATATCCAGTAGGTATCATTCGTGTAGTACGTAGAATCCCCGTCGCGCGTTGTGGCCCGCATGTACAGAATAGATGTTGCATTTTGTGACCCGTCGTGCGTCACAACGTGTTTGTGTCATTATCGTAACGCTTGAAATGAAGTCACAAATGCTACGCCGTCGCAGCAACGTGCGACGCGGTAAAAAACTAGTTATATCACATATATCATTTGCTAAGTATGCTTTAATAAATAAAAACCAAGTAGACAATTGTTACTCCTAGAATCTTATAGTCAATGTATACACATAAAAAACCTTGACTAGAAAGTGCTTAGTATTTAGAAATCTCAAATGCATCCATTTTAAACACTTAAAAATGTGTTTCGTCCAAGTGTCGCATCATATTTTCACTTATCTTTAGAACGCACTCCTCTAGTAATAAAGTAAAAGGATCCGTTCACTTTTTTTTTCTTGCCCTTAAAAGTAAAAATATATCAACTACTATTTATTACAATTTTTTTCTTATTTGATCTAATATGTACCCTTTCTTGATTCTCTTTAAGTAGGTTAGAGATAGTAGTATATCATACTCTTGAAGATAGGTTTAAAAAAATGATTTTTTCCACATTTTATTTTCTGTAAAAAAATAGTAGAGATGCTCAATATAGAAAACAGGAAACCCCCCCCCCCCCCCCCCTAGCTAAATGATCTATCGAATATCCCATCAACACTATTCTCTCCAAAGCTATGTCCTCTTTCAAACACCAATTTAAAATATAGATAATATATATAGGAGTGAGTGTGTGTGTGTGAAGCACCATCCGTGTAAACACATCCCCTCCAATGGTGATGCCCCTTTTGGACACCACCTAAGCACCACATTGTTGCCCCTTTTCACCACGAGAGATGCCCACATTACTAGCGAACACATATTAGCAAGTAGATGGGATTTAACTTCAGGTAATTGCAAGCATCATTATAATTAAAGGATCACACAAACAACTACCCACATTTTTGTAACAAAAATGATGTTGGATATATACATGATGCAATTAACGTGCGTTCTAACTTTAATTTAACTAGCTACATATTCAGTTTGGACGAAGAATGGTGGGTTATTAGAGATTCTATATTCCACTAAATCACTAATGAAGAACTTGAAAGTTGCATCAAGTAATAGAAGTGGATGTGAGGATATGTCCATCTCCAAACCCATACTAGTTGTAACAAGTGATCAAAAGTTTCATTAGGCAGATAAGGATCTACTTGCTCATTCATTTCTTTACCTCATTAAGTCATTTTGGTCTTGTCAATTTCCTATCTTTTCCCTCCCTTCTTTCTCTATTAATTCATTTGCATCTTTAATGTGTTGTCTTACCCTTATAAGGGTTTGGGTATAAAGGTCCATCATGTACCCATCAGCCAATAAGTAGAGCATGTATCTATTAGTCCGTAAGAATTTATCTTTAGCACGCAATTTCGTAGTGGTATGTTCTTTTAAAAAGATGTATAAGAAAAAAAGTTCAAATTGACAATCAACATGGTGTGGCTATACCAAAACGTTAACATGTTTAGAGTCTACACGCGACACGTCTCTCGCAAAAGTTGCAAACATAGATTTCCGGCCTTCTTAAATATTTGATGTAGAGTGCATCTTTGAAACTAAATAACCATAATGATTCTTGATTGAAGCCTGTTTTGACGCAATGGGACAACTTTTTGATATGTCATTGACGTGCCTTTAGCATTGTTTTTCTTCACGTATGTCCATTTGAAGCGATTTTTATGTCATATCGGGGAAAAGATAACGTAATAAGCTTGTACACGAGTTCTATTACTAATATAAAGTTGAAAATGAAAGTTAAGATATTAGCATATTGCATTTGGACACTTGGGTGGTTGTTTCATTAAACACCCCCCCCCCCCCCCCCTCCCTATTTCATCTCTTTCTTAAGTTTTATTATGACATTTGCTATTAAGAGATAAAAACTTGAGGTATATTTTTATGAAACAAATATATCATCTATGGACAATCATGGTGGTGTTAGGATGCATGTTTAAGTTTTAGACTTTTACTACTTTATCTATGTTACCTTATTAAGGAGGAGAGATGGCTACATTAGTAATTTCCTATGTTTTTTAAGATGACATATGAAAAGTTTAGTGCTTCACACCCAAAATGTCATGAAATTTTTCCCAATAATACCCTTATGCAAAATCCTCTTGTACATCCCCTCTCCTACTTATTATTTATTATTTATTACATGGAGCAACTTTGGTAAATTCATGTATGTATGTCACGTATGAAACAAAACGTAAAGTTTTGATTTACGAGCTATTTGGCAAAGTTGTTTGTATCATTTAATAGTATATATCGTTAAGTGGTAGGCGTGACCAAAGTGTTACGTGTGAGGTAGTGTAGTCTTGAGAATAAATGTATTATGGAACTAACTTTATGAGTTGTTGAATGGATTATTACTATGATCCACCTAAAATCAATGTATTTCAATAATCCGTGCGAATGTTATTATACTTTAGTTGAGATAAGAATAATTATCTTATGTTATTACAAGTATTCGTTATTTAATATATCATTTAAATAAAAAGTTTTCGATGAATTTTACGTCTTAATGAATTGATACAATTTGATGTAGTTTTTAGACCCGCCGCAACGCGCGGGTTACCAACTAGTTATTATAAAAAGCTCAGTTGGACTTCCTAAAGTGGTCTTCAGTTTGTGTGCTAGCCTAGGTGCCTAGTGAATTATCAGTGATTTATAATGTATTATCCGTGGTGTCGTCACTTGTTAATTTTCATCTTTATACAAAAGTTGATTGATCATTCTCTAATTAGCTGATTAATATATTTAAAACGGTGGTAATTAAGTAATTCTTTTTCTACTAAACAAATGTCACGACCTTTATTAAGTCATCACTTTAAGTAAATCCGACCTCATAAACTTCATTGAAAAATAACATCTTTCAAGAGTTGTTAGTTGATATTTGAAAGCCGTCTAACCAATCAAAGTTTCAATATTAAACATAGACCAATTAGTACGACTTACGAAACATATTTCTTTCTTTCAACTATCAATCTTAGAAAAACAAATATATTGTCGAAGTTAAGTTATGTGTAATGGGTTAATGAAAAAGTGTAAAAACAGCTTTCACGCTGCTACATAGACGATTGGACTTTAACTAAAATGCATCTTGACATTGTTGTAGTAAGTTTGGTGCCCCCTTTTGGCTATTTATGTCTCTGTCAAAAAGCTCATTAAGGGCTTAGCGAAATTGGGTTTGGCGCTTCCTTTTGGCGCCCACGTAGCGGTGTGTGGTGCTGCATCGGGGGTTGCTAAACGTACATTCTCTCTCATTTATTTTTACCGAACATACCCCCTCCTTTAAGTTTCACATTAATACAATTCAAACTTTTTTATTTTATATTGTCAATTTATAATATTTTGTTATCAACTTTAAAAAAAAAGTTTTTTATGTTTTATTGATATTTTTAATGTTTTTTTTTAAACAATATTTTATTGTTTTAAAACCTTCTTTTAATTTTCCTAAGTATGTTTTTTTTCTTATTTTGATAATTTTTTAACATTTTTTAAAACAGTTTTATTGTTTTTAAACTTTTTCTTTTAATTTTTCTAAGTACTTTTTTTTTCTTTATTCGAACAAGGGAAACATTTTTTTTCTAAACATTGATCTAAATTATATTAGAAAGCTTTTGTAAATGATATTTAGTAAAAGTTTTTTAACATTTTTTTTTAAAGATTTTATCTTTTATTAATGAAGTATAATGGTTAGCTAACATTTAGTTTGAGCAACACATTTCATTCTTTTCTCAAGTGACCTTAAATTATGCAACTAAACCAAATAAAAAAAAAAGTTTGTATATACTAAGTAAAAGAGGTTGAATCCTTGTAGTTTCATGATTTCAAAATAGTTGTATGATTAGAATAAACACGTTGACATGAAAATAATTTAAAACCAATAATTGATTGGGTTCTATAAATAGGGATTTATAAAGTTTTAGTATTAGTTTTACCACTCCTAACTTTTAAATGTATTAAAAAATAAGGATTCTTAAAGAGGTAAAATTTGACAAACTGAAAATGGTATTTATAAAATGGGTATAAAAAGTAAGAAGATGGGGGTATATTTAGCCCACCCATTGAAATTTCATATACAAGTTTGTTAATATCCGGATAATCAAAATCTTTTTATTATTTCGTCCAATCTTACTAACTTTGATATATCCAAAAGCATCCATAGCGTTAGGAAGATATTAAAAGAAATACCCTTCAATTAGAAAGACTAGTGGGAATGCCCGCGCGTTGCGGCGGGTGTCTCGACTAACCCACGTGATGTTGCGAACGGAAATTTCTAATGTGGCATTGTTTTTGAAAGTTTATTAATCATCTCGTGATATATGGTACAACGACAATTTCTAATGTGGCATTGTTTTTGGAAGTTTATTAATCATCTCGTGATATATGGTCAGTGGATGCGCAACATGAACATGACATCAACTATGAGTTTTATGTTTTTAGTTGATTTCAACATACGCCATACAGTAGACTTCGTGTCATATTGAGCGTGCTAGTTGGGTGTCTTTCTTGTTTGGATATCTCATGGTCGGCTATTCTAAAATATTTACATGCATTAATATAGGAGTCAACAAATTGGGTTCATGTCATCTCTTAGTTTGTCGAAGAATAATATAGTTTTTTTCCAGCAATCTCCTGAATACAAGTTATAAAAATTAAAGTCTATGTACACAGTATACCATTTTGTCATCATTCTTTCTTTACAAAGTTACTTATCACTCATAACTTACCATGTTGTTCTCAACAAATCATTCAACAACATATTATGATTGGTCTGGACATGTTTATTATAGAAGCTATTTAAACAAGTAACATCACCTAAATCATTACAAGACCTTATACTTAGCATACAAATATGGCCTGCAAAATGAGTGCATCTACTGAGAAATCAGGTCCTTATTGGTGAGTGGGCTTAACATGTGTGCCTATGCTCTATGGTTTAACTCTAATGGTTTCATATGCTAATCGAGCACTTAACAGATCCACAACTGCTGAACCAACTGAAACAAACAGAGTAATCTCCTTCTCATCTTTCCTCCCTATTGAACCCCTTTAGTCAACTCCACCAAATCCCCTTCAATCTCTTCCTCCTTCATCACACCTCTTTCAAACGCCCCAACCAACTCTTTCAAAAAGCATCCCTCTCTTCACAGCTTCATCATCACACTCCCTCATCGACGGCTTATATGATCCAACCAAATCCAAATGTGCCCCTGCCTTCAACCACTTCCCCAACGCCAACGGCGCAGTTGAATTTGTCGCACAACTCAATATATTCGCCGTAGCCACTGCAGATTCCATATCGTCACACTTCAAACCGCACACTCTCCATTCCACATTCCACTTTCCAATTTCATTTCCTCCACCAGAATTTCCGATTTTCTTATAGTTCGGTTCCAAATCATTACACGACTAATGCTTGGTCAAGTTGTTAAATGAGCTTTGATCAAGTGTGGTGCTAACAGTCCGGCGCCAATCATTAACAAAACCTAAAGAAACAGTAAGAACTTAACTCAGTTCATCATATCATCATAACGTATAACATACAATAGAGGAAAGGAATCTAGAGATATAACGAAATCAACTAACTACCGCAATTATGGGTTAGCAAAAACCAAACCGATAATTGACAAAACTAAACCGAAATCAACCGAATTAACCAAAATTGGTTATCGGTATTTTCTTATACCCTCAGATAGCCGAACTGAGCCAAACCATTCATATTTTGATATATTTCTAGCTTTTATACTTTCATTTCTTGTATTACAAAATAAATATTCGTAATAAAGACATTTCAGAACCAATCAGAGCACAAACCTAACATATTAAGGAAACGTTTGCCATTGATATGCTTCCATATATGTTCTTCAGTTTTGTTCACAGTATGTCCAGTCAACTTACAAATTAACTTAGAACTGAAACACATCACCAAAAACTATATGCTGCAAAATCAAAGTCATGAGTTCATGAAGATGGAAAATACGGGTATGCAAGCATCACACATCAGTTAAAGAATGAGTACAAAAATATACAATAAAAACATTGTGTTTCTGTATATAACAGACATCTATAAACCAATTACCTTACGATATCGATACTTCTTTCCTCTAGGTCCATACTCGATGTTGTGCATAACTTTATTTCCATCAGACTCCTATGCATTTTAAAAACAACTAATCATTAGTAGCAATTATACAACCAACAGTTGATTATAACAAAACTATAATATTTGTGTAAACAAACAGAGTAAACGGAATAGATTAGTATAAACCATGATTTCACTTAGCTTATTGTTGAACCCATAATTCGCCATTCTTGTCTCCAGCTTCAAATGTAAGTAAATAGGAGAATAATTTAATGAACTTTTGTTAGCTATATTCAAAAACCTTAAGCCTCGTCTTCCATCTCAGTTGGAATAGTAACCAAACTGTATAGTGATCACTTCATACGGTTAGTTTTATAAGAACTAAATTTGCAATATCGAAGTGGGTCAGATTGTATGTACTGGTTTGCAGTGCTTGAGAACAAATTTATATTGTGCCATACGAACTCTTCATTGTGTATTCAGCAGAGGAAAATTTTAATTCGGTTTGGATCAGTAACATCGACTGCCTTAGGTAAATTTGGAGTTCATATTAGTTATGCGCATCACTATTGATCCAACTTTAAAGAAGTTAAAATTTAAATCTATATGTGGTCATGATTCATTGGGTCCTTTCACTTAATGAAACATGACTTTGTTATATTTAATGACTAAACCACACTACACTAAAGATCAGCAGAACAAAAAAAGACAGGAGAATTAAACCAATGAGAAAGGTTGAACAAAGCTTTAGAATCCAAATAGAAAGAAGAATACCAAGACTTACCAAATTCGTCAGAACCGTTTTTGGACCTGTCCCCGCCACTGCCGGAAAATGGGAGCAGCCTCCCTATACGTCTGTCGTTGGCTTTTAACCAAAAAAACATTCTAATTAGTGAAACAAAAGGAACCTAAATTGACATACACACACATATAACACTAAGAAATAAATGGTTTCACCAGCAAAAAACACCTCCCTTACACACGAATAGAAACCGTAAGAAGCGGTTTATTATATTATATGCCATCGTGTGTGCTACTAAACTGGGCGGCAAACTAACTGCAAAAATAATCAAGATTCGAACTACTTAACCGACTGTTTCCAAAGACATATCCTGTAGGTACACCTATTTGAGTAAATGTAAAAGCCTAAGCAAATGAATTTGAAATCCAGAAAGGTAAAAACCATTAACGTTAATTACCAATATCAATTAAGGGTTTATCGATTCCAGGAGATGGATTTAGGGCTCACCTGGAAAAACATGGGTTGAGACATGGCTATCGACTCAGAATTTATCAATTAGAATTCGATTTAGGGCTCACCCGTAATACATTATCCGCTTAACCACAGGTTTGATCTCTGAATCTCCAACAAAATCAGTCTAAAAACAATTTGAAAAAGTTCATTTTCATTATAGAGCAATAGATGCCTCAATATAAACTATACAACATGATATCCAAGTTGAGTATCAACCAGCAAAAACATCAGCAAATTAGACATATATGTTACCAACTTTGAGCAACAATGTAAAACAAGCCCAAAAATCCAAGCATGAAAAGATTTAAATAGCATCCTAATTCAAAATTCAAAATAAGTCCATCACAGATTACATAACATAGATCGATATTTCTAGATTTTTAACCAAATGTACCCTAACTTGCAATATTAGCATTTTTTTATCTCCAATTTCCAAACAAAAAAAATAGAAAGAATCAAAAATAGATTACATTAATCGAAAGTAACCTAGTATTGATTGTTGTCATTCAATTAATTAACATCAAATTAAACAACAAACAGTACTATAACAATAACAAACAATACTACAGATGTATATATTTCCGTACGATGAGTGAAAAGAAACAAATCTCCATGGATGATGGCAGATGCAGTTGCAAAGTTGCGCACTAAGTTCCAATGAGGATGGCTTAAAATAGGTTTCAATTGAAACGGAGGGGGGGATTCAATCGTCGGTAAATGGAAAACTGAGATTTAAGTTGACATTCAATTGAGGGATGATTCAATTGCCTGGAATCTGAAGCGAATGAACCATGGGTAAAGATGGATTGGCAAGGTTAAAAACTTAAAATAGTGTCTTAAAACTTGCGTGCGTCTAGGTGTTTGGGATTGAGTTTCAAAACAACTTAAAACCATTTTCTGTTTTGACTTTTGGCTTTTGGCTTTAAGGGTGAAAAAGCTGTTTTTGAAAAGTTAGAAATACTGGCATTTGGCTTTTGGCTTTTGACTTTTGGGAAAAAATTACACATTTACCACCCATACAACCAATATTCACAATAAGTTAAGCGAAACACTTAAAAAAATAACAATCTATTGACTTTTTGACGTTTCCCATCCCAAAAGCTAATCCAAACACTTTTTTTAAAACTACTTTTCAAAAAGTCATAAGCCAATAAGCACTTTTGACCAAAAGCACTTTTCCATTTCCAAACTCAATCCCAAACACCCTCTAATATTTTGTGAGGGTAGGGATGGAAGATGAGGGTACAACTGTAAAATTGTTTTGAAATTGTAAAGGATGAGGATAATGAAATACCTATATTAACCTTTTATGTGTCTTAATTGTCACTAACATCCCTATAATGCCCTTAAATGTATTGCTTAAATATGTTGTACATGTTGCTTCTTAAGTTGTACAAAAATGAAAATTACTACATTGGCCATCACTCCTCCTTAATAAGATAATATAGATTAAGCCTATCTTATGTTCCTCATATTTACAAAATTGTCATGGATTTTTTTTTCCATCAATAGATAAAGTGAGATCTGATGGCTTCTAGTCATTCACACATTTCTAAAAATTCCTAAAAAAAATCTCATTATATTACGTAAAAACAAAAATCAGTCGTCTTACACACATTAGATTGGGTGTAACTGGGTAACGCTTCAGGGATGAGACAGTCAAGGTAGTTTAAACACCGCCCAAGGGAGCGTTAACACGATGTTAGAGGTGGTGTCATCCCTATCACTGACATGAAACAATTGAGAATGGTGAGGAGTCGTTGAGGCCCACTTCCAATGGTTGAATTCTATTTTATTTTTAAAAAACTAAATTCAAACTTATATATATATATATACACACACACACACACACACACTAAACCATCTCTCTTAACGGGGTTGCAATGAGAAAATTAAATTAAAAGGTGGGACTGGTGAGAAGAATAAATACAGGTGAGATTATTATTTGCTAATAACAAAAAGGTGGGATTATTAGAATCCAATTTTCCTTAAAAATATAGTTTACATTATTTATTTCATTAAGGCCTAAAGTTAAGGCTAAGGTGCACAATTTTTGCAGCTCGACCCGGACACCTGAATTTTCAGGACAGCCCTAGTATTAGTATCCTGGAAAGAATGTTAATCTGCCATTGAGCCACCCAAAAATAACGGTAAATAGGAAACGCATAACAGTATGAAGTAAATGATCACGGTTAATTAAAGCAATCGATCATATATTCATCATATATATGATATATATCTTTGTTATCCTAACGTATCTAGCCGATATCTCTTTAAATTACCCATTTTACCCTGAGTTCATAAGTGCCGATGACAAATGGCAAGGATTTTATGGGAAAAATAACAAAGTAACGATTGTAGCCTTAACTAACGGGATGCGTCCCACACGTTTGGGTGCTGATTTAACACAACCACCTCTTTTTCTAATAATCCCACCACCCCCTAAAAGATACTATGATGAAACTTTAGTCAATGCGTCAACCTAGAATTCAGATTCTCCTAGTCTTATGTCTTTCTAAATTTCTTTTTTAATACATTAAATTATATAAAGTTTCTACGGTGTAAAATGAGAAGTAACAAGAGTTTTATTTAAAATTATTAAATTCGGAGAGAACGAAAATAGAAAACTTATAATGGGTTTGGTTACTATATAAAATGTGTCATGGTTACATAAGTTTTAAAGCTTAGACTACCTGTAGTGAACACCAAATTAGTGTCCCCTCCCCTTATCTGATTGGTTGACACAGAAACCAAGAAAATCACGCCCAAAACAAAGCGTGAAAAATTTAACGCCGGTGCCCATTTTTAACCTTTAGGCCCCTGGGGGCGGTGTTGGGGCGCTAAAGGGGGGATTCCACGCCCTTTTCACGTGCCACTACGAATGGTCTTATAAAACAAGACCAGATTAACCAATATGGTTGGTAATACAAAGGCATCAGTGCCATTGATTTGGTTACAAGTCAATAGACTAGATAGGCGTGTTCGAAGCAATATCATATTAGCTAACCAGAAAAACTAGACGTTTCTAATAAAATCATGCTTTAAATTGTTGTTATAGACATATATGAACATATTAAAATTTAACATGGTACATGTATAAAGCGATACGCTCTTACTCAAACCCATTATTTTACTATGAACTCTAACCCGATTTGACATCTTAACCGACCCAACCGGACTCGTTCACTTAGCATTTGTTCTCTATAAGAATTCACACCTCAACACTTTTTCAAGATGCTCTATCAAACACTACTTTCTAATTATTTCATATTTTTCGGAATACCATAATCACAAAATCTCTCTTATAGCAAAATATCTAAGTTATAGACGTCTAGTCTTAAGTGATGCTACAGCTTTTGTCGATTTATTTTGATTTTGTTGCTACAACTAACTCAATACTTTTGACACAAACTTTTGTAGTCATATCTATAATCTAGTGTGTGTCTAATGCTTAGAGGTGGGTGAATCAAAGGAAAGATCTCAACCTATAAACCCGTAGGTCACAATGATATATAATTGACTAGTATTTTGTCATGTTATTTTTTTATATAATTGTATGATCAACTTTCTTTAGACATATTTTCCATGCTTCGTTTTCCCACCCACACAAAGTTGAGAGGGCTAGGACCTATTTGAGCTACCCTCAAATTAAAGAAGGTATGCACCCTCTTCCTCGGACATTTATAGCCCTTTTATGATATTGTGTTTATTTTATATCCCTTTTTATCGTGTCTTGCTTGGTGAACTTTAGCCTTTTTTTTCTTTGAATCATTTGTTGGTTCATAGAAATTAAATTGAGCAATTTTGTATTCTTTCTTTATATGTTTGTTATTGGTTTTATCGGTTAACATTGTTACTTTGTAAAAGAGATTCTCAATATTGATAATACATTATGTGTGTTAGTAAATGTGTTAGGAGTTAGTGTTTTATAAATGGTTTTAAGTTTTATACAAGGTTTCTAATGAAATCTAAATTGATGATTTAACAAAAAAACTATTGTATTTGTTGGAGTTGAAGTCTATGTGCTATCATAAATAGGGAACTTTTTTCACATTTGTAATTTGTGAATAATCATATTGGTAATTTGTAAATAATAATAATATTGGTCATCATTAGCTACTACATACTTTTAACTTAAAGAAGACTCAGAGAAGGAAACTAGAGGTGCCATTTCTTCCTACACAAACTCTTTTCATATGAAAAAGAGTTAAAGAGGTCAAATAGACCGTCTTCCACATGCACCGGTAAGTTCATAAGAAAATATAAGGGGATGTTGAAAGTTTGTGCTAAATCATAATTTTTTACTAATTACTTAATTTTTTTTTTTTATCAAATACAATAAACTTCATTCCACAATAAAAAGGCAAATTTACAGCAGGATGCGGGTAAACGGGCAACAAGCTGTGCCTCAACCCCAATAGCAAACACTATCCTAAAACCCTGGTCCATAGGGGCAAAGTTCTCATGACATTATTATATATCTTAGAGAGAATTACACAGATTGTCCTTTAGTTATACCTAAAATTGCATCCTATGTCCTTTTTTCGAATTTTTAACTCCTTATGTCCTTTGTTTTATACAGTTGTTACATCCTATGTCCTTTAAGCTAACTTCCGTTAAAAAAACAGGTTAAGTTGAACATGTGCCCCTCACGTGAGGGGCAATTTCGTCATTTCACCTTTATCTCTCTCTTCATTCAGGTTTCTTCCATTTTAGTTTCTTTGCTCTGTACATTACATTATAATAATAATAATAATAATAATAACAACAACATCTTCACCGTCATCTTCACCCATGAGTCTTCTTCTAGCCGCCGTTCTCCACCACTCACCACCCCCATTCTCCATCATCTGATTCATAAAAACCCCCTTTTGCACCAGCTACCTCTGGTCCCCTCGCAACAAAACTCTAATCACCACCACCAGTTACACTCATCCACAAGAACCGTGGACACCGTCATCATCCACACCTTCGCAACCAACGCTGCCCTAAATCCATGTTGCACCACCGTTTGTCGAGGTGGAAAAAACATAAACGAAATGGAAAAGAAATCTAAAGAAAAACTCTTGTTCTCTCTATTTAGCTGCTTTGCACTCTTAGAATTGTGGCAGGCAGCCATCTACCACTGTTTCTTTTGTTTGCTTAATAATGGTCGAAGATTATAGGGGTTTGAGTTGGTGGGGATGGTGGGATGGTGCCTGAATTTTCAAGGTCAAATATTGCTTTTTGACCTATAAAGTCAAAGAGTGTTTACAAAATAATAAAACAAGAAAATGTATACAAAAGACATCAATGGGCTGTTGGTTGTGGAGGTAATTATACAGAGAGAGGGAGGGAGGGAGGGAGAGAGAGAGAGAGACACAGAGAGAGAAATTAAAGAGAGACAGAAAGGAGGTTATATTGGAAAGTTGTTATGGATTCGGATGTAAAGGTGTAGGGTTGAGTGGGTTGGGTTAGGGTTGGTAGCGCTGCGGGTGATAGTGGCCGGAGAATGGGGGCGAACGGTGGTGAGGAGGGTTTTGTCAGGGGAGGCGGAGGAGTTGTGGTGAGGGTTTTGTCAATATACCACCATATTCTACAAATTAGTATCCAATAATGTTGTTATTATTATTATTATTATTATTATTATTATTATTATTATTATTATTATTATTATTACACATATTGTCCTTTAACGAGGGTGAAAAGACAGGATTGCCCCTCACGTGAGGGGCACGTGAGCAGCTTAACCGAGTTTTTTAACTTGGTTTGGCCTAAAGGACATAGGGTGTAACAAGTGTATAAAAGAAAGGACATAAGGAGTTAAAAATTCAAAAAAAGGACATAGGATGCAATTTCAGGTAAAACTAAAGGACAATCTGTGTAATTCTCTCTATATCTTAATACTTTTCAAAAGAGTTAATAGGTACATTTAAAAAACGACGCAAGTGCAAATTTTGTCCATGATTCAAAATACCTTATACTTGCTACACATCATTCCAATGCTCATTGGTCTGTCTTAACTCTTTTGGCTTGTTGTATCGGATCTAGCATCAAACAAGATTATTTTAGGTTTTATCTCGAGCTCGTTTAAGCTAGATTTGGTTCGAACTTTTAGCGTGCCGATCTTGAGTAGTACAAGAGCAGCAACTTGTTTACACCCTAAAGGTTTCAACCATTTTTAGTTCTCTAACATTATCTATTAGAATTATTTAAGTGACATGTTTTTTTGTGTAACAACCTCCTAAATTACACAACAATTATTCATAGCCATTATATCTTTTAGAGTAAATAGCCATTTTCGTCCCTGTGGTTTGGTCCAGTTTGCCACTCCAGTACAAAAGTTTTTTTTTTTTTGCAATTCCTTACCTGTGGTTTGGATTTTTTTGCCAAATTCGTCCTTTTGACTAACTCAGTTAAAAAATCTCGTTAGTGTCAGGGGTAGGGTTGTCTTTTTACACCTCAGGGACGAATTTGGCATTTAAAATCCAGTTAACCTTGAGGGACTGAATTTGCCAAATGATGAAAGTTTAAAAATTTTGATTTCCCTCTCCTGCTTCCCACGTTTTTTTTTTCCGTTCACATATTCCGGCCAAATTCAGGTCAATCTCCGGCGAGACCATAAAATTGATTTTAAATGTTTTATTTTGACTTTTAATCGCGCCCATACGTCTCTCCACCTGTTCCTATCCATTCTGTGTCTTAATCGTGCATTTAAACAGTTGTAACTGTGTAATTAATCGAGTTTTATGAATGTAACCAACCGAAAGCTTTAAAACGACTCAAAACACGTCTTTTAAACATCCATTATATAAACTGAATACACCATTTGTTTTCTGCACCTCTACGAACCCATACCGAGCCGCCATACCAGAACCGAGCACAACCATTACTGAACCAAGACCCAGATTGACCCGAGCCCCTAACCAGACCCGAAACCACCACCGCCGCTGCTACCTCCTACAACCACCACCATCTCCGGCCAACCACCACCAAGATCTGACCCCAAACCTTCCACAACCACGTCTATAACCGACCTGAACCAAGCAAAACCACCACCGGACTCACCAATAAACACGATTGGAACTACAACCCGATCGGAACCCAACTGAAACAAAACCCTTTCCACCGGAATAACCACAATCTAACCCGAACCTGTCCATATTCGTCACTGTTTCTGCCCGTTTTTGGCCTGGAAGCCGCCGCCGTCACCACCAAGCTTGGTGGCGGCCGGTTGTCTATAGTAACAGAGGGAGCGAGAGAGGGTTAGGGAGAGATGGTAGAGAGAGAGAGCTCGAATGAGAGAGAGTAGAGAGAGAAAGGGAGGCGGGTATGGTGGCTGCACAAATAAGGAAGAAGAAGATAAAGGCTTTAAATAGCTAGGGTTAGAGTTAGGTAGGTAGACACCGCGTATCGAACCCGTAATCTCGCGAAACGTCTCAGCTTAGATTTAGGCTCGATAAATAGTTATAAAAATTAGTCGGTTTTATTCGAAATTAGAAATATAACTAAACCCATCAAATGTAAATTTTATTTTCGTCGCCTGACAGATGCGTTCGACGCACGCGTTCTTTTTTTTTTAGAAAACATAATTGTAAAATAAAAATAAATATGTTTAAATGCCAAATTCGTCCCTGAGGTGTAAAAAGACAACCCTACCCCTGACATTAACGAGATTTTTTAACTGAGTTAGTCAAAAGGACGAATTTGGCAAAAAAATCCAAACCACAGGTAAGGAATTGCAAAAAAAAAAAACTTTTGTACTCAAGTGGCAAACTGGACCAAACCACAGGGACGAAAATGGCTATTTACTCTATCTTTTATTCTACAAGGTTAACAACACCTGAACGCCTTACCCTTTATTCTGCACCCCACAAACACGAAAAACAAATGAAGTTCTGCCAACCACATGGCTAGAGCTAGTTGTTAGTTTAGTAATATAAAGTTAGTCACTACAACATCAAAGACTCTGTGGCCCAATGGATAAGGCGCTGGTCTACGAAACCAGAGATTCTGGGTTCGATCCCCAGCAGAGTCGTCTTCTTATTTTTTATATCATAGCAATTTTCATATTTTTTACAACTATTATTTTTTATTTTATTCGTAATATCTCGATGGGTGTATGACAAATACTTTTAGAAATTCTTGATTTAACAGGAATAATTGTTTTACAATTATATGTAAGTTCTAAGATTTGCTCACTAGTCACCAATATAATAATACTTGTGTAACTTCAAAAGTATTACATTTTACGGATTTATAGCTTTTCAAATTAATTTGACATACGAGTAAATAAAATTTACAACTTTCTAGATGATATTTACAACTTCCTAAATAATATTTACAAATTTCTAAATAGTAAATAATACTAATGTAATTCATAAACATTTCAACAGATTTTTATTCATCAATATAATGGTATAACTCGTTAAATCTGAAAATATGATTAAAAGAAATACTAATTAACTACAGATCTTATAAAAAGTTTAATATGTATAATTTGTAGGACTTAAATGTTATGTTATGAAAGAGCTTGGGCTAAAAGTTAAATGGGCTTAGTAAGTGTCCCAAGAAAGTTTCGGGCCGACCCAAAGAAATTTCCCAAAGAAAAACCTAACTGATGGGCTGTGTTATCTTGGTGAATTGCTAACTTGACCGGAGCCTCATTCGATTGGTTATTGCGTAGGTGACATGGTTAATACAATTGCAAACCGTTTATGGTGGTGTACCGGGCGTGAGAGCTGCATAGATCGGAATGCACGACTATGAGGGTGTTTGGTAGCCTAAAAATCTATTTCAAAACGCAACCCAAAACACTAAAAACTGATTATTTGCGTTTTTCAAATGCAATAATCTAAAAATCCATTTCAGAATGCAATCCCAAACACCCCCTATAAGGTGGAGATGAGCACCAGGAGTTGCATTGAGTGTTGTTTACAAATAATCCTTAAGTCATCGGTTTAGCTGGAACTTGTCGATGGTGATATGGAGGGAGAGAGACTGAGAGAGAGTCGTCTCAAAGGCGAAACTAGAGTTTAGGTTATGCTGGACATGTCATTGATTAATGTTGGCAATGACTGTATACGACATTGTTTGGATTCCTTAGTTGTCACAAGCTACATATGCAAAGGATTTCTATTAGGCAAACTCAGTTAAAAGAGTGATTAACACTAGGAATCAGAAGGGGCATGTTTGGGGATTTCCCCTTATTTTAACTCTAATCAGAAGGGGCATATTTTAACTCAAACCGAAAAGGTTCCATTCTAGATAGCATCCCCTTTATTTATTTTCTTGAAGTGAGGCCCACTTTTCGTTGTTAATCGTTATTGTGTTAACACTCCTTCAATCCCCCCCCCCCCCCCCCCCCCCCCCACACACACACACAGAGGTACTCTGCCAATTGTGTGGGAGAGCTATTGGGCTGAGGTGGCTGGAGACGCATACCACCCAACGTAAGATATGTTTATAATTTGTGAATTATATTTTTTTGACCTCATGTTTTCTGATATTATATTAAAACAATTTGTTTTATATTTTTTAGATCACAGAGTATGTCGAATACATATCTTATTACATTTGACTTACAAATTTCTTATTAAACTAGTAATGCAAAACCAACTCTCCATTTTTGAAAAAAAAAAAGAAGATAATTTTAATAATTTCTTTAAACAATTAATTACAATAACAAGCAATAAAACTTGACACCTTTAGAAATACTTGAAAGGATACATAGACTTAAATAAATTTCAAAAGACATTGAAGGAGTCTGGACGGTGATGCATAATGTTTGTTTGATTTAGAAGAGAAAAACTAGAAAGGATACATATTTCAAAAGACATTGAAAGGGTTGTTATCACCCCTCTACTCATGAGTATATATCTCAAGCAAAACACATTTAGGTTACGAGAGCTTAAACTTGTTATTAGACTAGCTCGTTTACACATCTTAATTGCTATAAAATTTAGGGTTGCTATTACGCCTCTACTTAGGGGCTGCTTGGTTGATTAAGTGCTGAATCATTAAGAGGTCTGTATGGTTAAGTGCTGAATCATTAAGTTGGACCTCTTAATGGTTAGTTTTCTTATCCCACATTGGTATGAGAGTTTCATTAAGGTTCAGCCTAGTTCAGTGCTTAATGATTCAGTGTTTAATGGTTCAGCAACATCTCAAGTCTTAATGATTCAGCCTTAACCATTCCATTCAGAGGCTGAAACAAACGCACTGAACGCTGAATTATTCAACACTGAATGGTTAAGAGCCTCATTAAGAGGCTACCAAACAGCCCCTTACTGTCTCTCTATACATGAGAGAGACTATAAAGGGTGTTGAAATCACAACCCCACAAAAAAATTAATAATAATAATAATAATCCTTATTTTACATTTCCTCGTAGGTTGTTAAGGTAGTTTAATAAATTCCCGCTACAAAATTCCCATGAAAAGGAAGGAAGTTAAAAGTAAATCTTTACCGTCGTCAACTACCCTCACGACAAAACCCACCGATAGTGACGCCAGTGGACGCCGTCAACTAATGACGTCAACCTGTTTCTTAGTCCCTTAATTTCACACGTTTTTCTAGTACGTTATTCGTCCCTACATAATAATAATAATTATAATCATCAACAAACAAATACCCACCTCTCAAAATTCCATTTTTATCAAAAATAATAACAAATAAACACTAGAAACCAGTTTTAACTAAGTTCTTTGACTGTTTGTTTTTGGATTCAGGTATGGTTTTTGACTTTTTTTAATTCTAGTGTGATTTGGGTTTTTTGTTGTTTAATCAGTTTGCAGTTGGTTTCAGTATTGTGTATTCAATTCTACAGTTAGTTTGAATATTTTGAGTTCAATTCTGCAGTTAATTTGATTATTATTATCCAAAGATGACGATTGGAAGTCGAAAAGCTGTGAAAGAACATAGATCAAGTGAAAACATACAACCAATTGTCGATGAGAAATCGCCGTTGTTGCCCACCACGAAAGGCGAGGAACCAGGTCTCAAGGAGTTCAATGGAGCTTCTTTTACTGGTGCAGTGTTTAATCTATCAACCACAATTGTGGGTGCTGGTATCATGGCTTTACCTGCAACCATGAAGATTTTGGGGCTTATACCTGGAATTGCTTTGATCATCTTCATGGCGTACTTGACCGATGTTTCGATCGATCTGTTGATCCGGTTTAGTAGAGCCGGGAGATCGGTTTCGTATGGAGGTGCTATGGATGATGCTTTTGGGAGAATTGGTAGAATAATGTTGCAAGTTTGTGTTATGGTTAATAACATTGGTGTTCTTGTTGTCTACATGATTATCATTGGTATGATTTGGTTTCAATTCGTTGTAGGCTTGTAAACGAACTGAAGGTACACGAACATGACATGTTTATATTTGTTCGTTTAACTTTAACCGAATTAAAAATGGAACACAAAAAATTAAATGAACAGAGGTTTCCTGTTCGTGTTCGTTCGTTAAAAAAAAAGTATTTGTGTTCGTTTGTTTAGAAACGCACTTTTTTTTAATAAAAATTTTTTAAATTTCATTCCATAGTAAAAACCAAGTTACATCTGGAAAGGCACATGTTCGTTTATGTTCCTTCGTTAACAGTATAAACGAACGGTTCATGAAATGAACAGGCATAAATGAACATAGATAACAAAACACGAACGAACATAATTGACCGAACACCAATTAAATTAACGAACATAACGAGCTTTCCGTCAAACTAACCAAGTTACATCTTGAATTGTGTGTTATAGGTGATGTGCTTTCTGGAACAACTTCAGATGGTGTTCATCATGCTGGTGTTTTACAAGGGTGGTTTGGTGAACATTGGTGGAACGGTCGGTTTTTCGTTCTTCTTGTTACTACGCTCGTGATATTTGCCCCATTAGCGAGCCTAAAGCGCATTGGTTAGTCTTTTTCGTTAGTTGGCAAGTTTTTCGGATCAAAGTTTGCGTCTTGTTTGTGAAAATCTATACATTTTTTGATGCAGATTCTTTGAGCTATACGTCTGCGTTATCAGTAGCACTTGCAGTCGTGTTCCTTGTGATCACTGCTGGTATTACGATCTATAAGCTAATAGCAGGAAGTATTATGATGCCTAAATTGTTTCCTGATATCGTTGATTTCACATCGGCGTTTAAGCTCTTCACCGTTGTCCCTGTTCTTGTCACGGCTTACATTTGCCACTACAACGGTATCTATACGTAGGGATTAGTTGTATTGCGTTGTCAGGTTGGATCGTCGAACCCTAACATGACCCAAATATTCTAGTCGTGTCAAAAATCTAACCCGGACACACTTAAAAACATGTAACCTGAACTCAACCCAAAATCTTATTATTTTAGTGTTTCAAATTTTGCAGTTCACACGATCGATAACGAACTTGAAGACAATACCAAGATAAAATCCGTTGTCAGAACATCGCTTATTCTCTGTTCGTCTGTTTATGTGATGACAAGCCTTTTCGGGTTTTTGCTATTCGGAGATGGGACACTCGATGATGTGCTTGCAAACTTTGACACACATCTTGGGATCCCGTATAGCTTGTTGCTAAACGATGCTGTTCGTGTAAGCTACGCAGCCCATTTGATGCTCGTTTTTCCTATTGTGTTCTTCCCGTTAAGACTGAACTTGGACGGACTACTTTTCCCTCGCAAAGGTCCGTTAGTGTCGGATAATTTGAGGTTTGCATCGATCACAGTTTGCCTCATCGGTCTCATCTTTCTGGGTGCGACTTTCATTCCAAGCATCTGGGATGCTTTTCAGTTCACTGGAGCAACAGCTGCAGTTTGTATCGGTTTTATCTTTCCGGCTGCTATCACTCTCGGGTAAGTTATTGTGTACTTAGTTTAGTTGTGTGCTCGAGCAGGAGTGCAGGACTCTTGATAAATGTTCGTTTGTGATATCAGGAATCGTTATGGAATTGCTACTAAGTGGGACAAGATCCTAAGCGTTTTCATGATCGTTCTTGCTGTTTTCTCGAACGTTGTGGCTGTTTATAGTGATGCATTGGCTTTGATCAAGAAGAATGGACCGAGCACTGAATGACGGGTCTCGCCACTCGCTTAAGGTCTGATACTGTATAGAGTGTGAACATGTGTGCGATTGTTGTCATTTGTTCGATGTTTATATGTATCGATTCTAAAGATTTATATAATTTAAATTTAATTGGCATGTTACATACACCAATGTACACAGCTAACAGAAACTAAAAAGATATTAAGAGTTATTAGTGATGGTCACAAAAGGTACCAATCTTTTATGGTCTCTTCTTCTCCCAAGTGCGCAATTATCGAGCACGCGCCCAAGGATAAGTCGCGTGTTCTGCAAAGCTAACTCTCTAGGCGAAATACTTGATTCAGGAAGGCTAGCTTGTGCAGTCAGCATGGAACCTGGTCCAAACCCTAAACCCATGGCCTGTTGTAGCGGTCCACTACGAGCCTTGAAAGACGATTGGGGAAATAGAACCTTATCTTCGGTAGTGGGACCGTTCTCATATGATGCATCGTGGTTGTGGGTCCCAGTCAGGGAGCTGCAACTTTGTAAAAGAGCTTCGAGTACGCTAAGTGCTTCCCAACATAGAGTGCTTTCAACCAACTGGGAAACGATTGCATACATATGCGGGCTTTGAGCAGCATCCGTGGGTGTATGCTGAAGCAATGCTTTCATCATTAGGAGGATAACCCGTTGGTACTCTACGGGTCCTCGCTCTAGAAGCTTAAGTAGATGCCCGAATGCTAGTGCCGAGTGCTTTGGTAGCCACTTGTTGCATAACAATGGTGACACGCAAGCTAGTAGATTATCTATCGTCTTGATTTCCCCCTGTGAATAGGCCATGAAAACCGTTGCCAATTCATCCAATGATTTTGCTCGACACCAAATCGCTATGTTTGTTGAAACACTGCAAGCTTTTTGGTGTTGGTGTAACAGAGGTGACGCAGGACCGACAACGGCATCTTGGTTTAGCTGTAAACAGAGCCATGGGAGCAATCCGATGATGTGCATCAAGAGTCTCGTTTCTGGGTCCCCGAATATCGAGTCACAGGAATGGACAGTGATCTGTGAGAGAACCTCGATCGACACACCGTGGCTAACGGTTGACATTAGTCCTTTAAGTACGAGTGGCTGCACCCCTTCAAAAGCGGGAACTTTCCCACTAGATGGCGAGGTAACACCAGCGGTTTCTGATTCCGTTTTCAGGAAGTCGGTGTCAGCAACACTATGATCGAGCTCATCTCTTGGCATGCTTGAGAGAAGGACGTTTTCAGTGGTTCGATCCCAAAATGATAAACGGTCAATGACACGAGAAAACAGCTCGAGAACCTGGCAATAAACATGAACGAAATCGGTGTGCATCATAGCTACACAACCCCAGAAAAGCTGGGGGTAGAGAATCACCTTTTCCGGCTCCATATTTTCTACCATTACTTGCAATGTCAAAAGAATTTCCATAACAAACCCAAGAACCGAAGGTACTGGATTTGCAAGACATCTATGGAGGCACCGGAGAAGCGAGACACAAGCATCGTTAGTCACACATGGCCGTAACGCACGGTAAATCTGATGGGACCGACATGAGAGATGTCTCGATGTGCACTCCATGGCCCACTTAAGTGCCTCAGCTCCCCAAGTCTCTCTAAGGTCACCTTGGAAAAATATAGCATCCACCATGCTCTGTACGAGTGCTGACAATAGTGCTGCACTCGGGAGCTCAAATTTGATTAGAGTTGGGTCCTCGTTTTCCCACATCATGCTCCCACGTTTCGACTGGACATACTTTATTAAACTAACAACCTGTTGCTTATTCTCGCCGTCACTATTTTCAACATCATAAAGCTCCAAATGGCGGCCCGCAAGAGAATACAACAAATTAACAAGCAAATGTTGGCAATGTTCCAGCACGATGTCCTCTGAGCTATCCATCGAGACAAACGTGACATGAAAAAGTAGCGGTAAATGCTCCCGGAAATCTTCATCATTCTCATAAGCAATTTCAGCAAGTAAAATCAATGCGATATCAGCATGGGTTAACGAATGCAGTTGATGTCCTTGTAGAGCTGAGTGAAGTTCCTTAGCATTGACACCATGAGTCCCACCAGCAGGATGCATACCGTCAATTTCTGAATTTGGAGTGTCAAAATGGTAGTCACCACTGTCTCGAGACATATGTCGGCTTCGCATACTTCCGTTCACACTTCGAACCCCCATTAAAGGTCCCGACATGTTTACTAAAGCTGGAATGAGTTGACCGGACCGCCCAGCGGTTACAGGAACCACGTTCACCTTGGGAGCCATTGGGGTCAATGGACCTGAAGCACTTCGCCCGCCTACACTTGAGGTTCTCCAGCTTAAGCTTCCAGTGGTATTTCGTAATGGGCCATCAAGAGATCCCCTGACCAGTAAAGGTGACATATGAGGCTGGTTGTCAACCGCTGCAATCTGGGCCACTGCTGAACTCTGGGAGAACTCCAAAACATTATTTCCGTTGACTTCACCCTTGTCTGCTGGTCTGAGTGGTTCCATGCTATCTTCGAGCATACGTTGAGCCAACTGGTAAACCAAGTGGTCAATGGTGCCCTGAGGACATATCCGAGCTAGATATAAGCTAACTCGTTTAGCAACGGAAAAATATGTAGCAAACGCGCCACTTATTTCAGCAGATGCATTTGAATCACAATCTTCAACTCCTTTAGTGATTAAAAAATCCAAAACCGGGCGTATATTCCGGGCCTTACTAGCGATAGTACTCCAGAGCTTCTCGATTTCATCAGGAAACTGATCACCGTGCCTCCATGTCACATAATAAAGACTTTTCAATAATCGCTCACTCCACCCCGAGTCTTTGAGTTTCCAGAAATTAAGGTTCTCAATCCATGGAGCCATGCATGTTAGAACCTGATGTTGAGCAATTATATCAACAGCATCAAGTTGCCTCTGCATGATTTCCTCACAAAGAAGCTGGCTTAGCTCAGGATGATCTTTGGCAAGTTTGCAAGACAACTTGTACTGGAATTGTTGGTAAGAGTCGGGAAGATTGCCAACGACTGCCGCCTGATAACTTCCCGACCCCTCGATTTTATCTTCAGCCCATTCGCGGACAGATAATGTTTCAAGCATCTGTAAAGCATCATCACGGATCTGTCTAGACGGGTCCACCACTTTGTATAGGATCAGACTTAGTAGTCTCTGGATTTCGCATTTAGGTATCTCTTGGCGCATGTAGACTTCAGCTAATACACTGAAGTAGCCATCTGCTATAGCGGCATCAGAATAGTAGCACTGAAACACCAAAAAGAAGCTTTCAGTCAGACCACAAGCAACAAGAATTTCATTTTCATGCAAAGATGTGCCTACCCTAGGATAATGTTCAGACATAAAGCTCGGAAAATGGGTGGGTCAAGCGGCTTGAGTAATAGGTTAAAACAGGTACTTTTTTGTTGGAGTCAAAACAGGTCAGGTTGACACCAAAAACCCCTGGTTAGAAACATTATAATCTATTTGTGTCAAAACAGGATTACAAAAATTATATATGAAAAAAAATTATATATAAAAAAATTACATATAAAAATTTTTTATCTGATTTTCTTAATGATATGATTTAGGAGATCCTATGTGTTGAAAGTACACTTTGGGATACTGTTGGCTTTGATTGAGCCCTTTGACTCATTTCACCTGTTTTCTTTTAAGCAATCTTTTTTTTTTTACATTTTTTCTGTTTGACTCATTAGAGGTGATATGCCGAATGAACCCATTCATAAGTAAAATGGGCCCAAGCACTTCTACTTGGACAGTTTCTAAAATAAGAGACATTATCCAAGATGAGTTGTATCAAATAATATTCTGGAAAAAGTTGTATGTGTCAAATTAATAGGTAATTAAAGAAAAGAATAGGTAATCAAACAAAGTGGATGGTGAAATACTTCATGAATATAGGAGATGTCTGACCTGATCGATACATGCAGGAAACAAGTCTAGATTCGTAAGAAGAAGATTCTTTAAAGCCATTTTAGCAAGGGAAACACGAAGATGACCACCACGGTTCCTATCACGTCCAGGGGCTCCTCGCCCGCCTTCTGCTGTGTATTTAGTATAAGATGGGGTTCTTGGATCAACAGGTGAATAACCAAATGGAGCCCGGGGTGTGGGCTCAATGAAGAGACTATTAATCCAAGCAATAACCCGACCACTCATTTTTCTTGCATTGTCATCAAAGCATGGCCCGTATAACAGGGAAGCCATAGCATTCATGGATGCCCACTGAATAGCTTCAACTTGTTCAGTCACTTCTTTATCGAATGAAATTTTATCATTGGAATCTTTTGACCGAGAATGTTGACTAGACTTGTATCGTTCAACCTCACGTCGATAATCACTTGCGCTGTCTTGACTCCATGTGCTACCAGATTCGTCAGACCACGAGAGAAGAAGATCAAATAATCGTTTTCTAGTTTTGGGGTCAAATTTCTCTGATTTTGACTCCACAAACTCTGGAGCTAGTGACCGTAGTACACAAGCCAGTGAATAGCGAAGAGGTTGCAATTCTTGAAAGCTCTCAAGAGGTGAACTTGAGATTAATCTTGTAGTTTCATCGATATACTTCATATAGTGAAGACGGAATACTGGCTTACGGCCTAGCATGCCAGGCCAAATGTTCTCCGCAACACTTCTATATATATTTGCAATGCGGATTCGGAGTTCTTCACGGCGAGGCTTTTGACTCTGCATCAACACAAGTTAAGATGTTTATATTGTTGGAACCAAATGAAAATCCATGATCCCCCTCCGAAGTAGAGTTGGGAATTTCAACCCGTATACTTATGAATACATATGGTTTGTGTTTTATCACAAACATGTCAAATCAAAATTCGATAATAGGGAAATGGGTCAAAAAGGTCGCAAGTCACCCAAATTCAATCTTTAATGCATAAAAAATCCCAAATCATTCTATCAGAATATTATTGTTCTACTATTGTTTTGTAATCATAATTAATGCTTAGTTATATATATTTTCCCCTTAAAGTAAGACAAAAGCCGGTTGGTTATTAATAACAATAATCTTCTTTTGCATGCAAAGAGAAACATTCAATAAGCATAAAACATAAAAATTGCCAAACTCCTTTCTCTCATATAGCAGAAACTACATCTGCAAAAGGAGTAGAAGCTTTATCCACTTGGGAGGGAAATGCTTTTTGAAACAAAAGTAAAATCTTATCAGGAGAATTACGTATTTATAAAATGGAGACCTGACAGAAAAAATAACTCATACCTTCCATTTTGGTTTTCCATCTGTTTCCAAAGAAATATCATCCATGAAAGATGAAAGCTCACTGAACATTATTTCACACACTTCCAGATGTGAATGCCCAAGAGCCATTGTTGCTGCATGCTGAAATGCGAGAGAAAAAAAAGGAATATCAACATTAACAGATGTGTGAAGCATCAAAAGGCGCATCTGTTGTTTATATAGTTGTCTAGGACTCACAACATTTGGTTCAGAACCAGATTTTAGTGAGGGGAAGATAAGACGAAATAGTTCCCGTGTTGTTGCTGCACCAGCTCCTTCCCTTCCAGGCGGACATGAACATGCAAACATAGCATACATCAGCCATTGATCTAGTTTGCTGTCTCCTTCCTGAAACTGATGAGCCTTTCCCCCCAATTCAACAGGTGTGATATATTCAAGTCGCTGAATCACCTCCAGCCTGACAATATATCATTCTGAATTTTAATTGTGACTCTTAACCACTAAGGGTTAAAAAAAAGCAAGTGAAGGAAGGAAATTTGAATTACTTTGCTTCTTGAACAGACGCAGGGCACAGCACTGCACAGTATTTGACAAGCTCACTAAGACATCGAGCCCATCTGTTCTTATCAGGGCTTTCAAAAAGTATAGACTGTAGTGTTACATCAGGAGGTACTACATCAGATTCTCGTCTAAGATCAATAGGACGCCCGGAATCCCAGTAGCAGCTTTGAACGATGTCATCCTGTTATATTAAAGGCAAGCTTAATACAAATAACACGTAAATGAAGTAATCAAGGTGAGGTATAAGTGGAAGTAAACCCACCCCGTTCTCTTCTAAAACATCAATTATAAATATTGGTTCGGCTTCGTCTTTTGTTAGATCTGATCTTTCATTTAAAGATAGGTTTCGTATATCGTTCCGTAGGGCCCGCACACAGCCAAGTAACTCTAATGCTGTGTGTCTAATCTGACTATCAGCAGAACTAAGGAAGATAAGACCAACGGCATCAATCTCTGAAGCACGATACTCGATGGGTTCTCCTTGATGAAACGAAGATCTCTTAAACCCTTGTTTTTTCTGCTCGTTTTTTGCATTCGAAACATCGTTTTCAATCACATCATCAGAGAGACAAGCTCTCCAGAAACGCATGAGTTCCAAAAGGCGTCCCAATGATGTTTGGATGAGGAGAGGGAACTCATCTGGCAACTGTAGGATGAAATTTGCCATACCTCTCATAACTGCAAATCGACGGTGGGGAAGGTATTTCACAATCCGGTTCAGTACTTGTACCGCTTCCTCACGAACACCAGGATCGATACTTATTCCGTGTTGGGGAATAATCTCGGTTATTTTATCACTCCTACCAACTTCTTCAATCAAGTAAGGTATGCACTTTAGAACCGAGCGAAATAGATATCCTTGTGGTTTGTCCTTGGTAACAGCATCTGGATAAGATGCCACTTGTTAGAAATAAAGATAATGAACCGTGGAGAACCGTGATTACATGAAAATTACCTATAGTTGTCTTTGAAGAAGTGAGAAGAGCCTGACTATAAGCCCGATTGCATGATCTCAAAATAGACTCAATTGCAGCTTTAACTTTTGGAACATAATGGCCTAAGTTATGAGCTGGCAAAGAAAAAAAAAAGATTTTAAAAAATATGTGATTTTCAGAAACAGCCTTTGAAGTGCAAAAGGATTGATTAATCACCATGAAGGATTTCCAAGCCAACATGTTGGCTTGTGGGAGACATTGCAATGGCAAGTAAAGCACGAAGACCAATAACCTTTGCTTCACTAGGGCTATCTTGTTTAAGCAATTCTAAGATCACATGATTTGTAGCAAAATCAAGGTTATGTTCAGCCATAGTGACACAGAACTCAACAACTTTATCATGTTGCACGTCCTGTGTAAGCATCCCTTTCCTGAGAATTGTCAGAAGTTGAGCTGTCACGCTGTCCAGGTAATCCCATACAAATCTTGGTTGTTGAGTTTTCCCATGAACACTCAAATAAAATCTTAAAACACGGTGAAGACAGTCCAGGGCCATGAACCGGTTGTTCTTGTCCTGTCAAAATAAGCCTAAACTGTGTCAACTGGCAATGATACGGAGGTAGTCTGAAAAGAAACACCTTTTTAGTTCCCCTCAAACACGTAAGAAGGGAACGGAACCACAAAAGATATATGTTTGAAAATAATCAGATAATAAGATGTTACGAGTGTTTGGAAAATTATGGTATTTTAAGGAATTAACAGAATGGCCAAAAAAGAGATATTTTGTGAAATATGAGTGTAAGTCCCTAACTAGTATGACACTTATCATTCTGTCCTTAGATAATCAGATAATCACAAGCATACTCCGCTTATCCGTACATAAAAAGGTAAATTGAATAGTGAGACATCAAGTAGTAATAATCAGATACAAAGTTCTAAACGCAAATCCAAACAGCCCCTTAGCTCGAATGTTGAGTTAAAAATGTTACCCTAAGATGTTTATACAGTTGTTCCATATGAGTGCCAAAGTTATTGAGAAAAACCACAGGATCACCAAGACAGAGAAGCAAGGTCACCAAAGGATAAGCAACCTAACACAAAGGAGAAGCAGCAGCGTCATAATAAAAATTAATATAAGAAAATCAGGTAACCTTTTTTAAAGATAAAGCGAGTAACTTACAGCTATATGTTTGCTCTGTTTATCTGTCCAATGCATAAGTTGGACTCTTATCCGCGCAACAGCTTCATACCAGAGAGTAACTGCAGGGTCTACACCAGGTGGAGGCCAATTACCTTTACCACCATCTGCAAGTGGTGCTAGAATGTTTGACAGCATATTACAAAGGGCATGATGAAGTTCACTCTTTCGTTTATGAGGTGCACGATTAAGAGGATTGGCTTTTGCTACAAAGGAAGCTGAGGCGTTTAACCCAGCCTCTGTCTTCACCTAGCAGAAGGTGTATTACTATGTTGTTCTCTCAAAAATAATATAAATTTAAAGTCAATAAAAACCAACTGTATTTAGCATGTACCCCAAGTTTTAGATAGCGCATTCCATTAATGATACTGAGTGTTTCACTTCGAGCAGCGCTAGTATCAATCCGCCGAGTATCGAGTTCATTGAAAAATCGCCCAGTTACAGAACTAAACCTGTTGAAGGATAGCAAATGTAAATGTGTACTCTTATGGTTATGGAATCACTTAAGGGTATACGTCAGAAATTGTGTCTAATTAAGAACTTTGTACAGCTTTACCTGATTCTTGATAGAGCGCCAAGGAGTTGTGCAACTAGGTCTAGAAGAAGACCACGCAAATCAACCAACGACGGATATTCAACCTGACTTACAACCCTGCAATAAACAACTTTTTAGTTTTGTAGCGGGGTGGAGTATCTGGAACAAATATATGCACCTATGTAATTATGGCACCTTAATGTCATGGGGTTATATATCTTAGTTTCGGCACAATGCACATGGAATTAGAAAAGATGAAGGTTATAAAGCCAATATGACGTTACCTGTCAGCATTTATCAGCCAATCAAACACAAAGTTTTCAAGTCCGAGCCAAAGTTTTTCTGCAGAGACAGTAAGCCTCAGGATATCATGACTTAACTTTAAAAAACAAAATTAATTATGCAGATGCTGAACCTGTAAGTCCTTCTTGTGGACAACACTCCACAAAACGAATGCATGCTGAGCAAAATATACATTCCACAGCAAGCTGCTCCATTCAGGGGATAATAGTTAAAGATGCAGAACAGATAGCAGGAATAATAAACTGGTCAATGGGTAGTATTCATGAATCAAAGTGGAGCAGAAGCATTTACAAAAACAGGTTGCTTAACCGCCTCAACTTTTAGAGTTCATTCATGACAACCAAAATTAAATGCTAATGTGTAGCAGTCATACTATATAGACATTGGAGGATGCACTCAAATGTCAGATGTCAAAACAATTAATGTTTTGCTCATGCTGTTCTCACATTTAGCCAACTAGCCAAGCTATTGCTTTTTAGTTAACAACATGGTATCGGTAACAAAAACATTAAATAGTGTATTCTTAGAGCATTCGCATCAGCTACACCATTTTTTACCCTATACTTTAACTAAAATGCGTACTTTTCAAAATTTCTCTCATTTCAAAAAAACCTCCCACGTCTCATCCACCATTTTTATATTTATCTTACGCACAAACACTTATTTTATTATACTCCTCGTTTTTATACAGTCACAATAATTTGATGGAGGATGAATAGTAGCGTTTCATATATAAAGTTAATGCAGCAATTTCTCATCTTACAAAAATAGGGTGTAGATATGGTGATTCTGATGTGGAGTGAAAAAGGTTGTTTACTAGACATTTACCTTATATTTAAAAAAAATAGGGGGAGATATGATGGAGCTAATGTGAATGCTCTTAAACAAGGTACATAGCCATAGTGGCCTTCAGGGTCAAGACATACAAACCTTTCTTTGGAATGTAGATGCATCATTTGCACCTTTGGGGGACTCACTGATAAAAAAAACAAGATATCAGTATATCACATGGTCAACTACATATGGAAAGACTCATGAAGCATTTTATAATAATGTATTTAAGCTCAATTTAGCGAGATATGCAACTTAACATGGTATAAATGTATTTGGGATTTCACTGGCTCACAAGGTGACTAAAATAATGGTGTTAGAGAAACCGTTGAATTTACAAAAGAAAAAATTCATACAACCATTCATGACCGGTTATAAAACTAAAAGTGAAAAGAATCTCTGAAATTAAGACCACGATATTAAAGTAAAAGAGAAATGACTCCAAGATCGATCCAAATTTTTACTCACTGCAATTCTCTGTTTTTAAAATTTTCAATTATTCCCCTACCTAAGCCTAACATACATATACTGCGTTTATCGTGCAAAATTCCATATCTCTATTATCTCGTTTTTTCCTTTTTCCACTCAAGAATGTAGTCTAATATTAAATCATCACATGCAACACATCTCTAAAACCAGTCACTGAAAATGTCAAAAAGAAAAATACCCATGAATCATATACATGTATAAACGGAAAAACATTCATCAAAGACACACATTTGCACAATAACAATACAGTTTACAGACTCACGTTTCTCTCCACCGAAGTAGTGCTTCAAGAAGAGGTACAGGTGTGTGCCGTGCCACCATAGCTAAGGAATCCAATACTTGCTCATAGGCAGGATCTGATGGCCTAAGGTACTGTCCATCCTGTAGTTTCCCGCATTTGATAAAAGAAAAATTCATTAGAAAATCGTCCATATAAAGTTATAAAGCAACTTTTGTTTATAAAAAATGGCATACATGAAACAATACAAAAACATTATTTATATGGTTGAATAGGTACTACCATAGAAGCATATGTGAACCATAAACTTCAACAACACACACACACAAAAAAAAATCTGAAATTAAGTGCATACTGCAAACAATCTTTCACAAGCTCCTTAAGAGTCCTTTTGTACAATTGTAGTGGTAAATTATTGAGAGAGTTACATTATTTCACACTAGAAGACCATCACTTCAATAGCAACATGTGGTCGGACTTTAGATATTTTATTACTATACAAAATTTTGATGGCATGAGAGATCAATTTATTACCTTCATAGCAAAGTGCAAATTCAGTACCAGAAAATTCAATTTTTCTTGCCATGAAAAAAAGAGAGGGTTCTAAAAGCACGAAATGGAAAGAGAAAACTACTCACTTGCGCAAGCATGATTTCTACTTAAGAAAGATACCTATGGTGACAATATATAATCACTAAACTACACATAACAAGATTTCCACGTGCCGCAATATTATTTCTAGTTTCTATAGATGTCTAAGCATCCTATTAAATAATATATAATAAAAGTAAACCAAACATGTTAACACGACATTCTTCTAAGTAATCAACCCACCTTCTCCTGAAAGCCTGGGATCCACGCGATGCACATAATCGTTTGGAGTGAAATATTATAAATCAAGGTTTTGTCATCAACTACAATAACTTCCTTGCTGTTGCATACTAGCATTAGCATCAATATCCCTTACCAATTTCAAGATATTGACTGTAGATGTTAAGTTAAAACTCAGTCCATTGTTCATAGTTACTTTTAAGTGTGATTTCATATAGGATATAAGAGCAGCTAAAAGCTACTTAAAAGTGAATAATCCATAACTTTGTTTACAGTTTTGCCCCTATTCCCTAGTCATATCATCATATGCCAAAAGGGTGTGCCCTTGAAAAGAAAAATCTATAATAACAAATGCTTAAAAAAGAATAACTTTACTTCAAATGCATGCCACTACATTCCACATACAGCATAAAAAGTTCAAAACTTCAGGCGATATATGTTCTCTACCATAGACAGATTTTTTACTAGCAAAACATAATTGTTATGACATGTAGAATAGACTGGATAGCAAGATCCAATAGCCAGATTATTGTACATTAAACAGATATGTTAAAACTGAACAGGTAGTCAACTCAGTCAAACTTGAAACCACTTGCAAAGTCACTGCTACCTACTTGAAATGTAAGGTACCTTGAATTGCTAGATCTACCCAAATACCCCCCCCCCCCCCCCCCCCCCAATGCGGCATCAATTATCTTAAGGCTTCTTTTGAATATATACACTAAAACCACCGAACAACCAAAGCCGAATCAAAACCGGACTTCAGATGACATTTGACATTGACTATATCCCTACCAAAATCTACCAAAACCGAGTCCTCAAATAAAGACAACACAGCAAACACTCAAGGCTATACTGTTCATTTCGTGGAATGTAACTGAAATAAAACTGGAAATCACGCGGGAACTGGAACTTGATTCGGAATGTAGGTGTGTTCGTTTCACATAACATAATGGAATCTGGGTGGAACTGTTCCGTATGTTGTTGTTCAATTCCAATTCCTTCTTTTGTTGAACCGAACAATATAAGATGAACTAAGGCATGATCTGAACAAAGCAAACATCATTGACTGACTGACTGACACGAATTGAATAATTGATCACAACATGATTAAAATCAGCTACAATATTCTTACTCAAACCCTAATTATCAGCTTATGATTAAAAACTAAACACAATGTATATAACAAATTAATAACTGAGGTTAATGAATAAATCATCCAAACCTGTGCTTGTGCAGTTTCGATTCGACGCCTAGCGAGCGGAAGAAACCGTTGCAGCAGTGCATCAACAATTAACTTGGCTGCAACCCCTACCTTCATCTTCTTCACATAAACCCCCAAATTTATATATAAATCTCCAACTGATCACTACTTTTCACTTCATAACCAAACTTCAAGATCCTGAAACCATCCAAATGTTGCTCATAACCACAATTTAAACCATCAATTAACCAAATCAAGTTAAACAAAGTGTATCTGTATAATTAAAAATAATAATGATAATAATAATAATAAGCCCCAATTTATTCGTGAATCTAAAGATGTCATACTTTCGTTTGTTGTCAAGGTCTCTCTGCAACTTCTTCTTCTCTGTTGATGTTGTGATCTATGGAGCTTAAAATGAATTAGGCTTTAACACCATTGATGACGTCAGCGGAGCTCTAACAATTTAGTGTGTGTGTTTTTATTTTATTTTGGGGTCCAACTATGTCCTATCTGTTTTTATTTTATTTATGGTTGAGTATTGTTTGTGATGCAATAAATTGTAGTATGCCTTTTCTGTGATTTATTATCATAAGTTATTGATAATTATTAGAGTAAATTCCTTTTTGAGTCCCCGAGTTTTCTTGATTTTAACTACTTGAGTCCAACATTTTCATTTTTAACATTGTGAGTGCTTAAGTTTTAATTTTGTAACCCTTTGAGTCCAATTTTCTAACGACGTTAATCAAGCCAGTTAAGTATAGGGGTATTTCAGTCATTTAACACCTAGGTACAACTTTATAATGCATAATGTATTAGGAACAAGTCTTTAATGCATGAAGTTTTTAATAATATATAAATAAGTATATATATACACACACATAAAACTTTCTCTCTCCCTCACACACACAAACACACCTGCACCTCCACCATTGCCTCACCACCACAATCCACCCCCACCGCAGCTCCACCTCCGAACCACCCTCACCACCACTACAAACCTCACACCTCACCTGAAAACCCCTCATCGTCTTCCCTGAACCCACACCAACCCTTCCACCTGTTGAATAAAACAACACACACACACATAATACTTAGAAGATAGAGAGAGTGGAGCTGCTCATCGTCTGTTGAATAAAACCTCACCTGAAAACCCCTCATCGTCTTCCCTGACACCCTCTTCATATTCATCTCCAACATATAAAGATTTCACTCCATATACAATCCAATCCACTTCAATCCTCGCATATACCCTTCATAATAATCCAACCCCAGTATTCAACTTTGTATCTTTAGTCCTCTTGCTAACTAATTTGGGCATTTTATAAAAGAAAATTGCAACTTTTCTGTTCTTTGTATAAAAGATTGCAACTTTTTTGTTATCTTGAACAAATATTCAGTTTTAGGATCTGGGTTCTTCTTTAATTTAATAATCTTGATGATTATTTAAAAATAAGGGTTGTGTTCTTCTTTATCCCTTTACACAGATGTCAACAAACAGATCACCATCATCCTACTGGTGTTACAGATGCCGTCAATTCACCGCAGTCCCATCTCACCAACAAAATTCCTCTTTATTTTGCCCCGATTGCAACGGTGGATTCGTGGAAGATATTGATGGTGGTGGGTTACTGGTGCGCTAGGGTTCCGATCTGTTTAGAGATGGTGATGGCGGCGGTGAACAGATTTGGGGGTTATTTGACACAGATTCGTACAGACCTGGTCACGTTATCCGGTGAACAGATTCGTACAGATCTGTTTGGGCTGGTGGTTCGGGTTGTGTTGGTGGTGGTTCGGGCTGGTGGTTCGGGTCTGCAGTGGTGGTTTGGGCTGTTGGTGTTATGGTTCAGGTTAGGGTGATGTCAAGTGATGGTTGTGTTGATGGTGGTTCAACCATCGGTGGAGATTGATGGTGGTGGTGGTGGTGGTTGCTGAAAATGTATGATGGTGGTGGTGGATTTGGTACTTAGAGAGAGAGAAAGAGAGAGAGGGAGGTGAGAGAGAGAAAGGTGAGTGCAGATGTATGTATATATTATAATATAATAAAGTATAATATTTAATAATTATTTATTTTTAATGATAGGGGTATTTTGGTCATTTCATAAATATTAACAGAAAAAATCTAACAGAGTTAGAAAATTGGACTCAAAGGGTTACAAAATTAAAACTTAGGCACTCACAATGTTAAAAATGAAAATGTTGGACTCAAGTAGTTAAAATCAAGAAAACTCAAGGACTCAAAAAGGAATTTACTCTAATTATTATTAGTATGATTATTTGTTGATATTAATTGTAGGTTTATAATTAGGAATTCTTGTGAACGTGGAGTTTGAATGAGACATAAAAAAAAATTAGCAATCAATGTGTTGGTCGTTTTGACAATCAAGTTACATTTTAATGTTAACTAGGTGAAATTCTGAACGAATACTCATTATTTGAGTAATTAACCTTAAATAGAATGTGAATTAGTGGTCTATGTTTGTATATGACGCCAATAGATTCGATGATATACGTCTGTAAATAACGGGCGTATGATGTACACCATCTAGTCCAACACGTACGCCTTCTCAACCCACTCATTAACCTAATTCATCCTGTCTACCCTTTTTAATTATTTATTCACGTGAATCAAACTTGATATTGAGTATGGTGTGAGTAACAATCTTCCCTAAAACATTGGTGTCGATTTAACAAGATCTAGGTAATATTTTTTAGGAAAGATTCTTTGTGTGGTTAATGATGAAGGTCGAATCAAGGCGACGAAAGGTCCTTTAACTAGATCATATACTTTGTGAGATACAAATTCATATTGGCGTCTTCGTCGCCGCAAGCTATGAGAGCATTCAGTAGATCATCTCAGGATGTTTTGCCTTATACATTTAGGTGTGGTTGGATTATTAATTTTTTCGTTATCCAATATTGATTAAAGTTGATTAATAAAAACAAAAAAAAGAGTATATAAGATGATGGTCCATTTTCTTGTTCGGAATCAGTGTACATTTTTAATTTTAGTAAAATCTAATTTTATTATTTATTAATTATTAATATCATATATTAATCGACTAGTGGAAGCGTGTACACAAATATTAATTAAACCCTATTTAAATCACGTTAGTGATACAGTTACAATTTGTTTAAATAATTATGTAATCCAACCATAGGGTATTTAGGTTTATACATTTGATGAAAAACCGAAGAACACACATGATGGATCCGACAAACCTCACGCTAGTTGAGGAGTTCATGAGCACCCGAATCTGAATCAACACTTGAAACAACCGAAGACACCATGGGAACCGGCACAAAAAGCAAGACGGTACAACGATGGCGCGTACGGGTGACAAGGGAATCAGGCGATGCATGGCAGGTTCGGTCAGGTCAGCAGCAAGCTCGTGGGGCGTGCGGACCGAAGGGAGTCCGGTGATGCGGTGGCCGGTTCGCGATGGTTGATGTCGTGTGGATTAAAGGTTTTTATGTGACTTAAATTACTTTTATTTTAAAGTACACAAGTCCCGGCGGATACGCCAAACACTTGTTCAAAAAGATCTTTAAGTCAAAAACGTTTAAGTTAAAACACGTTGTCAAGTTTAAATTTATAAAATAAAACGATATTTGCGAATTATTCTAAATCCACACGATAGGCAAGTGTACTTATAGAGCGTAGTATAGATTTCCAGCAAGTACCGAGTATCAAACCCACAGACACAACTTCCCCTACTCAGCTCTAAGTTGCTTTAATATAAATAAAGATAAAATAAAGAAAGAGATTGAGAGTGACCAAAATAAAAATCAATACCGACACAAAGTGCTGCTTCGGGATCCAACTTTATCTTGGGACCGATTAATAGTAGTTAATTAATTAAGTGGTGTGAACAAGTGCGCACTTATGCTTAGCGTGGAGTTGCTACAGCATTCTCCAGAGGTAACTGTTATCGCAAGACGAGCTGTGTTCTTATTTTAAAATGAGGGTCTCCCAACCTGGTAAACTCACCTCTCAACAATGACAGACGGACTACTCAAGACTGTATGCATCCAACCCTGAAGAATCCACCTCCCAGTATTGCAATAATGACATTTAGACACTTAAAACTTTTATGGACAACTTGCCGGTGGCCGGAGCATGACCGAACAAGAAACCATTTGATATCATAAAAGAGTCATGACCAACCGGCACACGCTCATCTTTTACTTGAATTAATTAACTTTTTAAAGAGTGAATGATCTATTATTAACTGTGTGGCAGTATAATGATAAAAGAAAATAAAGACCGTTTTCTTTTAACACGGGTTCACCAACACTTAGCATGCGCCAAAGCTATCACATAGACCATGTAGCTAAGTCGCAAGATTAAGCATTGGTTTATCACTAGGACCAAGTATAAAGACCGTACCGACCCAAAGTGAGATCTTGATAGTAGAGGATTAAGTCTCTAAGTGTGTGTATTTCTACCCACAAATGGACCAATCGCTACTCGTGGGATTAGGTTAGCTCACAAGTGCATGGGTTATTACACACCATGGGTACACTCATGAGTCCTCCCACTTCCTACCAAGACACCCACAAGACCATAGACTAGTTAATTAGTTAGATAATTCATCAAACAAAGTTTTAAGTGAAAAGAATTTAATAAGAACACAACACCACTGATCAAAATAAAAACTACTATATAATCCATACCAAGATAAGTCTTCACCCTAGCAACACTTGATTAATCTAGCCTAACATTGGTTGTACAACTATCACACTATCTTGGGTGTATCAACAACACATAGTGGTGAATGTAGGTGGATTAAAGAAGGTGTTTTGGATGAGTTTTAGTGATCTTTCTCTCAACTCTCTCTCACCAAGTATTTATGGAGTGATCCTAGGCTCCAAATGTCACTTGCAAGACCCTAAAGATGGCTGGAGAGTGTGTGAACTCTAGTGGAATGGATGGGTGAAGGGATGCTTCAAAATGTGGGGTGGAGGCCTCTATTTATAGGCAAACTAGCTTAAGAATGCCCTCGACAAAGCTTTGGCACGCCCCTGCTCAGACAACGCGTACTGCTGCAGAGTCCTTTGTGCAGAATTGTCCCCCTTTGTGTCTTGCACGCCCGTGCCAAAGTCTATGGCACGCCCGTGCTTCCCGGTACATCTAACAGTCTTGTCAATTTTGGTCGGTTTTTGCCTTGGAGAACACACTGCTCTAAAGCACGCCCGTGCACACCCTTAGAGCACGCCCGTGCACATCTAAGATTTTCAGATTTGACTCCTGTTGACTTGGAAATGTTGACTTGTTGACCTGGAACAGCTGGCACAGCCGTGCCTGCCCAGAGTGCGGTCGTGCTTCATCTGGAACTTTGCAAAAAGTCTTCAAATCCTTGTCTTTTAAGCCGGTTTTCACTTCTTTTCACTTTTCACCTTCAATACCTGCAATTATCATCAAAAGGAAACAAACCGTGACAATACCAAGATAAAAGCCTGATTTCAGGTGATAATAAGGTGAAAACATGTATATAAAACCTGCTAATTTTGGGACTTATCAATGGTCTAGCGTCGGACAACAGATGGTGGGTCGAACAGGAGGAGGACTGTGGGGTGGTGGCAATTCACAATTTTATAGTGTTGGTTCATTCTTTTAAGAATTATGCATTGGAAACAACAATTCTTATGTGATGTTTTTTTCTATTCTATAACTAGGTTATATTTCGAAAGTTTTCAGAACAGACAAATCTAATAATAATTTAATAATAAGTGATAAAATGTGTGTTACGATGTAGCATAAAAGTTAATATACTATAATATGATAAAACAACAATTTTAATTATGTGAATAAAAATAAAACGTATATTAAAAAGATAGTGTACGTTTGTATGAGGAGCAGAGACTGAAGCAACCATTGCAGGACTTGATTGAGGCGGGGTCTTGAAGGTGTAGTTTTTTTAGAAATAACTAGCTTTAACATATTTTGCTCTAGATGAAAACAAAACTCTCATTTACAGTTTCATTTAATGTAAATAATTCATTAGAAACTTGTGTATCTCACAAGTTATAACATTTTTTGTTTTTTATTTATTATTAGATTAAAATTTTAATATTACATAAGGTTGGATTAATAAAATATTAAATGGTTTTTAATAAGTAGATATATAAAAAAATTTAGAAAATAAATATTAAATAAGTTAGAGTTAAACGCGAAATTATGATTTACTAATATTATTTATATGAGAGAGAATTGAGATAATCATAAGTTTTTTATTTATTATATAGTAAGGTAATAATAAAGATAAAGATTATAAATTAATAAATATTTGGTTAATTGGGTTATTTATAAACTAATTCTTTTGCTGAGAATTTAAGGGTGAGGATGCCGTTACCAAGTAACACGTGTCCCCACCCCAATCATTTTGCTATATATATAAATATATATTTTAGTACAGAAGAGTGATGAATAGGTGTCTTCTAGGGCAATTAATTGTAATCATCTTAAACCTTTTAGCATAGTGTCTTATTAAATGTACCACAACCCTTCTCTTACAGGGTTAAGGCCCTGTTTGTTTGCATCTGAATGACCTCTGAATGGGGTTTGGGACTGACCGATTAAGAGGTAATAGGATTCAGACCGTTTGGCGCGGACCTCTGAATTGAACGAGTGTCTGAATGGAGGTCTGAATGATTCAGAAATGGGCACAAGTCTGAACCATTCAGAGATGATCGTTGCTGTGCTCGTCAAAACCCACGACCCCTGTGCTCGTCAAAACCCACGATCACCCACCTCCGATCACCGCCTTGAATCCCCTGCTCCGATCACCCCTGCTCTGTCACCGCCTTGAATACCTGCTCCGATCGCCGCCTTGTGTGTGTAAGAAAAAGAATGAAAAGCAGAGGTGGGAGAGACGTCATGTTCCGGTCAGCTTCACCGGCGCCACCTCTCCTCCGTCAAAGTCGGAGTGCTGCTGCTGTTCGTCCCCGTCAAAGACGGAGCTCCGGTCAGCTTCACCGGCGCCACCTCTCCTCCGTCGCCTTCTTTCTCCCGGTTCTCCCTCTCTACTTTCTCTTTCTATCTTTGTTGTTTGTTGATGTATGTGGTGATTGAGGGGGGTGATGATGATGATGATGTAAAAGAGCTTTGTGTTGTGTGTGTGTTCTGTGGTGTTGCAGAGAAATGGTTTGAGGTGTGTGTAAGAAAAAGAAAGAGAAGCACATGTGTGTGTTTGTTTGAGTCAAAGGAAAAAGAAAGAAAATATTGTTTCTGCTGCTTCGTTCAAACAAATAAAAGAAAACAATAATATATGGTGAGAGAGATGAGAGAGGAGGGAGAGAGTGCATTGGAAAGATTCTTTCTGCTTTCGAGAGAGTGCACAAAGAAAAGATAAGTAATAAAGGATGTGATTTATTATTTTTTTTATTAAGTATTCAGGTGTCCAACTGTCACACCCTCAAATTCCACGTGCGGGGTTTTACCGCGAGGCGCATGACACACCAGGATCTCAGTCAACGATCACAACAAACATTCAACAAACATGCATTCATATATAAATATATAAACCAAAATATCATGCTTTGAGCTGTAAACCAGCAGCGGAAGCATTTCTTGTTTACAACCGAAAGACATATTAAAGTTTACAAAACATTGTTTATACGTTTCAAAATAATAGACGCTGTGCAAGACTCCGTGCGCCTATTCCATTGACTGCTACCTTAGCGACCTGAGAAAACATGCCAAAAAGATGTCAACATATAATGCTGGTGAGTTCACAGGTTTTCTTTTATAAACAAGTTTAAAAGTTTCCAAAGACCATATTCGTTACTACTAGGTTATAAGAACGTTAGCTAGACGTTAAGTTGTTTTACTACTACGGTTGGGAACCATTACTAAACACCGTCTACTGTCTGCCCAGACTGTCTAGGTCGCCGATGCATCGGCAACCCGAATGTTAAGGACAATATGCACCCGCCTGGCCCTGCCGTCGAGTGGGACTTGTGAGGCCCAATAGATCTATCCACATTTCCCCCCGTTGTGCTTCCCGCACATTCATGGTTTCCCCCTGGGACTTTCCGAAAAGCCGTATAGTAAATATAAAGTAACCACAGTATAACATGATCATCATCATCATACTCAATTAATCCCACCTATAGCAAAGCTAAGGTAGGGTCTGAGGAGGGTAAGATGTAGACAGCCTTACCTCTACCCCTAAGAATAGAGAGGCTGGTTCCAATGAGACCCCCGGCTCGATGTGGTTTGGTATTAAGCCTTGGACATAAGGCACAGAACACTTAGCAATCGGGACAAACCCGATCGGTGCATGTACCCCTTTGTCTTTTGGCTATCAACGCCACCACATGATGCATGATTAACCGTCCGTCGTTTTTAATGTTATTTTCACGAAATTAGTAAAATAACGTTAAAACTAGTGCAACTTTACTTTTGCCCCCCGTGGGCCACACATATATACATTATATGCGCACACCATAAGTGGGGCGTAACCACAGTATAACATGATCTTTAATAAATAAGTTCGCAGCATGTTTCTCCCCCGAAAGCAAAACTGTAAAAGCGGGGCTGTGACACTCACCTTGGGTTGCGTTACTTGAAAATAGTAAAGTATTTATGCTATGATAGCCCCAAATAGCGGCGACCTATCATAAGATGTGTATAAGTATCCGGACTAATAACCCGTAGGTTAACTAGTCCCCGAATGTCCAGACCATAACCATAGACGTTTTAAAAACACTTTTGACTGATAACCGACCGAGCCAGACAAGACCCGACATCCCATTGGTGACCCGACAATCCACGTGTTAATTATATGCAAGGTATTATGCAACATATGAAGTTAAACACTTAGCACACGCAAGAGTTCGTCTAGTCTAGCAAAATGCCCAATTTACGCATAATCGAGTCAGAACGCGTGTTACCGAATCATCCGGCATGTCCCGAGGTTCTTAACATGTTCCTAGGTGTCAAATCATGCTTCGGGATGTCAAAATACGCTTACAACAGCAGTACACGCGACTAGGAATTTAGCATGCAACTAGGAAAAGTCAACTGGTGACTAGGAGTGGTCAACACGCGACTAGGAGGCTAGTCACGTGTAATATCAGGCGACTAGGGCTCCTACTCGCCCCCTAGTCGCCCCCTGTAGCATGCGACTAGGAATCCTAGTCGCCTGCTGCAGGTGAGTGACGGATTTTTGCGCGTTTAACCCTCCGAATCAAATCCGAAACATGCAAAAACACCAAGTATCAATCCTAAACTCATTACCAACCCATTCCAAGAAAAAACTCCCAATTTACCACTGGTTTAACATCTTTTGTGCAATTATTTCCAAAAATGGCAAAGTACCAAGTTTCACCAACAACCTTATCTTTCCCTAAATGGAAATAATCGATTTTCATCTTCTACAAACCTGAAACTTGACATTTCTCAGTTATAACATTCCTCTAGTGTGAATCCTAACCACATTCTATCAACAAATCATACCATAACATCCTAGATTTCCAAGAATCACTCAAACGGGTCAAAATGCACATCTTCTTCAAAACACAACAACAAAAGCTCAAACTCATAAATAATCATCCTAATAACCCCTACATAACAGAAGTACAATCATTTCATGAAAACATTCATGTTAAAATCACCAAGAAGGTCAACATAAGCGTGCAAACTTCACATATAGCAATTATTGTGGTGTAGACTTGTTTTAAAACCATTTTCAAAGGTTTAAAAGACACAAACTTAACAAAACAAGGTCTGGACCTTTGGGGAATCAAAACAATAACTTTACAAAGGTTTAGGATGAAGAACACACCTTGGATTTTATCAAAGAAAGGTGTGCAAGCTTGGAAATGGTGATTTTTGTAGCAAAACGAGTTTTAGAGGTGCTCTAGGGTGTGTGGGCGACTTGGGATCAGTTAGGGTTGCTCTAAGGGTGTTTGGGGAGTTAAGGGTTGTATTTATAGGTGTTTCTAGTCGTAGGGCTGCAACAGGCGACTAGGGAGCATAACCACGCGACTAGGCCACGTGACTAGGCCTAGTCGCCCCATATGGCATGCGAGTAGGCCAAAAACATGCGACTAGGAGCTCCTAGTCGCCCCCTGGGGGCTGCTAGTCGCCCCCTGGGGCTGCTAGTCGCCCCCTGCAGCTCAGCCTTGGTTTTTCGCGCGTTAAACACTATTTTAACACACATAAACACGTATTCACATACCAACAAGTCACATAATGATTATAAACATATAATACATGATAACTAACACGTTTACATCCGTTCACCAATTCCCGGGACTCCAGACTCGCGTGTGTGCGTTAAACCCGGTGATTCCACGAATCACCACCCCTTTACACATGGTTATGGACCGACTCCCGATGATCCCACAGATCATCGTAACGACTCCCGATGACTCTCTAGAATCATCAATACGACTCGACTGATTTAGTTAAGTATGAAATAAGTATGACTCGCTAAGGTAGACTTACTAGTTTTAGTCAACGTTACTAACCTGAGTTTGCCGGGTGTCACATCATCCCCCTGTCGAAAGAATTTTCGTCCCGAAAATTGCTCAAGGCCAAAAGGAAGAGACGAAAGAGAAGAAAAAAAAAATTTCCGGTTACCACAGCATCCCCCTGTTGAAAGGAATCTCGACCCGAGATTCATGCAGTTCCAGCAGAGACATGTCTAGATTCGAAAGCGCGCTTAGGGAATAAATGAGGATATTTAGCTTTCATTTGATCCTCCCGTTCCCATGTGAACTCAGGTCCACGATTAGAGTTCCAGCGAACTTTCACAATGCGGATCTTACTGTGACGAAAGCTACGGATCTTATAGTCCAGAATCTCAACCGGTTCTTCCACAATACGCAGACGATCATCCACCTTGATCTCTTCGAGTGGAACAACTAAAGATTCATCCGTCAGACACTTCTTAAGGTTAGAAACATGGAAGACGTCATGAACGTTACTGAGTTCGGCTGGCAGATCAAGCCTATATGCTACCGGTCCAATCCGTTCCAGAATTGCGAACGGTCCCACGTAACGAGGATTCAATTTGACACGTTTCCCAAAACGTATAACGCCCTTCCATGGGGATACCTTCAATAAAACCCTGTCGCCAACCTCAAACTCTAAAGGTTTGCGACGACGATCGGCATAGCTCTTTTGACGATCTCGAGCTGCTGCCATACGGTTGCGAATCTGTACGATCTTTTCGGAAGTCTCGTACACATGTTCCGGGCCGGTGAGTTGGCTCTCGCCTACCTCAGCCCAGCAAAGAGGAGATCGGCATTTCCGTCCGTATAGAGCCTCGAACGGAGCTGCCTTGATGCTAGAGTGGTAGCTATTGTTGTAGGAGAATTCTACTAGTGGTAAATGATTCTCCCATCCTTTGCCAAAGTCCATCACACATGCCCGAAGCATGTCCTCTAGCGTTTGAATCGTCCGCTCGCTCTGACCGTCAGTTTGCGGATGATAAGCTGTGCTCATATCAAGTTGTGTACCCAGAGCCTTCTGCAATTTTCTCCAGAAATTGGAGGCGAACCGAGTGTCACGGTCGGAAATAATAGAGACGGGCACCCCGTGCCGAGAGACCACTTCCTTAAGATATAAGCGAGCCAAACGCTCGAGGCTGTCAGTATCCTTGATTGCGAGGAAGTGCGCAGACTTTGTCAACCTGTAATTCGTTCCCACTTCCACTCGGGAATTTCAGGCTGTTGCAGAAGGCCAGACGGCTTCTGATATTCAACCTTGACCTTAGCACAGGTCAAGCACTTGCTTACGTAGGAAGCTACGTCCGCCTTCATGTTCGGCCACCAATAGAGTACCTTTAAGTCTTGATACATCTTGTCGGAGCCAGGGTGAATGGAGTACCGAGACTTGTGAGCCTCGTCAAGAACGAGCTCTCGCAAGCCCCCGAATAGTGGAACCCAAACACGTTCAACGAAGTAATGCAGGCCATCAGCCCTGAGCTCAAGGTGTCTATCTGCGCCATGCATGGTTTCAGCCTTAAGGTTTTCCTCCTTCAAGGCTTCTTGCTGCGTTGAACGAATTTGGTCAGGTAAACCAGAGTGGATAGTAAGCTGAAGAGCTCGAATACGACGGGGTTTAGCGGATTCCTTCCTGCTCAAAGCGTCTGCAACAACATTCGCCTTGCCAGGATGGTATTTAATGGCGCACTCGTAGTCGCTAAGAAGCTCAACCCAGCGACGCTGCCGGGTGTTCAATACCTTCTGGTCAAAGATATGCTGGAGGCTCTTGTGATCGGTGTAAATGGTGCACTGGGTACCGTACAAGTAGTGCCTCCAGATCTTCAAAGCAAAGACCACTGCACCCAACTCTAAGTCATGGGTGGGGTAGTTCTTCTCATGTACCTTAAGCTGACGAGAAGCATAGGCAATGACTTTCTTGCGCTGCATCAACACGCACCCAAGGCCCTGGATGGAGGCATCACAGTAAACCTCAAAATCGTCCGTGCCTTCAGGCAAGGATAAGATAGGAGCAGAACAGAGTTTAGTCTTTAGCAGCTGGAAAGCTGACTCTTGCGAATCACCCCAGCTGAACTTCTTATCCTTCTGGGTGAGCGAAGTGAGGGGTTGTGAGATCTTCGAAAATCCCCCGATGAAACGGCGATAGTAACCTGCGAGACCTAGGAATTGCCCCACCTCAGTTGGCGTCTTTGGTGCTTCCCAGTCTTTGATAGCTTCTATCTTAGCTGGATCAACATGTATCCCCTCCGCATTAACCACATGGCCAAGAAATTGAACCTCACGTAACCAAAAGCTGCACTTAGAGAACTTGGCATACAACTGTTCTTGCCTCAGGAGTTCCAAGACAAGACGCAAGTGTTCCCGGTGGTCCACTTCGTTCTTGGAATAGACTAGAATATCGTCGATGAAGACAATCACGAATTTGTCAAGATACGGCTTGCAAACACGGTTCATCAAATCCATAAAGATGGCGGGTGCATTGGTGAGACCAAAAGGCATGACCAGGAATTCAAAATGGCCATAACGAGTTCGAAAAGCAGTCTTCGGAATATCGGCTTCTTGGACTCTCAACTGATGGTATCCCGATCTCAAGTCAATCTTCGAGTAGAAACTAGAACCCTGAAGCTGGTCAAATAAATCATCGATGCGGGGGAGAGGGTAACGGTTCTTGATGGTAACCTTGTTCAGTTCACGGTAGTCGATACACATACGTAGGCTTCCGTCCTTCTTCTTGACAAACAAAACAGGGGCTCCCCACGGGGATGAACTAGGTCGGATAAAACCTTTCTCCAACAATTCTTGCAACTGGTTAGACAATTCTTGCATCTCTGGTGGTGCAAGGCGGTACGGGGCTCGGGCAACTGGGGCCGCACTAGGCGTAAGTTCAATACTGAATTCGACCTGGCGATAAGGCGGGAGGCCTGGCAGTTCTTCAGGGAATACGTCTGGAAAGTCGCAAACAACAGGAATGTCTTCAAACTTCTTCTCTTCCTCGGACGAAACTGAAACAAGCTCCAGAATGGCAGAATACCCCTTACGTAGATACTTATAAGCCTTCATGCACGAAATGATGCTCAGAGGGATCCCGCTCTTCTCACCGTATACCAACAGAAATTCTCCATCCGGAAGGGGAAGTCGAACAACTTTATCGAAACAGACGATCTCGGCATGATGCAAGGACAACCAATCCATACCAACAACGACATCAAAGCTGCCCAAAGATACCGGCATAAGATCAATAGGGAAAGAATAACCCGACAACTCAAGGTGACACCCCCTAAGGACATGTGTCGCTTCGACTTTCTTACCATCAGCCAATTCTATCAGGTACTTAGCCTCTAAAGGTGTAGGCACCCTATCAAGCAACTGAGTAAATCCAAGGGATATAAAACTCTTATCGGCACCGGAATCGAATAAAACCGTAGCATAGCGATTATCAAGAAGAAACGTACCGGTAACAGTGTCAGGATCCTGTCGAGCTCCGCTCGAACCAATCACAAAGGCACGAGCATTCCTGCCCCCGCCTCCATTGTTCCCATTACCAGTCCCAGTCTTCCCCCCCTCGCCCTGCTTCAACTTGGGGCAATCCCGCTTGTAGTGACCCAGTTCACCACAGTTATAGCACCCCTGCTTTCCCTGGTTTCCCTGGGGAGCAGCAGTCTGAGGAGTTGGGGTAGGTGTAACAGGTGCATTACGGTTACCCTGAAGGTTAACCTTACAGTCTTTCACCTGGTGCCCCTGCTTATGGCACCGGTGACAGCGGTCCCTCTCAGGGCAGCGACCATTGTGGTGAAATCCACACCGGTCGCACTTCGGCAACTTCCCAGAATAACCCCCTGGTTTTTGCTCAGATGACGATCCCCCAACATCAAACCTCTTCACCTGTTGAGGCGGTGCGGAGCTCGAGCCCTTACCCGCACTTTCCCACTTTCGCTTGTTGTTCTCGGGAGCCTTTACAGCAGCGCCTCGGGGAGGCAAGACTCCTTCGGTCACCTTCATGTTGGTCAGCCTGTGAGACGACCGAACCACTTCAGAAAACACAGTAAGGCTGCCCGCAGCCACCAACCCCGCAATTTCCGGCACTAACCCAGCAATATAGTGCTCAGTCCTCCGGTATTCCGGTGTGTGCAAATCCGGGCACAGCACCACCAGCTCATTGTGCCTAGCTGTATAGGCTTCAATCTCTGACCCCACCATCTTATGAGTCCAAACCTCATGCTCAAGCTTCTGGATCTCATCCCTCGGGCAGTACTCGTTTTTCAAGAGTTGCACGAATTCTGTCCAAGGCATCGCATGGGCTTCCTCGATGCCCCTAGTCTGCTTGGTGGAGTTCCACCAGGACAAGGCTTGATCTTCAAAGGTCGCAGCAGCATACTTTACCCGGTCGCCTGCCGAGCAATTACACATCGAAAACACAGACTCCACTTTCTCCAGCCATCGGAGTAGTCCCACTGCCCCTTCAGTCCCAGCGAAGTTGTGAGGTTTGCAATCCATGAACTTCTTGTAGGAGCACTGAGTTGGAGGGGGATTGACAGCACCCCCAGCACCCCCACCTATAGTAACACACAGGTAAGGCAAGAAAAGACACGGCACCCAAAACAAGAGAGAATAGGCGGAGATCAACTTACCACCCATAGCAGCAAGTGCAGCCTGGAATGCAGCCAGAGCTACATCCGTTTGCTGCTGCATCAGATTGTTCAACTCTTCCTGGGTCATGTTAATGTTCCCTCGGCCACCGCCGCCACCACGGCCGCCAGCACGGCCGCCTCGGTGTCCCCCACGAGCTCCCGACATCTTCTGTCACAACAAGAAACAAAAGACTTAGGTTTGCCCGTGGTATAACCCATTAAGAATTTAATAACTAGACCGGGTCCGGCTCGGGTCCATCCGTCCAAACACAAAGTCCACCAGAACTTCCATGCATTCCAGTTTATGATCTCGTGTGCACCCGACATGATAAACTATTCCGCATGGTCCTCCAGGTGTTCTTTCTGTTTGAAGTTCAAGTCACCTAGCGCTAACACGCAATCATGATGTTATCACAAATATGAGGCATTAGACGTGAGGGCGAGCGCGTCCATTGGGGCATAGAAGGGAGATGTCCGAATCCTTGGACAGATCTCGAGAGTAAAACGAAGTCACCCCAATGTCCGTCGCCGCCAATAAGTTACAAGGGTAGATCGTCCACCGACGAATCAGATAAGATGGAACAAGGAGTAGGATGAAGAAAGGCAAACAGATGATGTGGCATAGCGGATGATGACACCGACACCCAGACAAGTTATAATGTTACCCATGTTAGGACTCGACTATTTGTGACCGTCTAGTGTGTGCGACTCAGTTATAGACTAGACTCTACATGTAGTCTCAGTTCACTATAACCGTTGGCTCTGATACCAATCTGTCACACCCTCAAATTCCACGTGCGGGGTTTTACCGCGAGGCGCATGACACACCAGGATCTCAGTCAACGATCACAACAAACATTCAACAAACATGCATTCATATATAAATATATAAACCAAAATATCATGCTTTGAGCTGTAAACCAGCAGCGGACGCATTTCTTGTTTACAACCGAAAGACATATTAAAGTTTACAAAACATTGTTTATACGTTTCAAAATAATAGACGCTGTGCAAGACTCCGTGCGCCTATTCCATTGACTGCTACCTTAGCGACCTGAGAAAACATGCCAAAAAGATGTCAACATATAATGCTGGTGAGTTCACAGGTTTTCTTTTATAAACAAGTTTAAAAGTTTCCAAAGACCATATTCGTTACTACTAGGTTATAAGAACGTTAGCTAGACGTTAAGTTGTTTTACTACTACGGTTGGGAACCATTACTAAACACCGTCTACTGTCTGCCCAGACTGTCTAGGTCGCCGATGCATCGGCAACCCGAATGTTAAGGACAATATGCACCCGCCCGGCCCTGCCGTCGAGTGGGACTTGTGAGGCCCAATAGATCTATCCACATTTCCCCCCGTTGTGCTTCCCGCACATTCATGGTTTCCCCCTGGGACTTTCCGAAAAGCCGTATAGTAAATGTAAAGTAACCACAGTATAACATGATCTTTAATAAATAAGTTCGCAGCATGTTTCTCCCCCGAAAGCAAAACTGTAAAAGCGGGGCTGTGACACTCACCTTGGGTTGCGTTACTTGAAAATAGTAAAGTATTTATGCTATGATAGCCCCAAATAGCGGCGACCTATCATAAGATGTGTATAAGTATCCGGACTAATAACCCGTAGGTTAACTAGTCCCCGAATGTCCAGACCATAACCATAGACGTTTTAAAAACACTTTTGACTGATAACCGACCGAGCCAGACAAGACCCGACATCCCATTGGTGACCCGACAATCCACGTGTTAATTATATGCAAGGTATTATGCAACATATGAAGTTAAACACTTAGCACACGCAAGAGTTCGTCTAGTCTAGCAAAATGCCCAATTTACGCATAATCGAGTCAGAACGCGTGTTACCGAATCATCCGGCATGTCCCGAGGTTCTTAACATGTTCCTAGGTGTCAAATCATGCTTCGGGATGTCAAAATACGCTTACAACAGCAGTACACGCGACTAGGAATTTAGCATGCAACTAGGAAAAGTCAACTGGTGACTAGGAGTGGTCAACACGCGACTAGGAGGCTAGTCACGTGTAATATCAGGCGACTAGGGCTCCTACTCGCCCCCTAGTCGCCCCCTGTAGCATGCGACTAGGAATCCTAGTCGCCTGCTGCAGGTGAGTGACGGATTTTTGCGCGTTTAACCCTCCGAATCAAATCCGAAACATGCAAAAACACCAAGTATCAATCCTAAACTCATTACCAACCCATTCCAAGAAAAAACTCCCAATTTACCACTGGTTTAACATCTTTTGTGCAATTATTTCCAAAAATGGCAAAGTACCAAGTTTCACCAACAACCTTATCTTTCCCTAAATGGAAATAATCGATTTTCATCTTCTACAAACCTGAAACTTGACATTTCTCAGTTATAACATTCCTCTAGTGTGAATCCTAACCACATTCTATCAACAAATCATACCATAACATCCTAGATTTCCAAGAATCACTCAAACGGGTCAAAATGCACATCTTCTTCAAAACACAACAACAAAAGCTCAAACTCATAAATAATCATCCTAATAACCCCTACATAACAGAAGTACAATCATTTCATGAAAACATTCATGTTAAAATCACCAAGAAGGTCAACATAAGCGTGCAAACTTCACATATAGCAATTATTGTGGTGTAGACTTGTTTTAAAACCATTTTCAAAGGTTTAAAAGACACAAACTTAACAAAACAAGGTCTGGACCTTTGGGGAATCAAAACAATAACTTTACAAAGGTTTAGGATGAAGAACACACCTTGGATTTTATCAAAGAAAGGTGTGCAAGCTTGGAAATGGTGATTTTTGTAGCAAAACGAGTTTTAGAGGTGCTCTAGGGTGTGTGGGCGACTTGGGATCAGTTAGGGTTGCTCTAAGGGTGTTTGGGGAGTTAAGGGTTGTATTTATAGGTGTTTCTAGTCGTAGGGCTGCAACAGGCGACTAGGGAGCATAACCACGCGACTAGGCCTAGTCGCCCCATATGGCATGCGAGTAGGCCAAAAACATGCGACTAGGAGCTCCTAGTCGCCCCCTGGGGGCTGCTAGTCGCCCCCTGGGGCTGCTAGTCGCCCCCTGCAGCTCAGCCTTGGTTTTTCGCGCGTTAAACACTATTTTAACACACATAAACACGTATTCACATACCAACGAGTCACATAATGATTATAAACATATAATACATGATAACTAACACGTTTACATCCGTTCACCAATTCCCGGGACTCCAGACTCGCGTGTGTGCGTTAAACCCGGTGATTCCACGAATCACCACCCCTTTACACATGGTTATGGACCGACTCCCGATGATCCCACGGATCATCGTAACGACTCCCGATGACTCTCTAGAATCATCATTACGACTCGACTGATTTAGTTAAGTATGAAATAAGTATGACTCGCTAAGGTAGACTTACTAGTTTTAGTCAACGTTACTAACCTGAGTTTGCCGGGTGTCACACCAACCAAACACCACTTAATGATTCAGCACTTAACCATCAGACCTCTTAATCATTCAGACCTCTTAATCATTCAGCACTCACCCATTCAGACATTGCCAAACAGCCCCTAAGGCTAAGTCCCACCATTAAAATATTTTGAAGGGTAAAGGATTTATTCACATGGATCAAAATGCCATCAAGTATTATGTAGGTAACAAACTTCTCTAACAACCAATGTCGATTTAGCAAAATCTATCATATTTGGGCGAAGCTTCTTTGTGGTGTTTAATCTTCCCTAAAACACTGGTGTTGATTTACCAACTTCTTCTCCTTAAATCTTTTTATTATTTGTTTCCTTTTCGTGAATCTCCATCATGCTCACGTCTTTTGTCACCTCCAACATTATGTTGAAGTTTCCTTACGCTTATTGTCCGCATGTATATCTTAATGTGTCTCATCATAATCATTGCAAGCCTCATTAGTTTTGACACTAGAAATATCATCAAAATCAACGTACCTCTTGTTGTATAAAATCAACATACCTCTTGCCGTGTAAGAAGTCATAATAAGGGTTGGACCTTTTATGTTGACAAGATTTTTACAGCTACGATTAGCGCTCCTGACATCTTGTTTGCTTAGATTGGAATGTCGAATAACCCAATGGTAACCACCCTCATGCCTTTTGTGGACGTTTCCACCACCTACGATCATGGCACATGGATCTTCAGCAATTGTATCGAGTTTGGCTACCTTAATATAAAGATCATCCAACGCACAACACAAAACATCAACCCCACGATCTCTTCCATAAAATGAGGAGGTTGATTTACTCCAACGCATCATGCCATCAAGATACTAACGATATCTAATATCACACAAACCAGAACGAAAGCAATAAAAGTGCTAGATACGTTCTAGCAAATGTTTAGAGATAAAACTCATATGAAATAATGTTAATATCAAAAGTTGTCCTAAGTATTACAAATTAGACCTTATTTATAGGTAACTCTACTACTCTACACATTAAATTCGGTCAAAGTAGCAATTGGAGTTAAGATGTTGCTCCCATGAGGTCAAACATTCGAGCACTGCCGAATACAGATTTAGTGTAATTTAAGCTGTTAGAAAAACAACATAACTGAAATAAAAGACCAGAGCCAAAATATTAATTTCAGTCAACACAACCAACATCTAGACATCATTAAAATAAATAATGAAATCATCAATTTAAAATACAACTTAAATTATTTAAAAAGTCTTATGATTATTATCCCTTTCCCTTATCTATTTCTTTTCATTCTTCTTTTGTTGGAACTAATCTTGTCAATATTCAAAAAGGATGTAAATAGTCTATTTTATTTTAGTGAGGAGATTAGGATTTATATTAGCTTTATTTTATAATTATCTTGTTTCTCAGTTCTAGTCTAAGTAGATTTCTTGGGCATCAATGATTGTTTAGTATAAATAGGGGTTATGTTTAGGTTTTATATACCTTCAAGTTTAATCAAATAGTTTTTTCTTGTTAAATATTTTGTTTGATTAAGTTGAAGAAGGTCTGGTTTCCAACAATTGGTATCAACGGTTATACACACGTTCCAAACAAGAACCATAATATCGATTAGGCGAACACAGGGCTGACGCAATCAATCGATTGCAGAAGAAGTAGTTATCAAGGATCATTAATCAGATTGTCAAGGATTCGGGTTGAATGCTTGACAGCATCGGGTATTGATTTAGAAGCGACAACAAATCGTAGATTGATCGTGGCTATTTATCATCGGAAATTGAAATCGGTATCAATAGGAAACTAGAAAGGAAGAATGAAAACGTCAAGTTTGATATTAAAGAAGCAACAATAGTCACGATTATAATAAAGAAAAGGAGGCAGTGGAATTTTGAAACAAAGTTTTTTGCTTTTGTTGTAGTGGTCTCGAACCAAGAAGAAAATGAGGGATTTTTCTTTTTTCTTGTTGTGCCATTCAAGAAGTAGAAAACAAATTTTGTTTGTGATCAAGTAGGCAGGTGCAAGAGGGTTTGTTTGATCAAACGATAGCATAAGGTTGTAGTGATCGAGGTTGTAATAAACAATAGCAGGACCGTAGCAATCAAGGAGTAGTGATTGCAGGATTGATCAAAGGAGAAAACCCAAATGCAGCCATCGGATCAACGACAGACTTCAAAGGTGGTGAAGTAGCGGGTTTGTTCAAGGTTGAAGAAAAGGAATGTTGACCTTTTTATGATTGATGGTTCACGTGTTTGGACAAGTTTTAGGTGTGATCCTAATGGAGTTAGAAAACAGGGGGTGCAACGTTGTGTTGGTTGCAACAAAGGTGGTGATGCAAAGTGAACACAAGAGACCGGGGATTATGGTGGAAGAACTTCTGGTCTTACTCGGCATTCAAGACCTTGGAGGAACATGACAAGATTAGGGGGTGATTGTTGGAACTAATGTCAATATTCAAAAATTAAAGGATGTAAATAGTTTATTTTATTTTACTAAGGAGATTAGGATTTATATTAGTTTTTTTTATAATTATCTTGTTTCTCAGTTCTTGTCTAAGTAGGTTTCTTGGGCATCAAGAATTGTTTAGTATAAATAGGGGTTATGTTTAGGTTTTATGTACCAAGTTTAATCAACTAGTTTTTCTTGTTAACTCTTTTGTTTGATTAAGTTGAAAAAGACTTAGTTTTCAACATATTTCGCATTCCTAGTTTTCAACATATTTCGCATTCCCAGTGGTCCATGTATGATTTTAGGATTTGAGTAATCAACCCCTCATCAATAATTACAATGCTTTTTAAATAACAAATGTTACATCTTATATACCACTAAAACAATAATTCTAAATTACACTCTTACCAAGAATTAAAGCTTGAATATCCCCTCTAAGGGTGGACAGGGTGGTCCGTGATGACCACCCCGTGATCGTTGTGATAATTGCGAACACTGCCCCTCTCACTAAATCACGGCCACAATCATATTAAAACGTGATGCTCATCACAGTCGCTGGCTGGTGGCTAACCGTTAGCCAACGGTCCAAATATTTAAAAAAAACAAAGGTTAATTACCCCCACTATAAATACACATATTTACCCCATTTTTTACGCACATTCAAATAATTTTTCTCATCTTCACAAACAAATATACAATTCTTCTCATCTTCACAAAAAAAATCACACACAATGGTTATGTGGACAGAAGAGGAGGAAATTGTGTTCGTGATAGCGTACAACACCGTACACCCCAACGATGGTGCTTCAACGAGCACCGGTTGTGGTCGTAGCGTGGCCAGAGCAACCCATGTTGGAAAAAAGTTTTTGCCGAGTTTGGTGCACTTGTCGGGGGATCACAACGTACGTGTGATTCCATCTCTCACAAGTAAGCGGACCTTGAATCCAAGAGTCAAACGTACGAAAATATTTTTAAGACAGTAAAGCTAAACTACCTCAACAAGAAAGAAGATATGCAGGAAGACTTCGTTAAAATCTACTACGCTACCAAGGTCGGCGTGGATTTTACACACATTTCGGCGTGGCGAATGCTACGCAATAAATTTTAGGTTTTATATTTTCTAGTAATGTTTTATTTAATTTCTGGTATTTTTTAATGTAAATTTTTTTATTTTTTTATGTAATTTGTTTTTATTTTTTTATTTAACGTAAGGTTTTTATTTATTTAAAAAAAAGTTTAGTGTGATTGTATTATTCCACTACTAGTGTTTTGTGATAAATGTGATGGGGTGTGAGGAAAATAATGTGGCAAAATGGTATTAAGTGTGATAGTGTGATGCTTGATACAATCACCCACTACCCCATCCACCCTAAGACCATGTGTAATGGTAAGGTGAAAATTTCATGGATCATGGGGCATTAATTGACACGTGACATGTGAGACCATTAAGGTTGTGTTCTCCAGTTAACTTAAGAATGGAAAAGAAAAGAAAGTGAGACATTTTCCCCCCTTTCTCTTCCTTTCTTTTCCTCCTCTTTTTCTTCCTTTCTTCTCCTTTCATTTCCTCCCAATTTGGGAAGATGACATTTGATCCCCTTTTCACCGCTTTTCCTTCCTTTTCCTCTCAAATAAAATCTCTGGAACACAGTTTCTTCCCTTTCCTTTCCTTCCTAAAAAAAAAAATTCTCTAGAACACCATGTTGTTTTTCTTTCCTTTCTTTTCCCCTGTTAAGTAAACTCGGGAACACAGCGTAATGGATTCAAATTAGGATGCGGGTGTAGTGATAAGGTGAAAATTTTCAAGCCCCTAAAGCTAGCTTCAATCTCATTGGCCCATTACACTGTGAGAACCTTTCCCCAAATTGAGAACTGAGAGAACCATTCTGGGCCACACATTTCTCTAAGGCAAAAAAAAAAAAAAAAAAAAATTTTTTGCAAAAATCGCTGCTTTACATGTAAGAAAAATTTTTTTTTTTACTTTTTTTGTATTTTTTTTTTCAGTATACACATGTGTATAATTGCATTATACACATATGTATAATGCAATATACACATATGTATAACTGAAATATACACATATGTATAGCTGAAAAATGCTATATACACATATGTATAATTGCTATATACACATATGTATAATTGACATATACACATATGTATAAATGAAAAAAAATTCAAAAAAAATAAAAAAAAAATTTTCCTTGCATAAAAATGTGCGATTAAAGCAAAAAAAAAAAAAAAAAATAAAAATAAAAATTTTTGCCTTTATATGAAATGTGTGGCCCAGAATGGTTCTCTCAGTTCTCAAATAGGAGTTGGTTCTCTTAGGATCCCTACCCTAAACACAAAGAAAACGCCATGGAAAACATTTGGGTGGACAAGAAAACGCCCAGATTTGGATGAGGGGGGCAGTGTTTGATTCCGGTGGGGTTTTTTTTGCCCCAATAACGCCCAAAACTTGACACCATTACATATGGTCTAAGAAGCATACTCTACCAAATAGATTAGCCCCACATGGGCAATAATTACAATGTTTAGATTGAATATTAATGTTATCGCATGTAATTATGTATCTACTTCTTACCCTAAATTTACAACAAAACGAACATTTGGTGAAGACAACTTCAGTTTTGATCAATATCGAAGAGAGCCCGTCGTACATGCAAAACTATATATAATGAAACTAATGTTACCAAACAAATCATGCATGGGAAACCTAAAGCATAAATTCAAATACTGTCAGAAACTAGAAGTATACTATCTTATTTTAAAAGATTAAACTAATTAAAATAAAATGGTGAGCAGAAAATAAACGAATCTCTGACCCAATGCCTCATTGACTCTATTTTCTATTCATCTAATGTTTGATATATATATTTGAATTGATAGTTAAATGAAAACAGGCTTTAAACTTTATTTTGTAATTAAGTACTAGGGAAAGGTTATACACGTTAAATGACTTGTCAAGACGTCCATACGAACCTATAATCTTTGTCACCGATCGAAATGAGATTTGTCTAAAATGTTACAGACGTTCCATACGCGTACCCTTTTTTTAATAACTCGTTTTTCTAGTCTCCTATGTAAAGTTTTCCCTATCTCACAAATATGACAAGTGTGAGATTTTTCATTTCACCTCTTAAAGCATCCATGATATGTCACGCCTTAAAAGCATTCATAATATCTCTCTCAAGGGGTCCTTAGAGAGTCACTAAGTTAGTCTTCTAGTTATGTTTAGGCTACAACAAGTTAACTAATTACATATATAAGTTTTAACAAATTTGACGCTAGAAAATGTAAAGTCTTTAAGCGTAAATTATCTTATATTTTTCTTGTCTGAATTGTTTTAATAAGATTGTGCACACACAATTTGTTATGCTATAATCATAGAGCGAAAAATATATATGAATCGATCACCTATGTTTAGGCTAGATTTACCATAAGGCCACCTCTTGTATTCCTGTGATGGCGGCTCGGATTCATTGGATTCATGTGATATACACCGCCGCAAGTGGGTATGATGACTCATTTCCTGGTTCACCATCTTGAGTTGCTCGTGATGGTTGAAAAAAGCGGGGAAGAAGACACATGTAACGATGTGATTGGTTGTTGATGGAAGGAAGTGTAGAGAATTGGGTCCAAGTGATGAGTTAGAATATCAACGCGACTAATTTGATCACATAGGAGTTCAAGTAATGGAGATGATGTATTACAATAGGATTGAATGATGGTGAGAATTCAAGTGATGGAATTACGGACTTCCTCGCCCCTTAACACTAAATTGGTTTAACAAGTGGAAAAGGAAGATTTTCTTTGATCTTAATTTCATCATCATTTTTTTACTAATTTGTGAACATTAATTTTCTGAAATCTTTGCACATTTCAAGAGAACATATATATTTTAGTGAAGACAATGTTTGAACCCACATGGTGTTGTCTAGATATATAAATATATAATCCGTTCCGTTCTCATTTACACCAAAAAAAACCCTAGAAACTGTTAGCATGGTGTTGATCATAAGCTTCAAAAGCTTCATACTGGCTCATCTTCTTGTTTCATTTGCACTCCAAACTCTTTCTGTACATGGTGTTCATCATCAAGGTACTTCATTGTTCATACTCTCTCTCTCTCTCTCTCTCTCTCTCTCTCTCTCTCTCTCCCTCTCTTTTCTTTGTGCTAGTAACAATAATTTCTCTCTCACACACTAATTGTTTCTTTGCTAGAAAGGAGATTATTGGAAGGATATACAATTAAAGAAACTCAAGAAAGTGATGCATCTATAATAAAGGTATCTAATAAGGGCTTTGAACCTAGTGATCTTTGTATATATGTGTATTCGATCAGTTCCCACGCGTTATGATCATAAAGTAAAAAAAAAAAATTCTTTGCCACGTACAAAGGAGCGATTTAGAATCCGCTTTAGGTTCCTTAGAAGTAAGACTAGAGAGAATGAGATATCTTATGATCAATGTTTCAAATTTGTGAGAAACTAAGAATAATTAGAATTAACATGTGTATTTTCTTTATTTAATCTTGACTTTTATATTTATATACCTCAAAATGTGTTGTGTTTAAAAATTGAAAGGTTATGGTTTCACCAACAGGAAGTTGCTAAAATGGGGATGATAGTGATGGAAGATGGACAAATGGTTTCAAGATCAAGCACAAGAAAGTTGAAAGTGGAAGAAGGTTTTGTTGCTTTCACTACTGATTATAATCATATGGCAAAACACCACTTTCCTAGGAATAACTGAAAACAAGCAATAAATTATTGCTAATTACTGTATGTATTTCTTAATTTAATCATAACTTTTAAACCTTTCCTTTGATTTTATTTTATATCTTTTGAACATAATATATTCTAAATATTATTGAGAATATATGTTTTTCTCACTTTTTTTTCTCCTAGTCACAATTTCAATTGATATACTATAACCCCAGCCTCTTAAAAGTTCTTTTTAAATATCTAAACTTACTAGATTTAAAACCAAATTTTTGGCAGAAGGGTGTAAACGATTCGAGCTAGTGCTCAACTCAGCTCATTCTATTAATTTGATAGAAGTCGAGTTTGGTTTAGAGTGATTTTAGAGGCTAAATCTCGACACATTTATTGTATAAGGGGCTGTTTGGTTGATTAAGTGCTGAATCATTAAGATGATCTGAATGGTTAAGAGGCTCTGAATGGTTAAGAGCTGAATCATTCAGCATCCCTTATTAGCTTAATGGTTCAGCACTTAATCATTCCATTCAGATACTGAAACAAACAGTCTGAATGCTGAATGATTCATAACTGAATGGTTAAGATGTTGATTAAGAGGCTACCAAACAGCCCCTAAATTTATGTTATTTTAATTAGTTAATATATATTGAAGCCTTGAGAAAAACATAATCTTTCTAAAACAAAAAACTTATTGTTTATAAATTTATTATAAAATTAAATTAGAAAGCTGAGATTTTAGTAATCAACCTTCACAAACATTTTGGCATTTGGAGAAAGTATACTATGATACTGAAAACAATCCAGAAAATAATATATAACTGATATACATAGACATAGTATACATTGCATTGTATTATAAATTGTTGTGTTTTCTGTTTTTCTAGCCAAAACAACCCAATATATTATTCCTGAATCTAAAATAGGATATCTACATGTCATTTCTTAATTCTTCTCACTACTCATGAAATATACATTTCTACACGATCCTAAATCTATATATATATATATATATACACATATATATAGCCTTAAATATGTGTTAGGCTTGGATTAATATTTATAAGGTTTAGGTGTACTAGCTATTATATGGAAAACTAACATGTTATTTTGATAAACAGATAAGAATGCTTCAAAGGAAGGACCACAAGAATTTTTGAATAACCAAGTAATCTATCATTTATTTCACACAAACAATATAATTGAGACTTGTTTTTATACGTACAAGTTTATATTACATACACCAACGATAATTAACACATATACATATTGTTCTCATTGCAGGGACAAGAAAATACATTGGAGAAGATGACAATAAGCCCTTGCCAAAGTTGCCTAAAACAAGGTTTCTCTCGATCTATTGTGAGTCCCTCAAGTTTTAACACGAACAAGATATTTGCTCATGATGATCGGTACACTAAACGTAGAAAGATACTTGTAGAGGCCGACAAAAAGTTTATGCAAATGATGAGAAGGGATTACAACGGCTTGAAGAGACCTCGTCGAAGGACTCCGATCAACAACCATGAGCCTCAAAACTAACTAAACCTATTAGGGGATTGGTTTAGATTTTAGGCTCATGGTTTCAACTTCACATTGAAAAATTAAGCCAAAAAAAGGCTAGGTCCTGGCTCACAATTTTGCTCCTCCTATAGAAGTGAAGTCACCTACTCACCTACCATATATACATTAATAATTAGCAAACTGAAGTATTATCATTATTTTTTAAATGTTCCTGTTTATTTTTTCAATAGAAGGGTCATGAACTCATGATTCGAGACATGTTTTGCTAGTATGATGCGAATTATATATGTATCCCCTTTTTAATTTGATACATAAAAGTTTGATAGTTTTTTTGAGATCATGTAGCAATATATGCTTTAATGATTAAGTTATAGGTTGTACTTGTGGCCACATCATGTAGCAATATATCCTTTAATGGTTAAATTTAGTAAATATTTACAAGTGTTCAACATTTAAAAAATAAACCATTTTTCACTCAAACAAATTAACAAATGAAAATTTCTTTTAAACTAGTAATGGAACGAGTTTTAGATGTTTATTGATAATTATGGTTTAAGTTCTTATAGAAAAACAAAATTGAAGGATATAATTAAATATATGATCTAATAATTTGCCTGTGGTTTTGAGTTTTATGTTTAAACTTTGTGTTTGATTTGAAGTTAATTTTATTTTACTCAAATTCATTAGAGGTAGACTCATGTATTATTTATTATCATTTTATACATGTAGTATCATTATCCTAATAAATGCTTCAATTAATGGCCTCTAGTATGTGTATATGTTTGTGTGTGGATGAGTTTTTTTTTTGAACGGTAAATTTTTACCCTTGTGTGACTTGAACCCATGACCTCCCCCTTCGGTGTTCCTAGAAGCTTTGCTTCTACCATTAGGCCACCATTCCACCAACCCCAATGGCTGAGAAAACTTTTCTTTAGCTGAGAAAATCGTGTAAAACTCTAGTGTAACGTCGTGTGTATTATAATGTTACACAACGAACATTTTATAAAAAAAAAAAAGAAAATAGGGAGTGTATATTTAACAAAATAATAAATCAAGTAAAAATTGTTGCATATGTAATAATGTTGCTTACATATGTCATAACACTTGTTTAGACTAGAGGGAGTGGAGGGGCGGGAAAGAGAGGGGTGAAGCGTCATGTGGCACTTGTGGGACCCATGTGGGGGAAAAAAATTGTGGGGAGTGGAAGGGGGGGGAAGGGGGTGAAAGGAATAATATTATATTGTTTTAAAGTTAAATAAAAAAAAGAAAAAAAAACACCCAACCAAAAACTGCCACGTCACCCACCCAAACCCCCCACCGCCCGGCTATCCCCCACCGCCCCCCTCCCCGCCCTCCTCTTCCCGCCCCACGGAACGGTGTTCCCGCCCGGGAAACTATTGCCGCCCCCCTTTTGCCGCCCCACTCCCTTGAGTCTTATACACACCTGTTACATAGAAAACTTACTTATTTAATTCTCAATTTATCAGCACTCTTTTGGCTTTTTTTTTTTGGGGGGGGGGGGGGGGGGGGGGGGGGGGGGCTCAAGACATTTGAAGCATATATTACGACTATAAGCACTAAATTTATTATAAAAAACGGTTTGTTACATAAAGTGGTCCAAACAGGATTAGTGGTGACTAGCGATTCCGGCCAATTTCTAGCCAAAAACTATAAATTTCGGCCAAAACTTATAGGTTCCATCAATTAAACCAATTTACTTCAAAATATGGGTCAAAAAAGTTGTTAAAACATTCTACTTAAAAAAATTACATATTAAATCTCAATCCAATTAGTCTCGATTAATCGTTAGTCGGTACCCCACTAGCCGACTATCTCAAAAAATTAGCAGAAATTCACAATTTATTACCAGTTTTAACATTATACGTTTTACTCCCCAGATACTCTTGATGTTGGATCAACCCATATACGCCAGTGGCGGATGTGAGATGTTTTTTTTACTGGTGTCACTATTCGAAAATGTTTGATGAATCAACGCACTCGAATATCAGATAAGTAAAATAACATATGGAAAAAAAAACGAGTACGCGGTGTTAAAACACCTGGTCCTACCCAACATATACTTCTCTCTACCAAAAATCATGCACCAGGAGGCTACATACAAACAACAATATTGAATCTTTCAAGATTCAGCAATGCTTGTCATCTTTTTCAACTGATTTTGCTGTAACTCAATGCGGCCAACAGCCTCCGAGAACTCTTCGCTTGCAAACGACATTGTACTATCTTCCCTAACCAACCGCTTCTGTTTCAGCCTCGCTATAGTCTGGGAAACCTCCCCAATAGACGGCCGTTTTCTTAGTGTCTTATGCAAGCATCTGTGTGCTATTCGTGCCAAGCTTCTTACGTCTTCAGGATCACAGTCACCAACAAGCTTCTTGTCGAGAATTTCATCGATCCCATCTGAACTCATCGCTGCCTTTTATATTAAAAAGGAAATAAAAATATTTTCATACTAAGAAACATTCTAAAGCTAGAGGTGCAGTTTGATCTATTATTTTTTTTTTTTTAAATCTATTTATGTGAATATAAAATGGGGTGGATAACGGATCGAGACTCGGGAGTATGTTCAAATGCTTACAACTTACTAAATCATTTTATTAACATTTTTTTTTTTTTTTGAATTAAGGAATATTTTTCATAAACACATAAACGCGGAAAATTACATCAAGATAGTGGGCAGGCGGGCAACAAGCTGCGCCGCCACCCCTTTCTGGACGGCAAACCCTAACCTACTAAAAACGAACCCATGCCCCCCCCCCCCCCCCCCTCTCCGAGAGTCAAGACACTGCTATGAATAACTCGTTTTGACCTGTTACCCAATGTGTCTGACCCACTCATTTTGGTACATGTACCGAAAATGATTACAAGATTCGGAAATAGATGATAATAACTTACTAGATTGACATATTCTATGAGATTTTGTTGTGGATGAATGGCGGTAATGAGTTCAAATAAGATGATCCCAAAACTGTAGATATCGCTTTTCATCGTGAACTTGTTTGTGGATATATATACAGGATCGATGTACCCGTATGTACCTTTAAGGCCTGAATTTCTACCATCAAAAACCTCTTCTTTCGATAGACCAAAATCAGCAACCTAATTAGTAGCATGTTTTCAAGTCAGATACGTGCCATTTACACAATGCATAAAAATAACGAAAATCAAGCAAATGTTTTGAGCAGAATCTTTACCTTGGCTCTCATTAAGCCGTCTAGCAATATATTTGCAGACTTCAAGTCTCGATGTATGACCGGTGGAACTGCCTGCTCAATGAATAGATGCATTTAACATAAGCGTCCATTGTTCAACATGTAAAAGCGTAAAACCAAATAAGAGGACTAAAGGGGGTATAAAGCCGAACCCCATCGTGAAGGTACTCTATTCCATGCGATATATCGAGGGCAATTTGAAGTCTTTCTTGCCAATTCAATGCCTGTTTTTCTTCATCTACACGTGGTTTTAGAACATAAAAAGTTCCTAGTTTAGTATGAATGAATGGACGATGTAGAAACGTTCCATTTTTGGGCTTTTTAAGCCCTACATCTATTGTGGAACGGTATAAAACGAGACAACGAGTAAAAATAAGAAGAAACGAGTGTTTTTGACGTACTATATAGAAAACTTGCCAAGCTTCCGTTACTCATGTATTCATATACTAACATGCGTTGTCCTTTATCTACACAATATCCGACTAGATTTACCAAGTTTCTGTGGTGCAACCTTCCCAAAAGAGATACCTGCAACAAGACTATCCTGAATTATATGCAAGTATGCAAAATATTATAACAGTACCAGTCCAAAGAGCATGGCCTTTGGTTTACAAGAAAATTACTAATTATCATACACGGATGACAAATCTAGACAGTGATCAAGATAGGGGACTACCAGCTGCAGCCACTCCAATTTATAATTAACGTGCCCGTGTGGTGTTCCAAAAAATATATAATAATTTCATAAATTAAATGATTCCACCCCACAAAAAAAAAAAAAAAAACATTTCTGTGAAGTTTGGTACCCTTCATATATTTGACGATCGGAGCCTGACAAGCTCATGCAATACCTAGCTGTATTGCTTGACTATTTGTAGGAGTTTTTTTTTTTTTTTTTTTTGAAGGTTTAACTTCATTTTCATATGAGCAACAAATTACTTGCATAAAGAGCCTATACACAAGTCAAGTAAAAGTCGAGTTTCTATGAGAAAATACAGGCTGAAAATAACAAACCCTCTACGAGCTAAACTAAGGCTGAGATTTCAGTGAGCTGAGAATAGAGTCTTACTTACTTCACCCTCCAACCTACTTAATCATGTATAATATGGTTGCATAGCAGCTATACAGACTATCATAAAGTTTGATATTTCACATATCTAGCTTCTTGACTATGATTATTACCAAGGTTGTAGAAGGCGCTAGGCAAGCGGTGGGGTCTAGCCTAGGGACTAGGCGGAATTAGGTGTTTTGGAATTTTTATACGTATTTTATATATATACACACAAATTTAGGTGTTTTTTGAAAATATGTTAAGATATATACACATAATACTTAGAAATTTGTGGAATTAAAAAAAAAAACAGCGCCTAGGTCCGCTTAGGACCGCCTAATCCCCAAAACGCCTAGTGCCTAGGCGGCCGCCTAGAGCGACTTTTACAACAGTGAGTATTACATTTAAATACACAAGTGGTCTACCAATCCAAAATAAAAAATGATTTAAAGAATATGTTTGCAGCAATGCACATATGATCAAACATAAATTCACGGAATGACCTCATATAACGACATAACGTAAAAATTCCACCTTTCGAATATGCCAAATTACAATATGACATATCTATTTAAAACTCTTTGCACACTTTATGTTGGTCCTTGCGTTAAATATATTTTGCAATGTGAACTTTCTAGAGGCTAGACCTTCGCAAATTTACAATGTTTCTAGCAAAACACAAGGAATATGAAACTATGAATCACTAAAATATCGCTAATCAGACAATGTGATGAAATTAGTTGATTAGAGCCCAATAAACTATTCCGATCTGGTGAACGTGTTGGTGGTTAGATCTTGCAATGGGCATAAGGCTAATTTGAGAAATTTCATCCAGTCGGGAATTACCTCAGTTTGAAATTCTTTCTCCCCTTGTTTGGAGTCAGCAGCAAGAGCCTTCACAGCAACGACTTCACCAGCAGGCATTGTTGCTTTGTATACTGGGCCAAAAGATCCTTGTCCCAAAATGGTCGTAAAGTTTTTCGTAGCTTTTTGTATGTCCCTGAACAAGTTATTGGTTCAAACAAAAGCAATTTTAAGTAACAGTTTTTTTAAAAAAAACTTTTGCTTTCTAATTTCTTCGGGATAAATTTTTCTTTGTTTTTGTAACGATTGATTTTTTAGCCTTTTTATTTCAAACCTATCATGCAAAAAAATAAAGGAGTAATGGAAATAAATAATCCCAATTATTGACTATTGGCCAATAACAGTCCCAACTACGAAAATAACCACTAGCGGTCCCAACTTTCGACATACTGGCCACCAATGGTCCCAGTTTGTCTGATCACTAATGTTGTTAGTTGCATGCTGATGCGGCACATCAGCAACCGACGTCATCGGACATGTGTGTTAAGTTATGACACGTAGAACGCCACGTCAGCAACCCACTAACGGCGTTAATGATCAGACTAACTGGGACCATTGGTGGCCAATATGTCGAAAGTTAGGACCGCTAGTGGTTATTTTCGTAGTTGGGACTGTTATTGGCCAATAGTCAATAGTTGGGATTATTTATTTCCATTACTCCAGAAATAAAATAAAATAAAAATTACTTCACATTGTTTATCTAACTTTTTACATTTTTCCAAAATGTAACATGGTTTTTTTTTTCCAGTTTTTTCAAGAAGGATGATCTACTTGCAACAAAAAATCCAAATACAATATAGGTCTAGAAAGGCAATTACTCTTATTTTCTGGATTGATACGGGGACGGCGGAATCATAATAACCCAAATACTAATATATTAAAAAAGATTAAAGCTCGTAAAACTACATACTTGTAAGAGTATTTTGGCAAACCAGATGCTGAAACTAACTGTTCTTTGTTGTTTTTGTTCCATTTAGAGAGCGGGGAAGTTTTTGCAGGATAGGTTACAACTTTAACACTCACAGAGCTTGCGAAAGATTCACTCAAGATGTTACTTGTATGTACACCGTTTTGACGTATAGGAAGAGTTGTTGCACTGTGATCATTTGCACACTTTCTGAGATGAGCACGCCTTCTGTACCATCGAATGCCAAAGAATGCAAGTGCTGCTAGAAAAATACCAACTGCCACACCAACACACACTCCAATGATCACCAAATCAGCTTTTCGAACCATGTTTTTGATATCTTTGTAGCATCAACGATAACATTTTGCAAGAAACTTCACGTTCTAAGTGTCATTCAATCAGCTTTTTGAACCATGTTTAACTATTCTACGAACTCCTGTAAAATAAACAATGAAACAAGAACACATGTTTAGCACCATAAAGTAATTATTAAAATGTTAAGGAATAAATATTTTAATAATTAGCTACAATGAAGTGATTTAGGTTTATGCAATTATGCCCTTATGGTTAGTTAGATAAGTTTCCCCTTTTAAACTGGAAATCCAATTTAGTTGTATCAACTTCTTACCTGCTCCTCAAGATTATATTATTTTGACCAAAAATAATCAGACATTCAGAATCAGCATAACTGTCAAGCAACACAAAACTGACTGCTATAACAAATAACAATCATAGTTGTTAATAGAGCTAATAGTGAGCGCTATAGCAAATAGCGTAGCGTAGCACTGATTCATCGCTATCTGATTTTGGCGCCTTCATAGCGATTAAATAGCGGAATTTCATTTTTTTTAAAATATAAATAGCGCTAAAGTATAAGTATATGGTATGCAATAGCTGGATTTTAGGATATTTTTTTTGTTAAATACACATAGAGAAACACCGTATTTGGATATAATATACACATAAAATATTTCTAAAATTTTCCTTAGTGTATCGCTAAACATAAAATAGTGCTCGCTATTTCATCACTAGCGTTGCGTATTAGTTGCTTATCGCTATTGTCCACTATTTGCTATTAACAATATCCAACCCCCCACCCAATGTATCCAAATAGTTGAAAAACACAAAAATGATCTACCATCACATAATGGTATCCAATGCAACAAAACCAAGAAATATAACTAATCTTCAACAAACAAATCAACTAAAGGGATAAATTGGGATGGATAAAAAGAACCCTAACCAAAAATCCCAAATGGCCACCCTACGACATTTCGTCGAAAATCGACCGCTACTCAAACCTTCAAAGTAACACAAACCAAACAGATCATACAAAAGTTGACCAACACAAAGTCAACATCCAAGAAACACCCAAATTCTTGATCCCTTTACCCACCCTATAATATTATTGCATCTAGTAACCTGCTAAACCCCAGATCAAGATTTTACAAACCCACCAAAAAAAACAAACCTTTACTATAAATCAAGTAAAAAAACTAAAAATAACAAATAACAGACACAAACCCAGAAATTATATAAAGGATCTTGACCTGTTTATCAAGTGAGAGAGATCATCAGGTTCTGTAAGGGATTGTGGAGAAAGTTGTTGAAGAAAGAAGACTGAGTTGTATGTATGTGTCTTTTTTTTTCTATGGAAAGATCAAAGATGTACCCACTACAAAGATTAAGACAAGTATGAAATAATATTGTCAATTTGGGTTTGTGAATAACCGATTCAACTTAATACTGCCACTTGACAGATTGGGCGTACAAATCGTTTGAATTGAATTTAAGATACGGTTTTCAATTTAATTAATGTGTGTGGTTTGTTCTTTCTTGTGTTGGACTTCTCGTCAATTGTATTATTGAAGGTCGATGTATATATATATATACTAGCTGATTACCCCGGGAAGGTCCGGAGTTGATAAATCTAATATGACACATCAATTTTGAATATGAAATAGACTGACATGTCTCCATTAAGTCATCGGTTGACTGTAAAACAAAGTGAAAGTTAAGTTATTGATTATAAATAAGTAATCGATGTCAAACAAACCGGACTAATTAGAACCTCTAGTACATTGCAGATTTCGCCTTAATGTGACCGTGTCTAATCGATGTTCACTGTGCATTTCAATCCCACTTGAATCTAGAATTAACATCTTTTCTCATTGTGTGCCAAGAAACTTCCAATATACAAAAGTGAAAATCAGCTCTAAAGATTCACATACTGAGCATAAATTTGATGGAAACTGGAGCAGTAATCACAAAACATGCTGATCAATTGGTAATATTTTAACATTTTCGGTTTCCAGTCGTACCTAAACCTCAAAACAGTAAAAACTAACAAACCACACCAGTAAATGTTTTGAAAGAAACTTAAAAGATTTTAGGGAATATATTGATGTCGATTGTAGCCTTGAAGTAGAAAACAACCATCTTTCCAAGTTCCAACAAATATCAACCCGTGTACATTTTCAATAATAAAAAGAATTGCATAAGATAGGAAAGACGGAGAGGTCATACATAGTATGCTGCAATTACTTAATGGAGTCCAAATCATGTGAATCAATAAGGCTTTTGAACTCCTGTGAAACTACTTGAGACGTTGCTGCAATCGCTTCCTTCTCCATGTGAATCGGTTTCCGGCTTCTATTTATCTATCTACTGATTCAAAACAAATTCAAACTATCATAAAACCACAAAAAAACAGCAATCAATAATTTCAGTTTTAGCAAAATATAAGTGTATATGTCATCCATATGAATGGTAAAAAGGTTAGAGCCACACATGAGACAAAATCCATAATATTAACATGGTTTAATCGAAGAGAATTAAACTGACAATAATGAAACATACATACACACACATCTCAATTTGAAAGTATTTAACAAAAAATTTGGGCAAAAATCAAAGTATTAGGAAAAAAATAATCAAACCAAACTAGAGAGACAATTCATGTCGTCGTCCACCATCTTCCAACTTGATCCATCTTTCCTGAAATAAAACAAAATAAAAAACAATTGTAACAAAAGCATAAACAACGAACCTCGTAGCGGCAAACGAAGCTTGAAACAATACTTCTTCATTTTTTACGAACCAAAATACTATCTAAACCATAACTATATAACATACCAAGCCTATTTCACTTAAGGTTTTGTAATGCTTATTAGTAACAGCGTACCTTCATTCATAACTTCGCCACCCAAATTCATAACCCATTCTTTCAATGATTCAGCAATGTCAAGCCTCCTTGTGTACTCACCAGGAAAACACTGTCAAAATTATTGAAACAATTATTACTTTTATAATATTAGTATGTCTAATAAATATGTATTCATTAAAAAACTAAATTGGAAATAACTTACAGATCGTTTATTATTCGAAACAACATCAAGCTACCGGACCTATTGCAACCTATCAATGTTAATCCCTAATGTATCATTTTGTTTTTTTTATCTTTTAATTAAATAAAACAATAAAAAAGCAAACGACTTTTATTAAATAAAAACAGAAACAGTGAATATTTAGAGAATAAATTGGATTTGATGATAGGGGACTATGCATATCACCAATTTTTATTCCACATTATGATGCTATATTATGTTAATGAATTATCTTATTCTGTCACGCATGTTATAATACTGTAAAACAGAGGTGCCCAAACAGATTCAAGTAGGCTGGGGCAGCCATTTTGAGGTTTACACAGTTTGGTTCACAGTTTGTTTTGGCGGTTTCGTGGTTTAACTGTCCGGCCGTAGGATTATGTATATGTATTATGAACCATGTATTTACCATACCTATCAAGGGCGCACCCAAGGTGCATAGGCCTCCTCTGGGGCCTAGGCTCAAAAAAGTGAGGAACTAAGACAAGGAAAGCGAAGTTATAAAAAAAAAATATTATGTATTAGAAAAAGACTATTCTTCAAATAAAATAAACACTAAAAAATAACTTACTGCCTAAACTTCTAAACACACGAACTTGACATTGTTTACTTTATCTAACAATAATTCACATCATTATTTTATAAAATAATCTACACCAAGTCTATCTGGAACAATCAAACCTACAAACCGCAATAGCATACATACAAATGACAATTCACTTCTAATTATGCTACTTAACTAATTAACATAAACGAATAACACGAAACCCTAATTTCCACTAAACCAAAACATAATCGCCTAAACAAACGACCCCAATCCAATCCATATCATAACCTTCCAAACTCAACAACAAATCCATCAAAAACAATCAATCAAACCTACAAACTGCAATAATATACATCAATAACAATTCACTCCTAATTATGCCACTTAAATAATTAACATAAACGAATAATACACAATCATCAACAAACCTAATATCTTACAAACTCACTTTCAGCAGACTAAACACTCTTAATCAGCTCATTAACATTCATACTACTCAAAGGCTTCCCTATATCCCCTAACTGATGTTGAACCTCACGCTATGTTAAATTATACAAAGCACCTTGCTTTCCATGTGATCTCATTGTTCTAGTCCCCGTACACAAAACCAACCCCTAATTATTATTATCCACTAATCAACCTGTTCACAACAATCAAGATTCTCCTAAACTGACATACCTATAAATTAATAATAAATAATATTAACAATAGTATTAATATTAAGCAACAAAATCCTCAAAGTTCTGACCTTTATTGTAAAATTTGTTGCAAAGGGTGTAATAAACAATCAATTCCCAGTATCAAGCTGTTGTGTTGGCGGTGTGAAGATTCCGTTGACTGTTAACCTCCAAGAGATCTGACCTGCTAATAAAATAATAAACAAATTAGGGGAGATTGAAACTTAAACTTCCATTACTAACATCAAAGGAATTACGTTGATGATGCTGGTACCTGTGTTTATACTCAATACAGACAGAAACCATACGAAGCAAACGTTGGCAACCATATCGGTCTGGGGCTCTTCGATCTGGTTGGCGGCTGATTCGCGCACACGCATCGACGGTTCACGGAGCATTCTGCGGCTACTGGCGAGGAACCTAGCGGCGCCACGGAGGGAGGGGCGGTTGTGACGAACTGATGGCTGCGGGAAGTGGTAGTGGTGAGCAGCGGCGTGGTGTCGGTGGTGGCGTTGGTGGTGTCATCAGAGGACGATGATATAGATTTTGATGACATGGTTATTGTTATTGGTGGAGGTGGGGCGACAGAAGAGGAGGGGAAAGAGAGAGGTGAGAATTTTTTTTAGGGTTTGGTAGAAGCTATTTAGGGTTTTGAGAGAGAAGCATGAATATATACATAACGAAAAAACTCAAAAACAATAAAATCTTCATCTTATTATGCCACGTGGCAGATTCAAGGGGGGGTTGAGGCCACCATTGAATGCCACGTCAGCAAAAGGGCTTTGTTTTATATATATATATATAGATTTTTTGAAAATCACTTAAATAAACATTTTAACTCCTCTAATTATGAAAATAAATATGTTTGGCGGCTAAATTCTAGAGGATTTACGAAAAACGATAACACCACTGATTGACACTTGTCTAAATGGCTAAAGAGTAGCTGTTTAAAACTATCAGCCCCAAACTTTAAAGCAATTAAAAATGTACACATGTCTCAAACTCTGAAACGGCTAATATTTTGCGACTATAAACTTCAATCGGCTAAGATCTAACCTAAAACTTAAAACTTTTCTGACACACTTTGAAACAAGTGACACGAAACCTTAGCAAGCCCATAAACCTTAGCCATGTTTAGCCTTTATAATTTACTCCCCCTAAAGTGTATAACAGTTTCAATAAAAAAAAATCTAAAATAAATTTAGCCCCCTAAAAATTAGCCATTTTCAATAAAACTCTCAACCCATTTCAATAAAAAAAATCTAAATTTAACCCTTATATATTAGCCACTAAAGGTGAAGCCCCTAAACCTTAGCCATGTTTAGCCATTATAATTTAGCCCCTAAAGTATATAGCAGTTTCAAGAAAAAAAAAATCCAAAATAAATTTAACCCCCCTAAAGGTTAGCCTTTTCAATAAAAAAAATCTAAATTTGACCCCTATATATTAGCCCCTAAAGGTTGAAGAGGCACGTGGTGTAGTGTTGGTTCTTGATTGGTTGGATATCATGGCTAGTGTTTAGTCGATTGAACACATGTGATAAATTGGCATAGTCTTGTAATAAATGAATCCCCTAGAATTTAGCCGTTAAACATGCTTATTTTGGTAATTTGAGAAGGTCAATGTTTATTTCAGTGATTTTTCGTTTTTTTTTATTAATTATTATTTTTTAAGGTTGCATTTCAATAATATTTCATCGGTAAACCCTAGGCTAGAAAGCCATCTCTGTCTAGGATCGAATCCTTCCTCACACGGGTTTTTCCTTTAAAACCCAATAGTTATTTTTTCGGTGGAAGACTGTAACATCCGACCCCTTTCACCACCAATATTGTCCGCTTTGCCTCGATGGGTTGCCCATCCAGAGCTCACGGATTTGTTTTTGGTTGCCCTGGTGGAGACTTCCCAGGAAGTCACCCATCCTGAAACTGCTCCCACCTGAGCACGCTTAACTGTAGAGTTCTCCTCTCATCCACTAACATTAAGCCCCAAAACGCATTGGTGATTTAAGAGATAGAATATTACTTATGAACCACGGATCTCTCCTGGGCACGGCCGATGTGAGATTTTCCTGGGGTGTCACAATCACCCCCTGTTAGAGTCTCAACGTCCCTGATGAGGTATGCACCCACCATCCCAAACGGCACAAGAGTGGCTCTGATACCATTTGTAACATCCGGACCCTCTCACCACCAATATTGTTCGCTTTGCCCCGATGGGTTGCCCATCCAGAGATCACAGATTTGTTTTTGGTTGCCCGGGTGGAGATTTCTCAGGAGATCACCCATCCTGAAACTGCTCCCACTTGAGCACGCTTAACTGTGTAGTTCTCATCTCATCCACTAACATTAAGCCCCAAAACGCGTTGGTGGTTTAAGAGACAGAATATTACTTATGAACCACGGATCTCTTCTGGCCACGGCTGATGTGGGATTTTCCTGGGGTGTCACAAAGACGAAATCGAACCTAAGACCCCGGGCAGGAACACGACAAATGTGGGTAAACCTTCTCACCTCCGTTGCAACTACCGGGCTACTACATCATTGGCATTTTGTTTTTTCTTTTGTCAACCGTTTGTAGTTTTTTTTTTTAATATTAAACGTATAATTATAATTTTTTTTAATCAACCCAGTATAGTTGTCATATATAAATCGGAGTTAATTGTTTGGTTGTTCTCTGTGATTTACCGATCTCGCCCGCTTGATTTTAAGGTTTTGCTAATTAGACACGTTCATAGTATTCTAACACTAAACTTTCACCACATTTAATGTCTTTTTATATGCATATCTCGTTATTTTGTGGAATACTTGTTTTAGTAGAATGAAACCTTCTTTGAGTCGTTTTCAAATTGTAAGTGTAGAGTGATTGTAATGGACGGTCATGAACATTGAAGAGATTGATCTATCATATTAAAATAGCAGGTTTCACGAACCTGTTAAGATACGAATACGAAACCTGTAAACACGAACACAACACGAAATCTAATCGTGTCATTTTTTTCAAACATGAACACGAACCTGTGTATAACAGGTTAAAACGATAAGACACGATAAAGAACACCTAGTAAAACAGTTTAACACGACAAGACATGACAAGACAAGACAAGACACGATAAGACAACGACAAGACACGATAAAAAACACGATAAGACACGATAAGACCTGTTAAGACACGAACACGATAAGACACCAACACGAAACATGTAAACATGAACACAACACGAAAATAAACAGGTCTTAACGTGTCAACCTGTTATAGACACGAAACCTGTTAAGGCCAATCACGAAACCTGTTAAAATCGTGTAGGTTCGTGTTAGGTTATCGTGTTCGTGTCTAAATTGCTAGCCCGATTAAAACACCTGGTTAATTATTAAAATGGTAACAAAATGGACAATGTTTTAGTGGTATCCAGGTGATCATGTCTAGGAAAGGTCATTAGTTGGAGTCTTGTTGTGACAAAATGTCATATGCGATCTGGGTGTTTTACCACAGTAGGCCTTCGGGCTGTGGATTTCCTCTGAAATTGGTGATGGTCAGGTTATCAACGCTATCGACAATCATGGGCGTGAGTGTCATTTTGCGTACGTGTGTATCTAGTAGGGGAGTTCGTGGTTCGGTTTCAAACCGTGAAACTGCTCAAACTGGTCATTGGTTTGGTTTCACGGTCGGTTATTTTACTTATCCTTTGGTCGGTCGGTTTCAGTATTTTCAAATCGCAACGAACGGTTCGGTTTACGGTTTATACCGAAAACCAACCGTATAAAACCAAACCAGACCGGACTGTAAGAATTTATTCTAGTATTTTTAATATTTCATATTATATTTAGAAATGACTAAAAATAAATCTATTATAATCTATAAATAATTTAATGCAAAACAAAAGTATGCTAAGTCCATTTCATATGATACGAGTTTTTCCAACTTAATACTGCTTTGCCACTTGACAGATACAGTATGAAATAATATTGTCAATTTGGGTTTGTGAATAACCGATTCAACTTAATACTGCTTTGCCACTTGACAGATTAGGCGTACAAATCGTTTGATTTGTATTTAAAAAGATATGGTTTTCAATTTAATTAATGTGTGTGGTTTGTTTTGTTGGGTTTCTCATCAATTGACCGACCTATTGAAGGTCTATAGGCTATAAGTGAACAAACTATTGTGTGACGTTTTGGAAATAAACATAAAATTCAAGGCGTTGGTTTTAATAGGATTATTAGGGGTAAACTTGGTGATGGGAAGCAAATTCGATTTTGGTTAGATACGTGGGTTTGCGACGAGCTGTTAAAAGATAAGTATCCTTCCTTGTTCTCGCTTGAAAGGAATAAAAGGACATTGGTTAGCGAGCTATTGAGGCTTAATAATAATCTGTGGGGTTGTTTTGGGAATGGAGTCGTTCTAGTACTGTGGAAGAAAATGAAGATAAGCAACAATTAGAGGCATTGATTTTTGATCAGCGCCTACAAGGAAATCAAGATTCTTGGGTCTGGTGCCTTGGTGACAACATCGGCTTCACAGTGGCAGGCTTAAAGAAGTGGTTACGTGGTATGGACAACAATAATTCAAGTCACTTTGGGAGTTTGGGTTCACATGGAGTAAGTGAGTTCCTATTAAATGTAATAATCATCATTGCAATTGGTGTGAGAGCAGTGAAGAGTCTATTGAGCATCTTCTGACGGGATGCGGGTTTGTACCATTTCTTTGGCAAGGCATATCGACATGGTGCAAGATTCCGGGTACGTTTTTGTTCCATGTCAATGATTTAGTGGAATGGCATGAGAGGTGTGATTTAACTGGGAATAAGAGGGCGTTTTTTCACGGGATAATTATAATTGCTTGTTGGAGGATCCGGAATGTAACACCCCGACCGATGGCGGAAACATCGGGATACGTGCGATTGTTCAATAGCTCATGGTACTAAAGTGTAACTTGATACATTGATTAGATAGTTATTACATGGAATGAAATACGAGTGATACAAAGGTTCTAGAACAAAACAAGTGAACTTGGAAATACAAAAACACTAGAAATCCAAAATACTAGTCCAAAGCTTAGGAAAATACGTCTCAAGGATAACCTGAAACATGTACGAAAATAGTATATGTCAATACAAAAATGTATTGGTGAGCATACCCTGTTTTGGTTATGTATAGTAGGAAAAGCGTTAGAAATTCATATGGTGTATACTGTATGTAAAAAATGACACAATATCGTTCGTGTTTATATATAGGGTGTGCCGCAGTTAACCCACCACACGACCGATACAAATGTCTGAAATGAAAAGGGCGTGAAATACTGCTGTCATATGAAAACCGCTATGTAATGTATTATTTCACGGAGCTAATCCGCTACTTTAATAGTAATGCTTGACAACCGCTGGATAAGGTATTATTTCACGGAGCTAATCCGCTACTTTAATAGTAATGCTTGACAACCGTTATGTAATGTATTATTTCACGGAGCTAATCCGCTACTTTAATAGTAATGCTTGACAACCTCTGAGTAATGTAAATGTTAAATGAATACACACAACAAGACATGGAAATAAATGGCACAGTATCATTCGTGTTTATGTATAGGGTGTACCGTAGCTAACCTACCACATGATCGATACTTTGAAACACACATATATAATGCTAGAACATGTAAAGTCAACAAGTCAAGAGTACACACATTGAATACAAGTAAACACACATAAGAATTGCACCTTGTAATTGATTTTTACTTTGTAAATGATTTGTACTTTGTAAATGATTTGAATTTAGTGTACATGAATAGCCCCAAAAGTAAAACATGAAAAAGGGGAAAGATATACTCACATTCGCTAAGTGTGCTAAGCGGCGAGTGAAGCAAGGTGATTCTCGAAGGCTCAACCTAAAGTTTATGGTATAATGTAAGTGTTTGTACTTAAAAGAGTCTAGGGTTCCTAATCTAAGGCATCTAGGATGTTAAGTCTAGACTTTGGGGTTTTTAAGTTTGATAGTGAAATTGTGATGCGTCGAGTTGAATAACTAGTTTATAAGTATTGCGTGGTAGTAACTTCATGAAAAGCCTTATGTGTATAACTTAGTTTAATATTGCAAAATATTTTACTAAGTTATATATTATAAGTAATGATATTGGAAATAATTTTGATAAAACTTAAACTATAATTATTTATATTCGTTTTATTAAATATAAACAATTATATTGATTAATAAAAGGGATGACAAAGTGATAAGTAACCTTGAGTTTGTAAAGGTGATATTTTCTGAGTTTATAAAGTAATAAATTTCACTCCTTCAGGGGTGAGATCTATGCGATGTGGAGTTTGTGCAAGATCAGGGAGAGGAGACATCACCCCAGAACGAGTGGGAGGTGGAGTTTGCAGATTTGCTGACGCAGGAGGAGCAGGTGTGGACTGAGTCCCAGCTGGAGTACCTCCTGGAGTGGAGAAAGACACAGATCTGGCCGGAGAGGTCTGATCTGTGCTAGGGGAGATCTGGTTGACCTCTTCTTGAGACTCAGGGTCAGACATGGAGAGAGTCGGAGCTACACAACTAATTTCGAGTACAGGAAATGGCGCAGCCCCACGGTGGGCGCCAACTTGTTGCTACAACAAATAACTGCCTAACGTTGGTTCTGAGTCACAAGGGAGGTTCAGGGGTTCAAGGGTTCCACTCTGCCTAACGCAGGTCGTGGTGTCCTTCTACGTTGCAAACGTAGAAGGAGGTTCAAGGTTATTTTTATTGTTTTTAGATGCTTTAAGGTTCTGGTTTGAGATGTACTCGAAACCAGAAGAAGAAGTTCTTGAGATCCGAGTGAAGAGAATTGTTCTCTTAAGACCAAAAGAATAAGAAGAGTGAAGTGAGAGTGATTGTGATGGTGTAATCAGAGCTGAGGAATCAGCCTCTGATTTATAGAGAAAAGAGAACTCCATAAGGAGAAAGCATCTAGCCTTGAGCCTTGTTGCAACTAAAGGACATCCCACAAATGGTAAGTGGCTGCTATGGACCTGCGGTCTGTTGACTGATGTTACTCCATCAGTTTGTTTGTTTTGCTCGATGAAAAAGATGACGGGACAAGTCATCTTTTTGACTTAAGATGCTCCTGGTTGTTGAACCTTTGTAGGCTCCAACCTTTTAAGCATTGTTTAGTAATGTTGTTTATTTATTTTTGCTTTAAGCTACCCACGTCATCAATGGGCTAAATGGTGGAAGTCTTTACACTCTCTACACCAATGTATTACACGAGTTGAGTAAATGAAATATTTAAATAGTTGATAATGAAGATTTTTGAATTATAAAACAGTATTTTGAAATACGAATTATTTTAATTACATTTCAATATAAAATGCAATGTTTTAAAAACCGGTTTTTAAATCATACCGGATTTGGCTTAAAAATGGTTCAACCGGTTGAACCGGGTTATATCGGGTGGTTCAACCGGATTGACTTGTTAACTCTACGAATCCATAAATTACAACATGAACTCAAAATATAATCTAAAAGTGAATGATTACATATTAAAAGATAATCCAAAAGTTATTCCATATAAAAATAATAATCCTAAAATATTCAATTTTTTAACAATGTTCTTTTCAATGAAAGTGTACACTATGTCTAAGTCATTGGAGTATTGAATACATCAAGTTCACAATTGCTTAAAAGATGAAATTCACTACCATCGCCTTCCTCAAAATCTAGAGCATGACTATTTTCATCCCTACATTATTACATAAGAAGTTTTAGTAGAAATAACAATCATAATATACTTAGAATACCAAAGATAAGTAATGTATACAACAAGTAACATTGTGTTTGAGCAACTGATTCGTGCTTTTCCTTACCAAACATGTTATCTATATCATTATTATGAAGTTCTCTTTCTCGCTTTTTTTTTAACCACAAAAAAATCAATAGTTCAAAACCAAAAAATTTACCTTGTGCCGGTACTGGTATAAAGGTTCAAACCGGTATACCGTATTTTACCGGCGGTACGAACTTGATACCGCTTCGCCTTTATACCGGGGTGTTTCGTACCGGGCTCACCTCCAAAAAATGGTATTACCGGTACAACCGGCCGGTACGTACCGGTTTTTAAAACATTGATAAAATGTTGGAATAAGATTGTTGAAATAAGAGAAGATGGGAAAATAATTGTGACACGGTTCATAAAACAATTCCCACAACAGGGCTTCACCTGACACCATTGCGAGTGTAGTTGATGCCATCACAGTGGGAGATTTCTTCAGCTCGCCATCAGAGGCACCGTAAGGGGTTACAGTGAGTGCAGTCGCTTACTTAAGAAGCTTCATTCGATTCAGTAGAAAAAAATTGGCCACTTAGTGGCTCTGTCTTGCAAACTTCAGCTGCAGTGTAAAGGTAAGCAAAACTGTTGTAAATCTCATAGATCAACTCCTAAGAGAATAATTTTCAAAGAAAATATGAATAGATTGTTGAGCTTACGAGCATTAGGTGATCCTTCGCAGTTCCTTTTCTGATTATTTTGACCTCCCTGAAAAAAAAAGAACAAGTGAAAAGATTTAATATGACCTGCCACAAATTAACGTGTCTCTCTCAACGAATAGCCTTTTTAGTAAGAATATCTATATTATGGGAACAAACTACAACAAAAAGAATATGTATAAGAACTTAAGAAAATGTTGTAGTAGGTGCAAATATGAATCAAGGTAGACATTGGAAAAAAGTTGTAGATGTATGTAAGGCGAGGTTGACAAAATGGAAAGCGAAAATGTTGTCAATGGGAGGTCGGGTTGTTCTACTTAAATCGGTCCTGGATAGTCTTCCAACGTACCATTTCTCCTTATTCAAAGCTCCAAAATGTATCATACAGGAGCTGGAAAGACTTAGGAGACGTTTCTTTTGGGGAGGTAATGATGAAAAGAGGAAGGCGGCGTGGGTATGTTGGGAAAGGGTGATTAGGCCGTTGGATAAAGGGGGTACCGGGCTGGGGTCTTTAGAACATATGACCTTAAGCCTTCTAATTAAATGGTGGTGGCGCTACAAAAATGAACCAACAAGACTATGGAGGTGAGTGATCGAAGCTATTCACACGAATGAAAGATCTGGTCCTATTTACCGGTCAAAACATCCATTGCGGGAGTATGGAACTCGATTATCAAGGCTGGGAAATATTTTGATGACAAAAATATTCAACTCCAAAGTTTGATCAAAGGGAAAGTGGGCAATGGTTCCACAATTAGATTCCGGATTGATACCTGGTTGGGGGACGAGCCGCTGATGCTTAAATATCCGAACCTGTTCACCTTGGAGGCAAAAAAAGGCTGCACAGTGTCAGAAAAAACGCAACAATTTGGAGACAGAATGGGTGTTCAGTGGCTGTGGAAAAGGGAACCGTTGCTGCCTGTCGAACTGCAGCAAATGGCGTCATGTTTAGCATTAGTACAAGACAACAACATCGCACAAATGAGGGACGGCTGGAATTAGGAATTGGATCTACAATGTGGATTTTCAGCTGCATCATGTCGAAGACTGTGGGTAACTGCAGCAGTCGTTTACTACCCGTTTGAGTAGACAAAGTGGGTACCGAGAAAAGCGAATCTTCTAGCATGGAGGGCCGAACCGCCAAACAAGAAAGAATTCCAACCTTACAAGGCTTAATGAAAAGAAACATTATACAGGGTTTGGATAGGTGTCCATTATGTGGGGATGACTCAAAATCGGCAAACCATTTATTCATCTCCTGTTTCATTGCAGCCAATATATGGAACAAGATTAGTGAATGGTGCAAGATTCAACCCATCTTCGCCTTCAATGTTAAAGATTTGCTGGAAATACATAAATGTTGTTAGATATAAAGTTAAACTTGATTTATATTCCTATGTTATTGTATTATAAACATGTGTTAATATTTGTATCCTAAGTTAGATATGGTAGTTATCATCGGTTGTGACACACCGGTTGATAAAATAGGATTAGCCTAAGTATGATAATTATTCTAGGGACACACCGGTTCATATGCACCGGTTAATGATGTATAAATAGGACCCTAACACTTCATTTGTAAATAAGAAAGTTAAAAGTTTATTTCCTATAACTAACTTTCAAACTTCCCTCTCTCTTTTCCCTCCACTACAAACCGTCGCATATCAAACAATATTATACCGAAGACCTGTGCAGAAATTAACATGGCATCAGAGCCAGACACCCGAAGAAGAACATACGGCATATTCGATGAGGAAGAGAAATCCGACGATGTTTATATTGACAAAGGGAAGAAGCCCATGTCCGAAGAAGATAGTGATCATGTGGATCAAAGTGTGTTGGCCGAGAGGGTCGAACAACTTAAGAAGGATTGTGTTAATCCTTTAGACATCAATTTCTCTCATTTCCACATCGGATCAGCGCCGCAGAAGAATGTTTATAGAAGCAGACAATCGCATCAGTCACGAAAGGCGCAGAATGAGTATAATAATCAAGTGTTTAATGTCCCCGAATATCCACACGCCATGTGTTGTGGAAAATGTAAGGAGCCCTTCCACTATAGACGAAATTGTCCCAAAAAGATTGGGAAAACAGAATTCATGGTGAAAGGGACGGATGGAAAAGGATGGGACGACGTATGGTATGCTAGTTTAACAAGAAAAGAGCACGGATGCGGTTTCAAAGACCAATTCGCAATATTCAGCAAATCATTTGGAATTGAAGGCCAACCAAATGGTTATAGGAGGGAGTACTTTAGAGGAAAAGGATCGGTGATCATAACAAGTGGAGGACAAGTGCATAAAATCAAATCGGTATTTTTCGTGCCTACACTTCGTAGAAATGTATTAAGTATAGAAAAGTTAAATGATGATGGATTAGAAGTTGAATTCGATGGAGACATATGTCACATCCATCGGCCGATCATACAAGAGAAGAGGAGAATAATAACATGCCGAATTTGTGATGGTGAAGATCACTTCACATTTAAATGTCCCGAAAGAAAGAATATAGTGAACAAAAATGGTAAAGGCACACTAGATGTGTTCACAAAGAAACGGGTCAGATTTGAAGGCATAAATGAAGCACTCAAAGAAGAAGATAAAGAAAGGGCGCACGTTTTCAAGAAGTTTGAAGAGTTCTCTATCGACAAGGACCATTATGAAGGCAATATGGAGAAAGGTCCTATTATGTACCCAACCAACGAATCAAGTTTGAAGGATTGCTTAGTTTTCATGGACTTACTCCATGTTACAACAACGGTTGAAAGGTACAAACGCAAGTTCGAATTAGAGTTTGAAAAAATTGTTAAATGGTTTATGCATGACTTCTTGAAAATGAGAACCGAAGCCCCTATGCCACCCCGGGACACAACCGGTTATCCAATTTGCTTATTGGATTTATACACTAGAGTGCAAGTGTTTGGTGGATATGAAGAGGTTACAAAGGATGATAATTGGGCAATTGTGGCAATGTCTATGGGTTATGGAAGAGGACTACCGAGTTTGGCAAGAAAAGAAGAGATAGCAACGACTCTAAGGCTTGTATATATTCGATACTTGGAAATGATGGAATGGTACCATCTAAAATTTAAGGGCCGCGAACTCGTTGTTGAAATCACTAATGAAGAAGGTAGTACAAGTGACGCACACAAGAAGAACGAATGGAAAGATGAAGACATGCCTCCAAAGAAGCGAAGCCGATCATCCTCTAGTGAAGACTAGAAGAACCGAAGAACATAAAATCAAGTTTAAGGGGGAGATTGTTAGATATAAAGTTAAACTTGATTTATATTCCTATGTTATTGTATTATAAACATGTGTTAATATTTGTATCCTAAGTTAGATATGGTAGTTATCATCGGTTGTGACACACCGGTTGATAAAATAGGATTAGCCTAAGTATGATAATTATTCTAGGGACACACCGGTTCATATGCACCGGTTAATGATGTATAAATAGGACCCTAACACTTCATTTGTAAATAAGAAAGTTAAAAGTTTATTTCCTATAACTAACTTTCAAACTTCCCTCTCTCTTTTCCCTCCACTACAAACCGTCGCATATCAAACAATATTATACCGAAGACCTGTGCAGAAATTAACAAATGTAATGGGCTTGGACAGGTCAAACAAAACGCGCTTTAGTCTATCATACTCACGACTTGTTGGATCATATGGAAAGGTAGAAACGACAAGATCTTTAACGGAAAGAGAGTGATGCTGGATCGAATGTTTGGCGACATTCAAACAACCTCATATATGTGGGTTCCAAGTCGGGCAAAGAAACATACATGGGATTGGGACAAATGGAGGAATTTTGATTTGTAAAAGTATAGCTAGGGTGATGTAACTGTGTCGCTTCTAATAAGCACCTTGCTTATAGAAGCTTGTACCTCTTTTGGGTTTGAATGAAATTGAAGTTTGCTGTCAAAAAAAACTTAAGAAATGTGTAAACTCCAACAAAACAAAATAAATATAATTGATATATACATAAAAAAAGAAGCATGCCATTTTTACAGGGAATATTTATCGTGTTTTCTTTGAATTTGAGACATTAAACCCCTTTCTGAAAGTTGCAGTTGCCTCTTAAGTTAATAAAATGACTAGCCGCTGATCTTCTTATCAGGTGACCCACTTATATTTATTGAAGTTGCAGTTATGAAGAATATAGCTGGTACCATACAGGTAAGTGTTTTTCCTTCGTAAGTGTTTTTCTTTCGTAATTTTTATATTTTAATTATTTGACCATCTTCTATGTTAGGAAAATTACGCAGGCTATCAATAACTATGATAGCTGTAGCAGTGATAGTTTTTTCATCTAACGGCTTATGCTCTGTAAATTGGACTGTAAATGAATGTAACGAACGACAATTTAGATGTTGTTTTAATCATTTATGTTTAGTTGGAAATGTATACGTGTATAACCTAGGCTCTATTAAATTCAAGAATTTGCAGCATGAAATGGATGACTTTCAGGTTATATCTCATCGTTTACTGAAGTATTGATCTACTTAATTAGTTTAGTTTGTTGATTCTTAATGTTCACGAAAGTTGCGCAGCGCACAACTAAGCATCCCACTAGTTGTTATTATAGTTATTATTATTATTATTATTATTGTTATTATTATTATTATTATTATTATTAATTACAAATTATTGTTTAGTTCGATATGGACCCAGGGTTTTTTGAGGGGCCGTTTGGTACTGAGGATGACGCTGTGTCGTCTGCGCCGGTGGTGGGACCGTCGCAGAGGCGTCAACGGGAGCCGGTGAACACTCTTGAGGGCAACCCTTACCTGGATTTTGAGGAGGGGTATAAGGACCAACGGCGCAAGTGCAAGAAGCTGCGTCAAATGCCTGTCGACCCTCAGATGTACATCAGCTAGAATCTTCTGGGGAAGGTCGGCGAAACGGGGAGGGCGAACGACTTTGTGGGGTTTGACACTCCATGGCGTCGTCTCTTTGAGATAGCCAAGGAGGATTCTTACCATGAGTTGACGATTGAGTTTCTCTCGTCGTTCGAGGTACTGGATCCGCTCGAGATGGAGGACCCAGCTCGGCCTTTTCGCCCCATCCAATTTTGGTTGGCGAAGCATTGACAGGAGATGACCTATGAGGTATGTTATTTCAATTATCTCTCATTTGATTATTATGTTACCAAAACTTGTTAATATTTACAATTATTTTTTGCAGGAGTTTGTTGTTGCTTCGGGGTTGTACCTACCCGTCGTGATTGATACTGGTTTGTACCAGGATGCTGTCATCGAGGGTGGATAGGTTGACCCTGGTCAGTTTTTGGAAGTACATTGCCACTTTCAACTTTGGGAAGAATGTGGCGAAGGCGACGTCGATTAGGACTCTCTGTATTATTATTTGCATCATGCGATCGCCACCTTTATCGCAGCACGTAGGAACAGCTGGGAGAAGGTCAACCAAACTGACCTTTTCTTTTTGTACTGTTTGATTATGCGGTGGCCGAGCAACCTGCCGCGTGCCTGGTGGAGTACTTTCAGTGTGCGCACAAGCGCCAGGCTCACGCACATCTCCATGGCAGGGCGTTCGTCACCGTCATCGCGCGTCGTCTGCGCCTCTCGCCAGAGAGTGACCCTCAGCTGTCGGCCAAGATCCCATCACAGGAGATCGGTGAGGCCAATGTCCGGATCATGGGGATCCTGATGGAGGTCTTGCCAAAAGTACATCGGTTTCGATCTCTCGGCACCAGAACCCCTTTTGAGCCAGCCCCCTTCCTACGCCCGATGATATACCGGTCTACCATGAGCTGGCTTCGGAAGTACCTCTGCTGCCGGACCAGGCGGATGACGCCGGCGATTACGACGATGACGGCCCCCCACCTCCGCCGCCACCACAGCAGCAGTACCCCCGACATATATATGATGACCTCACTCCTACTGCGCATTTCGTGGCTGAGGACATGGATCGCCGCATCGGTGAGATACAGGATGTTCAGCTGTGGACGGTCGAGGCGATATACAGGCGGATGGCACAACAGATGGGGGTACAACTACGCGCACCACCAGGGCGTGGGCCACCACCAGGGGGGCACCACCGTCACAGTGATTATGTATCTATCTTACTTTCAGTAAAAATTTTTGCAGTTGTATTTTTTTTGCATGTACAAACTGATTATTATTATTATGCACTTGATCTTTTGTTTATATGTTGTCTGTTTTGATTGTTTATAATGCTTGTTTCGAAGGTGTACAACCCGTTTGAAACTTTGAATGTTTAATTGTCTAATAAATATTAAACCGATAAATAATAAATGAACTAACACCAAATTATGAATGGCAAGCCAGTAAAACCAATAAGATCTAAACAGTAAATATTCGATTATAAACGTTAAAAAATCACTCAACCTTTTTAATCCCAAACCAAATACAACTTGCATCTTATGAACAAAAACGACGTCACCTTGACCATCAACGACCATATTCGTACCAAGTTTCGCGACTTCGTTCAATCTTTCTCGACGAGGTTTTCTCTGTGAAGAATTTATCCACTCACAGTGACAATTGAACACTTTATTAATAGGTTAAAGTTAGGATTACTTGATTAATTATAGTTTGATTAGGGTTATTACGTTTTTTTTTAAATTAATTTTTTTTTTTGCAATAGTCTTGGTTTAAAAAAGCGCGCCTCAGGCGTGAGGCGCCCGTAGCGATTATCAAAACGCTTTTTTTTGGGAAAAGCGCTGGCCTACAAGAGGCGCTGTGAGGCAGCGCTGGAAGCTCGAGGCGCCAAGAGGCGGTACAAAAGCGCTCCAAACAAAAGCAGCCTAGAAGAAAGTTTAAAGACTAGGAAAATGAAGAACGATTGGACCATGGTTTGGTATAACTATAGACTGAAGAACGAATACAGAACATACCTTTTTTATGGAGATTCGATGTTGAAAAATCTGAAAGAAGAGGCGCAGATCTGGAAGTAGATTTAAAAGAGGCTGCATTTTTATTTTTAGGGTTTGGAATGCCTCTTTAAATAGGGTTTTCTCTACGGCCCAAATAAATAAACTGTTGGGCCCAAAATAAAACAAATATGAACCTGATTGGACTTGACTGTAAGCCCAAATTAAAAATCTTTTGATTCCTATCCTTTCAATATGGGTCTGCTTCTTGTTTTATTAACTTACAGACTATTTCTATATTTCTAATGTTTTTTTATGAGTTTAAGTGTCTTTTGACTATGTTTTTTAAAGTGATTAAGTGTTTTCATAATTATGTTTTTGATATTATGATTGATTAACAAGCAAATATGTCATATTGACACATATAAATATTTTTTTTTATAATTTTAAGCTCTCACATACGTGAAGCTCTCGCCTCGCGCTTTAAGCCCCACGCCTCGGATTTTGGAACCAAAGCGCCTCGGAGCGCCTCGCGCTTTTTTAAACCAAGGCAATAATTAAATTTACTAAAAAAGTTAAAAAAAAAAAAACACTTCAAAACAAACACAAAAAACCCAAACCAAAACCCTCCCAACACCAAGATGTTCAGGTTCATCCCCCTCTGTCGCCAAACGCCTCGCTTTGGCCAAAGCGAGGCGCTTGGCCCCCATTTTTCCAAACTACCATGCAACCTCATACTGGCTTTGACCATGATGTGACGGAAGCGCCTCGCTTTAGCCAAAGTGAGATGCTTCAGAGGGGAGTTGAAATAGATTGCAAGAGGGTGCCAATAGACGGACCCTTCGTAAAAGTCATATTATGTAGCATTAGGAATTTTGGTCTATCTAGAGTAACAAGATATGCACACAAGCTAAGGTAGGGTCTAAAGAGGGTAAGATGTACACAACCTTACCTCTACCATGTGAGAATAGAGAGACTCCTTTTAGTGAGATCTCACTATCTTAGGCTCAATAATGGTTTTATATCAAGCCTCATACATAAGCCACATAACACATAGCAATCGAAACAAACTTGGTTGAATGCGCAGACACAAGCATTTAAACTAAAAATCCTTACATAATATAGATGATACCACATCTTACAATATAAAATTTATTCATTGACACCCCCTAAGTGTCATGTACGATATATAACATTAACTCGATACCGTAATTAATAATCAAGGCTTGGTTTTCCCAACAAGTTGAGAACTTGCCGCAGGCGGGACGAGAGGCAAATGCGGGATTCCTGGAAGTCCCGGGAGTCCTGGGAGTCCCGGAAGTCCTGGAAGTCCTGGAAGTCCTGGGAGTGGTATTAAATCCTTTTCGTTACACAATTGTGGTTTGAACGTGAAGAACCCGGCTGAAAAGACATGAGTTCCAGCTTCTTTTGACTTGAAACGAATATCTGATGAGGTGGTAGTGGCTGCCACTGGGCAGTTCGGTTCGTTGCTGGCGAGCAATCGAACCGAACATGCTTTGATGTTGTCTACATGTTTACTGACATAAGGTGGTAGTTTAGCTTCGAACTCACCCTTCTCATTCGTCTTCACCTCTTCCTGGAACCTTGGTTTTGCACCATCGGTGCCACACTCCACCGCCACCGTCGCACCTACACAAACAATTCAACATTCATTAAACTTTTAAAAAATAAATCAAATGGCATGTGGTCTGACGGTGTCAACGTGTGTTGTAAATTTATTTTTTATCATTTAGTTGAGGTCCAAAGTCCTCTAGTGGGTAAATATGCGGATTTAGGGGTACAATTATAGCTAGGGTGTTTAGCGTTTAAACAAAAGTATAACTTACAAAAACAAAGGACATGTGCTCTAACAACATAAAGATGTGTTGGAAATGTGTATTTTCTCATGTGATTGACACTAAGTCCGGAAGTGGATAAAAATGTATATTTAGAACTAGAATAGTAGTATTAAAAGGGTATGTGTTAGATGATACTAATTTTAAAAATAACTATATAAAAAAACCCGAAAGAGCATGTGGTCTAGCGTTATCAAGTTATGTTGGAAATATATTCATATCTATGTAGTTGAGGGTTCGAGTGTCATAGCGGATAAATGTGTTGATATAGGAGCAGTGGCGCAGGTTTGTTGGGGCGGGGAGGGGCGGCCGACCCCCCCGGATTTTCGCGTAGAAGTTCCGATTATATAGTATCCGTATATTAAATTTTGAAAATATAGGGTTTCGACCCCCCGAAACTGGTTTTCGACCCCCCGAAACCAGTGACTTCCGAACCCCCGGTGACTTCCGACCCTCCGAAACTTCGGGTCAAGCTTCGCCACTGTATAGGAGTGCTTGTTAGATTGTTAATCATTTAAAAAGGCTAAACTTAAAAATAAAAAAAATACAAGAACAAAGAACACGACATAACTAGACATAACTAGAAGACCGAACCTGAGATGAAGTGGGTGGATTTGGTCACTTCTTGACGGAAACAGGTGTCACAGTACACCGTTCCAGTAAGAATGGCTGCAGGGTGCTTCTCTTTTTGGTATCTTACACAGAAGACACCGCTAAAAAAGAAGCATAGAAAGACCAGCAGATTGAATGAAACCCATGAAGACATTCTTGAAATTGTGTGTGATTCGGCTTGTGTGAAGAATAATTTGCTTTTGTTTATGAAGTTGTTGATTTTATTTATAAGGGAAGTTCATGGACTTGGACTCATTATGTGAGTCATGCAACCAGTATAACTCCACACGAAACTAGCAGTGAATGTGGCTGTTTTGAAAATAATTGTTACACCATAATTTAGTAGGATAAATATTAATAAGAGTTGATATTAAATAGCGATTTCTTATTAATAAAATAATTTTAGAGGTTATAAGTAACTAATATTTAAACTATTTTCAAAATGGATATGTTACCAATTTAGGCTTTAATACAAAAGGATCAAACATGGTTCTATTTACATTTAAGGAAACTAGTGGTGATGCCTATGCGTTGTAGCGGGTTCGTTACATAAGGAAAATATTGAAACATAGTATTGTAATCACCTGAAAGAGTTTCGCCAGCCTTAACACCTTTGTAACCACATTTGCATGCCAAATTTATACTTTCTTTCGCATACCTAAAATCTATATATATATATATATATATATATATATATATTTATGAATTTAGGTTAAAATGACAATTTGTTCAAATGATTATATCGTATTTTAAAATACATAAATTCTTAATCAACGAATAATCTTGTAACTAATGCATATGTCAAACAAACGATTGTAGTCAGTCCATAAATAAATAACAATGTAAAGAAAAAAACTTACTTGTTGACGTAGGTGGAAATATCATCACAATCCTTCCAAGAGGTCATATCGTCGGACCATAATCCCTAACAATTGATAATACATATACAAATTTATTTTTATAAAATTAAAGATTTTATATATTTATGTAATTAGTTTCTTACATGAGTGAAATTAGTTTGAATGACCTTTTGTAGAGACTCAATATCCTTATCATAGAATTGTGCTACATTTGTAAGAATTATCTCTCTGTCTCATACCTGTTTTAATTTTAGCATCAACCTTATAAATTTATAATCCATAAAATATAATTAAAAATTATATATATAATACCGGTAAGTTACCATTCTATCCTTAAATTAAATTAAATAAAGTCTGGACGACTTTAATAGATTTTTTAGAAGAACAACCAGAAAAAATAACTTTAGAGTCCAAATTCCAATGTTCATCCGTTGTCACGGATGCTTCCTCACCCTTCAGTCACTGATAGGCACGTACAGTACGATGCCCTGTCCATCCGTCAACCCTACTTCGTGGTGTTCTAAAAAAATAGTTTTTTAAAGCAAATGGGTTAACTTTTTTAAGTTGAATCTAAATGTAGAACAAATAATATTTATGAGTTTATTGACTTAGTATTTTATATTTATAGTTATTAAATTAGTTAACAAATTTACGTTGTGGATACTTACATGGTGCAAATTAGATTTATGCCTGAACCATCGCAAATCAATGGTATATCCCCATTCGTCGCTAGTGAATCCAACATGCATTGGCTGATAATTAAAATGATTTAATTAATTTTCAAGAATATAAAATTAACAAAAAAAAATTAAAAATTGGAATACCTGATGAATGTCCCCCTTGAAGTGTGATACAAATAATAAGGTCTTGGTCATATTATCTGCATTCACAATCAAGTATATTATCATTTCATTGACAATTCAATTGGATGATTCTTTTAATGGGTTTCATTAAATCATTCATAAATAGTAGTAATAACATTTAGATTGGAGGTTAAGACTTAGTAAACAGACTTTGCTTACAACATATGCTTGACTTCTTGATTTGGTATTTAGTAAACAAACCTTAAAAATGATATAGTCTTCCTGTGCATCGCACAGGGTTTCACCTAGTAAGGGTATAAATGAAACAAAGAGGGTAAAATTTAAAAATTACAGTTGAGACTCTTGGGATGTCATCTTAACTTTGACACTTTGAACATATTTACTCTTGCCTCCTTTATAATCTTGTATAAAAAAGGGTAAAACTTGCTTGTATTATTTGTGATTTTTTAACTTGCAGCGAGTTAAAAGACGGTTGTATACTTGTATTTAGTGGTGTTTCACGGATAGTGTTGCAAGTTAACAAGTCATTACGAAGCTTTTCGTTTATTTTATTTTATTTTATTTTTTTTATAAATAAAAATGGTTTGTTTTGAAAACCAAAAATGATATACGGTATTCTTTTAGAGGATGTTTAAGAACGCTATAAACGAGAGATTTTCTTTCACCGATAGACTTAAATATCGGAAGTCACTAGGTAAATGGGGGCAGAGGTATACAAACCGGGTTTTTTCAATACACGGTTCCGGGTAGAGTTGGGTATCACTTCTACCAGGTATTGATCACTGGTTCCGGTTCCTAGCATAAAAAACCATACCCTGTTTACCGGTTTCGGTTTTTCAATCCCCGGTTTCGGGTTTTCAATATTCGCTTATGAGTATAGAACCGGGTACGAAACCGAGTACCCCACAATGAAAGAACCGGACATGGAACCGGGTACCCCACAATAAAAAATTAAGTCAACAAATCTTAGATGGATGTTTACTAGAAAAAAATATGGCTTAATTATAATAATAAATATATTAAATGCCTAAGAGATTGAATAGTAACTTCAATTAATGTTTTTTGTCTTTTTCTTTTTTACTAATATATATATAGGGAATGGATATAAAGAAAACCCTTCTTATTTGGTAAACTCTGGAAACTCTGACTTCCCAATATTTTTTTTTTTTTGAAAAAAATAGGGCAAGTAATATACATGATTTTAAGCATTTTGGGCCAAAAAAATTAAAAAAGCGCCGAGTATTTTTTTTTTTTTTAAAAAATAAAATTTTGACTAACACATGTTAAGCGCTAATAACAGGTGTTAACAATGTGTTAACTATATGTAAACAGTAGACGTTTTTTATTTTTTTTAAAAAACCGTTCGGCGCTTTTTCGATTTTTTTGTCTCAAAATGCTTAAAAAAATGTATATTACATACCCTATTTTTTTCAAAAAAAAAAATGTTGGGAAGTCAGAGTTTCCAGAGTTTACCAAATAAGGAGGGTTTCCTCCATATACTTTACCTATATATATATATATATATATATATATATATATATATATATATATATATATATATATATATATATATATATATATATATATATATATACGGAAAGGATATTTTGGAAACCCACTTAAGTTGAGAAAACCTTTGAAAACCCATGTAAAAAACCATTATTTTTTTTGGAAAAAAATAACCAATGTAAAATACATGTTTTTAAGCATTTTGGGCAAAAAAAATAACAAAAGCGCCGATGGGTTTTTTTTAAAAAAATAAACAAAGTTGCTAAAAAAACATATGTTTTCAGTTATTTACCTATGTTTTTAGAAACTTTGTTTATTTTTAAAAAAAAATCCCATCGGCGCTTTTTTTATTTTTTTGGCCCAAAACGCTTAAAAACATGTATTTTAGATTTGTTATTTTTTTCAAAGAAAAAAGTTCTTTTTTTACATGGGGTTTCGAAGGGTTTCTCAACTCAAGCGGGTTATATATATATATATATATATATATAAAGAGTTTCATAATATTTAACAAAGATGCCTTGTGGTGGAGTGGTTTGTGGTGTGTTTCTGTTCCGAGAGGTCTTCGGTTCGAATCTGGTTTGAAGGGTTTTTCTTTTTTTTTTCAACACATAATGGCAGTTTTGTAATTTGATGGTTTGTGAGGGGCATTGCATTCATTTTGCTAGCTGAATATATACCCCTGTCTCTCTCTCTTTTTGTCATTATTATTGTGACCGCTTCATCTATCTTTGCTTTTGGCGATCAACGTCACCGTCGTCGTCGCCACCGTCATCGTTTCCTTCCGGCTGATTTACACCGTTGTTGCTATCTTCATCACCTTTGTGATCGGCGACGGTATGACTGATTTGTTGGTATGCCTTTTTTATTTTTTGTTTTAGCGTTTTTTGGGTGTTTTACGGTTTTTGATATTTGTACGGTTCTTTGATCTTAATGGCTTTGTTATTGTTTCTGCTGCTATGTGTTGTTTGTGTGTTGTTTATTATGGTTTTTTTTGGTGCTATGAAGACATCTAGGTTTTTTTTATTGTTATGGTGACTGTTGTTGCCTTTGTTTCTGACCCGAGAAGGCGATGTGAATCATTGCATGGTCATTTCGCAACCGGCTGGTGTTTGTCAGTTGTGACGGCGTTGTGAATCATAATATGATCATATTGCAACCGACTAATGTGTTCGCTTATCGTGCATGTGCTCTGATTGTCATAATAGTTGTGCAATTATTATTATTTAGCGTTTTTGTTTCTTTTCTTCGGCTGCCGATCGCTCTTGCTTATTCTGGAATTGGTGTTTTCTTTTTTCTCAGCCTGTTGGGATTTGTTAATGTTTGTTGGTTTAGATTGTCTTGTGCTTCGCACGCGACATGATGGTTGCAGCCATGCTATTTATCGGGGGCTATCATGGTATCTATGTTTTCGGTAACTATGACTGTTGCGTTGATGTCGTTGTGGTGGTTGTTGTATTTTAAAAGAGGCTCTCAGGATAGGTTTGTGCGTCCCAAGGTGATTCTGAAGAAAGATGGGATGATCTGCGTCTTGGCAAGCCAATCGAAATGGTTATGTGATTGTGTTTGCTTTCACATGGCTACGGATGCAGCCATGGCGGACTAATCCGCTTTCTTTGGTCACTTTTAACGGTTGGTCGTAAATGATTATGGCTGTGATGAGTGGCAATATTTTCTTGAGTATTCATGGAAGTGACAGGCTCTGGATTGTGGATGGTAGGTTATGAATCTGCAACCTCCATTGAGCCAATTATTTGAACAGCTCTGAGCCTGATTTCTCGGTTTTTGCTGTTCAATTTGTCAGGCCTTTAATACGACATGATGGTTGCAGCCACGCTATTTATACGGGGGCTATCATGGTATCTATAACTGTTGCGTTGATGTCGTTGTGGTGGTTGTTTTATTTTAAAAGAGGCTCTCAGGATAGGTTTTTGCGTCCCAAGGTGATTCTGAAGAAAGATGAGATGATCTGCGTCTTGGCAGGGCAACCAAATGGTTATGTGATTGCGTTTGCTTTCACATGGCCACAGATGCAGCCATGGCAGATTAATCCGCTTTCTTTGGTCATTTTTAACGATTGGTCGTAAACGATTCTTGCTATGATGAGTGGCAATATTTTCTAGAGTATTCATGGAAGTGTCAGGCTCTGGATTGTGGATGGTAGGTTATGAACCTGCAACCTCCATTGTGCCAATTATTTGAACAACTCTGAGCCTGATTTCTTAGTGTTTGATGTTCAATTTGTTAGGCTTTTAATATATTTATAAACTTTCGTTGTGTTTTCCTTAATTTCTTACGTAAGACAACCTGTTTCGCTGTTCTTAGTATTTGCGAAATAACAACATTGGTTGCAGTTATTGTTTAGTAAGTGAGGCGTTTAATATACGCGCGTAACATTATTGTCACAGGCAGCCTTTCCGTACCTTACCTGGAATACCTAACTCGGAACCGGTTCCTAACCTACCTGACCCGCAAGTACATATCAATTAAAAAACGAGGGATAAGAAAAGGGAACCGACCTGGAATCTGTTCCACCTTTTCGCTGGGTTATTTTGCATGTGATTCTTTGATTAATTATGTGTGCCTATGGCATTAAGGTGGGCACGTCTTAACAGAATTATTGATGTTTGTGTCGCTTTGGCATCACGGGGTTAAAGGCTGGCGTTCACTTTGACGCAACCTGCCCTGCAGCCAACATCAGTTGATAATATGTATTATTATTATTATTATTATACGCTGATAATATAAATATATTAAAGGCCTAATATGTTCAACGATTATTGTGATTGACATGCAGGTTTGTCACATGATAAACTTCCGCTGCTACTCATGGCTGCCTGGGCTTTGAATTATGGTTTGTCTCTTTTGTCTGTCTTAGTTTAATGGTTGTTGTTAGGAAGGTAGTAATCATATCCTTTATTTTGATACGTGAATGATGGCTTCAAAATGAATAGTAAAATCATTAATTGCATGGAAATTTATGGTTTATGAGGGGCATTGCAGTCAATTTGTTACCAGAATATGTACTCCTTTTTAATGCAGCTATGACGGGTTAATCCATATTGTTTGGTTGTTTGAAACTCTGTTCAACGATATTGTGATTCATACGCAAGTTTGTCACATGATAAACTTTCGCAGTTGCTGGCAGTTGCTTGGGCTTTGAATTATGGTTTGTCTCTTTTGGGCAAAGCCAGATGAAGCGGTGACAATAACAATGAGAAAGAGGGAGAGAGAGAGAGAGAGAGAGAGAGAGACAGGGGTCTATATTCTCCTAGCAAAATGACTGCAATGATGGTTGCAATGTGTTTGCCTGAGATTGTAGCTTTTTTTAAAGGAGGCTATGATGATAGGTTTCTATGTGGCTAACTAATTCTGAACAAACATGAGATGGCCCGCGTCTTGGCGGGGCAACCGAACTGGTCATGTGATTGCCTCTGCTTTCACATGGCAACGGATATAGCCATGGCGGGTTAATCCATTTTGTTTGGTTGTTTACAACTCTATTAATGATTTAAAATAATCTCAGTGCATTCCACGTGGCTGCTATAGTGTGTTGTTATTCACAGGTGTCATCACCAAGATGCATGTGCTGTTATTATATAAAGACCCACAAATTTTTTTTAAAACTTTCGTTACTTCTCTTCAGCTACCGGTCGCCGTTTCTTCCTCTGGATTTGCTGTTTTTTTTCTTCTTCTTCGGTTTTTATTTTCATACGTCAATGATGGTTGCAATGTGTTTGCCTTAGATTATGGCTTTTTTAGAAGGAGGCTATGATGATAGGTTTCTATGTGGCTGATTAATTCTGAAAAAACATGAGATGGCCTGCATCTTGGCGGGGCAACCGAGCTAGCCATGTGATTGCCTCTGCTTTCACATGGCAGCGGATGCAGCCATGGCGGGTTAATCCATTTTGTTTGGTTGTTTACAACTCTGAATCTGAGCCTGTTAATTGTTTTGGTCATTTTTTAAATTTTTATGTACGTATATTTCATTTGTGATTTATAAACTTTTGCCCTATTTTTGTTAATTGTCTACTGCTCACAATTGGTAGTTAATGATTTTGGCTATGATGTGTGGCAATATTTTCTTGAGTATTCATGGAAGCGACATTCTCTGGATTGTAGATGGTAGGCTACGAACCTGCAACCCCCATTGAGCCAATTATTTCAACAATTCTGAGCCTGATTTCTAAAATTTTAATTTTTTGTATTTATTTGTTTATTTACTTTTATTGTGTTTTGCTTAATTTGTACACGCAATACTCTATTTGAATGACTGTAATTGATGCATATTGACCTTCATATATGTCAAGTGCTTTGGATTGAACAATAAGTGGCTGATTTCTCAATTTCTCGATTTTTTTATTTATTCTTTTATGTGTTTTCATTGTGATTTGCTTGCTTTGTTTCATACGATAATCTATTTGAATAATTGTAATTCATGCATGTTGAGCTTCATATGTCTCAAGTGCTTAAAGTTCAAGAAAAAATAAATTACTTTAATTTATAATATTTTTTTGTCTTTGTATTCTTCGGTAACATTTATGTTACATGAGTATACATTTTGGGTACTTACCTACTTTTGTATTTCGTATGTCACCCAAAAAGATATACACCATCAATTTTTGGTTAAAAGAAGGACTTCAAACATAAATCAGAAGCTAAATAACTTGAGATATCGTCTGAGGTGATTTGCCTTCTGATTTATGCTTGATGTCCTTTTTTCATCAAAACCTGGTGGTGTTTGCCTTTTGGTGACACAAGAAACACGTGCTGCATTCATTCATCGTACCAGCTTAGGCTTCGTTTTCTACATATTTAAAAAAAAATTAGCACCTGGTTTATAGCGTTCTTCCATTGGTTTGTCCAGTTCTTCTTTACCCAACTCCACAATCATATTGTGCATTTGGTTCAGCCTTTGCTTTTGAATCAAGGCCTGGCTCATCTTGAAAGCGTCTTTTAAGAATGAGCTCGTCCTTGATATAAAAATAAAGGTCGTTCCAAAAATGCTCTAGAATTGTGAACATGGGCAGAAAGAAAACGGCTAAACTGATGAAAAGACGTTATAAACCAGGTGATATTTTTTGTTACATATATAAAAATGTAAGCTACGGCTGCTAGGGTGGGCTAACACAGCATGCTCCATTCACCATGGCCCATCATGATTTTTCTGTTACAAATAGTTGACACGTGGTCTGAGCTTATTCATACAAGATGATGCTCCATTCACCATGGCCCATCATGATTTTTCGCCTTCTAGGTGTATATTGGATTTTATGTGGTGTAAAAATATTTATTACATTAAGCATCATTAATTTACGTGTGGCTGTGATGATTTTATAACAACGAAATAATGTAGCCTTTTGTACGCTACACGATTTTCGTATCTGAGCCTAACAACAGGTGGCGTCAATCCCAGATGCAAATATTCAAATCCTTTGAAGCTGCTGAAACAAGGAAATCTGAAGGTGACGCAGCTTATCTTAAGTTATTCTAAACTTCCACTTCTTTTTTTTTAACTGTACACTAAACTTCCACTTCTTTCACATTACAGATGCCGAACTACCAAGCCATGCGAGCCAGCTATCAAATCCATTTCTCGGGCTCTTAGCTCGGCTTTCAATGTTCAAATCCTTGAGAGCAACCGCAACTCAAAAATGTAAAGGTGCCACATATGGGCATAGCCCCCAAAACACAAAAAGTAATCAAATTCTCCTATACTTTTTTTCTTTGTCTTCTTTTTATTATTATTATTATTATCATTATTATTGTTACTTTTATTACTATTATTAATATTAATATTATTATTATTATTATTATTATTATTTACTTATCTCTCATGTAACTATTGTTTAGCAGGTATATTAAACCCCAAAGGATGTAGCTCTTGATCAGATAACCATTATGAGCTTCTCAAGACCACTTGTCAGAAAAACCGTTAAAGATCTCCTTAAGGTCAATTTATTTGTGGATGTTTACTTCTTATGCATTGAAGGGAATGAACTACTGAGGATGAAAGCGATTATGATTAGCAGAGTACAGTGTTTATGTTCTGAAATTTGTTATTGCTGTTTTGTTCCTAGAATTGTGTATTTTGGACTTAACATTTTTACTTTATAACATTCGTCAAATTAATAACAATGTTAGATATAAATGACTAGCAAACCTGTATGTAAAACGAATTTTTAAAGGCGCGCAACGCGCGTCGTGGTTCACACTAGTTTATTTGATAGTAAAACAAATGTCGAAGATACTTTAGTTTAAAAATAAAAATTATGTTTCGAATTGAGTGGTTTTGTCTTTGGTATGTTATTGTTTAGGGATAGAAAATAAGTGACATTATTGATTTGTCTCTAGGACAAAACAAAGGCCCATCACTACTCAAGTTTACAAAGAGTTAAAAGCTGCCGACATGGCTTCTAGTAGCACTAAAGTTCATATATATATATATATATATATTAATGGTTTGAAATACTACTAAGTACTGACATTTAAAAACATAGAAAATACATAGATAAAAACATAGAAAAAACACAAATAAACACGTTCATAGTTCCGGATCGTAATATTTTTTTCTTCACTAAAGTGTCTTCATCAGTAGTTACACATAAGAAGACTCCACCACCAACACAAGGTTCTAAGAAGGCATATTCCAAAACCAAATCTGACCTTAGAATAATTTTTCAAGAAAAGGTCAAATATTGGATGAAGTGTGTACCGAAGAAGAGAAGCCTTATATTGTTGAAGGAGGGGACCTCAACACTTATGCATATCAGTTAGTTAATACAACTACTGAACCTGGGCAACCCAAAACTGTAACAATTGAAGAGCATCTTCCAGGGTATGGCAAGGTTTTAACTACTGAGAATGTAGCTAGGTCCATTGTGGAGATTAAAGAAATACCACAGTTTGAACTTCCTTACATCCCATAAGGCAGACAAATAGTGCCTTATGTGGATCCAACACTTGTCCTTGTAACCCCATCTGTACTAACCTCTCAAGGAAAGATAAAGAGATGGCTTTGCACCCATAACAACATGCAGATGACAATTGAGAGAGATGATGGTTCAAGACAAGTGTTTAGGAGACCAATGGACATGCTCAATATGTCAAATAGGGATTTAAATGATCTCTATCACATTTGATTAGAACCATCTGGTTTTCCTAATAAAGCCCAAGCCCAAGAAAAAGCTTGTCAAATCAAAGTATATATCAAAGAAAAATTAAGCTGTAATAAGTGGATCAATAAAGCTTTTAATAAAGCTATTAGCTAAAGTTTTGGCTTCATCAATTCAAGGGGAGATTGTTGGGTCAGAGAGAACTGATGAGTCAATAAAACTTTATCTAATTATCCACAACATAAATGACTAAATATGGTGCCAACTACTAAAGGCTTATAAAGACAACTATTGAAGAACAAAAGAAAAACAACTGATGAACAACTACTGAAGACAACTACTGAAGATCTGGTACTGACGAACAACTATTGATGAAGTATCTCATTAGTAGTTGTAAAAATTTTCAGAATTTTCAAAGTATTAGAAGTTAGAACATCTGAAGAACAACTTCTGATGATTTACTCATCAGAAGTTGTATAGTTCATCAGCAATTATCCTGTTAGAGGTTCCAGCTCACATTTGCACTATGTCAGAATAAAGCATCAGTAGTTATTATCATATTTCTATTTGCAATTCAATTTGTATTTGTTTATGTTTTTGGCAGATCTAGAGGCACTTTACAGTATGTAATGCACGTGTGCAATCGTGTATAAATACTCATGTAATGTTTACCTTTGAACTTGCACCTTTGGCAATATATTCAAGTGTTTAAGCATTAATTCACATTGTCACATTACACTTGTATTATTTCTTGTTATGAGAGTATAATTTGAGGAGGAGTTCTAGTCATTATCTGTCAATCATTTAAGTGTCAATTATTATGTTTATTCTGCTACACATTAAGTCCAATAATTGTCCTCATAGCTCAAACTGTTCCAATAATAGAGGCATTAATTTTTTTTAAGATATCGCCATCTTGGATAACAATTAACAACACACACTCTATTCATAAGACCTTTTACACATCAAAATCGTATCTAACATATGAATTCAAACACACAATACATACTAGTAAGAAACCCACGCGTTGCCACCGCGGTATCAATTTACAATGTAGTACTCAATTCTATTGTTTTACCCACCTTAGATTTAGCCCACAAATTTTAAATTAAAGCAAACATCGTAAAAGGCTAAAGTTTAAAATGTAGAATAGTTATAGTCATACTTTGCCTCTAACAGGCCGGGTGGGTGAGCTTGATATATAATGTAAAACGAAAAATGTTGAACAGTTAGAACTCAACCAACATTTTAACAAGTGTTTACAACCTTTTAAATTTCTTGAACTCATATTATATATAATAAACCTTTTACTAATTAATGTGAAATTATAATGGTGGGTTATGATAAAAATGTACAAGTTAGTTTTGCAAATAGGGGTAGTATTTGAATAATTTTCATGACATTTTGAGTGTGAAGCAATGAACTTTTCATATGCCATATTAAAAAATATATAAAATTACTATCCTAGCCATCTTTGGTTCTTCATAACCAACTAGTAGGGAACCCGCGCGTTGCGGCTAAGTCGACAATACATTGCGGAAACATAATTCAAACCTTAAAACGTTTAAAAGAATCAATATGTAAGGTGTATGTTTGTGTGTGTATGTAACAACCGGCAAAAATAAGGTAAATTCGTACAAATTAACTGATTAATTAATTAATATTAATATTAAATGTGTGCAATATTAAATTATTGTATTGGCTTTTAGATAATAGAAAATTCCCCATAGGAGGCATAGGAATGCATTTGTTTAATTAGATGCACGGCGAAATCGCTTGCAAATGTACTTATCCAGAATGGACGTTGGTAATTACCCGATAACAGATAAATATTTGAAATGATCCCAAACACCCGGGATATAAAATAAAGGGTATTTTCATAAAATATTATGTGTTTTGGAACTCCAAAACAATAATTGAAAACTCAAAATGCAAATCACCTGGTATTGAATAAAGTGCGCGTATCGCATCCGATACGCGTATAACTCGTAATTTCACCCAACCGAAGCCTAAATAACTTATCAACACTTAAATTAGACTATGCTTAAGGGTTATTAGGGCTGGTTAATATGTCCGAATAATGCGTGATTAAAACCGAATAAAACCCGAACGACACCCGAACAATACCCCCTTAATACAAATATAAGTTTTAATCAAGACTAGTGAGTGGACCCCACCCCAAATGCTCCCAAAACCGCCCCCATCGTATCCCCTTTTCCTCACTCCCATGTCACTCCAATGAAACTTGGACTTCCATTACCTTGAGAATAGAATGATTCTTTGCATGGCCTTGGGATTCATGAGTGGAATGCATGTTATAACAATTCCTACACTTGAACAAACTCACAAAAACTCTTTCATTTGCTGTTCTCTTAGCCGTAACATTCATCACACACACACACTTCTATTTTGCAATTTTAAGCTACAAGAATTCACTCAAACACTCTCACATTCAAACCCCTATTGTGTGTTATCAAGCTAGGAGCTTAACCCACTTTGAAGAACACACTAAACCCCGTCAAAACTAAGTGTTTTTATCTTCCCTAGCCTTGTGCTAGTAGTAAGTTTAATCTTGCTTTTTGTTCATTAAAATGTTGTTAATTTCTTATGTTTTAAAGCAAGTTGTACAAGGGGTTGGAAACTATATTTTTAACACATGATTTATACATTGTTATAAGACTAAAATGGAGTGTTAATAACCCATATAAGGGCCGTGAGTTGTCATTGTTATTGTTAGTGTTTTTGTAAGTTAAAAATGTTAATATAATCTAACTCATGTTAAAGCTTTAAACTAATGTGAAGCTAGAGTGTTAATAATGAGATAACATATGTTTTACAAAGTTTATCAAAAATTTATAAAATTTATTTATGAATGCCATGAGATGTTATGGATGCTATTAGTGTTTTTTTAAGTTAAAAAATGTTAATATAAGCTAACACATTTTAAAGCTTTAAAGTAATGTGAAGCTAGAGTGTTAATCATGAAATAATATATGTTTTTACAAAGCTTAACAAATATTTATAATTCTTTTAATAATGCCGTGAGTTTTATAGGGTTTTTAGAAAATTTTTGTAATTTTTATAAGTTCACATAAGTTATGTTTGATGATGTTTTGAGTAGCTTTTATAAATGTAACTTGAATATACTTAAAAATGGTTTTAATCACCTTAATATAATCATCTAAAACATAATAATATGTTGGAACTTAAACATGGTACAAAATATAGAAATTACGCCTTCATGAGAAACTAACTTTAAAACTCTACAAATGGACATGTTGGACACCTTGGACTTAATACACTAAATACATATAATAATATTCCTAATTCGAGTATTATGGACATTTACTAGTGTAGAATCATAATAATAATTATTGTGGACAACTTGATAAAAATAAGTTTACTAGTTTTGTGTAAAATTGTCACTTTTGGAAGATTTAAGTGGAAAATGTAACTTTTTGAAAGTTAAAGGAAGTAATTGATAACTTTAAGAAGTTAGGGGTATAGATAGACATTTTAGAAACTTTGATCTAAAAATGTAACTTTGGAAAGTTTGGTGTAAAAAGTGGAAGATATTAACTTTCCAAGGTTGTTTTGTGAAGAAATTGTAAACTTACAAAAATATGTTTTTGTATAGAAAATGGATTTTTATAAAATGAGATTTTATAAAAATATGGATTTCCAAACATATAAGAAATATATTGTCGTAACCTTAGAAAATAACAAGGTACAATTATATATATATATATATATATATATATATATATATATATATATATATATATATATATATATATATATATATATATATGAGTTAAATGCCAAAATGGCCCCTGTGGTTTGACCCAAATTGCCACTTTGGTCACTTTTTTGAATTTTTTGCCAAAACCACCCCTCAAATATCGAAAAGTGCCAAAATGACCCATATTTAACTGAGTTTATAACTGGGGAAGGAAAGTCAGTTAAGTCTGAGGGGCATTTTCGTCCTTCCACTCTGTACTTCATCTTCTCCATATAAAAACCCCCAAACCTAAAAATCAAGCCAGACCACCCCCATTCTTAGACCACCCTATTCTTAATAAACAAACCAATCATCTACAAAACAAATAATATCAAATAACAAGTTACTGAACTCGATCTGAACCAACCCAAACGAGTCACGATACCCACCACTCGTCGGAAACATAGTCGCATCTTCAACCGACTAGTGTCCCAACCCTAACAAATGCCCTATCTCAGATGCAGAGAGAGAGAGAGATAGACAGACGAGAGATAGACAGAGAGAGAAAGTAGAGGAGAGAGAGGCGGTGGTGGTGATGTCTCTGGCCATCCCATTGTCAACACCACCGGTCACGACACTCAAAACGAACCAAGGATTAAGCTAACCGAACAATAGTACCAGGAAAGAGAACAAATCAGAACTTACTATTGAGACCAACCCCCAATCGAAGCTGCCATTGTTGCTGCACAATGACCAAGCTCGGTACCATCATCGTTCACCTGCAAATCAGACCACCACCATCACCTTCGCTGCATATCGAGTGAGAGAGAAAAAGGAAGTTAAAGGGTGGTGTGTAGCTGCTGCCGTTGCTGTAGATAGAAGAAAAAGGAAGGAGGTAGGCGGTTGGTTGGTGGTTGCTAAGGTGGTGGTCGGCGGCGGCAGACGCCGCTGCATATCGAGTGAGAGAGAGCAGGGAAAAGAAAATAATGAGGGGGAAGGGATGGAGCTTGGATGTAAAGGGTGAAGGGTGGTGGTGGTGATGGATTGAAAGAGACGGTGAAGGGTGAAGGGTGGTGGTGGCTGGTGAAGGGTGGTGGTTGTGGATGGAGCTTGGCTGCTTCGTCCCCAAGGGTTACTGTGATGTTAAAATGTGTTCCCTTTCTGTAAAAGTTTCAAATCTTGCTATTTTATATCTTATGTAACCAAAAGATATGGTGTATCAAAATTCAGTGCACCTTTATGGGCTTTACCCACCCGATGGAGAGAGTAAGAGAGATCATGTATATGAATTTTGGCTAAGAAAGAGTAGATGAATTTTGGCTGCTTATATTTGAAGAAGAAGAAGAAGAAGGGGGTTGTGATGAAAGGACGAAAATGCCCCTGATACTTAACTGACTTTCCATCCTCAGTTAGAAACTCAGTTAAATATGGGTCATTTTGGCACTTTTCGATATTTGAGGGGTGGTTTTGGCAAAAAATTCAAAAAAGTGACCAAAGTGGCAATTTGGGTCAAACCACAGGGGCCATTTTGGCATTTAACTCTATATATATATATATATTGGACATTGGAAAAATAACATTTACGACGACAAGTATTTATTCCTACAAAATATATATATACACGACATATAATATTCGGGACATGAAAATATATATAAATACATAATTGGATGTAACGTATTTATATTATGAACTTAATTTGGAACGGATGAATAATACGCGTAGTATAAATTCCGACAAAATGCGTGTATGAATGTGGTCACATTTAAAAGGAATGAATAAATATATATATATTTTATGAACTAAAATATATAAGTTGGGTGATAATACGTAACACTTTCCTAAGTGTTGGAAATTACTCGTAAGAAAACTAACACATGAATCCACAAGGATTCACGTATAAAACGAGCATGTGAACTTGACATCGTTCGAATCGACAAAATCCTAATATATTTATTTAATGGGAAAGTAAATATATGGTAAAGTGAGTCGGATCGAAAGTTGAAAGTGAAATATCAAATCGACGAAATCTTAATATATTTATTTAATGGGAAAGTAAATATATGGCGAAGTGAGTCGAGACGAGTGTTAAAAGTGTAATATCAAGTCGACGAGATCTTAATATATTTATTTAATGGGAAAATAAATATATGGTAGAGTGAGTCGAGCCGAGTATTGAAAATGAAAAGTCGATCAACAAGATCCTAGCATAATTATTTAATGGGAAAATAATTATGCGGTAAAGTGAGTTGAGTCGATAATAATATAAGACGAGTTAACTAATACGGAAATACAAGTGTAACTCATAACGAGGGTAACATAACACCAACGGACATAGGATATACATTTAATTAAACGGGGAATTGGACTAAATAGTAGCGTTGGGAATTTGATGTACAACTTGCCGAGAAACACACGCTATGGACATAGTAATTTATACGTCTAGGATACTTGTAGGTGTTTGACCTTGGACTTTCTATTTTCTGTCATTTGACTTGCACGCCGCACTACAGGTGAGTATCACGGCCCCATTTTTACTGTTTTGTTTTACGGGGGAAAGATATGTTTTGTTGTAGAAATATACTAAGTGACATGTTGTGTACTTGGGTTTTTGTTGTTGTTGTTGTTGTTCATACACCACTCGGGGTGAGTCCTCGCCCACTGTAACCATTTACTCGTATGCTGTTGTGTATGAAATCGAGAACCAAAGGAATATTTGGATAGTACTATTGGTGCCCGACAAGGCCCATCCTTAAATCTATAGCTTCGATTATGTTACGGTATAAACCAGGGATGCACATATTCTGAACTAAGTTGTTAATTTTCCGAGAAACAACTATTTTGCGAGGCATTATTTGTCTTGGGTTGGTTATAGGCTCAAGTAGATTGTAGGAACTTGCAACTCTTACAATGGTCACTACTTTAATATATTTCGATTGATGTTGTCAAATGTTTTGAAAGTATAAAAACTAAAACCTGTGAACTCACCAATATATTATATATTGACGTCTCTTTTAAACATATCTTTCAGGTAATTAGAAGCTGGAAGGTTACATGGCTAGGGCGGTGGGATCGTGCATAAGTCGGAATCTATCGGGGGTTTTGCTATGTTCATTCATGTTGTGGAACACTTATGGGAAAAACCCCAAATTTTCATCTAAGACAATGTTGTTGAACAATGTGTGACAATTTGAAACTAATTTCCGACATAATAAATTATGATCCTTTTCTCAATTAATTATTGTTTGCGTTGACGTTGACTTTATACTCCTTAAACGTTGCGCCACGTGTTTCCGCCATTGGCGTGGTGTGACAGTGAAAGCACATGTGCTTCGCAGTGGAGTAATTTTTTAAAGGCTACAAGGAGTCATGATTGCATGCTACGTTCTATGTAGCATATGCAATTTGACCTACATAGTGGTAAAAAAACTGGACACAGCGGTAGCAACTATTATTATACTAATAGTGCTACTCAATATGTTGAAAGAGCCAAATCTGAAGAGATTGCCGAGGAGAAAACATTGTAGGGGTACCTTTATAAGATCCCCATTAAGAGGAGGTTGGAACGACTCATATGTAATAAACCTGCAAAGAAGTATACCCATAACTTTTTCCACATAATAAAAATAATGCAATGCAATACAATTGTTAATCAAGTGCACCATAAATTTCTATCTGTGACATCAGAAAGTGAAATTGGAAGTTAGGTTAGTTGAAAATATTTCACATAAGACATCCTAACTTGTGAACTTTATAGACGTGCACAGATCGGTTTTTTACTAGGAACCGAACCGGTTTCAAACCGGTTCGTGTTTGGTGCAAGTTCGTGTCCGAGCCGATTTTGGTTTGGTTCGTACCCGGTTTTGCCGATTTGAAAGTCCGATTTTGGTTTGGTTCGGTTTGGGTTCGTGAACCAATTCATGTGCACACTTTTTTTAAAGAAAAGGCATCACAAAATTATTTTTGTTCATAAAGTTCGACTTTTATTGATTCTTACAATCTTTTTAAGATGTATAGGTATATATTTGTATGTGTAAAAGCCTTTTTGTATAATTTTGTTATATGTAAATTTTTTATATAAAATTGCAATTTTTTAAATAAAATTTAGTAATTACTTAATTTTATTTGATTCTTACAATCTTTTTAAGATGTATAGGTATATATTTGTATGTGTAAAAGCCTTTTTGTATAATTTTGTTATATATAATTTTTTTTATATAAAATTGCAATTTTTTTAAATAAAATTTAGTAATTACTTAATTTTATTTGATACCATTCTCAAATACTTTATAACATAATGTATATTATAGATATAGATTAACAGTAACTAAAGGTTATGATAAAAGAATGTGTAAAAGAACATTTTGCATTAGGGTAGAAAAAGAAAAAATTACATGAAATTTGGGTTTTAAGCATTAAACTTTTCCTATCTGTTTTAAAATTTATCTAAAATGACATTTTTAGACATTTTTCCTTCTTTATAACATAGTATAGATAATAATGTAGTATGCCAATGATCTCCAGCCCAGCTAGTTTGAGGTGGGAAGGTTTACCTCCTTGGAGGGTTCACCTCCTTGGAGGGTTCCTGCCCAGGTTTGGTCTAAGGTTCGATTCCCACGTTCCACCGAAAAAATAACCGTTGGGTTTGAAAGGAGAAACCTGTGTGGTTCTTATGGGATTTGATCCTGGGCAGTGATCGCTTTGCAATACAGGATTTCCTGCTGAAACACTACTCTTTAAAAAAAAAAGATAATAATGTAATATAGATATGCGGTTTACTATGATCAGACGACATTTTTCATCCTAAATTTGTAAAATATTTTATTTTCAATAACAGAAACTGAAATATACAACAAAAGAACAAATACATTTCTCTACTAACTTTTAAATTTTTACATGAAATAGCGAATCATGTATAAAATAACATATACGTTTTCTATTTGAATGACAAATTAAACTCGTTAAATGGGTACATGTACGAACCGGTTACATCAACCTAAGTGTATATGTGTTTAAACTAAACTAAAAATATGAATTTTATGTTATTTTTTTTGAACGGCTTACTGAGGAGCTGCCGGGTTTAATACCAGGAGACCCTCCATTTTGAGCTTGGTACATTTTAGGGATGTTCACGATTTGGTTTTCGTATTTTTTAGTTTAAACCGCGAACCGAACTGTTAGTAACGGTTTTTTAATTTTCTAAACCAAAACCGAATCGAAAAACTTTTAAACCAAACCAAACCAAGCCGTTAGAAACGGTTTGGTTCCCGTTTGGTTCCACGGTTTGGGCTTGCTGGGTCGTTATGTGTACAAGTTGTCCCGATTTCGTAAAAAAAAAATAGAAGTCCAAATTTCAAAACGCCATAAAGTTGCCCACAATGATTAAGTTGCTTAACATAAAAACCTGTCCAAATATCTTAAAATGTAGTCCAAATATATAAAATATCTCTAAATACATTAATAAGGAGGTGTTAGCTGTGGTTGAAAATTTAAAATGTAAAAAAAAATAGAAAACTCATATAATGTGAAATGGACTTAGCATATTTTTGTGTTGAGTTAAATTACTTATAAGTTATAATAGATTTATTTTTATTAATGTCTATATATACAGGGGCGCATCTATTAAGGGGCAGGGAGGGGCGGCCGACCCCACCGAATTTTCGCTCAGAAGTTCCGATTATATAGTATTCGTATAGAAATTTTTTGGTATATAAGGTTTCAACCCCCCGAAACTAGTGACTTCCAACCCCCGGTGATTTCCGACCCCCTGAAGTTTCGGGTCAAGCTTCGCCACTGTATATATATATATATATATATATATATATAGTATTTAATATTTAAAATACAAGAATAAATTAGTATGGTCCGGTCCGGTTTTATACGGTTGGTTTTTGGTATAAATCGTAAACCAAACCGTTCGTTGCGGTTTGAAAATATTGAAACCGACCGACCGAAAGATAAGTAAAAAAACCGACCGTAAAACCAAACCAGTGACCGGTTTAAACAGTTTCACGATTTAAAACCGAACAATAAACACCCTTATTACATCCTGGCACTCAACCCACCCGTGAAATTGTCCTATCCAACTTTAACAATAACTAGGATTCTATTACCCCGCGCTTCGCAGCGGGAGCTCCTGTTGCGTTGAGGGTTTGGTGGACGTTAAAGATCGCGCGTCACTGTGGGAACTCCTGTTGCGTGGAGAGTTTCGTGGATATAAAAGATAATATTAAGTGACAGTTATTTTCACGTGGGCCTCAAAAAAATTCTCGCGGCTAAAAGCTAAAAGTTTGGTGGTCAAAGTTTGAAATCCTAAAAACTAAAAGTTTGGCCAAAGCACAATGCAAGTTTAAAGAACTTAAGTGGTCAATGTTTGAAATCCTAAAAGCTAAAAGTTTGATTGTCAAATTGGAAGAAAATAAAGTTAAGTTAAAACTTAGTGGCCAAAGTTTAAATCCTAAAAGCTAAAAGTTTGTTGGTTTAAGTTTGATGTTCAAATTAGAAGAAAATAAAGTTAACTTAAAAGTTACTGGCAGAAAATAAAAATAACCTAAACGTTAGTGCTTAGTGATTTTTGTGGCATATGGGGTGCAATAGCAGTAGTTCCTAAGCTTCATAAGTTGTACCTAAAATGGCCTTAGCCAACCTGTGTAAAGTTAAAAGGGAAAAAATATTTTAAAGGACCCGTGGAACAGTGGAAACACAATACTGTAGAACCGTTTCTTCTTTAATATATAGAGAAATCTTCTATTTTGTTTTTTTTTTAACAGCAAATTTAACAATAATTCAATTTTGTTGGTACATCCTTGGCACTGAACCCACCCCTGGTGAAATTGTCCTATCACCTTTCTCCTATGCTAACTCCCATAGGGCAAATGGGCCCCATGGTTCACGGGGGCTGCTAAGTTGGCCACAAATTCCATGGTTCATGCCTATCCATTCAACATTCTAAAATAGCCATTCACCCATAAGTCATGACCATCTACTATCTTTACACGTGTCAATACAACAAAAAAATGCAAGCAGGGTAAGGTAAAGGCATGGTTGCAAAGTCGTCTTAGGTGACCGCTTAATCGTCGAGTAGTCACTATAGGGTGGGTCACCGAGTATAGCTGAGTTGGCCGAATATTTCATGTACTCTCCGCATAGGCCAATTCGACCCCCCGAGTACTCGCCCGACTAGGCCGAGTACCCGCAACTCCCTAGTCGGACGAGTTGGTAGTGCCTAGCGAGTTCTGCAAGTAAAGGTATATATATACCCTTTAGTATATATACTAGGTGGAATCCCGTGTGAAAACACGGGAAGACCAAATCGTACTTTAAGGTCTGTTTATTAAAACCAACATTAAGAAGCCAATCGTCTGCTACGAAGAAAACCTGTTTAGTACCATCTGTTTCTTTCTTTAAAATAATAATACTACCCAAAATATATATATATAATTTGTTTAGTAAACACCAAATTAAAGAGTCAATCTACTGTTAAAAGAAAAACTGTATTTCGTAACGTCTGTTCCTTTCACGTCACCATTTAATAATACTGATAAAAGGTTTAATAACTGGAACTGTGACAACCACAGAAAGATAAATCTACAGACGGATTAAAGCTCTGTTGAGATAACACATATTAAAAACAAAAATAGGATCACCAAATTAAAAAGTCAATCTAATGTTAAAAGAAAAACTGTATTTGGTAACGTCTGTTCAAAAGCAGTGCGTCAATTAAGCAGGTTTTTTTAAAACATTTGTTTGTAAAGTACTGTTGATTCAAACAGTTGTTAATTCAACGGTTTCGTTTAAACAGTTGTTGCATTAAACAGGTGCTAATAACAATGACATCACACTCATTAGAGAAATGAGTAGGCAAGCCGTGAAATTAAATCCTATGCATACCTCTAAATATTTATGTTTTAAAGCCATAGCGGGCTCATACCCTTTATCTTTATGTAATAGTTATTAACGCAAGAAATATTAAACTCGTATATTATATTTTGTCAAACGAGTTTTGAAATATCTAGACGAGCATTTACTATTGTAAGATACTGTTCGCTATAAAAATAACAAAATGTATTTCGTCGCATTTTTTTTATACTACCTATTTTTATATAAGCAATGAACAGGTGAAACAATCGTTTGAATTGTGAGATGTTTAACCAAGAATATAAAATCATCAAACGTAATTTATGGAATAAGAAAGATAACTAAACAAGTAATAACCATTAACATATATACAAAACATATATATGTTCGTTGAGTAACAAATTGTTTATTTATATAAAACTATGACATCTAGATATTTACATTTAACATATATTAGATATATTAGATGGCGGCTACATATATTTTGCTGAGATAGGTATGAAATTTTGAGAGACAACACATAATTTTATATTGCTAGTTTGCTACACGTCTTGTTGTAGTCAAGGTTGTAGAACTCGCTAGGCGCTAGTCGGCCGGTGAGGTACCGACTAGGGATTAATCAGGATTAATCAAGATTAATCGGGATTAATCGGATTGGATTTTTATATATATTTTTCCAGGGCCGTCCCTGAAAATTTAGGTGCCCGGTCCGAGCTGTAAAAATTGTGCCCGTTAGCCTTAGCTTTAGGCCTTGACAAAATAAATAATGTAAACTTTTTTTTAAGCTACAATTAAATTAATATCAAATTGACGGATGAAAGTTTATTTTCCACTTAGGTTGTAGTCTAATGGTATAACGAACAAACCCTCCTGGATGAGGTTAGGAGTTCGAATCCCACAAATGATGAAAATATAAATGGGTGAAAGTTTGTCAATTAACAAAAATTCATAATAAAAATAAAAGTTAAAAAAGAAGTCAAAACCAACCGGCAAAGCAAAAACAATTAAGTGTAAGCCCTCTTCATTTCATCTTCTTCATCATCTCTAGTCCTACACTCATTAATAAACCTGAAATTTGTTTTCTCAAACCATTTCATTTTCTTCTTTAATTCTTAACCTCTCTCAACATTTCTTTACTTTTGGTTTTATATAAACTACCATTCACTTTGATTAATACTTGATTAACAATTTTGGGGCTCAAACATACGAAAATCTATCGAATTAAGGAGATCTCTGTTAAGAAAACTTGGATTGCCGGAGGGTCAATGTGCCCCCGAGAAATTGGGCCCGGGCCGGGAGTCCTCCCCGCACCCTTTAAGGGCCGGCCCTGTATTTTTCCAAATTTATACATATATAATGTTAATTTTATATCTTATATGTATAAATTTAGAAGTTTAAGGGCCAAATATAAACTAGTGAATATGGATTGGGGTTAAATATTAAAATACCTAAACATAAATAGCCCTAATCACCTCCATATCGTTCACCATATCCCCTTTTTTCCTCCCATTCATTCTTTCATCATACGGAACCATCAAACGCAGCTAGGGTTCATGGAGTTTCATCGATTTTGGTTCTAAATCATGGATTATCATCCAATTTTGACGTAAGAACTTGTTTGATTTGATCGATTTGCTCCAGTTTTGACCCGTTCGAATTCATTTTTGACCTAATTTTGAGTTTTTAAGGTCTGACTAGGACAAATTTGGTCCGACTAATCGGTGATTAATCGCGATTTTTACAACCATAGACCGCCACTGATTAATTTAGTGATTAGTTCAAAATTAATCAGTAAAGTGGGGACTAGCGATTAATCACCGATTAGTCGGTGATTAATCGGGATTTTTACAACAACCACACCTCCAGGGACATGTATATGATTCAGTTTAAACAAAGATGACACATACACACATGAACCATCAAGTCTTTTGCGAAAAGAAATATATACATCATAAGATATGTGAAACAGACTTAAGAAAAGAAATAGATACACATATAAAGAGAGAAACCGAGAGGGAAAGAAAGGTAAACGGTAGTTTTTAGTGGTGCAATAACGATTGGTTAATGGCTACACGAGACCGTGGTATACATCGGTATTTTTGACGGTGTTAAGGTGATGGCATTATAGTAGAATTGTAGAAACCCAGTGTCTTTGTGGTGTGATAATCAGCATACGGTAGTTTTATGGTGGTGTCTTGCGACGGTGATCGGTCGTGTTACAAGGCGGTATACCCAAGTTATCCTCATCACGAGGTATAAGTCCTGTTAACTATAAGATTTAGTTATAATATAAGATGAGTAGTGTTGCTTAAATTTGGTTAAAACCAAATCGGGTATATCTTAATAGTTAGTAAAATGAGTTTTATGATACATGATGGTTGACACCCAATATTAGAACTTGATAAACAGAGATAATGGAACCATTATATGCATACAAAAATAATATACAATTAGGAATGGGGTATGGATCGGATTTAGTTCTCAAGCATATAAACTATAGTTTGGAACTCAACGCGGAAACGAGTCGAACAGACAATAGTAAATATTTATATTTTTATAAACAATTTGTGGTTGTAACCCTTAACAAGTTATGTTGAAAACTAAAACAAATTACGAAAGAACTAAAATATATACTAACGGGTTTTATTAAGAAAGAAGGTCAGATCGTTTAGTCGACTCAGCCTATATTTGGATTATTCTAGTTTCCAAGACTTATTAGGTTAATTAAAGTAAAATATTGTATATTCGAGTTAGGCGAATTTATAAATAAGAATGATTTATTTGTTATAGGCTTCGTGTCATTGGAAAACAAAAGACATTTATTGGATGCATTGGCTTATACAAAAATTCTAACATGTGAGTTCCTCTGAACCGTTTTTAAAACGGGATGTGATGTTTTTTTTGAATTGGTAATAACTGTAGAATCAACTATGTTTAGCATTTGTGATATGTGGCAATGCTTGATAGGATGCTTGAGGGCTGCTTGTATGATTCTGCTTTAGCCAGTAGGACTTTGTATACATAGTCTGGTTATGTGAACATACTGTGCTTACTCTGTTCCTATATGTTTGCCATGGATATATCTGCTTGATGCTATAGTCGATGAACCTGTGATTTTGAATACTGTCATGTTCATGAACTCACCAGTTTTATACCGAGTCCCAAATACTTTTCGGGCACACATCTTAGGTGCCTCTTATATGCAGGAGTGATGATAAGAATACTGGATGGCATCTGAAATGGCTAACGAGGCCTAAGGAAGTGAC